>CM075939.1:19108394-19708394 GCA_038030265.1 Corythucha ciliata | reverse complement strand
ATTGTTCAAACAACCCTCTACATTTATAGACCAGCCAGTCAGGTGGTTTGGCGGTGACACAAGTCCAGTTACACAACCAAGTTACCCCTATTACCCCCCCCCCCCCCGTGGATCCGCCCCTGGTTGCGGGACCCATTTGAAATAGGCTAGATATAGACATTCGCATAACCTTCACAATAGCTTCCCACAAATCAAACAATAGGACTCAAGAGTCAAGAGAAATAGGAAGGACAAGAACGGGCAAGACATGATAACAGCCAAAATGTGGAGGGTTGGGAGGGGTCACAACCCCTTAGTCACGTGTCACAGACCGGCCTTTTAAGGTAACAAAAAAAATTGGCAAGCTTTATTATTTCGCTATAAATCGAAATCAATCATTTACGCACTAATATTCAATTCATGGTAATATCTAGTCATTTTCTTTCGAAAAAAATGTTTCCAGCGATTTTCATTTTTTATGTTACTTCCTCATTGGCGTATTTTCAATTGCAAGAAAAAAATGTTTTTTTAAATTTATTTTAGCCGCGAATTAGTGATTTACCTCAATTTTAACTGCAAATTAGCACTTATTCTCAATTTTAGCAGCGAAGCAGCGTTTCTATATCGTTAATAAGGGATTTTTCTCTATTTTTGCCATGAATTGGGGTTTTCCTCTCTTTGCGCTGCCAATTAGCGAATTTCCCCTTTTTAGTAGGAATTTAAATGATCTCTTTCTCCCTCTTTGAACTGCAAATTATCGTTTTATTAACCGAGCTAATTAGTGATTTCTATCAATATTAGCCGCAAAACTAGCGGTTCTTTAAAGACATTTTTACCCCGCATTATCAATTTTTTTCACTTTTAGCAAAGGATTAACGTATTTACCTATAGTTTTAGCCCCGAAGTGGCTATCCTTTGCAGATGCCACAAATAGGATTATTTTCAATCACAGCCAATAATTGGATTTTATTCTATTTTATCCGCGAATTGGTGCTTCTTCTATCACTGTATCCGCGAATAAGTGATTTTCCTGCGAATTAGAAATGTCTCTCAATTTTGCAGCGAAGTAGCGTTTTTATTCTGTGAAATAGCATTTTTTCTCAATTCGAGCAACAAATTAGCGTTTTTCTTAATTTTAGCGGCACTAATTAGTGATTTACCACAATATTCGCCACAAATTCGCGATTTTTTACAAACATATTTGTCCCGCATTATCAATTTTCGTCACTTTGAACTAGCAATTTGTGCTCCTTCTCAGTTTTAGGCCCGAAATTTCCTTCAAGTAAGCTGCGGAATACGTTTTGATACATTTTAGTCGCGAGTCAGCGTTTATCTCAATTTAGCCTTGAGTTAGCGGATTTTTTCCATTTCTATCCGCGCATCAACGTCTTTTCTAGACAAAATCGCTTTTTCCCAATTTTGGCCTCTAATCAATTAGCGATTCTTTTCAATTTTGGCCGCAAATTAGTATAGCCCGAATTTTAGCCGATAATGTGCGCCTTTGGTCGATTTCATTAAGGAATTATCGATTTTTTTTTTCATTTTAGTATAGTTATATAAAATAATTTGCGATTTTTTCTCAATTTTTGTCGTGAATCAGCGTTTGCCTTAAATTTTAGCTGCTACCTAATAGCCATATCAGCAAATTTATCTGCGCATTAGCGGCTTTTTTCCTTTTTCCCACGAATTGGCCATTTTCGAGATTTCAGTTGCGAATTCGCCACTATTCTGAATTTTAGCGTCGAATTATGGCGGTTTTTTTCCCCCCATTTCTGCCACGATTTTTTCATTTTCATAAAGCCTTGAATAGACGCTTTTTCTTTCTTTTTTATGCCAGCAAAAAATAAGGCAAAAACCGGGACGCGTCTCAATTTTATCCAGTGCTTGCTTGAAGACAGCACATTAGCGTTTAATCTACATTTTAGCCGTAAGTTGCACCGAAAAACCACGAATGAACGCTTTTTCTCAGTTTTAGCCAGTTCGGCGCGTTTTCCCAATTTTGTGCTCCGTACTTGACCTTGGAACATCCTTTTAGCACGCCTTCTCACTTTATCTACTTAGGGATCTGAATGAAACCGGTGATTACCTACGTCAATAAACATAGAACCTAAAAAAAAATCCCCATTTTTTCATCTTTAAGTTTTTCGGCGCACCTTTGGGAGTCTGCCCCCCCCCCCCCACAGTTCGCTACTGCCGCCAACATCTAGAGTCGGAGGTGGCCATGACTCCATCCGGCTCCTGCGCCCACCAATACTACACGTCACGCAGTTTCTGTGGCAAGTAGCAGTTTCCGACCATTGAAATATCGAAAAATTAAGAAAACCCAAGGGCTGGGACTACCCAGTGGCGTCTATACCCCCCCCTCTCGATGGCTGGACGCGAAATCCCCCCCCCCCCTTATAAGCAGTTCTCACCCTCTCATGTAACAAAGGGCTTTAGAAGGCAAAGTGCTGTAATAATGTTAATGAATAGTAGGCACTTTCCTTTTTTGCTATTGATACCACTAGTGTAGAAAACCATGGAGATTCCATTGACTAATTTTGAAAAATTGAATGAAATCTGATGATTTTTTACACCACTTAGCGTTAAGTATTTTCTTACTTTAAGCAGTGAGTTAAGGACGTTTTCCATATCAGCCGCGAATTAACTTTTTTTTTTCTTCATGAAGCGAAAACACGTTTTTATAGCTGGAAAACGAGCGATAAAACGGTCGTTTCTACGACTAGCCCGAGAAAGTAGTTTCGGAAAGAGTCCGCCAGGAGCGTTCCGAGCAGTGATTCTCCGAACTGCACTCGATAATGATTAATGACAAAAAGGTAAAAAACAAAATCATCCAAAGTAGTTTTTAAACATCTGTGAAAATCGGGAGACAATACTGCCGAGAGGGTCCTGAGCTACGTCATAACCCAACCTTCTATATTCAGACCTCAAAAGACCATTAATTAGTCTCTAATTTTGATAATAAAATGATTTGGTTTTTTCTACACCTTAGTTTTCACTTCATTCAACAAAAAAAATAGTATATTGACCTCGCCGCGAAAGTGCTTTGCCAGTCCTCGAGGTGTCCGGCCTCGCCTTCGCCTCGGCCGTACAACTCCTCTCGGCCCGGCAAAGACACACTTTCGCGGCTAGGTGCATAATATACTATTCTTCATTAGGTATGTGTATAGCTGCGAATTACTATTACTATTACTAGAACTATTAGTCATGAATAAGAGCTTTTTCACCATTTTTCGAAGTTGCATTGGCCAGAAATGCCGCGAATTGGCGCTTTCTCAATTTTAGCCTTGAATTAGAGTTTTTTTAAATTACGACAGTGCATTAGCTCAATTTTACCCATGAATTAGTGTTGTTCTTAATTTAGCAGCTTAGTGATAGCCACGGAATCGCCTTCATCAGAATCTGCAGGAGATCCAGTGTTTTCTCAATTTTATCCGCGAACTAGCGTTTTTTCTGAATTTTACCCATGAATTTGAGAAGTTTCTCAATATTTGCAGGGAATTTGCGACTTTTCTTACTCTTGGCCATTAATTAGCACTTTTTATTGATTTTGCTAATGAATCCGTCCTTTTTATGTATTTTACCTGTGAAAATTTCATGAATTTTAACCAATTCTAGCTGTGGACTTGGTCCAAGAACACCACATTATGGCTGTTTATTCTAGATTTTAGCTGTATAAATTGGCCTCTATGCTCCGCGATTCTGCGATATTCTCACAATTTTGGACTGAAAGTTGTATTGAGAAACAGCGAATGAGCGTTTTTTCGCTGTTTTAGAACGAATATTAGCGCTTTTTCCAATCTTCATTCAAGAACATCACAACAGTGCGCCTTCCCAATTTCAGCCGCCTAAGTGCCTACACGAACTAGAGTTCAGCGTATTTTTTCTATTTTAGCCACATTTGACAAATTTTTATTATTTCGTGAATGTTAAAAGTAACTTAATAGGTAATTTATTTGAGTAAAACAATAATTTTATTGGTATCAGAACGCCGAATAGTTTCGGGGTAGTGCACCCCATTTTCAAGGCGACCAGGTCGAAGCAACTTAAAGGTGAGTAAGGCTTAGCGCCACAAAACGGACGCAGAACTTGGTTTGTTTGGTCTCTTTGGGTTCATTTTGCTTTGGTACGACTTCTTGTAGTAAGGTTTTTTTTTGTGGTTAAAGCTTTTTATAATTCGAGCTTTTTGGAAACCAAGCTTTCGTGGTTACATCCGACCAACATCTTATGGTACGTATGATCATTTTGTGGTTGAGTGTTTCTTGTAGTAAGAGCTTTTTGTGGTTAGAGGCTTTTGTGGTTAGAGGCTTTTGTGGTTAGAGCATTTTGTGGATCGTTGAAGCATTTGTGGTTAGAGCATTTTAGGGTTTGATCATTTTGTGGTTAGTGCATATTTTGATTAAATCGTTTTCATTTTGTGGTTAAATCATTTGGTGGTTAGACATTTTGTGGTTAGACACTTTGGGGTTAGATCATTTTGTGGTTAAGTGTTTTTTGTGCCAAGAACTTTTTGTGGTTAGCATATTTTTGGTTCAAGGTTTTTGTGGTTAGAGCCTTCCGTTGTTGGAGTTTTTTGTGGTTAGAGCTTTTTGTTACTTGCGCGATTTAGAGTTGCTGTTTTCTTAGGTTCATTTACTTTGTCGTTCGAGCCTTCAACTTGCTTTTGAAATGCATCAACGATCCACAAAATGCTCAAACCACAAAAAGCTCTTACTACAAGAAACACTTAACCAGAAAACGCTTCAACCACAAAGTGTTCTAACCACAAAATGCACTAACCACAAAATGCTCAAACCGCAAAATGGTCTAACCACAAAATGCTCTAACCACAAAAGCTTGGTTTCCAAAAAGCTTTAACCACAAAAATCCCTGACCGCAAAATGAACCCAAAGAAACCAAACAAACTAAGTTCTGTGCGTTTTGTGTCGCTTATAAACCAAACGATTGGTTGCGTGAGTTCGTGAAGTTGGCCCGACACGTACAGTTTTGAAAAAAAAGTAGCTGAAAGGTGAAAAAGAAAAAAATTGCCTGATCAAACGAATAGGGCGAGCGATTTTCATTCATCATTATCACTTGATATGCATCAGGCCAGGTTCACGAGCGTCTTTTGAAGAATAAATTTATTATATGCCCAATGTCAATTTTTTATAAATGTAGAGCAGAATACGGGACAAATTGTGTCCCAGGATGACCTTGTCGGGGACGCGGGGCAAAATTAGCCAAATTTGGACAGCCCAGGTAACCCGGGGAAGATTGGCAATGGCAACCCTATACATGACCATTTTTTAAAGTGTTTCGATTCACGGCGTACGAATTGCTACTACTGAATGGGTAAATGCGTGGGCGGGGGAAGTTGAACAAAACACCCCTCAGAGCCTTTCAGCGGGCACGCTTGTGCGTCGAGGCTTTTCAGTGGACATCAGGGCTGACGATCACGTGACTGACGTGCTTTGACTTTTTCGATATCCGTGACTATTGAGCCCACTTTTACTAGGATGAGCGATGGGAAAGTGAAGTTCCGAAGCTATAGGCGAAGCTGCGTGGTAGTTTCTCTCAGTGGGCAGTTTGTTAAACGCGTGATGTAGGTTTTAGTAGAGCTAGTTTTATACATAGCTTGTTGAGTGAAAAGTGCCTAGATGGCAATAATCCCTTTAGGGCAAACGTAAGAGTGTGGTTTTTTAAAAGTGTGTATTTCACTACATTTGTTACACTAAATAAATGCAATACTTACCTACCTAACTAATTTATTATATTAATTTTATCTGAAATAATATTCATTTAAAATATAAAAATAAAAGAAATTAAAAAACATGGACATGAAGAAGCAAAACATTGCGAACGAACAAGAAGGAACTAGTTTTTGGCAACATTAACACTTAGTTCAGACAACGAAATTGTTTTTCACTGTACTAATTCACTAAACATAATACGTTAAGTGTAAATTAAGAGATGCAATGCTGCTTCTTTATTCTTTTTTGAATAAATTATTAGTAAACTCAAAACGATTTAAAATGGTTTCATGGTGGGAGGCGAGGATTTTCTTCGCGTTTTGTCTGTCGTCGTTCCTGACGCTGTACCTTCCGGCAAAACGACAGGACACCTGGGTGAGCAAAAGGATTTCCTATCGGGCCGGTAGTTATTGAACAGCTCGACGGTCTTGGCCACATTGGACATGGGCTGTTGTTTTAACTCAAATGCCGACATGTAGTAGGGTGGTTTCTTTTTGTCCTGTTGTAAGCATGAAAATAATGATTTTAGTAGATTTTCAAACATTGTGTTAGTTTAGATCAATCTTTATCGTGTGGTTTTAGTGTTTTTACCTGTTTAGGTTCAGGTGAAGTTTCAGATCTGAGGTACTTTGGTGGAGGCGTCGTAACTCCTAATCGATCACTGATAATTTCAGGGCATTTATCGTCTAAATCAAGTGAGTCCGGTCGACTGTGGAAACAAAATGTATCGGCATTTAATGAAAAGGGTCTGATAAGGGACATGGAGTAGGCAGCTGTTAGTTATAGATGGCCCCTCTATGCGGTTTTCAGTATATTAAGCTATTTCCGGCTGCTTTGAAAATTCATATGATAAAGTATTTGTTTGTTCATGGTGTGATGGTAGCTTGTCCTAACAGTCACACCTCCCATGGTATTGAGGAGGGGAAGGGGATTTACCTGGGTTGAAGTCGCTGCTCGACTGAATCCTCTATCTTATTTGTTTGGTTTTCTAAACAGAGTTGGTCGAACTGAAGTTCAGACGAGTCCACAAGCGTCGTCGTATTGTTCTTGTCTTCCGCGAGTGGCCTCTTGTTTTCGTCACCCCGTGATGAGGCTTCCTCAGTTGAAGTAGAATTCTCCAAAACGGTTTCCTCGATGAGATCTTCGACAACGAAAGGATTTGCTGGGAGGCCGGTCTTTTTACGGGGCATCCTTTTCTTCTGTTTAGGCTTGGACTTTCGTATTTGTATGTCAGGAATGAATAGACGAAGAGCGTTTGGACCAGTTGGGAATACTTCTCCCATTTTATTATCATAGTTCCTGTCATAAAGGAGGGAGAAGAAAGTTTATGTGAGAACCCAAATAAACGCAACTGAGGAAAAAAGCGGTTACAATTATTACGATTTCCCGTTATTGCAACCAATCAGTGAATATCCAGAAAATGAGTTTAATTTCACCTTTGCTTGTGGATGGTGACCTCCAAAGAGTTTTTCGTCATGATTTCTTGATGTTTATTGTATGCTGAAACAAGCTGTGCTACGGTGAACGTCGGTTCATCGTCTTCTTCACTGTTTCCAGTGCCTTTGGACGTAGGGGATTCTGCACAACTCGCTCTTAAGTCCCCAGCTATTGAGGGAGAATTGCAATATAATCAACCCAGTCCATACGGGTCCGGATTTCAATGCTCTCCTACTCACCAGATTCTGAGCCCTTAATGCTTTCCTCCTCTTCGGAAATTTCAGATTCAGACGTAGTGACGCCTTCTGTACTGACCGGTGAATGGGATGGTTCGTAACTAAATTCTTGGCTATCCTCCTCCTTCCTACAGCCTTCTTCCAGTTTGTCATCTGTCAAAGGCGTTGCTTGTCTCGTTTCATCCGATTCGTGTTCTTCACGTTCACTTATTTCCTCGGCTACGCTGACGTTTGACGAGTTCACCTATTCGAGAGAAGCGAAGAAAATAAATATAATGAAAGGGTTCGAAAAAACGGAAGATGGCAATAAGAACATTACTTACACTTAGGTCTTTGTCTTTATTTAGCTTGAAAATGTCGTCGTTCAAGTTGAGGACAGATTTGTAAAGGCTGAGAACTTCTTGGGATTTCGATAGGGATTTTAGACCGTACAGTTTCTCGCGAGATCGTGATATCGCCGTTTCTTTTCTCAACGACTTTTCTCGCGCTACAAGTGACATTTGCGACTCACACATTCGGCGAGTTCGATTATACTGCTGAATTAAAGTTTTCTTCCTCAAGTCACCCTGGGACATTACCTTTAGAGAAAAATTGCACAGCGTTTTAGTACATTTTTCACTATGAGAGTTCGGGGAAAGAAAACAATTCGTTACTTTTTCGAAGAGAGCCTCTCGAGACTTGCTCAAGTAACTCTTAAGAGCTGTATTGTTCGATGGGCACGTCGCACAGCCGATCCTCGCCTCATTGCGGCTCCTGCTTCGACACTGCTGACGCTCTTTCCTCGCTTTGACGAGCCACGGATGTTTCAGGGCCTGTTTTGATGACATCCTTTCCCTATATTTCAGTTTTTATTAAAATCAAATTTAACGCGTTGCATATGAATATGACAAGGAATGGACTAACCTCGGGTTTCTAACCAGAAGCTTCTTGAGAAAATCTTTTGCATCTTCAGATACATCCTCAAAAAGTTCATCGGGGTAGTCGACTTGTGCGCGGGAAATATTCAGAAATGTCTCCTGATCCGTTTCACCACCGAATGGAGAGAATCCGGTCAATAGAACGTACGTCGTCACTCCCAAAGACCTACCAAGAAAAAAAAACCGTAAACAAAAATGATGGAAAAAGGAAATTGGGAAAACCAACTTACCACATGTCGGCCGCTAGCGTTATTGGCTCGTAGTGAAGGATTTCGGGGGCTGAAAACAGGGGGAAGAAAGAGAACTTATAATTTTTCAAGTGAACGTTTTTCAACCCTCAAGACTAACTTGTGTTATTGCTAATTTGCTAAAATTGGACTACCCTCCCCGCCCCCTCCACAATCATACTCCCAACAACCAACATCATTCCTCCCCAATCGTTTCACTCTTGTCTGTCCTATGATGATAACCGCGGGTCGTCTCATCACTGATTTATTATTATTACTAGCTCAATCAATTCGGACCGTTACACGTACCGACATACTCAGGAGTGCCGAGGATTTCGTGGACTTCGGTGCCGTCAAGGACCACACGTGATATTTCAAAGTCACACACTTTGATTTCACAGTCTGGGAAGTCACCCATCATTACCAAATTTTGAGGCTGTAAACAAATAAAATATTCAATAAAGATTTACCGAAAGAAATAAATACCAGATGAGGGGGGGGGGTCTCGGATAGTTGTGGAAGGTTAACTGGGTATAGTTAACTGAGAGTGGATGCTCTCAGCACAATATGATGTTAATACCTGACAGTTAACGTCACATACCCTCACGCCCTCCTTACACCCACCCAATTATGTTGTACGTGCGAAATATACATTTAGCAGAGTTGGGTCTGGGCCCTCTTCGAGCCCAAATCTCGAGGAATACTGATACTCACAGAACCTTTCGCGATCGCGGGTCTTGCTCACTCAAAAAGCCAATTTCGCTGGATTGACTCCGTAAACAGGCGATTTCACGGGGTTGACACATTCAAAAAAGCAGTTGTTGGCTTGACGATTAATTAACGTATGCCCGTAGTTTGAGGTTAGAGGGGACGGCACGCTGCACCCCCTCGCCACACACTGCCACACTACAGCCATTACTATTGTGTATGTTGTGCGAGCGAAATAAAATTTCGTGCGTTTGACTTTTAGGATTATTGATCAAAGAACTATCGCTAATATTGTTTAATCAAAAAGCCAATTTCACGAGATTGAATCCATAAAAAAACAATTTGTGGGATTTAACTAATTAAAAAATGCGAATTCACGGGTCCTTCAAAAAGGCCATTCCGTGGGTTGGCCTTTCTGAAATGACACTCACGGAATCCAATTTTGAAATTTTAAGAACTGTTTTCGTCCTCATCAACTACTTAATAAACACAATGCCGAATAAGGTTTCGATCTTTCAAAAACATAATTTCGCTGGCTTGGGCCCTTTCAAACACCTAATTTTCACCCAATTTCGTGGATTTTGCTCACTCAAAAACCCAATTTCACTTGATTGTAAAATGCCAAAATGCAGTAAAGTAAATTTCACGGGTTTGGGACCTTTACAAACAACAATTTAGCGGGTTGAGTTCAAATTTCGCGGATTCCCCACTTACAAGCTCAAGAAATCACGGTTTTGACTAATTTAAGGAATAATTTCGAGTTCTCAAATTAGCTATTTCAAAAATCTAATTTCGCGGATCTGGCACGCCAGAAATCAATTTTGTGAGGCCAGCTCCCTAAGAAAGCCAACGGACCTTTAAACCAAAACTTTCCAGGATGTTGGCTCATTTTAAAGAGCAATTTTGCGGGTCTGACTGTCACAGCGGATTCGCATGCTGAAAAAAACAAATTCGCGTGTTTGGCCCACTCGGAAGGCCAATTTTGCGGGCCTATCTCTTTTAAATATACAATTTTACGAGGTCGACCGTCTCAGTACCGCAATACACATTTTGTTTCTATAGGGGTTGGCTAATTCAAAAAAAAAAAAAAAACATTATCGCGTGGCGACTCTACCAGAACAATAATTTTTTTTTTCGAACTCAGGGTGGGGTCCGGGATAGAATTAGATATGGATATTTTCGAACTCAGGGGGAGGGGGCCTCAAATTCAATATTTCGCGCTGTTGATTCATAAAGCAATTTCGTGGACAGAGCTCATTCAAACCCCAAATTGCGTGGTTCTGGCTCTTTCAGAAATAAATTTCACTCGTTTGGCTCCTTTAATTGTACAGTTGGATCATTCGAAACCCATTCTACTGCTATCCAAGAGAGACAGAGAAAGAGAGAGAGGAAAGTTGCCCTAAACTACTGATATTGCGAGTTTCAGATTTCAATTCCAGTGAAATTTCGAGTTTCGGGTTGGGATATGCACGAAATCGCTAGTTTTTAGTCTTCATTTTCACAGTTTCAGGCCTTCATTTTTGCAAAGATGCAATTTGTACCGATTTCAGTGATCACGGAATCCGAACCACGACAGTGCCAAGCCGCCAGAAGAATAACCGTGAAAATTGCAATTTTTTAGAGGTGAATAGCCACGAAATTAAAAGTTTTTGTATAGTGATCGCAGAAATCGCCGGGCTAGTCGGCCTCAACAGCGCCCAAAGTCTAGCGATTAGCCGCAAAATTCTGACTTTTTGACTAGTCTGATGGGCGAGTTACGGGTCTTAATTTCGGAGAAATCCGGGGTATCCGGCCACGACGGACGGACGTAGGACTAATAAATTAAAACTTATTTGAGGCAATTACATGATAAATCGCATCATTGCAAATTTCGGATGGGTACTAATATCAGCGAAAGTTTCAGGGTCTTTTTTGCAGTGTCGGGACCGATGAGAGCGTCCATAGCCAATGAACTACCGTAAAATTAACTACATCACTTGAAGCTGAATATCAGTGAAACACTTTACTTTCGGGTCTTAATTTCGGTGAAAATTAAGCTTCGAGGTCTTAATTTTCATTTCAAGTAAAAGTATAAGTTTTGATGCCTGTTTTGTAGTGGCGGAGGCGGAACTCAACAGGCTAGCTGTCCCCAACAGTGCTCAAAATCTGACTAATACCCACGGAATTGAAAGTTTCTTGGCCGAATGTCCACAAAATGGACAGTTTCTGGTCTTAATTTCAGCGAAATCGCAAGTTTAGGATCTTCATAGAAATTGCTAGTTTCGGGACTAGTGGACAGCCGGCCTAAAGCTTGATGTCATGTCCGACGCTCGCGAAAAGCGCCTAAGCTTGATATCAATCATCACAATTGTGTCGACTTTTTTTATTTATTTTGATAAGAACAGGCTCTACATTTCATTTTCTGATTTCTCCATTTTAGGTGAAGTTGGGTTTTCACAAATTGGCCGAGAATTAGACCTTTATCTTCGTTTTAGCCGTGACTAAGCGTTTTTTTTTTTTTGTTTTTTTTTTTTTTTATTATAGCGGCGATAATTATCGTTTTACCTCAATTTTAGCTGCGAAGTAGGTTCTTTTCTTAACTGTAGTAGCAGGGAATCAATCAACGTAGTCTGAATTTTAGCTGAAAATTAACGCCTTTTCCTAATTTTAGATGCGATTTATTGAATTACGTCCATGAATTAGTGCTTTTTTCTTATCTTATAGCAGAAACTGCGAATCGGCGTTTTATCGATTTTTTGGCTAGGAGTTTAGCTTTTAATCCGCGAATGAGCAATTTTGTTCACTTTTGGTCATTTTAACCGTGGACTTGTACTATGAACAATGCGTTGGAGATTTTTAAACATTTTTGGCGTAAAAGAGCCATCCTAAACCGTCAATTAGTTAATGTTTCTTAATTTTAGCCTCAAATAAGCGCTTTTTTCGAAATTTCGTTCCTAAATTTATGAACATAAGACCTAAAAATCCCTATTTTTCCATCTTTAAGCTTTTCAGAGGCCTCCTCAGAGGAGACACCCAGACCGATCTGTCTGCCCCTTCCCCCCACACCACTATCACGGCACCAGTCTGATTATTACTTATTTGAAGGATTTTTTTTTTTTTAAACGGGATGGAACATTTTGACAGTGCCCAGCCTCGGACATTTGGCGTCCCGTGGCGAATCTTTCACCAGCGCCACCATGGTGATGTCACCGTCAGCGTGGCGTTCAGAAAATAAAAGCCGCAATTTGGCGTTTTATTCTCGTCCACCGCGATTTAGCGTTTTTTCAACGCTTCACCCATTCTTCTCAATTTCATCCGTGAATTAGCTATTTTTTGTCCCCATTTTAGCCATGAATTTACGATTTTTCTCCATTTTAGTCGTCAGTTCGCGATTTTTTTCAATTTTTGTCGTAGATTAGCCCTTTTTCCTTACTGGCCACAAAGTTGCCTCCGAGAACCGCGGCTTGTCATTTTCTCAATTTTATGTGAATTAGTCAATTTTCTCAAATTAGCTTCGAATTAGCGATTTTTTTCGCTTTTAGCTGTTGGTGTACCATATACTTTTTAGGATATTCCTTCCTATCATTATTTTTATTCAATTATTTCTATTATTATGAAACCTACTGTCTAATTCATTCATATATGAATGACTTGAGGTTAGACATTTCGAAAAGTCTGAGCCGTTATATTTATTTTTCCCTCAAGGAAAACTTAGTTAAATATTCTTGAATTCACAGCTTTGGGTGGTCTTTCTACCATAGATTTATTATAAGGGCGATCTGTGAAGTGGGGCTGCCAGAAGAAGAATAAGAAAACAACTCTACGGCATTCTAATCTCTCAAGTCTCAAGTTCTTCATTGCTAGTGCGTTTCAACGTCCTTATAAGTTCTTAAAAGGTATAAAAAACCTTTTATTCTTAGTTAGTTGAAGACCCAAATAGAAAGAATTAATACGACCGGAGTGATGGAAACCCCTCTAAACGCAAAGGCCAGGGAGTAAGATAGACCACACGAATCGAGTCACGTCCCCTCTCGCATCTTTCCTCGTTAAGACAAACGACTTGGAAAAAAAAAGCTAAAAAAGGAGGTTTTTCAAGTTGGAAAAAAGCAGGAACAGTAAAAAGGAGTGAAAGAGAGAGACGAAGTGCATTGTTTATGTGTCAAAGAGGAAGGAAAAACGATTTACTGCTGAGGGAAAAAGTAGAAGAAGAACAAGAAGAAGAAGAAGAAGAAGAAGAAGATAGAAAAAAAAGTCTATCGACATCTGACAGCAAACTTGTAAGACTATTCTATGAAAGAAAAATGGATGTTTCTGAGCAATGGGCGAATTTAAGCGACGTATGAAAGAAACGAAAGAATATTGAGCTGTTATTATTTTCGAAAACAAGAGGTGATGGCCATCCATGTCCCTCATAGTCTTCCTCCATAAAAAAAAAGAGGATGGGGACTTAAAACTAGGTAGGTACAGTTTGAAAAACTCAAATTCTCATGTTTTCGAGAGTGAGAGTGAGAGAGTCTTGCGCTTGTTCTCCTATAATGCAACTGCTGTAAGTGCTGCAGCGTTATCAGCTCAGCAGGTTACTGTCAAATGGAAATCGTATAAAAACCGCGTTTTTACGAGTGGCCGAATAGACTCTTTTCTGGAAGATTCGACTCATTTTTACAAAGACTACCGTCGTTGAAGGTCACTTTTTTGTCGGTGGTTAAGTTTTCCTCACGAACATAATATAAAACTAATCATTACTATTTCTGAGACAGCGATTTCAATAATGCTACGGAATATTATATTCGACACTGTAACTACTGTTTAGCGTTAGCTGACTGGACTAGTGTTGTATTAAAATAATTTAAATTTTCCTTCTGAAGTATGATGATAGCATATGGGGGGCTCTCCCGCGTGACTCCATGTGGGAAGCAAAGTCTGTATGGGTGTCTTTTATTGTAGTCATTCCTCCTAATATGTTGGCGCTATTAAGTATGACGAAGTGGGTGGGAGGGGAATCCTTTATTTAATCTAAAGTGCCGGCTTTTAACAAACTTAATTTGTCGGCGAGTAGAATAAAAAAGGAAACCCATATAAAAAACGTAAGAATATTCTTTTTAAAGGTCAAAAAGATCAGAAAATGTGCTATTCCAGGTCTATTCATTGGGAGAGCCCAAACGGGATATAGTTGAATTTCATGGTCTTTCCAGATGAGAGATAATTATTTCTCGTGGAATATTTTTACTACATGCTCTGCAATATGAATAAAAAAGGAGCATGACCTTAAAAAATGTAAGCTTAATATCATGATATTTAAAGACTCAAATAGGACTTCGAACTTGGAGCAACGATTCAACGCATTTCTGAGGGGGGGGGGGGGGATCTGGCCATCCCTCTACAAGAGAGTGACATATTGATCGTGAACTGTGAAATGGGACCAGAAGAACCATTCAAGCTCTGACTTCTCTACTGACTCTGTAATGTACCCTAAAAATGCTCAAATGACAATTTGAGCCTTTAAAATGCCTAAACAGACGATTCCTGACCTGAAAATGGCCAAACTGACCATTCGCACCTATAAAATGGTTAAATTGACAATTCCCGCTCAAAAAATGGCCAAACTGGATCTAAAAACGGCATAACTGTCAATAACGAACGATAAATATGTTGGGGGTAGGACCCACCAAACATAATAACTGAACATAACTGACCGTTCGGACCCTGAAAATATCAATCTGACTATTCACGCTCTAGAAATGGCCGTATTGACAGTTTACGCCGTAAAAATTGCCAAACTAGCTATCACGCCCTATAAAATTGACAAAAATGACTCCATAATGTGGCCTGTTTAGTCAGAGTGACTATTCGCGCTTTGAGTAGGCCTAAACAGATGATTCCTATCCCGAAAATGGCAAAACCGACCATTTGCGAGCCAAAAATGGCCAAACCGAGTCATCATACCTTGAAAATGTCTACTTAGACGATTATTAGCGTGTCCTAACAATAGCAAAATTTGCTATTCACGCCATTGGCACCGAAACGGTTTCAATGAGGCCTAGCAGAACTCTTAAAAAGGCCCGACCCACACCTATGAGATCATCAAGAAAAGTAGCTAATTAGCAAATAAATTAAGAAATAGCCCTAATGTGCGGATAAAGTGTGGAAAAACGCTAATAAACGGCTAAAATTGAAAAAAATCACTAGTTCGCGGCTAAAATGGAAAAACATTAATTCGCGGATAACATTGAGAGAAAGTGCTAATCGGCTGCTAATACAGAGAAAAACGCTGATCAGTGGATGAAGTGTAGAAAAACGCAATATAACGCAAATAAACTGCTAAACTTGAGAAAACGCCAATTCGCGCATAAAATGTAGATAACGCCAATTGACGGCTTCTGAATGGAACTTTGTGGCTAAAACTGAAAATAAACGCCAATTCATACCTCGAATGGTGGGGGGGGGTTGCTAAATCACGAGTAAAAGTTTATTCGCGGATAGCAATGAGAATAAGCGCTCATTTGCCGCTAAAATGGAGAGATCTACACCAATAATTCTTAATACTACCACAACAACAGGGTATCTGAAGGAAACTTCGATGCTAAAATAAGAGAAAATGCGCTGACACCGACACCAAGTTTCTTTAGGCCCTTGATGGGAGGCTGAAATTGAGAAGATACGCAAATGTTCTAAGCCTAGGGCAAGTACGTGGCAAAAAGTTTGAAAATAGCGCTCATATTCGTGGCTAAAATAGGAAAAGCGCTAATTCGCAGCAAAAAGCAAAAAAATATTCATGAATTCGTGGCTAAGAATGAGAAAAGCGCTAATTCGCGGGTGAAATTTAGGGAACATGATAATTCGCTGATACGTTTGCAAAAAACCGGTAACTCACAGCTAAAAAGGAGAAAATTGATATTTGGCTAAGGTTGACAAAGAGCGCTCATTCGCAGCTAAAATAAAAATCTTTTTAAAAAAGCTAACTCTCAGATCAGCAAAAAAAGAGACCAAACTGGCTATTCGCACCCTAAAATTGGCTACATGGTGGCTTCCAGTTTCACGCCATGGAGTTTCTGTGAATGACTGACGTCGGATTTTCAAGCAGGAAACTGTCATTTCTCGCCCTCAGAGTCAGACGTGATTCCACGTGAAAAGCGCAGACAGATTCCGCGAGGTGTTGTAACGACAGTCCTGAAGTCCCATCTTGATTTAATGGACCGAATCCAACGAAAACGGCACCGCAAAACGCTCATTTTTGCCCGATTCAAGGAATGCTGACACCCATTTGGGTGCTGGACCGGTCCGGCTGCATTCCGCATTTGACCATTTCCCGAACGACTCACCAACCGCATTCGGCTTAGTTCAAAAAACTTTGGAAAAAACGATCCGAAATTATTAGTTTTCTTGTACCGGGCAATTTCAGAGAAAGTCCCTTTAAAATTGGACGAAACGGGTTATCTAGGGGTTTTACGACACGGGGGATCCCAAAATTGAAACGGTTTTTTCCACCAAACGAGCCATCGAAGGGTGCTCATCGTGATGGTGCTGTTTTTTGGCCACTTGCGTACGTTTTCAGGGACCGCAGGAATCACCTCGGGGATTTTTGGCGAAAACTTTTTGGCGGTCCAAGTGAACACCATGACATCGCTGTGCGGAAAGCTTAGAATACTTGCATATCTATTACGCGTATGTAATTATTGTATGTACGTATAACATATGTATGCATGTTATTGGTATAAATTTAATTTTGTTCTTTGAAAACCCCTCCCAAGACAAAGTTCTGGGCTCGCCACTGACCGTAAGTGTGGCAAATCCGCGAAATTTGGACTTGGAAAGAGCTCAAGCAGCTCAAAATTTGGGGTTTGAAAGAGTTAAACCAATGAATTTGTCTTTTATCTCCATATTTCTTTAAAAGTAGCGAAATTAGTTATTTCAATGATCCATGCGATGCCCCCAAAAATTGATTTTTTTAGTGGCTTAGTATCGCACAATACTTTTTGTTGGGGGGGGGGGGTCGAAAGACACGAAATTGGCCTATTGAGGCCAAAAAAACTGCCCCACGAAATCTCGTTTGAATCAGCCAATTCCACAACATTGTTTTTTGAAAGGGCCGACCTTGCGAATTTTCTGTTGAAAGGAGCGAGACCCGCGAAATTTATTTTTATAAAAAGGAACCAAAACACTGAAAATTTTACCTTTGGAGAGAAGGTGTGAAATCGCGTAAAGTTGTTGGTTTTTTCTTTTTTAGGACTCCCCCACGAAATTAGTTTCTGACGTTCCAGAGTCGCAACTTTGGTTTTATAAGAGCCAAACCGGTGAATTGCTTTTTAATTTCAGGTGCACAAAGGGGAAATTTGATGATTGAATTAGCCAAAGCCACGAAATTGGGTTCTGTGAGTGTCAAATTCGTGAGATTTGGATTTGTTATAGACGGAAGTGTCCAACCAGCCGAATTGGTTTTAAGAATGTGTCAACCCCACGAAATTTGGTCCTGGTAGCAATGGTCCACCAAATTTTGATTTCGAGAAGGCAAACTCCACAAAAATGTAAGCACTGAGATGGACTCTCATGATTACCAACCCGCGCCGGACAAGCAAGCTACGCCTACGCGCTACGCGCTATTTCTGAGCGTTGCACGCTTACAAGTTTAAATGGTTCAAATTAGAAGATAAAGCTGTATAAACGTATAATTTAGTCTAGATGGCCTCTTTTATAGCACGCAATCTGCCTGGTTTTCCGTGTGAACATACAGATTATGATGAAGTTTGGCACTCTATGCTGTGAACCTTAATTAACTGTATCACCTTAATTAAATTTGGCCTTGTCTGAGTAAGTATAGCATGCGAAATGAGACTGAATTATGCGCAAAACAGGTCTAAGGAAGTCATGTCAGGATTTTAACGATATAATCAAAACGTGACAATACATCTTCCTCTTTTTCCGTTGCTCTTACCCCGGGGAAAGGAAGAAAAACAAATCGATAGCGATAGGCAAAATGTCGATTGAAATGACTCACCTTTATTATGTCCTAGCCTCAAAGGATGACATTTCTTCCTTTCCGCTTTATTTACTTTGTTTTTTCTGTAACCCTACTATTACTCGCCTTTAGATATGTATCTGTCGTGTTCGGTCACGAACAAGAGTGTCGTGCGCCTGGTAACCTACCTATAAGTCTTTAAAAAGACTTTAGAACGAGAAATCGTATCCCTAAACGTCGCTTCCCGGGTATTTTTCTTCGCGATATACGGTACACCGGTATATAGGGGTGGAAGAGAAGGGAACAAAAGCTATCGTTTTTCACTTCCCTGTGATGTCAAAGGGCGTAACAGTACAATTATGTTGAAGGGCGGAAATGTTTACCTTGATGTCAAGATGAGCTATTTTCCTGTGATGAAGGTAAGCGAGTCCTTCGACGACGTCTTGAATGAATTTGACAACATCTTTTTCGAATGGAACTAGGTTGTCGTCAATTATCGTTTGCATGTCACCTCCTGGAGCGCTACAGACATTCCCGTAACATTACCGAAATACATTGAAGTGCTTAAGAGAAATTAAAATTCAATTATGAAAAATATCTCACAATTCCATGACGATGATGAATTCTTTCGAAGTTTGAAACACATCGTGGAGCTTGACGATTTTGGGCGACGGCGAACAGAGCGAAAGCAGCGCGATTTCATGATAAATCTCGGACGTGCAGTCCTCACCGTAGCGATAGCGGCTCGAGAATTTTGCAGCGAAAACTTCACCGCTGGAAATGCTTCGACATCGCCACACAGATGCAAACATACCCCTGAAGAATCAAATAAACACAAAATATGTTCAAATCACATTTATCATCGTGCCAGGGCAGTTGGAATTGTTACAAGGGACTCCCATCATTTGTATATAGAGCAGTTCACAAACGACCCTGATTGTTGTTTATTTTGAAGTACAATACACAGTTAACAACTCGGCTCATTGTGAAGATAAAAACGTTATTTCCCTCGGGCAAAAAAAAAAAAAAAAAAAAACACTCCCCTTCGCAATGCTAAATTTTTAACGTGTCTAGACGCCTACAGAAACATACGTAAAATAACATGGACATTCCTTGGGTGCGATATCATCTCCCCCCCCCTTTTTTTTGTGGCCAAATAATATAACATCATCATTTCAGCGGATTCTTTCGCCTCAATGTAAAGTACAAAAACAAGTTTTCCTCAGTAAGAAGAGGAGGCGTCAAAAGAACTTAATTTTAAATCCCTCCTTTTAGTAGCAGCAGCTCCGGGCCGTTACAGATTAAAATGAGAAAGAAAAATAAAATGTAACTGCCCTTCTCTTCTCTTCTACATTACTGACGTCAATATTTTTTTCAACAAAAAAACAAATATCGTACCAAGATGAAACTTCGTTCCAATCAATCATCCTTCCTGTCTTGTTTTCTTCCTACACCATGCGCCAACCTGAGTAGCCTTCCACTCATCTGCCGTGCGACGATCCAAAAAAGAGATTGATACCCACGTGGAGGTCCTCGTGAAAAGAAGCCGGATGTGCAAGCGGAGGAGGTGGAGGAGGAAGAGAAGAAGACATGTCGAGGAGAATGAGAGCATAAATCAAAGCGCTCTTATTTTTTTCATTTTTTTTTATATTACATATAAATAATGAAACTCGCAGATTCTGGTTTTTAAAGAAGGGCGAAAAATAAAAAATAAATAAATAAAGAGAAGAGTGAGGGTGCAGGATGGCGAGAGGGAAAACCAACTTTTCAAAGCATTAAGTCGCCATCGGACAAGGACTGTCACAATATTATTTTTTATACAAGTACTCGCCCCCCTCCACATCTTCCTAACACACGCTTCATATTCAATTAGAACTTGTAAGTGGAATAACTTTGGGGTTGGGTCTCGAGGTCACTGCGATAGGGCGGGATCAAAAGAACAACCGACCAATTCCAACTGACTCAATAATAAACCTTATGGCAAGGACTTTTTTGCGGCAGCATGGTAACTGTTAGCAGCTTTATGATATCACAATTTTATAGGGGTCAAACACAGTTTCTGAAAGAAAATTATCGTTTTCAGTGCAGTGAAGTCAGTCTCTGTTTCCTGAGGCTTCCAGACCAAAAATGGTCACTTCGGAGAAAACTTTCCTAGTTTCCTCACTGTTCCGGGGATAGAATTGATGGGTTTTGGCCTGACAATTTAGACGGCATGATTTCACACTTTCAAGAACAAAATGTCAAACGAGAAGCGGGACGGTGACGTTTCAATTTGTGAATTTCAAGTTCTGAATTGTGGATAGTCAGTTTCTAGGACTAAATCAACAGGGTTTTGGACAACAAATCCTGATTTTTTAAAATTAAATTGATAATGAAGCTTGGGGATCAGTCAAACGCTCTTTTTCGGATAAACTCGCAAGAAGGCGTGAACGTGAGGTGAATCCCTCGTGACCTCGACGTTGACGATGACGATTCTCTGAAACATTTGGGCCACATTGCAGAGCCCGAATGACATTCGAGGGAACTCGAATTGAGTGATAATGGAATTTTAGGTGCATCCTCAGGCTCCACGATTACTTGGTGCTACTTTCGAAGAAATTCGATTTGGTAGGATCGTTTTTCCTTGAAGAAAATGCTTCATGTCGATAATGTGAGGTAGAGAGTAGAGTTCAGGAATATTGACTATTGAGGGCACGGAAGTCCGCTCATGGACGCATTGGCTTGACCAAGGGCTTTTCGAGGGACAACAAGCACCGTGTTTAATCATGTAGTCAAACTGTCGGCAATGGCTAGTTTGACACAGTCCAAGCGACGATATCTCGTTTAGATACAGTGTTTGTTAGTTTTTTGCATAAAAAGGATCGAGTAATGTCCTTGAAATGGGCAAGCAAAATATGTGAGGTGGGCACCTGCTTAGTCTCGCCCACGGCGTATTTCTTGGGACAAACTCAATTCAGCAGAATAGCATTTTGAAATCCTGATCAATGAAGATACCTGCAGATCCTCGAAAACTAGTTGGGCTCATCTTTTGCATTTGGTACCCAAAACTATTAACTGGAGGCTAGGGAGAGACTAGTATTTTCGTTTAAACGCTGCAACACTAACCTCAACGCTGCCAGACAAGTATTAAATTGTCCATATTGATGGATACAATCACATCTTCACAACAGGACCATAGGCCACGTAAAATCATACTATAGCCCGTCAAGTAGAACATGAACCCGCGGCCAGCGTTCTCTTATTCGATTATTTGCAACTTCTCTTCCCTCTACTTTCGTTACTGAATTGATTGTCCCGCTGTATAAGTGTTATTATCAAGCCGAAATTCCATTGAGGGGACGTAAGGAAAAGTAGCTAGAGGGGTTGATCACAGGAGGGCGAAGTTCACGTTTAACCTGACGGGCTATTATACCACATGCCATTGGATCCAAAATATATGGGCGGGGGAACAGTAATTCCAACTTCCTTAGGCTTATTTGAATTCGTGGTTATCCCCAGCGCAGCTGAAACATTTCAGCACTCTATCAACAGTGTCCTCCTGGAATTATATTTTTGTTTCACGTAATTAGATGGCATTCGAAGTTATACAAAGGGGTCAGGTGTATTTCATAATCATAACAGATAAGAATGAATATTCCGTATCGATTGATCGGCTTTAATCATCTCGACCCAATCGATACTAACGAAAAACTAGCACGCCAAGGACAGTATATTTCCGTCGTTGCTACTAAGCTCCCCCTTTTTTTTTTTTTTTTTTGAAGCGGTACGTACGCGAAGGTGAATTTGTGTAGGGGCTAAGTTACTTACTCGAAAACTTCAGAACATTTCGAAAAACTATTAGGCTATTCGTCAGCGCAGCGTCCATCATTCTCGCCACTTTTTCATTCAACCCACGAAGTTATGTGTTTTTCTTGAGCCAGGGCCGCCAAAATGGCTCTTTTGGCGAGTGAGATCCGTGAAATTGAGTGAGCCAGAATCGCGAAAATGGTTCTTAAGGCCCTGTTAATACGAGGCGATGAAAGGCTCAATGGGTCGCAACGAATTGCACAGAACATTGATTGGAAAATCATATGCGACGTTGAACAATTGATTGCACGCCATCAGGTTGTGTACAATCCTGAGTGTTCAGACGTAGCGTTCAAGTTGTGTGCCAGCCATCACGCTTGCGATAAATTGTGTCTCATTTATCACCTCGAGTAAACAGGGCTCAAGGGCGCGAAATGCCCGAAACGGGGCATTTAGGCCACGCGGCGAAATTGAGGTTTCAATATACGCAACAATAATAATACGCTAAATTGATGTTTTAGCGAGGCAGACCTGCTTAAATGGCTTTTTTTGAATAAAAAAAAACGCGATAGTGCTTTTTCAATCAGGTAACCGTGTGAAACTGGTCGTCAAAAATCCGTGAAATTGATGTAATTCAGTGAGCAAAATCTGTGAAATCGAATGTTATAGCAAGCCGGATCTCCAAAATTTTTTTTGCGAAAGCAATCCGCAAAATTGGCTATTTCGAGAGCAAAATCCGGAAAGCTGAGTTTTTTAGAGTGTGTTTTTTATTAATCCGCGAAATTATAGTTATTTCAGTGAGGGAAATCAGAGATCCTGCGGCCATTTTTTTTTATCTAGAAAAATCCTATATCTAGGGCCAGTCGATAGTTGCAGGGGACCGGGGCAGGGGGGAGTGGCTGTGGTCTGGCTAAACGCCTATTACACTAGGTACTATGTTTCTTGGCTGCACCAGTGCTACACCAGTGTGAAAAATCATTTGATATCATTGATTAGTTTGAAATTTATCAATCAAATCCATTGATTTTCTACACTAGTAAAACACAATGCTTGTGAGCGCAAGAACCAGACCTTTATTTGTTGGAAAGGTGATAAAAATAGAAGTAATACATGTTTTTCTAACAGACTACTCCCTCCCACAACACAAAGCATTCGATCAAAAAGTGGTAAAATAACACAAAACATTCGAACAAAAAGTAGTAAAATATACACCTTTTACATTCACAATTCTGCAAGACATTTCTTACATCTGGGAGCTGATTGTTGGTCTTTCGTTATAGCTGTTAGTAATCTAATCATTTAGTTGTACATATTTGTATACATATATGTATTGCAAGGCACAGGTGTCGAGGAGGTGGTGCAGGAGAGGTTGATGATCAGGTAGCTGTAACGATTATCAAGCGTATACGTGTATTTGGGATCCTGCGGGTAGAGGAAAGATGCGGCGCTTCACAGTGTTAAAAATATCATTAATTTATTCCACCCGAGCCTCCTCCGTTCAACCTATAATGACTGGTTTATGCACGGTGAATTGCATCAGAGTTTTTCTGTTTTTTTTTTTTAAGAGGCCTCTTTTAACGAGCAGCTCCTCGCCGGTTTATTTCTGTTTCCGTTCGTTTCAAGTACTGAATTCGGCGGCGTCTTTCAAGGAATGGAAGAAGTATAAGCCAATTTGCATATAATGGGGTTTAGGTCGTAGGGGTCTGAGAGCTTCTTTTTAAAGTACATTGTCTTTTTTTTTTTTTTTTTTTTTTGGATCGAATATTGTGGCACACGACTTGGGTGGTTTTTTGCCTCAAATCCGTTTCGAAATGGTTTTACGCGTCGAATTTCTTTGTTGTCTTCGAAAATGGGGGGGGGGGATAGGTGCAATTAATTCGTCATTCGCGAATAAACGAGGCAAGCCGAAAAAGGTCCATGTTATTAAAAATTATTTTTGATTTGCGTTTTTTTTCTCGTCGATAAATAATTATTAAATATTGTGTCCCAAGGCGGGCAACAAATTTCAACCTGATTTCACCAATATGTAGTAGGCGTCAAATTTCGTTATGTCGCTCAAGCCCTCGCATTAAAAATGAAAACATGAAACTTTCTCCGGTGTTTTCTCGCAACCTCACCCCCTACCCTAAAAGTAAAATTTGAATACCAAGGGAACTAATTTGCCTAAAAGTTATCAGTTATGAGCATCTTACAGCTAAGTCCTCTTACAAAATGGCTCACTTTACTCGTTTGGATTACAATTGCTAATAAACGTTAACTACCTGTGTGCGTTTTGGTTCAACCGCCACAATAGACCGTGTGTGTGGTGAAATGTTCTTCCTTTTCAACGGTACAATTTGTCTCTTCCTTCAAGAAGAAACCACCTAAATCTATGTTTCCTCGCGCTTTATTCTCTGTTTATAAACGGAGATGATGCTGTAATGATTTATAAATCATTGTAATCGGCCAACAGTATCGTCTCATTAGGAAGAAATAAATGGATATGCCCATTTGAAAAATCACTGGGCAAGGTCAGCTCTGGGTCTACCATCCCGAACGTTCAATATTGAACGCAGAAAAAAAAAAAGTTTCATTCCTTATTCCTTGGTAAAATATTGGTGCATTTAGATTTCGGGAAACACGCCTCCTATGCTATAAAGAACATTTTAGATACAACGCCGTAGGGGTGATTATACTGAAAAAGGAACCTGACTTTAAGAGAGATGTGTAGCGTGTCAGGGTCGGCCACTTCTTTTTCATACGTACAAAATGAATAACATTTCGTGGAAGTTTTCCTTCCGGTAGAGCATTAACTATAATAGTGGATACCGTCCCTCGCTATTAGACGGCGACCTCTTCCAATGAGATATGTTAGAAAAGTTAAAGTTAGAATACGATGGGAACCTTAACAGGAAGCTAAAATATTGAAATACGTCTAAATGTCATTAAACAAATATAAAAAATTGGGATTGTTTGCTCAGAAAGCAGGCTCCCAAGGCTTCCAATTAGCTGTTTTTTTTTCTAAGCAGAATTTATGGGATGACGTTTGGATGTCATTCGAATAGAAACGATTTTTTCTTCTAAATTTATTTAATTCATTTGGGGGAATATTTTACAGTGATTTACTCTGGTTTTTCTTGATTTTGAGGCAGAAGGGCCTTCACCTCGGGACCAAGGGTAAGACATAAATTAGATATCTTGAATGTAGAAGGCTGCCTTAGTTTTGATGCCTACTGCAAAAATAAAAATAAAAAACAAAGATTACTTCGTTCAAGCTAAGCTAAGCGGTTAACGAAATGACAGGAAATCGTCGTCCCTGGAGAACTAAGAATGTTGTTCCAAGAAAAAAAGGGTTATGCCCCAAAAAATCGCAATCGAAAAAAAAATTAGGCATCCAATATACTTGGCTGTTCAGCTTCTGGATTTATCGGCGGAAAAATCAATTTTGTACGGCCATTACAGCCAATGTGCATCATTAATTTTAATTGTAAGCGTTCTCGTCCGCCTATATTGCGGATCGAAATAAAAAGACAGACGAGAGTTCTCTCTTCTCTTAATCAATTCAAAGGAGTATTATGTTATTCTGAAAGCTTGCTCTCCCCCCCCCCCAGCCCGGTTGTTCAGATTTATTTGAACTCTCAGAACCGCCTTCTGGAGGAAACTGAAAGGAGGGCAGATCATACCGCGGCCCGTCCTAATAGGTCTAATAGGCACGTCTAATGAGCGAGCCTCTTTATAAGTGGATAAGTACTACGTTTTATGAGCATGCAGTCGAAGCTCTTTGGACTCATCGTCTATACCCGTGGAATCGTGATCTCAATCTCAAAGAGGCGAGTCACATAGTTCTTCCAAGATAATCTTTCCGTATATCGTAAAGGACAAACGTAGGGACAGATGAATATGCACGCAGTCGAGCCCGGCTAACCCAGGGTCCTTGACCTCAAAAATAAATTGACCCTGAAACTTGCATTTTCCCGAAAATTGTGCCTTGAAACATCCAATTTTGCAGACATTGGCCCCAAAAATGTTGCAAATTTGTTGGGGGTACGGCATGTGGGCGTCGTCAGACTACGTCGCGCCGCCAACAAAAACAATTGCAATCTTATAATTTCACGGACGTTCAGCTCTGAAACTTGCAATTTCTCCGAAACTAAGACGAGTAAATTGCAATTTTGCCAGATTGAACATCCGAAACTTGCATTTTTGCAGAAATAAGAACCGAAACTTCCAATTTCGTGGGTAATCGTCTGGCTTAAGGCCTGAGTTGGAAACGGCTGGCCTGGAATACCCTGCTGCAAAAATTGCCTCTTAATTGAAATATTGTTTTAAGACCTCAAACTGGCAATTTCATCGAAAGTAAGGTCCAAAGCTGTCAATTTCACGTATATTCCTCCAGGAAACTTGTGATTTCACTCAAATTAGGAACCCGACTTTGTAAACTCATTAACAATTAATTTTAATTTCAATTGCAAATAAATTCAAGTTCAAATGCGAAATGAGCCCAATTTCTGGGCGAAAAGGCCCAGAAATTGGCAGTTTCACTGAAATTGAGACCTGCAACTTGAAGTATCGCGAATATTCAGCCAGTTGACTTCAAATTTCGCTGATGTTTGCCTTCATAATCGGTTATTCGTCAGAAGACTTTAAACACAGTCGTGGGCGCCTGGCCCGAGTTCCATCCTCACTGCTAATTCCTCAGATTCAGACTTACAACTCCTCAGACTTACAAATTGCTTTTTTCAATTAGTCAACCCAGCAAGGGAGTGGCCAGCCATTGGGCCAGTGGAGGGCAGCTCGGACTTTTTGGAAGTTGGGCTGGAGGGAGGGAAAGGCTCAAGCCTGTCGAGAGGGGGGTGGCAGTGGTTGGACATTTGCTGTGGCTGGACCTTTGATGTGGTCAGACCATTTCTGTGGTTAGACTTTGGCCATGGTTCGACCTTTGCTGTGGTTGGCAAGTTACTGTGATTCGAGCTTAACTGTGGTTTGGGGTTCTAAATGTGGTTAGAGCTTATTGTAGTTGGAGGATTGTTGGACCTCTGTTGTGGCTGGTCCTTTGCTGTGTTTGGGCCTTCTTTGTGGTTTTTTAGTGAGGCAGTGGGGTTGGAGATTCATTGGTTTTGGATGCGGGTCTATCGAGAGAGAGTGAGGGGAGCCCGATTATTCTCAGGGCACTTTAGGTACCACTCCTCCTTAAAATCCTCTCGCAATTAGTCACACAATTCCCTCCGCAATTACGTAAATTATAAATAACAGCGAGGCAGAACTCTCGATTCACAACAACGCATTCAACTGTTTTTAGCTGATTGACTGATTTCCGCTTTCTTGCACAGATTTTCTTGACTTTTATTTTATCTTCCAATCTCCAGGGATGGGCAGCTCTATTGCCCCTCTTGGCCCCCTTTGGCGACTTGGACCCTTTGGCAACCCAGCGAAATTGGATTTATTTATTTGAATAAGCCAAGCTCCCAAAATTCCTTTTTGAATAGGTCAAAAACGCGAAGTGGCGATAGATCAAATGAAACATGAAGCAACCTTCAAATCTTCAAAATTGTCTCCTGAATGGTTGAGCACAGTAGCATACCGACGTTGGGTGGGAGGGGGCGGCGTGGCCTCCGTTCAGAGAGGGGCCCCGCAAAGCTTAAGGTGAAACAAAATGGGGATTTTAAGTTTTATAACATTAATTCATAATTTCGTACATTTATCGCTAACATCAAGAAAAAGAAAAGCACCATTTTCAGATATCTAACCCCACGTTTCTTTAGGTCCTTCATATAGACGACTAGAATTGATAAGTCGCGCCAACGTGCTAATTGTGGAGAAAATGCCAATACGTGGCAAAATTTTTATAAAAAGAGCTATATTCGCTGCTAAAAATATGACAAAGTGATTATTAATAGCAAACAGCGAAAAACATTACTGATTCTCGGACTAAAAATTGAGAGAAACGCTGATTCACTGCAATAAAAGAGAAATAGCTCTACTTCGCGGCTATAAAATTAAGAAAAAGCAGCTGTTAATTACTCAGCAGACTCAGCTAACACTGAGAAAACTTTCTCGTGATGCCAACTTCGTGACTTAGAGTGAGAAACAGCCCTAATTCACTTATAAAAATCGCTAATTAACAACCAAAATTGAGGACAAATGCTGTATGTAATCGAGAAAAAAAATCGCTGATTCATGTGTAAAAGTGAAAATAACCGTAATTCAAGACTGAAACTGAGAAATAGTGCTAAATTACAGCAAAAATGGAGATAAACCGCTCATTTGCATCTAAAATGGATAGTAAGCGCTAATCTGTGACAAAAATTGAGGTAAACGCTCATTCGCCGCTAAAGTTAAAATTATTAATTCGCGGATAAATTTGGAAACATCTGTTAGCTTGCGGAAGAAATTGAGTAAAAGCAGTTTTATTCGCCGAATTGGCAAAATATTGAGAAGATGCGTTAATTCACATGGCTAAACAATGAGAAAAAAAAAATCGCGGCAATCAACAGCACAGACAAAATTGAGTGTAATTGGGTATTGACGGCAAATATTAAGAATTAATTCCGGGCTAAAATGGAAAACCCGCTAAACTGCGGAAGAAAACGCTAATTTTCGGCAAAAATCAACGTAAAGCCCTGATTTGCGGCTAACATTGAGAAAAAAACGCTAATTCACGCATTTTCTTGAGAAAACTCGCTAATGGCTGAAACTGAAAACGTCCCCTAATTCACGAATAAAAACAAGATAAAGCGTTCATTGACATATAGAACTTGGTTAAAGGCGCTATTTTGCGGCTAAATCTGAGAAAAACCGCTCATTCGAAGCTAAAATAGAGAAAAACGCTAATTTGCGAAGCAAAAGAAGAAAATCCGCTGATTCGCGGCTAAAATTGAGTAATTTCACAATTTCATTAAGTATCGGCTAAAATTTAGGAATAAGGTTGATAAAACCAACAAATTCATGGCTAAAACTGAGAAAACCTTACTAATTAAAAAATATATACATAAAGCGCTCATTCACAGCTAGAACGGTGAAAAAAGCGTTGATTCGCGGTTCGAAGAGGCAAGTTAGTGGCTGCAAGTTACGTAAAGCCATAATTCGACGCAACGAGGTCCCAGAGAGGTCCCAGATCCGCCCTTGGATCCAACTCCGCGAAATTTCAATTATTCGTGCCCAACCCTTGCAATTGCTTTAGAAAAGATTCAGACCGTAATATTGCTGTTTAAAATTACCCAACACAACGAATTTGCTTTTAAAATTTTCCAACAGAGTTAAATTATGCGTTTGTAGCAGGGAAAGCTACGAAATTGTTTTTTTGGGGCAAACCTGTGCCGCGAAACTCATTGTTAATGAGCCGATTCCATGAAATTCAATTTTTTATGATGCGCCCGATGTGACAAATAGGTTCTTCGTGTGGCCGAAACTCGTGAAATTGTTGTGGGTGTGTGTGTGTGTGTGTGAGGGGGGGGGGAGTGAGCCAATCCCATCCCACGAATTTGGTTTCTATAATGGGCCAACTCCGCGAAATTGTGTTTTTGAAAAGAGCCTGACCCGTGAAATTGTTCTTTAAAGTGAGGAAACCCTTCTTTTCCTGATGTTGTATGTTGGAATTTTATTTTAATCAAGCAAAAAGGGGCACACTTTCTGCCTCCGCACGCAATTCATTTATTTTTCACTTGTCCGAATATTTCACAAGGGGCAATTTATCATAATATTTCAGCTCGTGGTGTATTTATGTGGACCCGCTGGGTCCGACAAGTTTCGTGTGGAGGAGACGACATCAATTTTCACTCTAAAAAGACCCCTCCTCGCACTTCGTAGGGGTTTTATTTGAATTCATTTTTTTTTACCAGCAACAAATCAGATCCCACGAAAATTGTTGAATCTCTTATTCTGTATTCAAAGCAGGCTTCCTTTTTCATGGTTTTAGAAAAAATACATTATACGAGTACAAATTATACTGAAAAACTTCCTCGATGGTTACACGAGAGATACTTTTAATCACTGAAATCCATCTTGACGTTTCGGTTCTCACTAATCTCCTCCCCCAATCATCAACCTCCTCTTCCTCCCTCATTACACATTATCCCCGAGGATTAACTTTATCCAGAGTCCTTGAACGGGTGTTTTAATATAAATGGGAGTCCTGACAGGGTGTGGACTGTATCATAATACGAAGATAATAAAAGAAACCGGCTAAGGGGCAAATTTATTCAAGCATTCAGCGTTAATTTTTAGGTTGACAATTTGTTTTCCTCGGGCATCACAATGTCAGTTCCTCGTTTAAAAGGATTAATTCAAAATGGCAAGTTTTTTTTTTTTTAATCGATAAATTTACGATCTGAAATCATCAAGTCCAAAAAGGAAGTCAGAAGCTGGTCGGAAGGACGCAGTGTAAAACGAATCGTGGAGTAATTTTTCCCACATTCTCACAACAGGTATAACTAATTTCAAATAGGTGGAATGAGAAAGAGAGAGAGAATGATTTGTTCTCCTCGCCTCTTCGAGGGACTTGTCGTCCCTCTTGAAGTTATCCACTTCATAAATATTAGATTCAGCAAGTCTCATTTTGCGGCGGTTATCCCACGAGGTGGTTCAAAGAGATTAGAGATGAAGAGAGTTGGAGAGACTGACGACGGCGTTGGAGTGTGGAGGGAGGGCTTAGGAAAGGATTGAGATTGATAGGTTGAAATAAATCATAACCTCCTGGAGGAATCGTCAACAAGAAATGAAGAATAGAGAGAGGGAGAATGGTGCTTTTATAGAATTTCCTTAGTCGCTAGAAAAGGAAGTTCATAGTGGTAGTGGTAGAATTGTTCCTAGAATACGAATAAAATGCGCGCATTTTAGGTGAGTCCTGTAGCACGATTTCGCTATTGTAAAGTAAGCTTCAATATACGAGAGAGAAATGAACAATTTTCACACTTTTGAAAACAGTTCGAAAAGCAACCCCCCCTAATTGAGACGTCACCGTATTTTTTCTCAATTATTACATTATGAACGCTTGAACACAAACACTGGAATGTTACCCAGAGTTTATTGAATTGAAATTCCTGCTCCTTATATGTGGAGTTTTGACCACTACTTTAAAAATCCTTTTCTTTGTCAAGCACATGCTGTTTTAAGTAGGCTGAATTCTTCTATACCGAGCCCCCCCCCCCCCGAACTTCATCACTCACTGCAATCCACCATGATTACGAATGGGTGGGGAGGCTATCGTAATCCTGAAGGAGACCTTTTATAAGTCGTTTATCTAATAAGTCGTTAATTTTCGCATAAATCAGGCTCGGCGGTTAACTTGAAACTGTACAATTCATTTTCTTCTATTTCAAATACTCGGCAATGGTCCTGAATTTTCAATTTTGCTTTGTGCTCGCGTAGCTTTCGTTCCTCCTTTGATCGCGCGATAAGCGAAAGGTGTAAATTCTTTAGTGGGCGGCGAGGATAACAAAAAAGAAAAGGATGACGAGGAATGCGAGGAAGCGTTTGAAATATCGGAACTCGTTCCCTTATACTCCGGCGACAACAACGTTTAGAGTGATAAAGACGGCCTTAAAAATGTTAATCTCAAAGAATTCCCAATTCCCTATATGTGCCTAAAACGTTGTGTCGTGTTTATGGCATTCCCGAACAGCGAAAATTCACGTTATTTTTGGATGAACTGCCCCTCTCTTGGGCAGTGTGAACCGCATCGTCTAACCGTCAGGTCAGGTCATGCGAGGACCGCTTCTATAACAATAAGTAATAAATAAGGTGAGTTAAACTGGAGGGGGTGGGACAGAAAAAGGAAATGACTGCTGTCGTGATCCAAATGATCTCAGGTGGTAACATTTGAACCGATTCAAGGGTAACCACTTAAACAGAAAAACAAGTGGAAATGAACGGGAAGTGAGACGCGAAAGAGGACAGCTCTCTACAAAGTGGAGCATTTTACAATAATTTAGCCCAAGGGGAGTTTATGATCTGTAGAAGTACGCCTCCGCCCTCCTCTATGTCCAAAATGTACAAAATCTCTCCAAAACGTTTTGAAAAGTGGAGGACGGGAGATGCTATACAGGAATGGTAAAGGGGAGCGCGTCTTGTACGCCTTTAAACATTGGCAGATCATCAGAGTCGGTGTTTGTACAATGTACATGTACTCCTTTCAATTTCAAAATATTGTACTTTACATTCTCTCTCTCCCTCATTTTGAGTGTTGAAAGATGTACAAATAGACGATCCAAAAAATCCAGCAAACTACAGTGACCGCCATACGTATAAAGATAATACGTATATACGGGACACGGAGATATGGCTTGGGAGGGAGGATGATGTAACTTCCGAAAACACTATCCGAACTTTTTAATTCCATTTTTGGCGTAGGTGCTATTATCACACAATTTCGTTTTTTTGTTTTTGTTCAATCTCAAACCCAGCCGAGGCGTGAAGAAACACCCGGAACCGAATGTTGTAAAATCCCCCACCCCCCGCGAAGACAAATCATCATATCTGAACTTTTCCACCCCTAGGGGATCTGTACGTCACTGTATTAAAAATAATTTGCGGTCAAGTTTCCCCCTTGAAAAAATACATGTAAAAACACTTCGCAGCTCCAGACGCAACCATGACAAATGTTCACACCTGTGCCATTTAAAATTAACATTTCATTAAGTGTTTTACTTAAGCAGTACTCTGTCGAGTCCACTTTATCGTGTCACGGACCTCTTATAAAATGAAAAAATATTTTCGGTGGAGAGGAAGAAGGGAGATAATCATCAGAATATCATCCCGGAAGATTATTACTACTCTTGAAATGATCCTTTTTATACTCGTAGCCTGTAGGATGAATAAAATAAGTTATCCTGGAACTAAGTTCTTCATATATATCAATCATCGTTAATCAAGTCGAAACTCATGCGCATAATGTTTTTTTTTTTTTTTTTAAATATAGAATAAAATTGAAAAACTTTTGTTAATCGGAAGATTGATACAGGGACCCGGAGGCGTTTTAATAACTTTGTTTATCGCAAACATCGAAGTGGGGAAACCCTAACAAATTCACAATGCCCCAGAAGGGGTATCATAATTGTCCAGCGTGGAAGGGAGGCGTAACATTCACCCAATCTTGATCACTAAGGCTTGTATTTTTTGCGGTCGATTCTACGTGAAATTGAAGTGGCCCCATCACACTCACGTGGACAATTGCACTATGCTAACAAAAAAACTAGACTAAAATCGCCCTCGGCCTTATGTCTAGGCATGTATAGGCGTATAGTCAGAGCCAGACGAAGACAGGAGTGGGCACTTAATCTCGCTTAGACTCAAAAGCGAAAACTTAGCGGGGCAGCTGCCTATCTCTAAGGATTTTTAAATAAAAAGGTTGAAGTCCAACAGCGCCGACAGGCCGACACATTTTATTTCGCCAAAATGTTCGCAGGTCTGGGGATCAGCAATAAACCAATTTTCCGGATTTGGCCCACTAAAACACCAATTTCGTGGCTTTTTTTAGGTAATGAAACCCCAATTTCGATTTCGCGGGGTGGCCTAATTAAAAAGTTAAGTTTCGTGGTTTTTGCACTCTATAAAAAAACAATTTTCGCAGCTCTGTCCCCCTAAACAATAATTTTCTCATATTTCGATCACTAAACTATAAAACACCAATTTTCCTGATTTTTCTTGAAAAAAAATTAGCCATTTATCTGGATCTGGCTTACTGAGAAAAACGAAGTCCTCGGATTTCGCACTGAAAACAAAATTTTGCAGATATTTCTCGCTGAAAAAATATTTTCGCGTGTCGGGTTCACGGAAAAATAAATTTCGCTTTTATTTTTTGTTGTTCCTGGCAAACTAATTTTGAAGGGCGGCTTAATTCAGGGACGGATTTCACTGATTTTTAGCACTAAAAAAATTTTGCAAAGACTCACCAGGAAATAAATTTCCCGAACTTCGCTCTCTAAAATAACAGATTTTGCGGATTTTTCTCGCGAAAGAAAATCGTTTTCCCGGATCTGGCTTATTGTGAGATACGTTTCTCAGATTTTGCTCACTAAACAACCAAAGCAATTTCGAAGCGTGGCCCAATCCCACCCAGCGACTTTGTCTTTTCCGACGGCTTTCAAGTGAAGAGGAACATTAAATATCAATTTTGCGAGAAATAGTTTTCATTTCGATACAATTTCGATACGATTTCACCACCTCGCCTTATTGCTTACATAAAATTCAATGCATTTTTTCTCATAAGTCCAACTTTATTGTAAGCCGAGGTGGTGAAATCCACCATAAGTGAGTGTATTTCAAGTTTCCGAACCCAATGAAATCGCGTAAAAGTTATAGGCGCATCATGAGCATTTACCCGCTATTTCTATACACCCACAGTAGAATTACGTCTGTTGTGACCTTGTACATCAGCATCACCATGAAGTTTAATCACCCCCCCCCCCTTAAACATATTCAAAACCCAATGCCTTCTTTTCCCGAGTCTATTTTACTCTCGGCAAAAAATCTGTACCAATAGTGCCCACGTGTAAGCAAAATCACAATTCATTTTCGTTTTTTTTTTCTTACGGTACAAAAAAAAAGAAGAAAAAAAACGCCCACGTCAGTTTACTGTTAAAAAATGAAGCGTTCTCAATAAGATCCTTCTCCTCCACATTTATCAAACCGTTATTAGCGGCTGAAATCAATGTGGCTCAATCCGGGTTTTCAATACAAGAGAAGAACTCACTGTACAGATTTTTCCCAACGTAAAAGTACCCATAGTACTACTTTTTGAAACCAATATAATTTGTTGTAAAAATAAGGTTATTAAAGAAAGTTTAACTTATTATTCGTAGAAATAAACTTCAGTGACCCTTGCCGTACCTACATTTGAAGAAAAATAAGATGATAATGAGGGGGTGGAGCATGCTTGGTTTCCGTCAATGCTAGTGTTTGGGGAGCGGGGATGTTCAAAATATACTGATACGGGTTAACTGTTTGTAATACAAAAACTTATAGCCGAGAGTGGAGAATTTGTCTTTTTTTTTATTTATTTATTTATTTATTATTCGCTCATGGCGTTCTTTGGTAGAAGTCTAGAAGTTATTGAGTAAAGAGAAGGAAAAAGTAAAAAAATAGCGCGGGAAATATTTTTAATTTAATGAGTTTCGTGATGGAGGGGGTTTTGATAGAAGTGACCTTGTGACGTCAATACCGCTAGCGTGTTTTGACCAACGATATATAAAAAAACTGGATTGCTCATCACTGGTGATAGAGAATAGCCATCAAATAAGCTCCCAAGTGGATGAGAGGGGGAGTTTCAAAGTAAATACCGAAAGAGAGTTGTGTTGCCATAACTACACAGGAGAGGGACAGGGTGATTGTTTATTAGGGGACGACCTGCCCCCTCCGCGCCCCTCCAGTCCGCTGTGAGCAATCCAGGTTCATTTATCGTTAAATTTGGTAGTTGACAGGCTAATCACAAGCAACCGAACCTGAACGCTGGTTTCAGTGCTCTTCAACTGAGTACATATGATTGGATGCAACAAGGAAAACAAAATTTTAGTGCATTTAATTTTTTCTGACGAAATAGGACAAGAAATAGGGACGCAGCACACCAAGGCAAAACAGCGAAGCAATGAACGTGCAAGTTGTTATAAACAGTAAGGTTCTACGATGGTTGCAGTGATACATGATAAGGGGTGAAGTGGTTGGGCAGATGGTTGATAGGGATGGAAAGGGGACGTGCTTGTAGGTTGGTTGGCGGTTCTGACGTCACATCCCCAACCCCCGTCAAAGTCTACCAGCTGGTAATTCACGGATATTTTAAAATTCAATTAAAATCTCTACCTGCACCTGCCCCTGTTGAGTTGCGGTTTTCACAATTCACTTTTGTTTTAGCACTACTCTCGACAGAGAACGAAAAAAACAAAATCATGCAAATTCTCCATTGAAGTTTTTACAGACATCGTCTCTCCCCAATAATTATTGTCGAGTGAGTTTACTCCACTAAATCACCCATCCATCACTCTTTCGAGAGCAGTAGGGGACACACTAGTGCACTGTGTACGGCTTAATAGTTATCCGTGTAACACTACAGGACCGTGTGGTCATCCGCCACCGGATTGCTTATTTGACCATACGCATACCATAAGGACACCATAAGGCGGGCTTGATGAGGATTGACATCTCGAACTGTGCTACCTGATTTGATCACATCTTGACCTTGGGCGCGACCTCATGCATGAATTTCTGATTTTATCCTGTCTTCCCCGCCTCCGTGTTTGATCTCTCTCCACTTAGTCTATCCTATAGGCCGCCTCCATGCCCCACGCTTGACCGCTAGGCTCAAGGAGTCTGAGCCCCAGTATTACATTCATCGGCCTAGTCGGCGTTGTTTAAAACGCTCCTAGTACTGTTAGTCACGCCAGTCTCTGAATCCTGTCCAGTCCACTTGCGTTCGAGGTCTTATTAACCGCATAACGGGGTATACCTCACCCACGTTGTCATTGTTTTTGGCAAGCCGACTAGTCCGCGTCCTGCGTGGCGAGGCCTTCAATGTTGAAATTACATGGTTACCCATCTGGGGATGTGTGCAGTTGGGGCCAGACAGCCCACGGCCCACTGAAAAGTAGGCCCAGAAATTTTATGTGCACTTTAAATATATACCAGGTCCTGAAACTCCCAATTTAGCGAGAAAAAAAGACCATAAACTATCAACTTCGCGAATATTTAGACCCAAATCTTGCAATTTCGTGAAAATAAAGACCAGAAACATGCAATTGTACGAATATGCAGTCAGAAATCTTTCAATTTCACATAACAAATCGGGCTAAAAAATGATGAATTTGGTGTGGGCACTTGTCTGACCGGGTTCCGCGGTCACTAAAAAGAAGCCCCGAAACTAAAGCTCGTGAAAATAAAGTCCGGAAACTCGCACTTTCGCGAAAACAGAGGCCATTAATTCGCAATTTCGCGAAAGTAAAGGACCAGGAAGTGGCGAATCCGCGAAAATAAAGACCAGTATACCTAGGGATTTTGCAAATTTTCAGCCTGGGAAATTCCATAGCGGATATTTAGCTGCAAAATGTTGCAACTTTGATTTTCACGCTCACATAGACCACAAATTAGCAATTCGTTAAAATGTTCAGACCAAATTCACAAAATTTTGAGCTCTGGTATTTGTTGTTATTCCGTGGGAAGACTTTGGGCGCTAGTGCTGTGGCCGGCTTGCTCGGGTTCCGCTGTCACTAGATAGAATGCCGCGGAAACTTGCAATTTTGGGGGGAAACTATGATCATAAATAGGTACGCCATTTTCAGAATATTTAGACCAGAAACTTACAATATAGCTGAAATTTAGATCCGAATGACGTAATTCCGCGACTATTCATCAAGCTTCGGGCGTTATCAAAAACGTCTAGACTGTCCTTTACATCGTACTGTAAATAAAAAAAGGAGCAATGGAATTTGCCATTTTGCAAAAGTAAAAACCAGAGACGTGCTATTTTTCTGATTATTGCACCCGAAAATTGCAATTTTGCATATTTCCGTCTCCGAGTGTATCAATTTCATAGCGACTTGGCTCCAATATAGCAATTCATTGGCTTATTAGCCGTACAATTTCTTTATTGAATGATTTATCTGCTAAGCCATTCAATGGCACGTAGGTTCTAGTCGTGTCTAAATTTGTAGTCTTCTTCTTAAATGGCGAGTCCTAGGGGGGGGGGGCGAAATTATCAGTTTCCAAGCGAATTTGCCAGCTTCTTGATAAAAACTGACAGTATCTTTACGAAAAATCGCCAATTTTGCCGTGGAGAATGTTTCTCAGGCGAAAGTTTGTTGTTTTTAAGCGGAAAATGTTCAGTTTTAGTGCTAATCAGACAATTTGAATGGACATATTGACGATTTCCGAGTATTGCTGAATATGTTAAGTATGTGCTGGAGTTTCGTACAGGTGCGGAAGCACTTCATTTATGTTGGAAGCAAACTTAGATAGTGATGATGATGACTGTTGAAACACTTCTATGAGCATGAATGGAAAATAGGTACATACCTCTCACTTATCGTTAGCTACAGAAATTCACTTCTGCCTCTGTGGGCAGGCTTTTAATGTGTTATTGTGATTAGACCAATTTTTCGACGAGAACAAAACTCACCTGCAACAAAAGAAAGTAAGTAATAAATCATTAATTTGTTGTAGTTTTTTTTTAGCGCGTCGGCAATATGGCCAATCTTATACGTATACTTATTAAATCAGTTCTTAATAAAATTGTATTTATTGTATTATTGAATTAAATATATTATTATATCATTAATACAATTTGTATTATCGGAATGCTAGGAAACGCATAACATTAGACACAATTTTGCAAAAGAGCTAAACGGAGAACTCGATTACGCGACGAAATTAAACTTCTCAGCATCCATGCCACCACGGACGTTGTGCTCCCTGCCCTTAGTAAGATGATAAGTATATAAGATTTTGGAGATAAGCTTCACCGCCCCTACGGTATTTCAAGACGGGATTGACGGGGTTGCTGGAGTTTCGCATGACCGGAAGGGCACGCGCAGCGCTCCAATGTTTCTTCGACTCCTGTCCAATTACCCTCATCTACTTCGAGAAATCCATTTTCTCATCATAATTATTAAATCCTAGATCTTTACGTCTTGTTTCAATCTCCATGATATTCTGTATATGCAGTAAACATTTTTTTTAGTGTCATGTTTTTGCTTTTTTTGAAATTTCGATTATGAGGATCGTAGCCTTCATCTAATAGCTATTTTACCGCGAGTTTCAACTAATGCAGAGCCCAAGTACGAATACGAAGGGGTGAAAAATGAGCAATTTGATTTTTGATAAGATTTCATCAATAACATCAGTTCGCACCCGCTTCCTGGTACCTATTTGTACTGCGTCGGAGCCTGTGTTTTAATTTCTCTTGTCTGCTCACTTTCACAGGCATTCAAGACAATATGAGTTTCAATGCGAATAATTTTATGTATTTAGCGCTAATTATTGGCCGCTATATAGCAATAAATAAATAAACCGGCTTTGATAAATAAATTAAGAGAGAATAGAAGAAAAAAAATAGCACACGTGGGCGAACCAATATGACTTATCGATCGATTCGTTTATTTTGTTTTTATTTTTATTTTTTGAATCCTACACTCCATCTTTGACTTAAATCACCTACCCAGCCGCCAACCGCAAGCGAAGCAGCCCCTACTGTTTGTCCTTAAATAGGTAGCCGGTCTTCTTCGGTCATCAGCATCCGTCATTTTGCCAAGTTCAATGCCTCAGGTATTGGGGCTTTGGAATCGGAACTTTTTTTTTTTTAGAGTGAAGAGGTGGAGGACAATTGCGAATATCGAGCCACTTTTTGTGTATGAGACCTTTCAAGTTTCAATCCAAACTGCATTTCATTCATAAAGCGATTAAGAGGGAACGCAGGACGTCACTCATAATCGGACGATGACAAAGATTTTTTTTTTTTTTTTTTTCAAGTCAGCATCCTTAACAAGTTCTCGCCAATTAACCCCCTTTCGATGTCCATCTTCTCTCTTTATTCGTTTCTCGTTCTTTCATCAGTTCTTCCGCATTGAATTCACCCCAATTTGGAGATATGAAGTCACTTCAATTATGCTTTTTTCGAAAACCCAAGCTCTTTTTTTAGTTTGAACGTGGCATTAACTCATCTTCAATCCCCCCACCCACCGCGGCTCTCCTCTTCCTAGTCTGATTTTGTGCAATGAGAATGAAAAAAGGATCCTCCCTCCACATCGATCCGTTTCAATATAGCTAAAACGAACGTTACAAACACGAAGAGAAGTGCTGGACAAAGAGGAAATGAAATTTATATGTATATAAAAATATATATATTATGGCACGATCTACCGATCTAACACAAGCATCGTGGGCAGAGTGACACCCGTATAAGGCGTTGGGGACACCACTAAGTCTGCACGGCTGGGAATTGGTGCTTCGTGGATGGAAAAAGGAAAAGACAAACTTGTGATCTTTACCTTAGTACATATAGTAATTAGTTTATGATGAATAGAATTGTAGAAAAACGGCATTGTACATGAAATATCTGTTGCGCGCCCGGCTGTGATTTAATATCGGTTAAGGTAAAACCCGTATTTTCAAGCTTAAAAACGGGCAACTTAAAAAAAAACACCAAAAAACAACAAAACAAAACAAAAAAACAGTTAATCGAAAACAGAAACAACCTTCCATTGGATTTACGCATCTTCACCAGAATCAGAAAAATCTTAAAATATGTTGGTTTAACCTTTCTGACTTTTTAAGCGTATCGTTCTCGCTCGAATTCAAATTAAGAGACCCAAAGGTATTTTTCTCCGACTTCATAAAACAAGTTGTCTTTTACGGCACCACGGTAATCCTTGAAAAATAAATATGCCCAGTTGGAGAATTACCGAGTTATATAATAAAATAAACAACGATTTTATTCTTTCCTACTCGGCAAAGCCATACGATGCAATGAGCACGTTTTAATATTAATAGATAGGTCCATTTCAATAGGCTGAGAGAAGAATGCCGCTTTTTAACAAATAAAAAGCACACAACAAACGGCGTAAAAAGCGGACTTAAAACAACACAGACGGCGTCGGACAAAAAAATGCTACAAAAAAATGAATTAAATGTTTATTTTAAGATCAGTCTATTTATAGGCTGTTGGGGTACGCATTTTGGAATTTAATTGGTCCCAAAGGATGTGTTGGAGAGGAGAAGGGAGGGTGAGAAAAGGTGAGGTTTTTTCCCTGTTTTCGGTGCCTCAGCATGAGGTATTTGAACGTTTGCCTTATTTATCGTTTTGTAAGACATGTAGTTTTACAATTAAACGAGCAAACCGTCAGAGCCGACATAATTCAATTAGATACTCACAGTGCGAGTTATCTGTAGCTGAATATTTTTTGAAGTAAAAAGTGCAAGGTTTTTTGTAACTTTGACATTTACCTACTTTTACTTTTTTTCTTCTTCTTTAATTCACTTTTAACGTACCAGGAAGGGAAAAAAGGTTGTTATTATCATTATCTTTTTTTCTCCTTTTCTAACCATTTTTTTGTATTTTCATTAAACTAATCGTGGGACAAATAAGGAATAAGCTTCGAAGAACAGTAACATGTACGGTTAAAAATTCACAATGTACTATAAATGAGAAATTTCAGAACACGCGTAATGGTTGGTATCTGGGGGAATTTTTGACGTCAAAAACTGTACTCAGAAAGCACTGCTCATTTCCATTAGTCATTCAGCGAGAGCCTTCGAGAGACCAAAAACGTAATTTTCCTTTTTTCAAAAAAACAAACGAACTCTTGAAAAAGCAAGAAGGAAGTAACTTTGAAAACCCTACAATTATATGTGATTTTGCTCTTTGTTAGGGAAGTATAAAACGCAAGAATAGGAAAGGAATTTCGAGCCGAAAAGAGTGCGCAAGAACAGTTAGCAATTAGGGCGGAGGGGGGTTGTATAAGCTGCAAATTTACTGACTCAACGTTTTTACTAGGCTGGTGGCCATTTTTCTGCATCATTGGTGTACAAATTCCTGATAATTTGGTAGCCCGCGCGTCCTTGAGTACGGCAGACGACCGCCTCGTGCTCAGGTCAGGTAGCATTTTGCTACGAGTGCGAGTTTAAAGTCGCAAAAATGACCACAAACGAAGTCATTTGCTCCGGAAAGCCTTCGCCCTGGTGTTCAATCCCAGTAGTATAGAATAGAGGGGCTTTCGTAAGCACTTGCGGTTCGGAAATCATGGGAGGGTGCTCGAACAATTCCTCATTTGGTCCGTCAAAGGTTTGGTAAAAATGAGAGGCCCTGTAATATTACCCCCAAACATGCGTTGTTTATTTGAGGAGACGCTGTAATTTTTTGTAAAAATGGACACAGACGGTTCAACCCCAAAACGCAACAGAATTGGCCGCCGTGGTGGCCTGGCTCAACCCAGACATTAGCTGGCCCCCCTCCATAAAAGTAGGAAAATGAAACGAAACCCCTCCTAATAATTTCCTTCGATTGCTTTATACAGGGTGTACAAAAAGCGACTGGACAGAGAAAAACCAATGAAGGGGCAACTCATTTCTGATCGAAATGACTATTTGCACTTTTCCAAAATTCCGCTTTGTTTCCGAGATATCCGCCATTTTCTGATTTTTTCAGAAACAGCTAGTTGCACGCGCAATAATTGTTGCAATGGCAAAAATGATGAGCCCATTGGAAAGAGCACAAAATTTTCTATTTAAAGAGCTCACAAAATCCATAATATCGCGGAATTCATACTTACTCAAAAAGCTGATTACCCAGACCAATTTTCGGTTGACCAATTCAAAACTGCAATTTCACGGGATATTGACTAATCAAAAAAGCCATTTGACGCAATTCCGGCTAGTTGGTATATTTTGAACTTCAAGTTTTGTTGATTTGGCACTCATAACAGAACCCAATTTCGCAGTTTTGACTAGTTAAGTAGCTAAATTTCGCCTTTGGCTCCTTAAAAAAGCAATTCAGCTGGGTTGGCTCTTTCAAAAACAAAGTTTCGCAAGGTTTGCTCCCTGTAGAAACGAACTTCGCGGATTTTTACTTTCACGCCTTCAAAATCAAAATTTCCAGTGTACTGGCTCATTCCAAAGACCAATTTCACTGGTTTTGGGCCCTTTTAAATACGACGGGATAGACTCACCCAAAAATCCTAATTCGTAGGTTTGGCCCGCTCGAAAACCCAATATGATGCGTCTGGCTCCTTCAAAAACGAAATTTCGGGTGGTTGGATCACTAGGGGGATCCATTCTACTACAATGCAAAAGCACTACAAATGATGTGGCTATACCGCTGGGGATGCGTACCCTCCCCCCACCCCTTTAAACCCCACACATTAGATATGGCCCTGACCGACTGGATAAAAAGTTTCACCACTATACCCATTAGTCCCCAACTCAGAAACGCTAAGACGGAGGGAAACTACCTCAGATGAAGAAAGACAATGGGCAGTGGCGGACCTAAGCCATATCGAGGGCATAGGAGCGGAAAGCTCTATGAGACGCCTTAGTCTGTAAATAAAAACGAAATTATTTGTGAAATTCATATAGCTTTAAATTATGACTCTTCCTTGATTTGAACCGCGAATTAGCGCTTTTCCTACACCTTCTTCGTGAACCATGCCGAATATTAGCAATTTTCCCTATTTATGATCGAATATGCGATTTGTTGCGAGTTTAGCGGTGCATTAGCCGCAAATTAAAGATTTTATCTTCACTTTTAGCCATGAATCAGCTTTTTTTCACAATTTTAGTCACCACGCTGCCTCCAAGAACCGCGACTTGCCACTTCCTCAATTTTAGCTGCAAATGAGCGCTTTTTCTAAATTTCGTCCGTGAATTAGCGATTTTTCTCAATTTTAGCCGCGATTTAACGATTTTTTCACTTTAATCCGCGAATTAGTGATTTTCCCCCATGATTTCATTCGTGAATTAGCCGTTTGTCAATTACGGTTTGTAAGTTTCCATCGAGAAACATCAAATTAAAGCTTTTCCACCGTTTTATCGATGAATAACAGCCCTTTTTCCACATTTTCAGCCCCGTATTTGCCGCTAAAGAACATCACATTAGTTCGCCTTCTCATTAGTTTAGCCGTCTGTAAGGTACGGACTTACAGAAACTGGGGATCAACGAATTTTCTCTATTCTATCCTCGATGTTGCCTCCAGATGGCCGTGAATAATAGTACTTTCATCGACTGAAAATCGTCGAAAGGAGCCTCCAATTGCTTTCGCAGCATGATCAATTTAAGCTGTGTGTGAGTGTGACCACTTATTATCAATTTTAGCCGTAATTTGGCACTTTTTCTTGATTTTAGCAGAAAATTAGACTTTTTCTAAGTTGTTAAATCGAGAAACCACGACTTTACGCATTTATTCAATTTTAGCCGCAAATTAACGCATTTTTTCACTTGTTGAGTACTTTTTTTGGCACCTTTTCTCATCGAAAGCCATTCAGTTGCCTCCAGAAACCATGCATTGACGTTTTTTTGTTATTTTTCTTAGAAGTAGCGTTCTTCTCAATTTTAGCCGCGAATGAGCGGGTTTTTCATCACTTTGGGTCATGAATATCGCTTTTTCACCATTTTAGCCGCGGGTTGCCTCGCGTACAGTGCGTAGCGTTTTTTCTGAATTTTAGCCGTGAAAGGGCCAACAACAAACCGCGATTTAGCATATTTGGCTGAATTTAGGCTCGTATGAGCACTTTTTTCCGAGTTTAGTTCCTAAATTCATGAACAAAGCAACTAAAAATCCACGCTTTTCCATCTTAAATCTTTTCAGGGGCCTCCTCAGAAGATGGGCCACGGTCTGCCCCCCCCCCTCGCCACTACGACAGCACGCTATTGATTGTTTCTTATTGGACGGAGTTTTTCAACAGGATGGAATTAATTTTGACAGATTTCTGACAGAATTTTGGGCTTGACTTGACGGGCAAAGTATAAATGTCAGTTGGCGACACTCATAATTGGAATCTACGTAGCTGATTCATCAGGGATCACAAGACTACCAAAGTGGCAGTGTTACCTCCATGACATTTTGTAGTACAGCCCTGCTGTTTACTGTTTTTTAAAGCAATATATGGCAACTATATACGCTGGGAAACTGGCAAAGTGTATTGATGTTGATGCTTGTTCCAGCCACAGTTGTCAATTGAGTTAGAGGTGATGGAATAATTGAATTGAGAATAGAGAGAGATGTAACCAATCAAACTTCTTGCCACCTTGAAGTACATTGGTGGGTTATGCAGGCTCTGCATAACACATACATAGAGCTTGTAAGCACGCCTTACACTTCTTTTTTTTAAAGTCATTACCAAGTGCAGATTATCTGAGAGAGGCAAGAGTAGAAAAAATAGGAGTGATGAGTGTAACAATTAAGAAGGGGCGCGCAACGGGGGTAAGGATCTTAGCGATGCAGCATTAATTAGAAAAGTCCGATATGGACCTGCCGCCTTGTTGGATAATAAACTCCCACCATTTGCGAATAAACATTTATTATCTCAATGAGGAATAAAGTCAAGGTTGCTATTCCTTCTCTTCTCCCTCCCACAACTACAACCACCGGGATACATTTTCTTTTTTTCCACCGCGTTTCAACTCCCTCTCCCCTCTCTTTGTTTTACATTTACGCACATAATGTATCGTTAAAGAATAATTCCGTAATACACCTAATTTTATTTCTTTTCAAGCATTTCCATTTTTATAGAAGAGAGAGAGAGAGTGAGAGAGAGAGAGAGACAAAAACGTCGAATTCCAAGAATTTTTTGGTTGCACGACCAACTAGGAAACTGACTTGTGAAAAGAGGAAAAAGTCCAGTTATCTGAGACAAGATAAAGGCGGTAACCAAAACGAACCATTTAAGTATTTCTTTACACTAATTTGAAGTGAGTGAGAGAGAAAGAGAAAACTGCGGAACAGTTTACATCGGGACACGTAATCAGAAGTACATAGCTACACCCTTTATCATCGATTCCTTGAACACAAATTTCGGAATTAGATGGAGAGGGGCTTAAATTCTTAACCTCAAGAGAGAATTGCGGTGCAAGAATTTTTTTCAATGTGTTGACTTTTTTTTATCCCTGGCATTGGCTTGTTGTCACATAGCCAATGTGATGACTTTATAACGCTATTTGGCCGTGAATTCAAACGTTGGTTTTTACTTTATACCCTTTCTCTGTTAACAGAGAGACGCACTTTCCACACACTCCCTCTTTCTCTTACGAGTTAGTGCCCTTCCTTCCGTTAATGAACCATTTATTTGATTAACATCCTCCCATTCAACAAGTTTTTCCCTCCCGTCCCATAAGCTCAAGCAGATTTGACAAGGTTTGCCTCGTAAATGTCCGCTTTATGGAAGTCGCTCTTTATCTACGACTACCTCGGCTGTCATTTTTTTTCTCTCTGTCGTGTACCGTGATGTTTTAAGTAAGCTTGCTTTTCCTGATGGGAAAGAAAATAGCGCTCGATCCGCATTTTTTTTGTTATAATAATTTCCTGAACTGCCATTCTAGAACGGATGAGAAGAAATTCAGGTGGAATGACCGTCTCGTTGGCTTAATTAGACGCCCCATTGTGCATTAGTGGGAGAGATAAAATAGAAATAGAAATGTAAAAAAAAGACCACACCAGCGTCTTTATAGTGAGACCACCCTGGGTGAGTCCGCGAACCTCTTAAACCGTCCAAGTCAATTCGTTAGTTAACAGCTGTGAGTTGCGATTGCGAATGGATGGGAAGGGGGTGGGACAATCTGTCGCTGATAGCCGTAAAGAAAGACATGGGAGTTTCAGTTTGAATCTTTGAAAAAACCACGCAAATGTCAATCATCGCTCGTATGAATAACAAAGACGGAATCGCTTGAAGGAGAAATCATTAACCGCCCTCTCAATCAGTCAATCATTATTGTTCATTTTTCACAATTTTTTTTTCTTTTTCTGTGAGAACTGTATTTTTATTTCATGGAGCCGCAATAACAGTTTTACAGTGTTGGTTGTACGAGACGGTCGAATAATACAATGATTCGGTCGAATCATAAGGTCGTAGCCGAGGGACCCATATGAACTGCGCGTATACAGCTCAAGTCGTACAACTATGACAAAATGACCCTATAAACATTCATAAATAAACGAAACCGCGTACGCCCTCTCCCCCTCCCACCAACTCTAAGCTAAGCTCTTTTAACAATCCATTCTCGTGGCTTCAGCTCTGAATAAACCAAATTTCGTGGGTTGGGCTCTGTAAAAATTAATTTTTCCGGCTTGGTATTTCAAAAAACCAATTTCGCGGTATAGTTGCGAAACCCCGAATTTCGCGGTTGGAAAGTTGAAGTTTCGTCGCGACAAAATCCGCAAAAATTGGTCGTTTGGAGTAGCCAAATCCCGCCTGAATTTGAGTTTTTGAAAGAGCTGAACCCGCAAAATTAGCCATTTGAAGAAGTTAAGGATGCGAAATGCATTTGTTTGTTTTTTTTAACTTTGTTGATTATTGTACCTAGGTACATTTCAGTCAGGCTCGGTACTATGGGTATACTGATCATATGACACATGTTGCAGTAGCAGATCCAGTGATGGGCTAAGTGAACGCTAATGAGGAAGTTTCATGGGTCAGAAGGTCAGAACTTATTCATAAGTCCCGGTTTTGTCAAATTTCGAGATGGCAACTCTACGCTCAAGGGTATCGCTCATGTTGTATTTTTTATCATTTTCATTTTAATTTTGAAACAATATTGTCTCTGGAGATCAGAATGTTTATTCAACACCCAAAAAAGGTTGCACTCCAGGTTTTTCAAAAGCTAAATTTACGAAATTTGGAAATTGATTCTAGAACGACCCATGAAACTAAGTGAATTTTTCACACAGGAAACTTTCTGGTTTTTAAGTATAGCTGGCTTCCTGGCTTTTATTAAGCAAGTATTACCGCTAAATTCAAGGGGGATTGCAAAAGTTTCAAGGTCTTTTTGGTTCAGTGAGCCCGGACCTTAGGCTGGCCGACCCCGACTGCGCCGAATAACCGGGTTTAATTGCAACATTAAGCGTCAAACATATTAGTTTGCAAGTTTTGGGTTCTAAATCGAGCGAAATTACAAGTTTCCTGATTGAATGTCCGCGAAATTGCAAGCATCGGGAATTAATTCTTGCCAAGGTGCAAGTTTCGTCTCGGCAAAATTTCGAGTAGCAGGTCTTAATCTCGTAGAAACCGACAATTTCAGGGGTTAAATACATGTGAAATTGGAAGATTGCAATTGTTTTTTGTGGGCTCAGACCTCAGGCAAGCCGGCTGCGACGGAGCGGTGCGGCATCATAGGCTAGCTCCCCCCTCCCGACAAAATTGCAACATGTACTCCAATAGTGGCGGGAAATACGCGATATTGTGATTTTACACAGCGATCAATTCCGGCATTTTTACTTACATGTTCCCTTACGAAAAGGAAGTATGGTGTTGTTTTTTGTGGGTGTTTTGTGAACCCCCGGGGGTTAGCCGGCCCCGACTGCGCCAACACCCTACGATAAGCCGACTAGGTACCTAATTGCAAAATTTAGAGACAAATATTTGTGATCTGGCAATTTCGGGCTCATTGAGCGAAATTACAAGTTTCCTGGTAGAATATCCAAGAAACTGAAAGTTTAGGGTCATAATTTAAACAAAATTAGAAGTTTAGGACCTTAGTTTAAGCAAAATTGCTGGGTTTGGGGCCTTTTTCGTGGCGGAGGATTCAACAGACTACCCGGTTCCAAGTCCAACGGAGCCTGGAGCCTGATGAATATCCAGGGAATTGGAAGTTCCATGGCTGAACATCCGCAGCAATCTTCAATCTCTTAATTCATACAATAATGCAAGTTTCAGGTTCTTAAGAGTTAGCTTATGCAACAAAGAAATTTTGGGGACCTTTTTTGAGGGGGGGGGGCGAAAATCTGGTTAGCCGGCCTCATCAGCTCAAAGCCTGAAAGCCTGATTCTTCTGAAATTCGAAGTTTCCTGGCTGAATATCCGCGAGAGGGGGACATTTTTTAGTTTTAATTTCAGAGAAATTGCCAGTTTAGAGTCTTACAATTAATGCAAGCGAAATTGCCAGTTTCGGGACCTATCTTGGGGCGGAGGAAGCTGTCGGTCGGAATATCCGCGTGATTGCAAGTTTTGGGTCCTCATTCAGGTGAAATTGAAAGTTTTGGGATCTTTTTTTGAAGCCGCCTACCTGACCTGAATTGGTCCTGCCACTCCTGGGACCACCCTAAGCTTGATGAAACTCCCCTTCTTTATAATTGTCCCACGTGTTCATTGTTGAGGATCCATCCCCAATGTTGAAACTTCATCTTTGGGGGGGGGGGGTTCAAACCCCCAAAACCCACCCCGAAAATCCGCCACTGACACAGGTTTTTGGCTCTTCTTATTCGTTTGTACTCAGGATCGGGAAAGCTCAGGGCTCATAAATTTAAGAAGAGCCCACAATAAGAATTAATCCATGATCCACTTTTCACCGACTTTACAGCCTCAATAATTCTACAGTCGTCGAAACGAAACTACTCGTTTCGTTTTTTGCGGACTTTAATTTTGCGAGGTTGATTCGATATATGCGTAAAAATCACTTTTGCGAAACCGAGGGGTGTCACCTGTTACACGTGGGACGCCGACATCCGGTCCTCTTTTTATTTGAATACTAAAAAAATGTTGATGGTGTTCTGCGGAAACTCTACGCCCCCACCGCCACCACCCCCATCACCCTTCACACCAGGAATACGAGGGTGGAAACCGTAGTTAAGGTTTGCTACTAATATTTCTAGTATTATCTAGACAATAAAAATTGACCTTGAAAAAAATAAAAGCGTTCTTGTTTCAACTCAAAAAAAGAACAAGATTTGTGGGCTGAGCCTTTTTTTTCAGTCTTCGAAAAAAACGTAGGAGGAAGTCGAACTTTTCTGGAATATTTAGGGCAACTTTAAGTCGCTGTCCATTTCAAAGCCGTCTCTGAATGATTTAAAACTCAACTTTTAAACAATTGTGGATAATTTGTGTTTAAAAGAGAGAGAGAGAGAGAGAGAGAGAGAGAGAGAATGAGGGTGAGAGAGAGAGGGAGTTAGAGAGAGGGGGAAAAAAAATCGCCCACCACTACCAAGCCTCCTGACTCATGAATGAAACAGATATCATCGACAAGATGACTATCGCTTTGTTTATGATAGAACTTTCTTAAAGACAAAAAAAAAAAAAAAAATTGTCGGTCGGATTAAAGGGTGAATTATCTGGTGTAGGCGGTATTCTGGGTAACATGGAGTCACTGAGTGAGATGTCAGTACGAATAGCTTGAAAAAAAAAAGAAGGAAAATGTAGGTGCAGTGAGACTGAAATGTTCGGATTTAAGGCAGAACCAAGCAAATTGAGTCTTCAGCCGTTTTTGAATTGTGTTTTGCCTCGTATTAAAGCTCATAAGACACTTTCAGTCTCTTTATAACTTATTTGCTTCCCCAAAAGCGTCTGATGTTTGTAAGGAAACTACCTCGCAATTACACCTGGTCAATGTCTCATTTTCTGTTGTGAAAAGGAATTTTGTTGGAAGAAGATATTCAGGCTTGGTAAAGTTGGTGTTTGAAACAACCTAAAACGCGCAAAGACTCAAAATTACACCAACAAGTATACGGGTAGCCTTGAATGAGATACCAATTAAGGGATGACAAACAATCTTGACGAGGCGGAAGGTATACCGCCTATAGGGCGAGAGAGTGAGAGAGAGAGTGCAAAAGAAGTTCTGACACGTCTTTACCTCTTTTGACGGGGTGAAAGATTGAAAAGATATCTTTTTTTGGGCCCCGTAAGGAACTTGATTCCCATTGTCCTTTATGATGTCACAAGTTGTGTTTTTGTAAAGTTGGTGACCCTTACATGCGCTCGATAACATTTCCTCCTGTAGGCATGCCCTCGATTGTATGCGGCTGATAAAAATAAAATTCACTTTCTTCGAGTCCTTGGGCTTTTTTAATCAAAGGATCAAATTACCGTCTCTTAAAAACGTTTGGCCAACTTTTCTATTTTATTTTTTAAAAGAGGGAATCAGGCTAAGCGGAGGCGAAGAAATCCTCACTTTGAAATAATAAAGAACAGTATATTGTGCAACGCAGAATCCATTTAGTTTTCCTCTGATTTGAACAAGGTTAGACGTTATTTTATTCATCGCCGAATGTAATACCTCATTTCAACCGTCAAATGCCTACTGAATGCGCTTCAGTACATTAGATTTGCCGTAAATCGCAAACATCATCAGAATCTAGGATGTAGGAATGGTTAACAAGAAGGGGAAAAAGTTGATGAACATTAGAAGGAGGGAAATTTAGATTTCCTAATCAATTTTGTAGTATCGCACTCCTCTGTTGAAAAGAGTAAGAAGGTGATTTAGTTCAACAGTTCAATCGTAATCCTCGATTTTTGTCCTTCATCTGTTGCAAGATCCCATAGGCGGATTTCTCTAGGACCCGAATAGACTAAGAAGAGATTGAGTGATGGTGGCGAAGAGAAAGAGAAAGACAAAAAATAGACGCCCCAACACTAGAGTACTGTTATTCTCATCAAGCCATATTTGTTTCAATTCCCCAAGGCCCTCTCTACCCGAAAGCAACGTTTGAATCTTGGGGGAAAAAAAAAGACTTCCAAACTTCTCTCCTCTGGGTTTAATAACTCCCAATGAGGAATTAAAGAAAAAAACCTGTCGAATAATTTGTCGATTGCTTGTTATTCCGTGTAGATCATTTTCGGCCAGTCGTTCCATTCTTGATAATAACGATCGCATGAAGTTAAGCTACCCGATAAACGCAAACAAATTAAGGTTCTTCCTTCTTTACCAAATGGTGCCTTTTACGTCATTATGTCTTAAGCTAACGTCCACATTAGCATCCTGCTTTGGAATTTTCTTTGTTGTTACTTAACTGTTGAGAGATAAGAGTAATTTTATGCCTCGGATACACCACTCGTGTATAATAATACTCATGCTTCTCCTAAGCATTCACCTAGGTGGGCTGTGCTTGTACCAAAAATAATCTGAGTAATCCAAAGAGTATAGGCTTGTTCTAATGGCCTTGAAGACAATGATCGCCGTGCCACAAAACCAAAAAAAAAATAAATAAAACGAGGTCATCAGCCCAGTTTATACCACTCTCCATTTCCATGTGTCTATATCCATGTTTCTGTATACATGATAAGAATTCCTATATGCCCACGTTCATGTTTACGGGATGTTTTGTCAGGTTCGGTATCCACGAGCAAAGTTCTGAGCGAACTCCGAGCCGGCTCATTCATTTGATCCGGCACTTGAAGACTTCCGAAAAAGCCGCACAGCCCCATGGAGTGTAATGATCCTGAGGCTGAACGCACGACAACACGAATCTCGCCTTTTCAGTCTCGCTGTAGACTCCTATTATTGTGTGGGGACTCCGTTGGCCCCCGGAGCGAGACCCCACGTGCCCACCCGTCGATTGCGTACCCGAGAACCGAATAGAAATATCAGGAATACATCATTCTGAGAGCTTCGGGAAACACGAAGTTCCAGAGTGTTTTCAACAGAAACTCGTGAGTCTCAATTCCAGTCCAGAAATATGATTCTTGAAGGTCAATTTCGTGTCTAGTAACACGCCAAGAAACTTCACTACACGCTGCTCAAGCGCTGGAAGATGAGAGTGACTGAAACAGACTTGAACAGATTTTCCTCTGTTCATTTGCCTTGAGCCATTCGTTCGCTGATGATATGTTTATTTCGTCGATTGATGCCGCCGTCCTACAGAAGAGTGCCTGCACAGTATGACACTAATAGACGTGTCGTCCGCATACATAAATAGACGGATGATGTTTATTGCTTTTCCTACATCATTGATGAGAATGAGAAATAGAGTTGAACCGAGCATTGAACTCTGTGGCACCCCTCAAGTCATAGGCAGCAGGCTTTACTCTCTCCGTTATCTGGTATACATAATTGGTAGCTACGTGATACGTACAAGCTGGTGATACGTACGACTCAATTAATCTGAAAGCCTTTCCACTGAGCCTAATCCTCTTAAGTTTCTCCAGTATGATACCCTGGTCGGCAGTGTCAAAGGATTTCAACAAGTACAAGAAAGGCCCGACCGCTGTATTTTTGGCCTCAAAAGAGGCAAGAATCTCCGATACGATAGTGATTAAATCGCATCGGCGGTGGATTTCGGTTTGAGAATCCGAACCGATGCGAGCGGGTAAAATTATCTCTGACTTCGTGAGGTACTCCCAGAGCGTTGGTTCATGAAAAATTTGACTGTTTTTGAGAAAGCAGGAAGAATTATTGAGATCGCTGATGTCGTTTTTACTTCCCTGTTCGAAGACTGTGACGACCGTCGCGATCTTATTGAGAGCCATTGGTATAATATCCCGAACGATAGGCAGTTGTTAACCAGTCTCAGGTCAACTCTAGAACAGGGAACGCCTTAGAAAAGAACATGATGTCCAAGCAGTCCTCGGATTTTGACATTTTAATGTAGCTGACGCAGCGGTGCAATGAATCCATGGTTACCTCCTTAAATTCAACGAATCTGGGCCCTTCTGGAGCCTAGACTGGGAAGTGGAAATCGTTTCTTGAAATTCTAGGCGTTTCTCCTCGTGAGAAAGGTAAACCTCGCCAATGTTATCATATCATAGATGTAGTTCGGCAGATGAGGAAAGATGTTGTCGCCGGTACTTATTTAAATAAATTAAATGATATTGATAGCTTCCGGACGACGATAGAAGGGCATAGCCAAACAAAAAAAAACAACAACACGAAAAAATCGAGAAAACACCATGTCGTTATGTCGTCTGGAGGCGACATAACGTGCATAAAGATGAGAAAAAGCACTAATTTATGGCCAAAATTAAATAAATCGCTGCTAAAATTGGGAGAAAGCGTTGACTAACGGCAAAAATCACCACGGATAAAAGCACCAATTCAATCATGAAAACGCCGATTCGTGGTTTATGGAGGACACTTCATAGCTATAGAGAAAAGCGCTAGTTCGTTGCTAAAACCGGGAAAACGCGCCAATTCGTGGCTAAAATAGATGAGAAATGGTCAAACACAGTTCAATTTTAGCTGCCCATGCTGCACAAGTAAGTGGACTGGTTGATTCCCATCTTAGCAAAGTCGGTCATGAAGTTTCTACTCAGCCCAATGATGAGCGAGTTCTCTCTTATTTATTGTAACCACGTACACTTTTTACCTTACTTTATAATAATAAAAAAAAATGATTGATTCCGAAATTCCAGCTAAAAAATCTGTCATGAGTAGTACAAAATGTTTTCCCGTCAGCCACTTTCTAAATCTTTCAGATCTGCCGGGAAACCCGTCAAATTGGCAGCGCTGGTCAGTAGAGCGAAATTTCGTATCTGATGCAGCGAAACCCACACGGAATCGTTTTTTTATGCGAGCCAATAGCCCTGCAAACGGTTTTAAAGAGCCGAACCCGAGTTTTTTTTTTCTTTCTTTTTCTTGTTCTTTTTTTTTTTTTTTTTTTTTTTTTTCTTTTTCTTTTTCTTTCTTTCATTTAGCCAGTCCAAGCGAGACAAGAGTTGAAAAAACCAATTTCGCCGCGAAATTGGTTTTTCGGCTGAAATAATATCACCAAGAGTTTTGAATGGCCCAACCCTGCGAAATTCTTATTTTTGAAAGAGGAGTAGGACTAGTAAAATTGGTCTTTAAAACGACCTAATACCGCAAATTTGCTTTTTAAAATGGCCAACAGCGCGAAATTATGCTTTTTTGGTGACGAAAAGCTACGAAATTACTTTATAGAGGCGAACTTGTGCCACGAAATGTGATTTGTAGTGAGATGATACAGCGTGAAATTCCATTTTTGATGGGGCCCGACGCGAGAAATGGGTTTTTCGAGAGGCTCAAACTCGCGGGTGAAACTGTTTTTTGTTTGTTTGTATGTTGGTTGGTTTTTCTGTTTTTTGAGCCAACCCAGCTAAATTGATCTTAAAAGGGCCAACCCTGCGATATGTTGCTTCTGAAAAAAAAATCAGACCCGTGTGATGTGAGCCGACCCCCGCGGGATGTGTTTTGAATGAGCCAACGCTCCGAAATTGTTGGTTAAAACGAGCCAACAAGCGGGAAATTTGACCTTAGGGCAACAAAAAGAGTGTGAATTGTGAAACCCCTTCAAATTGGAGAAATGTGTGAAATTTGTTTTTGACTTGAAAAAACTACAACCAACAACACAACCAACAACCAAACCGACAAGTGGTTATTGAATCAGGTACAACCGCGAAATTTGGTTTTGGAACGTCAAATCAATTTCGGACATCCAAAGGGCGTAACCAGCGGTATTTCTTTTCGGAACGAGTGAACCCCGTGAAATTAAATTTTTGAATGGGGGTCAATACCGCAAAATTGTTGTTTTTTTTAGTGAGACCATTCCAATGAAATTGGCTTTTTGAGATAGTTAACCCCACGAAGTTACGTTCTACGAGCAATAATCCACAAAATTTGAATTTCGAGATGCCCAAACCCGTGAAATTTATTTATTTGGCCAAATACGCGAAAATAGGGTTGACAGAGGTGAAATCCGCATATTCCAGCCATTGTCTCGTTCATCCCGAGAAGGACTTTTATGCATTTATAACATTTAAGAAAAGCCCCTAAAAAAACTTAAAACCCCTCCCCCCACCCTTGTGGGCAGCCCTGTGCCATGGACGCAAGGGAAACAACCCACACAAGAGCGTGTGTGTATTACAGGCAGGCCGGAGACTATACTCTCGCAATCACTTCATCATTGAACAGTTTGAAAAAATCGTTGTTTCTCGCCCCCTACCCCCCTCTAAAATTTTCACTTTGAACTTTCGATCGGTTTCGGTAGAATGGACTAAGTATGAGCGTGATGATTATGTAGGTCTTCTGAATGATCATTTAAAGGGATAGTTTCTAGTTGAATGCCAATTCCAGTTTTACCAACAGATTTTGCACTAGGTAATTTGGAAATTGAATCACTAATATTTGCATCGTGAACCTTCAAATCCAAAATTTTGTTGATACAGTAATTTTATTTACAGAATTATCTACATGTTCAGGTAATGCACAGAAGCCGCGGAGTTATGCCCATAAATTTCGACTGAAAGAAAAAAGGTACTCGGCGGGCGGTTGTTCTTTTTTTAGATTTTATATGCGGGCGTTCAACCGTAAACACCGGCAGGTTGAAATGCATGGCAGCGAGTGTGAGATATATAAGCCAATGGCAACGGCAGAGCAAGGTAAATACGGGGGCCCGGCATGGCGGCGGCGTTATCGTGGTTTGGCGTGACCAGTGGCTACCTTTTTCTCCGTGACTTCGATAGGTGTGGGGCGATTTAATTATATAAAATACCTACCTCAAACTATTTCGAGTATTAATTTGATTACGTCACACTTTTGTTCCCCCTTCATTTCGCTCACAAAAGCAAAATTGAATAAAAAAAAAATCAGAACGAAAAGATAGAGCATAATGCATAAATTATGTGTGTGAAGGGCATTTTAAGATTGAAAAAAGACGATAAAACTAAAAAATTAAGTGTTTTCATTTTGTAAAAGATATTCAATTGGAATTATTACGACACGACGACCGCACGTGGATGTTGATCCTTAATTGAAATAAAGAAAAAAAGATTGTCTTTTGTTTTTAGACGCAAACAATGGACATTTTTTCTTTATCTTAAAGAGAAAAAACTCGTATGCAGACGTCGAGCTAAAGGTAATTCTCCTCATTATTTATAGCTCCATCGTATCAGGTTTCCCGGGCCCTAAATGTTACGCGTCATAAAAAAAAAAGAGCGTAAAAAATAAAATTCAATCAATTACACTTCCATTGGAAGGCGAGGATATTTCATTCTATAGGCTCCTCCTGAGAGAGTTTTTATGGGACCGCTTCACATTCCAATTAATGGGTCTTTTAAATCACTACGATCCCCCCCCCTTCCCTTATCACACTTGCTCCTTCTTTCAGCAGAGAGCTTCTGCAATGTTGTATTTTTATTTCTTTTTATTTTTTTTCCCCCTCGTAAAGTTGTAGGTCTGCTTCAAAACGCTTTGATCAGTTACTTGCATCGTATACCTTGAGAAAAATTGAGTTTTCACAGGCTGCAATGCGGTTTCAGCTCATTTTTCAACCGTCGTCGTGAAAATTATAAGGACCGGGTGAATTGATGGAAGCGAATTGATGACAGGGTGCTACAACCGAGTGGAAAAGTATACAGCTAATTAACCGGTACAGCAAGAGTCGTTGGTCCTGTGATGAGACAGGAGCAGTGACCGGGGGGGGGGGGATGAAAGACTTGTGCTGTAGGGCATGAAAGCAGGAGAGAGGCATTTGAACTAATACGTTTTAGAATGACTCTGGAACTCGGATTGTTGGATTCACAAGATAACGCGTATAATGCCGGTAAAATGGCAATGTTTTGCTGTCTTGTGAAAAAGAAACCACTGAGGAGCGAGAATCCCCCTCCCCCGGAATCTGGCGACCAAATACCTTTGAAGCAGCACAGACCTCTACGGTCATCCTATTCTGGGTATTTTCCCCACGTCTCAACACGCACCTTTGTTTTTTGCTGCCCTTTTGCGAGTTATTTGGAGTGATTAACCAAACTTGTTTCGGAGATATCCCTCAATCTCACGGGAATACTATTACGGGTCATAAAACTCGAAAGGAGTACGACGCCAGGGTCTTTATCTGGTTGTGAGAGAAGCAGTTGACAAGATAATAACCCATGCCTGTCAAATTTGCCACATTTGTGTGATTGAATGGATAATTCCCTCATTGTTAGGTTTTTTCCATCAAAGGGGATGTCCTTTAAACAGGACGTAAATATTTGCCAGGAGGGATGAAAATGTGAACAAGTGAGAATCATTTTAATGAAATCGGCCTTTAGGTTTTTGAAAACTGGGTATTTATTTCGAAAAAAAACCCTCAGCCGTTTCCTTAAAAAAACATGTAGGAACTGATTTTTTTTCTCCCTCTCATTCTTCCTAATTACTGCCTCTCATCGGAAATGAAATGACACGTTCTAGGATAATAGCTCGCTTTTTTAAATTAGGATGCTCATTTACATAACACACACCCCCAAGACCTCGTCTTTCGTCCTCCGAACTTTTGCGATATCCATCCCCTTGCGGCGGACCCTGACTCTGCAACTCGCGAAGGACGTAAACAGATCGTTCCAATTAAATTGGCTGACCTGTTGGTGGTTCTAAATCGTTCACAACCTTGGCTGGAAAGCCGGGCTCGAGGGAGCGTGGTGACTGTGAGGAAACGTATACCCGCGAGAAAGGTATGTATAGCGAAGGAAGAGTTCGCAGGAAACATTCATGAAGTGTCCCGAAAGTATTATAACAAGTTGCACAAAACAACGTAAAACGTTCGACATGGCCTTAGACTATGATGAAAACGTAGCTTGGAACATTAGAAGACTACTTTTCTTTTCAGATTGCCTTCATAAACCGAGACTCCGTTCACTCTCCTCTCCTGCGCCTCTTTGAGAAACTATTAAAGCTCGGAATACGGACCGCCCTGATTGAAAAACCTCCAGGGTACATTTTTTATTTTCATTTTTTATGGCGTTCAGCAGCCCGAGGAACAATTTCGTTCTAGATCGGATTTTAAAGTCAATGGCAACAAGGAATTAAAACTTGTTGACGTTTATGGGCGGCATCTTCTTAAAAATTCGCTGAAAACAGGAAGTCGCCTGGCTGGTCTCACAGTAGAGAGATAAAAAAAACGTGACAACTATAAAACAAAACGATGATGAAAGCTCAAAGACCTTGGAAGTTTAGCGGCTTTTAATATAAGTAAATAAATAAATAACGGCAAAATAGAAAGAGGAAGGGTATAAAAGCATTTCGACCCGCAGTGTGTTCATCGTTGGCACTGGTGGTGCACTTGACTCACTGAGGCAGCCAAGGAGAAAAAAATAGCGGGATACCACAAAAATGTATTTTATAAACTACTAGGATTGCATTCTTGTCTTGACACCTGTAAACTGGCTTGCTGAGGCACACATTCCGAGGGTGAGGTGGGAAGTTTATCATTCCAGTCAATTTAGGCTACGCGGCTCTATGCACCGCTTTTGGAAAAACAATTATGTACTCAAACAATAATTTCTTCGTGTGTCATTAAGACATCAGAAGAGAAGTGTTGAGCATGAAAATGATAAATACACATCCACAAAGCAATGAAGAGAACAGAAGCACAAAGTAAAGAGCACCTGTTGAGGCTCTCTTTAACAGAGCTGGAAAAGATAAAACACAACAAAAGTGGTAAGACAAGAGTGGCAATCAATATCGCACAATAACACTCTACAGTCTTTTAGAAGAACAAAAGACGGTATATATCGCTAGTTCAAAGTAAATCAGAGACGTGTAACTTCAAATTTAAGGGATTTTACTAGGGTGAAAAAAAAACAACAAAAAAAGTGGGGGGAGTGGGGATAGCCAGGGTATTATTCTGGAAAGGACATCACAACCTGGAGATGTGCCTAGACGAACGCTTTAGCATTGATAAGGGGCCCATATGATTCCGGTGACATTGTGGTTTCAAGGAGCGAAACTTGGACTTAATTTATTTTTGAATGAGAAAAATCCGTGAAAGAGCAAACCCTGTTTTTCAAACAAGCATTGAAGTAAAAGCAGCAAAACTGCTTTAGAAATAACTGAGGCAAAGAAATTTGGTGTTCAAAAAGTTAAAACACGCGAAATTGAGGTATAATACAGCGGAAATTCGTGAAATGTGGTTTTGAGTGAATCATTCTAGCGAATATTGGCTATTGCCAATGATATTGTGATGTGGCTATTGCTGAGGAATTTTCCTCTGTATTTGGCGAAAATTTCTCTGTGGGTGCATCAGTGGATGATGTTAATTCCCCCATAGTTTCTGCGCTGATTGGAGATGTGGCTGATCTCGCTTCGGCTTCAATTTCGGTTGAAGAGATACACACCAGGCTTCGTCGTCAAAAAGAATAGGCTCTTAATGGGTCCTGATGGTCTGCCTGAGACCTACCTGAAAAACTAATCTGAATCTCTAAGCCTCCCTTTGTGGATTATTATGAGGAAGAAGTCTTTCTTGGTTCCGGTCTTCAAGAAGGGTTTAAAGAATGATATTCTTAATTACCGTCCGATTGCTAAGTGCTCCATAATCGCAAAAGTTATTGATTCCTTTGTCGCGGATCTCCTGAGTGAAAGTTTTAAGAATTACATTGTCCCGGAGCAGCATGGTTTTGTCAAAGGACGATCCACTTCGACTAATTTAATCCTCTACAATGATTTTATCCATAAACATTTGGAAAAGGTAATAGGGTACATGCTATTTACACCGACACGTCCAAGGCGTTTGATCGGGTTAGTCATCGGGGTCTGCTCAGGAAACTGGAGACTTACGAGATTGGCGGCTCGCTTCTCTGATGGCTCCACTCTTTTCTCACTGGAAGGTCCTTTTCTGTGGTATTCAATGGTACTGCACCTTGTCCGGAGTACCTCAGGGATAACACCTGGGACCAATCCTTTTCTTGTTGTTTTTAATGACGTTTCGACCGTCTTTCGCTATTCCTCATTCTCGTTGCTGGCGGATGACCTCAAACTGTATTATTCGATTTCGTCTGTCGAAGAATGTAAGCAGCTTCAACAAGATCTTGATTCCTTTGCGTCCTGGTGTAGCGATTTAGGCATTAATCTGACGAAATGTTAGTGCATTAAGTTCAGTATGGTCTATGGACTTTGACTCATGGTCACACTATCTGAGTGGCCAGCTTGTTGAGGAGGTGAATAAGATCAGTGATTTGGGCGTGATATTTAATAGCAAAGGTAATTTTCGGAATCAAGTTTCTGAAATTAGGAATAAGGCTTTGAGAAATTTAGGCTTCATCAAGCGCTTTAAGACGGATTTCGGGAATCCGTTCGCCGTGAAATTGCTGTATCAGTCATTGGTTCGGAGCAATCTTGAATATGCCTGTATCGTCCGGGATCCTTTTTTGAAAAGTGAGGTCGCTCTCCTTGAGTCGGTCCAGCGTAGGGCTACCAGATATCTTTCTTTCAAATGTGGGGTTTCGGGAGTTTTTCGTATGGGGAGAGACTTCGTGCCACTGGCTTACAATTGTTGGCGTATAGACGAAGAGTTTCAAGCCTGTTATTTGTCTGGAAGGTCATCAACTCCCACATTTCCTGTCCTGAAGTCCTTTCTGGTCTAGCTCTGAGAGTTCCACAGCGATTTCAGAGACTGACGGGTGCTACATTTAACGTTGCACCGTTCCGCACCAATTACGGGAGGCATTACACGCTGTCTCGTTTAGCTTCATTGGCCAATTATATACCCCTGAGCTGTGAAATCTTCTCCGATTCTTTCAATTCTTTTAAGGGAAACATTATCAGTTATTGTGATAATTCTAATACCTGACTGTGATTATACCCTATTTATGGATCTACTCTGCGGTTCTTTGTTTATATTTTATTATTATTGTCGCTGTTTTGACTGCTCTGTTTGGTGTTTACTACTGTTGAGCTGAAAATAAATGAAATGAAATGAATTTACTTTATTTGAAGAGCCAAATCAACGAACGGGTCTCAGCGAGCTCGGCTTCAAGCTTGCGCAATTGGTTTTTTGAAAAGCCAAATCCGCGATAGTGGTTTTTTATATAACTACTGAACCCCGTCAAATGGGTTTTTTGAATAGCCTAACCCGTGAAATGGGGGTTTTGAGTGATAGAAACCCGCGAAATTGATGTTATAATAAAAAGGCGCACTAAAAACCTATTTTTGCAACACACAAAACTCATTGCACTGATTTCTCTCTCTAAAAACCATTTCGCGGAATTTACTGGCTGAAAACTACTTCGCACTGATCTGGCTTACACAAAACCCAAATCCGCCCATCAGCTGGTGCCACGGAGCTGTCTTATTTGAATCTATTTTGCGATGTTTTCCGATCAGAAAAACATTTTCGCGTCACTAAAAAAATTAAACATGTAGGTATATCTAGGATTTCGCACGCTAAAAACCTAAATTCCTCAGATTTGTGATTTGCGCGGGGTACCCTCACTCGAAGCCACAATTACTTGGATTTTTCACACTAAACAAATCATTTTTACGATTCTGGTTCATTAACACGCAAGTTTCGTAGGATTTTCTCGCTAAAGAACCAATTTCGTGGACCCTGGCTCACTAAAACCCAAATTTCGTGGGTTTTGAGTTTGCTGAAATCGATTTTGTACTTCGCTAAATTAATTTTTAGCTCTGCCTACAAATCCCAAATTCTTGCGTGGGACCTTTCAGTCCCAGAATGATGCGATTTGCTGAAACCCAAATTTCGTGGGGTTAGCTCATTTCAACGATCCATTTTACAGATTTTGCTCACTAAAAATCAATAGAAAAAAAAAAAAGATCGTAAAAGCCCCTTTAGTAACAGACACCAAGCGATCTTCTCAGAAAAGCTGCTCTTACCTAAGATCATAAGCTGGGCTACGCAATTGTAGAAGACTATAACTTGACAGTTTACAGATCTGCAAGTTCTTGACTTGAGCTATTCAGTCTCTACGACGGATGAGTCCAGTTTGAGGGGCTAAAATTACCATCGCTACCGCTCCAGGCTCCAGGAGATGAAAATTCCAAGTATAGTTCCTTTCTGGGGATAAAATTGTCGGTTTTTTGACAGGAAATCCGGAATAGAATGCAACCACGACAGTTTCACTGCAGAGATATTAGTTTTTATTGGATAACGACTTATTTTCTGAGGATGAATTGACGATTTCCAGCGCTACTGAACTATACTGAGTTCTCTTGCTCGTGACTCATCTCCGAATATAAGCCTGCAATAGGCAATTTTCGGACATTTTCTTACGTGAAGCTACTCACCCCTAGATCAAGGGTCCCTGATGACGCCCCTGAGCATCGTCCATTTTTTTTGCTTCATGTTTGGTTTTGGTCCATAGGTACTTAGTGAATTTATGCACACGTGTAGTCTAATGGATTCTAAATACGACAATAATAGTAGCATGGAGGAAGAAATATACTGGAGGAGCCCCCACCATATATGCAGGGGAGCCAAAAATAACTACTAGCAGGTGTGGCTATAGAAAATAAAACCCAAATATAAGAAATTCAGTACGTTTCCTTCTTTCAGAAAAAATAAACAAAAGACAAATCTCAAGCTCTCGGACCAATAGAGTTCAACTGAAATAGGCCACGCCCACTATTGAGATTTTCGGCTCGCTTCCAAGACCTTTAGGGCAACTCCATACTATTTCTTCTTCCATAAATAGAAGGCGGGGGGGTCCACTAGCTGAATCTGCATAGATTGTTGTTGCCTCAATGCCGACCGGCTTCCGCCTCGGCGATGAGAGCGTTTCTCCGCTGTACCTTCAGCGTAGCCAAAGATGGGCAGGTCTCTCGAAAACGAAGCCGTAATGAGGCCAGTAGTGGCCAGCCCTAAAAGTCATCGAAAAGAAAAAAATCCTACAGGGTCACCATATTTTGGCCAACCATCTCACTAAATCTCCTAAACTAAAGCTCACTAAAAAACCTATTTCACGGGTTTTGCTCGCTAAAACCCATTTTCTTGAGTCTGGCTCACTCTTATGGTGGATTTCACCACCTCGGCTTGAGGTTCAGCTTAAAATTAAGTCGGACTTAAGGGGGGGGGGATGCATTGAATTTTTCGTAAACATTGGTTCGGTCTGGTTGAGCCGAACCTTGGATTTACACTGCTGGGTATACTGGGCCTAACAACACTGGCTTTGTGAGGTGTGAGGTTTTGTTTTCAACACATGTAAAATAAGAGGGAAGGATTAATCGCAATTAATCGTAGTTTACCCATTGACCCATTAATAATAGCCGTTTAATTGCAATTTTATCTACTTTTACTATTCTTATTGACTGGCCTATATTGTTAACTGAACAATTTAACTTATTTTTACAGTGAACTGCGCGAGAATTCTCAACTGCCTGTACCTTCAGTACCAAAAATGATCCTTTCCATTCAAGAAGCTGAGATTTTCATTTAGCGTCAATATGAGCAATGCGTTATACATGGGGGTACAATGTGTATATAGAAACCATATAAGGACCAGAAAAGGAATTTTACCTCTACATTCCCCTCTTTTTGCCGATAGTAACAAATGGAAAAATTGAAAGAACATGGAGTATAGGGTTGGGAATCACTACGCGTCATTTCCGGGCTAGAAATGAAAGAGACCTGTTTGAAAACTAATCTTTCTTTTCTATTGCCCATGTATGTTAAAACAAAAAAATTGTCCCTGAGGTTCAGTGTGCTTAGGATGGTTACTGAAGTCAATAAGCAGGAGGGGGGGGGGAGCACTTAATTATTTGTGTTCTATTGCAGATAGTTATCAATGTAATACGCAAATATAAGTGGACAGACGATTTTTCAAGTGTCATGGAATGACCGGTTTGCCCAAATATTAAGGAAAGCTGTACTGTGACTCTGCGAAACGGGTGGGGGGGTGGGGGTATATCTTGGCTTCAGTTCAAGAATCTGCAATGTTTTTTTTGTTAATAGAACTTTCAAAAGTAATTTAATTTATTTAAATACGTATAAGAATCTCGGCAGATTCGTAAATGGAGCAATAACTAGCATGAAGCTATCGCACTTCCACCTTTTTCTCATCATTTTGACTTTCAAGCGAACTTATACAAGTGTAGCCATAAAAAGCCATTGCCTTCAATTTTGAATAGTTTTATTCTTTTATTGCATAGCTTGAAATTTTTTGTTCAAAAATGAAATGAACTAAAAGAAATTAGTTACTCTTGAATTGAACCGTCAAAGTAATGAAATGAGGCGTATAAACGAACCGCTGTGTCAACGCCGGCTAGCTAACAAAGTAATGACGCGGTACTGTGAGAACTTTTTATGACGTGTAAACAAAACGGCCAAACGTCTCTTCTATTCATTAAAGAGATAACGCCATTAGTTTAGTTACGGAACAGCGATAACCCACAATATAATTCGAATCAGTGGGCGCCAACCCGTAGATTTTTGCATAATCCGTCGCTTGATACGGCGTTTTTAGCATTGTCCTTTCAGAAATAAACAAAACACTAATTTTTCCTTGGGACGTGTAGTGTTCATGAAGAATCAATTTTCGATTTATCAAGGAAAAAACAAGATGGAAAGGTCGTCTTGGGTTGTCGAATAAGCGTTGGTGAAAAGGGTGGGGAGGGCGACGAGGACGAATCGAAAACATCCTGAAAGTGCCAAACATGGGAAATACGACCTAAACTCTTTTCCTGTGATTTTTCATGGAGGGGATAATTAAAAATACAATAAAATAAAAATTAGGTTGGCCGAGTGCATATTAACTGTGGGAAGGGGTATGGGCCACTGATTACAAAGTGTCAAATTTACGAGCTATAATAGACCTACTTGGCAAAAGGTGTAGGATCCAGTTTGTAGTATTTATGAAGAGGTTCCGTGCTGACCAATTTGGACATCATGTCCGGGTCGGTTCTTACGAGGCCATCCTGAACGTTGGTGTGTCGCCACTGGACGGTCCTTTTGCAGGGGCGCCCGCTCGGTGATGGTGGGTACACGATCATTTGCGACTCTTTTTTTGACAATCTCGATTTTTAAATAAACAAACAACAAACAAAAGAAACGAGCCAAAGAAATTAAACTAACCAAACGCGCAGTTATTTATTTAAATTTGTAAAACAAAAATTAAAATTTTGTCAGTGTACTAAGGAACCCTGCGGCAGAGTCCTCATTACGTGTCGAGCGTCGATTCGCAACTAAATTGCGACGCCCATTTTTCGATTTTTCTTCAGTCATCGCGGAGGCGAAATCCCTCTTCTTCAAGAAGAGAGGAGGGGAAACTGCTCGCAGGTCTCTCTATAGTTGGTGGAGGGGTCCTTACGACAGCCGCTTTTGTGTTCTTCAGTGGTGAGGGGGTCCTAGAATGGTACATAAAGTTGAGATGCTGTGGGATGAGCATAAGAAGGACGAATAGGAGACGAAGGGATTATTTTTGGGATTTTTTGTAACAAGCGATCAGGTTTCTCTCTCACACACACTCTCTCTCTCTCTCTTTCCCACTCATTCTATCTCTCTCCTCATTAGCGTGCTTCTTCATCCCCTTTAGTGTCAGGGACAAATAGGCGGCTCCCCCAGGCATCTCCTTCACGACACATTTGTTTCACCCTCTGTTTTTAATGCCACTTCCTTAATAGATATGGTCCAGTATACGAATGCTGTGCGAACGCATGCTTCGCAAGTTCATTTTAACATGAGCATTTATTCTGGGTTCTTAACTTTATTTGGAAATTCCAAGGTAACCGTTTCTTTTGTTACGTGACAGAAGGCTTAGATATTTCTAACAAGCCTAGATATTTGAATTTTAAGCAATAATTACGCGTATTGTTAGTTAGGAAAGCGAGGCGTCGCTCAGGTGATTTCAACGTGCGTGAAAGCGAGTAGTTTGAATTATAACCTTGCTTCTCAGTCAGAACGCTCTGCGTGGGTTGAGTGAATTCTCGCTAAATTCCGCCATTTTCAATTTTTCTGAATCAAAAATATTTACTGATGAGGTTTTCGTCCGATATGACTTTTTTTCCTGAGTGAAATATAAAAAAAATAACCTTTCGCTCTGCTGCCACACCTTTGAAAACAGCATTTATATAGGACACCTGAGATAATTTATAGCTAATCTACTTGTCGACATAATATTTGAAAACTTTTTCATTTCTTCAATCCCGTGCCGTTTAAACAGCAAGCTCTGTATGAAAATGTTGCTTCAGGCAAATCGCGCGGTGCTTATTACGAAGCTGTTTTGGAACTTTTGATTTAGTATAATACGCTTGACTTGATTTTGATAGTGTGCTCGGATGCGTAGGAATGTTTTTCGCCCTTCATCTTGAATAGTTGTCGAAAGAGCGAACCCCCAAAAAACAAAAAATATATTGAGCCAGTGTAGTAAAGATGCAGCAATATTGCTGATGCTTTGCGAGAAAACTATATACACATCTATACCAAGTAACTTGCTGTTGAATGTTCAGAACTGTTAAGATGATGATTATGATGTACAAACAAACCGTCACAGTTTTTGGGGAAACCAGACGGTGCTGAAGATTCATTTATCAAAAATATACTTTTAGTAAAAAGAGAGAGCGTAGTTCCTTCCTTTCAATAATTTTCCGCATTATTTAGTTCAAATTCGGAGAGCTTTCGTTGATTTTCACCTATTATATTCTATTTCAATGCAATTCAAACAGTTCTTGAACGTGCGTAAAAGGAAGTAAATATATGATTATAATGGCGTGACGGTAGTCCAGGCTCAAGTTCAAACACCGTAATTGAATGAAATTATATTATTTGTATATAAGTATGGGCGAGAAAACGTATAAATGGTGTTGGCATAATTAATTATGCTAAATACGAACTTTTATAAACTTGTTCACCTGTGCAATTTTAATAGCCAATTCAGGAGCTCGCATTTATCACTTTTGCTGTATTAATAATGAAGGGAAATTAATTTATCCGAGAATCATTATTAATTCATTAACTAGTATATCACGTTTCCTTAGTTCACATAATAGAATCGATGCAATCGTTGCGAACATCAAATTTTGAGCTCGAATGGGCAGAAATCCAATAACATTGGCAGTTTTCTGGCCGAGTTTTGGGCCTCTGGGAAATGCAGACTGGTACAGAAATCGGTTCGTCAAACGAAACCCCTCAGATTAAAAAATCGGACACCGTTCCCATCAGACCAGTTATATTGAACCGATTTTTAGGTGTTATGAAGTGGCAAGCTCTGATGCACGAGCCTTGCCTTTCAGTACGCGTATAGAAGCGACCGCCGCCGTCTGCAAAGAGAGATCAGTACTGAACAGTGACGGACCAACACCCACCGGGGCCCCGGGCGTAAATATGCACGAGGCCCCGCCGCGCAGGACGCGAATGAACGCGTGGTCTGAGGTCCGCTCACCAAAAAACCCATGTCAACGTGGGCAAGGTATGCCCCATTGCCATTATTATATTTGTCAGTGTTTCGAAACGAACAATCAAGTATTGTATTTCAAAGCACGGCTTAATATAATTACAACAAAACGTAAGAACACACATCAACAGCGGTGGTAATCAACAACACTTAGTCCACACAGGATAAGGGCAGCAATATCAGATCATAACACTCGCTCCTTCTAACGTTTGATTCAGTTATTTTTCAAATTTCCGGTTCACCGCAAAAATCCTAAAAATGAGAATAAAAAAAAAACAACTATAATTACTTGGTGACACAATACTCGATATGTTTCAACTTAATATAACACGTAAAATTAAAATTAACATTAATATAAAATGTATTTGTCGTGTGCGAAACGAACAGGAGGCTTGACAGATCTACCTCTACGAGACGTTATGTGATAAGGTACGTGAACATCAACATCGGCGTGGGGAGGGGAATTTCCAGGAATGGCTGATTGGTTTCTGGGTGGTGACATGGAGGACGATTGCGACAGACTATCTTGACTATACAACGATGATCGTGACAGATTTCCAGAATAAGCAGACGACTGATCAACAGGAAATGAAGAGGGGGCACTTCCTTATGTTGAGCCAAGTGTATTCGCTTCACTTCGTCTCTCCCCTTAATCCTGATGAGAAAAATATTGCTTGACTCCTGTTTAACTACTGTAGCCAGGGACCATCGCTTATCTGGGGGTGGACGGACGAATATCAACTGACCGGGGTCAAATCCGAAACTTGTAGACGGAGAAAAAGTACATGGCGTCGACGATCTTGGTGGCTCACTTGAATAAATAGCAAGTGGAGTCCGCGGTTTAAACTTCAACATGGCTGACATGGGGGAAATGCCAGTTACAGTAGACGGAGTACTTCTGTAGCAGGCCAAACTATGATGAAGGCGTTGAGACATTGATAGACCCACATTTTTTGAAAAGTTTCGCCTCAGCACCGATTTGAAGGTTTGAACAGCTCTTTCAGCTGCTCCGTTGCTTTGAGGGTTGCAAGGGGGCGAAAACAGTAATTTTATACCACGCTTTTGGCAGTAATCGAGGAAAGCCGACGACGAAAAGGGTGGACCATTGTCAGTGACCAATAAGAAAGGGTAGGCGAACCGGGCAAAAACCTCATCGAGGGCTTGGGACTAGGCTGGGAAAGACGTGGACGACAGGTTGAAACATTCGATCCATTTTGAATATGAATCGATAATTATGAGGAATGTTTTTCCTTGGAAGTGGAAAAAATCCAAATGTACCCTTTCCCAAGAGGTCCGAGGTACGGGCCACGGATTCCTTAATCCTTTTGACGGTTGACCATTTCGTGCTTCTTGGCAATTCAAACAATTCTGGACACATGACTCAATGTCGCTATCAAGTTTAGGCCACCATACGTATGACCGAGCAAGGAGCTTTGACCGAGTGATGCCAGGGTGACCTTCGTGGAGTAGCTGCAGAATACGAGGACGAAGTGATTGAGGGACACAAATTCGGTCCCCAAAATAGACACACCCATTAAGTAAGGAAAGGGAACTGCGAACCAGAAAAAAAGGATAGACGGGATCTAATTTGTTACAAGATGACCATGACGACGAAAGATGACGAGCCACATGCTGGAGGACAGGATCCGACGAAGTTTCCTTTGCTATTTCCAAAATAGGAACAAGAAGGTGTTCCATATGAATAAAATTGCACTCTTCGGACACCATGCGTTCCGCCGACGGAAACCGAGACAATGCGTCCGCTTGAGGTATACTTTTTCCACTACGGTGTACAATGGTGTATTCATAGGCAGATAAAATAATGGCCAAGCGAATGAGCCTCGAAGATGCCTGTATTGGGAGCTGTTTAGACTCAGAAAATAATGTTTTAAGAGGCTGATGATCACTGTGAATTTCAAAATGACGGCCGAAAAAGTATTTATGAAACTTTTTAACACCAAATATTACAGCAAACCCCTCCTTATGCAGTTGTGAGTAATTTCGTTGAGCGGATGTTAACGTAGCCGACTCGAACGCTATGGGCTTCTGCTCGCCATCGACTACTTGACTCAACACTGCACCGACTCCCACGTTACTAGAATCGACTGTAAGTACAAGGGGATTCAACGGATCGAAAAGAGTCAAAAGCGTTTTTTCAGACAACAATGACTTGCTACGGGCGAAAGCTTCCTGACAATCCGGAGACCAGACCCAGGGAGTGTCTTTTCTCAGAAGTTTGTGGAGTGGTTCCAGAACTTCAGATGGTGACTTAATGAAGCTTCTGTAAAAACTCAACATCGAAAGATATGACTTTAACTGACTAACATTCTGAGGTTAGGGGGTGCTGAGAATTTTTGAAACTTTTTTTTTCGACGGCCGTTTCCCTTCTCCTGACAAAACATACCCCAGGAATTCCAATTCTCTGACGAAAAATTCCGACTTCTCCAAGTTTAATTTTATGTTTATGATGGAATCCACCTCCTTATATCGGTTGTCCCTCTGTGAATGCTCCTCTCCAAACTTTCAGAACTAACTACAACCAAATTACTTTGCAGTCTCCTTTAATCGTCGAATGCATTTCGGGCACAACTGTGACCCCTCATCAGCAACTGACACACTGCAAGTAACACACTGTTACTTGCAGTAGAAGGTGTGATAAAAGTGATAAAAAATAATTTTGCACTTCCTGAAATTGGTACAGATTGTGTGTGAGAAATATTCACTCTGGGAAAAACGCATCACAAGAAAACGAAAAACAAAAGAGCAGCTGTTGGTCATGATTGAAAATGATTAAAATACGTAGGTGTTCTTTAGAATACATTTTAGGTTGATTTATTCAATGTACATACCAAGTTTTCCCCCAATATCTTACAAGTTGACAGTCACTTATAGTGCATTTCATTTTGGAAATTTAAGACAGGTTATTAAACTGAATAATCAGCAAAAACCAACTTTACTTTGTAACAACGCGTTTAAGAAAGTTTCACCTATGCCTTAATTGATGACTTACTCCGTGTTTTTTCACACGTTAGGAACAATATCTCATATAAAAATGAACTGATTTCAATTCTTCAAAAAACAAATGAAAGCTCACAAGATGGAGATGTTTTACTGAAATTGGCGAAACATTTTCACTATGACCACTTGGTCAGAAACTGGCGTTGACGTACACAGGAAAATTCGAAAACGCCTCTTTCTTCATTTTTAACGAATTACTGAAATTTTTGGAGGCAACTAAAATGATGTTGATCGACATTTCCTGAATTAAAATTGTGTGATCTTTCCAAAAACGTCAGCAGTTTAAGGGAACAAAAAGAGGTTTAGTCGTTGTAACGAATTTTTAGAGGAAAAACAGCAAGTGGCTAAAAATACACAAATGTGCCTGTAACTTCAAGAGAAATCATTTGCGACCCTATGTTAATAGGGTGATTTTGGTCGCAATTACTTAGTACTACAACACATTAAAATATACGGCATTCGTCCTGAAACACCCTGTATTTGTCAGTGTTTCGAAACGAACAATCAAGTATTGTATTTCAGAGCACGGCTTAATATAATCACAACAAAATGTAAGAACACACATCAGCAGCGGTGGTAATCAACAACACTTAGTCAACACAGGATAAGGGCAGCAATATCAGATCATAACAGCCATGTTTAAAACGCGAGCAGGCCGGTCCGCGCAGGGTGACTAAACTTTCTGTACGTGCCGCTGAACTTCTGCCATTACTGCCATGTACGAGAACCTGGCGGCACACATATCACAAAACACGACGAAAACACCACCATTCGTTTGTTAACCACTTGTTTTCGTTTGTTTAGCCCAAATTTTCGTTTGTTTAGCCATGCAAAAAATTTATTTACAAGAAAATAAATCATGTGTGCCGCCAACTTCACGCAACGGCACACATGACCCCACTCGTTTGTTTCGCTACAAATTCAGACAGAACGTCGTTTGTTTACGTTTGTTTAGCCCAAATTTTTGTTTGTTTTGCCCTGCAACGAATAATTTTTTTAAAAAAACAAAATGTGTGCTGCCAAGTTCACGCAACGGCACACATGACCCCAATCGTTTGTTTCACTACACATTCCGACAGAACTTCGTTTGTTTACGTTTGTTTAGCCCACATTTGTTTGTTTAGACCGAATATATAGCGAAACAAACTGAACTTGGCGGCACACATTTTGTTTTTGTTTTTAAATTGTATGTTGCAGGGCTAAACAAACGAAAATTTTGGCTAAACAAACGAATGGCTCCAGTTTCATCGTGTTTAGTGATATATGTGCCGCCAGATTCACGTACATATTACTGTCCGTCATCCGTCTGAATCATCGGTTTCTCTCAATTTTATACTGAACGGGTTTTCTCAATTTTAGCCGCGAAGTACCAATTTTACTTAATTTTAGCTCCTTTCTTTAATTTTTTAATTTTAGTGGATGTTCTCGAATGGATCCGCAAATTGGCGCTTTTTCTCAATTTTTAAGGGTCGCCTATTAAGGGCTTATAGAAAGTGGGATTGGCCTATTTTCCGTATTTTAGCCTCGAAGATTCCTTCAGACACTTCAATTGTATTTTCTTAATTTTAGCGGTAAAAGATCGCTTTGTCTCAATTTTAGTTACGTTTCAACGATTACCCACCCATTACACGCATTATGGTTCCTTGTGGGCGTTTTGGCCTCGACCAGAACATATGGTCCCATAATTGATTTTTTTGCTCGCTTCTTGCTACGATTCAGCGCTTCTCCGCAAATATGAACGTTATTTCCAAACTTTTCGCCGCGTACTTGCCGCAACAGGATCAGCACATTAGACCGTCTCCTCAATTTTAGCCATGAAGATGCCTTAATTCAGATACTTCGAATCGTGTACATATATATTTGTCTTAATTTTAGCATCAAATGAGCGGTTATTCTCAACATTAGACGCAAATCAACGCTTTAAAACCTAAAAATCTCTATTTTTCCACATTCGAACTTTTGGGGGGCTCCCTCTGAACAGGGCCTCTGGGGCAGTCCACCCCCCTCACCCACACGTCGGTACGCTACTCGTCCCGAACACCTGGAATCTATATCTGCCGCGAATCTACCGTCCGTTTGTGTCGGAAGTGGCAAAGTCGGCCAAGTTACCATCAGCTATTTGGCAAGGAAACACTTTCTTATCCTAGATAAACCAAGTTTCTTTTAGTCAGATAGGCTGTCTTTGAAAGTAAATTAATCAATTTTACGGCCAAATTCAAAGTTTTTCGGCAGAATTACACGTTTTATAGAAAAGCCCATCGAATTCCAAGAGCCGGGTTTCCAGTTTTCTGCTTGAATAGTCAGGTTCTGGGTCCACATTGTCAGTTTCAAGGTCAATAATTTCAGTTTTTATAAGAAGTGTCAGTTTACCTATCACGACAAAGAACATTTTTGTAGAGGAAAGTATGTTGCTGGACGAAAATTTCACGGTTCTTAGCTTATGGGCGCAAAATATCTAGTGTCATGGTCAAGTATGTAGCTAGTTTCAAGGGATAAATTGACGGTTTCCGAGACAAGATGGCTGTACTTATTGCTTTCTCATATTATGTCACTTCCCAAGAAGTCCCTTGTGTCCCAGCAATTGTGTGATTACAGTTTTTATGGCCAATGAAGCCTTTTATGGTTAGAGCCCTTTGTAGCCAAAGATTTTGTGGCTAGAGCAGAGCCGGACTCACAAAATTTGGGTTCTCAACGAGTAAAAACCGCAGGAGTATATTTATTAGTGACTAAACCGTGAGGCATTGGTTTTTAGAAGAACCAAACCCGCAAAATATGATTTTTAGAAGAGCTAAAACCCCTAAAATTGGTCTTTCTCAAAGCTAAATCTGCAAGAATGGGGTTATTCAGGAGCGAAATTGACTTTTTATGAGCAAAAAACCGGCGAAATTGATTTTTCAAGAGTCCAAAGCTACAAAATTGCTTTTTTGAGTGAGACAGCCTCTTGAATTTTGGTTTTTGGAGGGCCGAACCCGGTAAATAAAAGTGATCAAGAGCTAAAATCCATGACACGAGAAAAGGGTTTAGAAGATGATAATAATATAAATTTAACGAAATTTGGTTTTCAGAGCATCGAACACCGTGAAATTGGCTTTTTGGATGAGTTGGCACTGCGAAATTAAATCACCGCCATCACAGGACTCTCATTGTTGATCCTCTGTTGTCATGGCGAAGGTGGGGGGGTGACCCTCTACTGTCCCACTATAGGTATAGGTGCCAAATATGCTTGGTCCGCTACTGCAAACTGTTGCCGCTTTGTCCCACTCCCTCAAACATCCTCGCTTGCCTAACTTGGGCTGACTGCCCAATGATTAACTTTACCATTCTCCACCTTATTTGACATCGCAAAGATCGGTCCTGGTAAAGACGCGCAAGCTGTGCAAGTATTGGGGCTTTTTCCTATTCCTTACTTTGCCAATTGGCTCCGGTTCTGTCGTTTTCTTCCTTCCGTCAATGATTCTTCCGCGTGTTTGACCAATCGTACTCTTTTCCAAAAGCTCATTCAGCTAATTTTTCAAGAACTTGGTGTGCCTTTTCACCGCATTCGTCCGTGAATGGCCCCGCGACGCGTATTATCAGAGGATCTTGTGCAAGGTTGTCGAGTAGATTGGTCATATGGCCATTGCCAGTTGAAATTTTAAAGGCAAGTTTTTCTAGCCGAAGGGAAACTTTTTGAACTCTAAATGGCCTTACAGAAAGGACAAAAGCTGCAATTTTAGAGGTAATTTTCCAGTATTTTCAGAAAGCTGAGTACAATTACCATAATTAAAGATGTTGTCGCTAATTACAAATAGGTACTAATGCTAATTACAAATACGCTGCCAGCGAGTTCCGAGTTAAGTGGCGAATGATGTCGTTTTCTTGGTCCCATGAGTATTTCTGCCTCAGCGATATGGCCTTTGCTTCACCATGGGTGCATCAAGCTTGGCAGAGATATGGCATGCAGAATTGCAGAGCACGGTCCAAGCCTCTCCACACCTGTTGTACTCGCAGGCCCTTATGCTCATGATTACGATGACGTTTGCAGAAGTTTTAAAACAAAATGTATTTCCTTGTTTCGTTCGACAGTCATTTTAAATCGCCTGGGCGCAAGAAAACGGGTGCTTCGAGAGATTAAATTGGAGAGAGGATTGACCATTGAAAAAAATTACATGAAACTTAAAGATCTCGGCGAATTAAATGAATTTCAACCAATTTATAAACACCACCCAGCTAATTAAAAGACCGCGCGTAATACCGGAAAAAAGAAGTGAACATTCTAAATCGAATACACTTTTCTCGAATCAGCCAAACAGGCTTGTGAAGGTCGAATGTTTATCTCTTCAACATTATTACAGTTTCTATAAAAAATACATTTTTGGTTATGTCAAAAAAACATGTAGCAGTGCCATTCTGTCGCATAAAACTAGTTCCTATCAAAAGACCATAAAAATTAGATGCAATTAGATTCTAGGGCCTTACATTATATTAAATCTTGCTGTCGGCATGAAAATTAATTAAAAGCGAGTGAATTTCACGGCCTAGTCCTTTCACCCTTCGCCACTAAGTCGCAAAGGTATTTAAATTCGTGAAACTGCTCACCTTGAATGACAATAATTAAGTGAGAACAACCATCATCGTTGGTTTTGTTTTCTTATTATTAGTCCCATCCATCTAGACCATTTGACATCGCCGCTCTGTAACTCCTTCAAATCGCTTCGTCGATGGCATGTGTCTGTAGGGGGGGGGGGGCTACCGTTATTGTACGTAGACTTAAGGGGTTTTCGTAAATGTGTGCATAATTTAAAATATTCGTAGGTTAGCAGCGTGAATCGCATTAATACTAATTTTTTGTCTGATTCATTGTATCCATCCAAAATCGAATGATTAAAGTACTCAAAGGCGTGTAGGCGATTATTTAAAACTCCTACGTATTTTTATTATAATTCAACTTTTATATTAACTTAGCCGGGGAAAAGGCTTGGATTTTGTGTCAACAGAGTGAAAAAAGTGTAAATGGAAAGAATGAATTATTCGACCACATTTGCAAAGGTTAGCCAAAATAATCCTATGCAAAGCGCAATCTAGAAGTTCTTCACGGTCACCATTTCGTCTTAATTAGCCAACAGTTTTTTAAAAAATAGTTCGAATCTTCTTTTATACACTGATTATCGACGCATCACTCGCTATAGATTTAAAGATATAAATCTCTGCTTCTTCGAAATGCAATGGAAACGCATGTTTTCGAATCCCCCCCTTCAAAAAACCAAAAACTTCGGGGTCACATTGCCCCACTTTCCGTTGGAATTGATATGGATGGACTTTGGGGGGGGGGGATTAGAGAAACAATACCTACTCAGGGTGGGGGAGGGAGATATTTGGATAACGCTGACGGCAGCAGTACTTTCGGCAGGGTCCATCCACGTTATCGTTCGTTCCACAGTAATGATATATAGTTCTGTGTTTGGCTGGCATGACCAAGGGTCCTTGAGCCCTGGGTGTCCCGACTCAGGGTCACTTGTCAAGAGCCCCCGATGGTCGACCGGAACGAACCACCAGCCCCCCCCCCCCGTGGTTTTGTCTGTCAGGGCTCAAAAATTGTATAGCCAAAAGGCCGTTGAGTCACAAAATTGTAGCCAGGTCGCTATGAAATTGCTACAATCGGAGATAAAAATCTGCGAAATTGCAATTTTTGGGCCTAATTATTTGCGAAATACATATCACGTTTCTGGTCTTTACTTTCGCCAAACGGCAGGTTAAGGAGCACCGTCTTATCATTGAGGGTGTGTGGATTCCAGTCTAGCTGGTCCCGATAGCGCCCAAAGCATGATAAATACCAGCAAAATTACATCATTCGGTGCTAAATATATGTATCTACGAAACCGTAAGTTCCGAGAGTCAACGTTCCAAAAATTGCGAGTTTATGGTCTTCATTTTTCTAAATATGCAAGTTTCGTGCATTTTTTTAGTGGCCACAAATAGCCGCAAAATTGCATTATTTTGGAGCTTAGTATACCCACAAAATTGGAAGTTTCCTGGCTGAACATCCTCGAAATTGTCAGTTTCGGGTCTGAATTTAAGCGAAATTGCACGTTTAGGGTCTTAACTTGAGCCAAGTTGCAAGTTTCGGGGCCTTTTATGAGGCTGCGGAACTATCAGGGTAGCCGGCCCCAAAAACACCCAAAGCCTGACAAATACCTACGAATTTAGAAGTTTCCTGGCTGAATATCCGTTGCATTGCCAGTTTCGGGTCTTAAATCCCGTTGTCTTGGGGTTCGGAAATGCTGCCAGTGTCATGAAAAATCTAAAATTCGGTGAATAGGAAATTAAATCAATTAAAACTCGCTCGGTGATAACGCTGTTCTACAAATTGTTCATCATTTTATCTTGAATGAAATCTATTAAGCGTTCGTGTTTTGCGTTTCTTCTCCGGAAAAGTGCCTCCGTTTGCTCAAGATTGCCTTTCGAAATCGTTCCTAGGCAATTTGTCACTGCCTGAAGGTAATGCGTGCAATTGCCTATAACGAGTCAGGGCTGTGTACTCTGGCGCTTTTACTTCCATGTTCCCTACGGGAATGGAAGTATGGTGTTCGTGAATAAAATCGAGTCCGAGCTCACATTCTTGATGTACAATCTCAGAAAAGTTGAAAAAATTGGTTTTCGGCATGCCGTCGGTCTGTCTGTCGCTTTTTAAAAAATATAAAAGATAAATTATTTATCGGGCATGTTCTCCCCGAACCGAAATGTCGTTTTAAGATATAATTTTTAAAACAAGTGATTCTGGGATTTTTAAAACATTTTTTTTTCGGATTCCTCGTGAAATTAGGACCAGCAGCACAAAATAACGGTCGAAATTGCAAAAAGGGGCGGGAGAGCTCCTTTGTATCTTAATTGCAAATATTTGTACCCGAAAAATCTGATATTAAGCGAAAATTGTGGGAGAAGTAGGATTTGGCGTGACTACGTCAAAAATTATTTGCCACAAAATTATCTAGTTGTCTCTTGGTATGAAAAACGCGAACATGACCTTTATTTTGAAGGAAAATCATTTCCCAGGCGTTTTTTAGCATTCATTGATGTACGTGAAAAACGGGGGGGGGGGGGGTAGTCCTCCACACAATTGTTTTAGTTCCTTATTCGAAAAAATATGCCTTTGGTTGTTTTTTTAAATTTTTGGAATCTAGTGAGACGAGTTGTTTGAGTTATAACTCGCTGGTCCTTTCCTTACATTTTGTGAGGTTCCGCATCTAGACTAAAGTGAGGTACCGGCCTCGTCAAACAAGCGCCTGTAAGCACCAAGGTCAATGTTGTTTTTGTTGTTGTAGTCGTCGACTTCTCCTTCCCACAGACGTTCGGTAAACTATGGAATGAATTCAGTCAATTATCTGCATCATTAGTGGAATTAAATGTATTTACTCGTTTGCGAGTGCACGAGTGATTACCTCAATCTGTTTAAGAGAACAATGCTTCTCACTTTCCACACTTCATTCGGACATTACACCAATCCAATACCCTTTCACCGCCTTCTGTAGTACGTCACACTCGATCAGTCGCCGGGTGCCGCCGAACCACGTCGTTATAATACGCGGCATTCCCCCCCCCCCCCAGCTCTGTTAAAAAACAAGAGGCCGCTTTACCGGCAACGACTTTTTTCTCAAGCGCACGGCGAGCGACTATTAAAACGCTCGTTTTTCGCTATCGACTCAGAGAGTTCTACCCCATATTTGGAAACCTGAAAGACTCTTTGTTCGCCTTCTAGTACCCCTCGGGGGGGACGCCGAACAAGAATTCGAAATAAAATTGCGACACATCAGTTACCTTAGGGACTCCCCCCCCACTACCATCCCTAAGTAGCCTGGGGAGGTGAATCCTTTACTTGGAGGTCAAGATCCGACTAACTTGCGCTTTGAGAAACTTCTCTTCGTCATAGGTCAGAGAGAGAGAGAAAGAAAATAGAGCTTCTAGGAATGTTGAAGTGACGTTCATTCTAAAGAATGTTGGTCTTCCGCATGTTAACACTGCTGTTGTCTCATAGCCCATAGGGGTCTAATCATTTTACCTTTTTATTCTATGGAGCCTCAATTATTTTACTAGCGTAATCGTAATAAAACCTAACGGTTCTTTGAAAAATACCTTGAGAGCGGCTAAACAGCCTATGAGGGAAATTGAAAAGACCAACATAAGTAACAATATTGGTGCCCTAATGGGCAAGACTGGCAAAATGAGTGGGGGGGAAGGTAGACGAGAGAAAATGGCATTAGAAGCGCATTAGATTTAACAATATTTCGAAACTATATAAAATTCGAAAGAAATTAGTTTAAAATAAGGCTTGGGATAGTCTAGTCTAGAGATCTGCAGAAGCCAGGACGCCCAGACAACTAATACACAGCAGATAATTAAAATTGTTACTAGTAGAAGCGTTTATGCTGCGAGGGTTAGTAGGTAATGCATGCAAAAAAGCCTACTTTGTCAGTCCTACTAACTCGTCGAGGTGCGTCATTAACGGACCGCTTTCGGCTGCTCGCCATCTTCAGCGTATCACTGAAACCAACTGAACTTTCAGTTGGGAAACCAAACGCTGAAGATGGCGAGCAGCCGAAAACGGTCCGTTAATGACGCACCTGAACGAGGGAAGACTGCTCCTACGGCAGTGGCGGATCCAAGGGAGGGGCCACTTGGCCAATACTGACTAATCGCGCCTTTGGCTTGAAGGACTAAATTCGCATTCCAAAAAAAGCTAAACTGACTATTAGCGCCCTGAAAATGCTTAAACAGATGATTCCTGGAGGGGCCCTTGGAGTCACAAGGCCACTCCAACCACCTCCCAAGCTCTGACGAGGGATTTTCGGGGTCGGTAACAAAAACAACCGAGAGTGTGGTTGCCACGGCGTCATATAACAGCCCTTGGATCCCCCCTCATGCAGCATTTTTTCGAGACCATTCGTACCTATGCCCCTGAATTGCCCAGAGAGGTCCATGTGCATCAAGCTCTTCCTTGGACTTCAGGGTAGTCCGCGGAAAAAATCAGATGCAGGTGGTTAAACCAGTGGGATCACTGTAACAACCCTTTCATTGATTCTTGTGATCGAAAATTTGTCATAATTTTTGGATTCACGTTTGGAGAAACCCCCAAATCGCAAGGTTCAGTCACCGATCCAAGTATCTGCTCATAGGAGGGGCTTGGGAAATTGTGTTTCGCTCGGCTAAAAATGTCTTGACAGTCATTCACTGTCTGAAAATATAGCCAAACTATAGCTATTCCCACCATAAGAATGGCTAAACTGATTGTAATCGCGCCCCAAAGTGGCAAAACTGACGATTAGCGCCTTTCATATGGCTCAACTTTCCGCCCTAAAAATTGCAAAAAATTGCCCTAAAAACACTGGATACTCCCGCTCTGAAAATATCCAAACGGACTTCAAGCGTTCTTAAAATGGCTAAGCTGACGATTCTTGAAGCCCTGAAAATGGCTAAATCAACCATTCACGCGCCACAAATAGCCAAACTGGCAATTCGCGTGCCCAAAAATGGCCAATACTGACTAATCGCGCCTTTGGCTTGAAGGACTAAATTCGCATTCCAAAAAAAGCTAAACTGACTATTAGCGCCCTGAAAATGCGTAACAAATGTAAACAAAATGTAGTAACAAAAAACGGTGAAGAAGACTTGCGAGGATGTACAATAAAGAGTAAAGCTCGATTTCACCAACTTCTTAAACCAAGATCAACAACTAATCACGGTTACAATGTAAACACTTATATCAGAATTAATATGGGTCGTTATTGGCAACTAAGCACGGTCAACTTTGAACGAGATCTATTTTGTTGGTGAAAATGGGCCTAAGAGGAATTAAGAGTCCACTCACAAAAAGGTCTACAACAAAAAGGTTTTATTAGAAAAAACGGCAGCAAAAGGTGATAAATTTACAAATAAAATATATCTTCAAAAAAGGGGTAAACATCAACATCTGCGAGGTTTTTCGAAAAATTCATCAAGTACCTCATCTATTGAAAGGGGTATATCTTGGTGAATATTCATTGATGCAAGTCCATTTAGACGCTCTTGTCCTATCGTATTGCGTAAATACGTTTTGAGCCTTTTCAGCGCAGAAAACGTTCGCTCTGGCGTCGCTGTCGATACTGGCAGGATAGCTAAAACGCGCAATATTGTGGATACGTTTCCAAAAGCATCATGATGATCAGCTGAAAATACATTAGTAATAAAAGTTATGCATAATTTTATTTAATTATTATAATGATTAAAAAACACTTACGTCAAGTGCATCGAATACATTTCTTATATTCTGCCCGTCAACTCGCCTCCTCCACATCTTGACTTCGGAAATGAACTCGTTTTCAGAACAATTCAGAATACTGGCATAATACTCATATTGACATCTTTCATAAATACGGCAGCGCTCTTGCCGAGCTAAGATGAACTAACCATCTGGGGTAACATCTGACCGGTGTCACTTGCTTTGTTTTGTTTATTGTGGTCGTGAGAATCAGAATCAGAAAGAAAATTATTGAAGTAAATCCAATTGAAAATTGAAGGATACCCCAGGAGGTCGTTTCGCTTAGTCGTCACATGAGCGCTGGTTTATTTATGAAAGATGTCAATAGTCCTTTGCATTTTTCCGCGTCAAACTGATTTTTCGGAAACAAAGTACTGAAGTTGTAGAAAATTACTTTGTGTTTTATGAAACGACTTCGAAGATGGGTTATGTAAGTATCAATGAACGGGATGTAGAAGCCAACTCTGTAGTACTGCTCGACACTATCGGCATTAATGTTGCATCTCTCTGTTTGGCGTTTGTTAATGCGCGGTGTCTTTAATTCGATGTCGTATTGAGCACATAAGGTTTTCACGTCTTCGAAAATCCTATGGAATTCTTCTTCTGCATTTTGACGAATCTCTAGAAATTCATGCATTGCATCGTCTGCAAGCTTCATGGCCTCAATCAAATCTTGCGTTTCGGATTGTAATTGTTTGCTCAATGGTAAAACTATGGCATGAACTGACTGCATTATTGAGCAAGACATCTGAAAGACAACGGTAGATATAGCAGCTAACAACTGAGAAGCCTCAGACGCTGTTTTATCGTTTTTCCATGATTGTATCTCCTCGAGAGCTTCAAAGACAGCTGGTTGAAGTTCAGTGAACGTCGATACTGCTTCATGCGATCTAGCCCATCTTGTTGGGCAGACCGCTTGCAATTTTTCTCGGCGACTTACTTTCTGTAGTTCAGCAATTTTTTCCTTGAGCACGTTTTGCCTTTTTGGCCACCGAAAGAAATTATGAATTGTTGCGATTGTCCCCAACGCATTCTTAATACCGGCTACATCACATGCTGCATTCACAGCTAAGTTGAAGCTAAGTGCTGCGCAATGCACGTAGATAGCAAGGGAGAATTCGGACTAAATATACGCTTGAGCTCCGTGAAGTTCACCGCTCATTGCTGGAGCTCCATCATATCCTTGGCCATACAGGTAAGAACAATCTAGGCCGGATTCCAACAGATATGCCTTAATTGTTCTTGCTAATCCTAGTCCAGAAACGTCTTTCACTTCCACAAACCCCAAAAAATCCTCACGAAGTTTTAAAGTTGAGGGGTCCAAGTACCGAACACAAATCGAGAATTGATCGATACAGCTGAATCTGTCGTTCCATCAGCTAAAACTGCAAACCCTTTGGCTTTATTCACATTTTTAACAATTTTTTTTCTAATCAAGTTGTGATAAATTCCGATTATCTCATTCTGAAATGTTTTACTCGTATGAGTAGCATTTCTAGACGAAGAAGACAGACAAGTTTTGAGATCATCGTCAATCTCAGCTCGGTAGCGTAAAATAGCGAAAATTCCCATTGTTTTTATACTTTTCATCGCTCGATGCAAATAAAGGACCGTCGTCTCTGTGGCCTCGAAGTGCGATTCCCTGACGTCCACACAAGAGAATAGCTCCAATAATGGGTTTCAGTTTTTCACGGCCCTTTGCCACGGCTTCGTCTCTTTGGTTGTCAAGCTGAGCATCGATTCCTCTCCTGAGTCCACGTTGTACGCCTCTTAGGTTTTCAATTCCAACTACAGCACGTTGGTGGTAATCGGTAGAAGCGTGGGACATGAAAAATTGTCTAGCTTTCTTCCAGTTTCTCAATGGTTTGGTCACAAGTCGACCCAACTTATTTTGACTCATCCCACCAGTCGAAACTCCGAACGCCACACAATATTTACAATAAGCGCCGTCATCTGCCGCTGAATATGCTATGTATGAGTAGTCTGTCAACCATTGTTTTTGGAAACTTAAATTCCTATCAGTTGATTTTGGAAAGCTGTAAGTGCATTGGGGTGTCCATACACAATCCAAAAACTCGAGAATTTCGGATGGCGTCAAGTTTCTCTTTTGATTTCCTCGTACAATGACCGCTACATCGAGGTTTGAAATCGTTCTATTCTCATCAGGGAGACGCCTGTTATTATTTTCGTCTTGAAACTCAGAATCTTCCTTGGACGAACGTGGATCTAGTAGTCGTGATTGGCCCTCAGTTTCTGCCGGTAACGTCACAAGGTCAGAGTGAGGGATCTCTTTCTCTTTATTCTGCAAGTAAAACTTATTGGATTAATCAGTCCATAAAATACAATCGTAAATCTGGGTTTTCCTTGCGCGGTGTGTTTTAAATGCATTTGAAGTTGAAAATTAAACATTTATGTTAACTATAAATAAAAACACGTCGCGCTAAGCGTTTTGCGCTGCTATAAAAACCCAGCCTAGGAAGACCGAAGTTCACTGCCACCCAAAAGGATCGAACGCCGTCATATGACGGGTTCTGCAAACGTAAAGTAAATGCTATTTATTAAATACTAAAATTAAAGTAAAGCTCGGTGCACACGATACATTTTTCGAAGCATGTTTACTTGCATGGTGAAAAAAAACATATGATCCACAGCAGTGACCGGATGTTTTTTAGAACAGGCAGGCCATCATGCATTATTCGAAGCATGTTTACATGCATGATGAAAAAAAAAAAAATTTCGCTCCGGCAGCTGGCGGTCGGAAAGAGTGCATTTCATTTTGTGAACGGATAGCCTAAGCCGTCCCAGAAGTAGTAATGTTGAGACCATGATTTGTTTCGTTTATGTTTGACCCTCCCTCGTACTGTTTGCTGCCGGGTTTGTTTAAGCTGAACTTAATGGGAATCAAAGGCTATTTCAAAATGCAATCATCATACCGAATATAATGCTTCTGGAATCAACTGGTGATTTGTAGTGATTTTTTTACCATTTTAACCCCTATTTTCCCCCCTTTACCTTGACCGATTTGGCTCAAATGCAATACCGACCGGGGCCTTATGACTACTGATTTTTGTGCCAAAGCGCGTTCCGCTAAATTAATTTCTACGAGAGTTATCGTCCTAACAAGGCCTCACACTTACTTCCACCCCGGGGACATCGCCCCCTCCCCCTCGACTTTTTCAAAAAATTAAAATGGGAATCAAAGGCTAGTCTAACATGGAGTATACGTACCGAATATGATGCTTCCAGAATGAACTGGTGATTTTTAGTGATTTTTTTACCATTTCAACCCCTATTTTCCCCCCTCCACCTTGACCGATTTATCCCAAATGCAATACCGACCGGGATCTTATGACTACTGATTTTTTAGATAAAGCGCGTTCTACTAAATTAATTTCTACGAGAGTTATCGTGCTAACAAGACCACACACTTACTTCCACCCCGGGCGCACCACCCCCTCCCCCTCGACTTTTTCAAAAAATTAAAATGGGAATCAAAGGCTAGTCTAACATGGAGTATACGTACCGAATATGATGCTTCTAGAATCAACTGGTGATTTTTAGTGATTTTTTTACCATTTCAAGCCCTATTTTCCCCCCCACCACCTTGACCGATTTGGCCCAAATGCAATACCGACCGGGGTCTTATGACTACTGATTGTTTTGCCAAAGCGCGTTCCGCTAAATGAATTTGTACGAAAGTTATCGTGCTAACGTGACCACACACTTATTTCCACCCGGGGGGCACAACCCCCTCCCCCTTGACTTTTTCAAAAAATTAAAATGGGAATCAAAGGCTAGTCTAACATGGAGTATACGTACCGAATATGATGCTTCCAGAATGAACTGGTGATTTTTAGTGATTTTTGTACCATTTCAACCCCTATTTTCCCCCCTCCACCTTGACCGATTTATCCCAAATGCAATACCGACCGGGATCTTATGACTACTGATTTTTTAGATAAAGCGCGTTCTACTAAATTAATTTCTACGAGAGTTATCGTGCTAACAAGACCACACACTTACTTCCACCCCGGGGGCACCACCCCCTCCCCCTTGACTTTTTCAAAAAATTAAAATGGGAATCAAAGGCTAGTCTAACATGGAGTATACGTACCGAATATGATGCTTCTAGAATCAACTGGTGATTTTTAGTGATTTTTTGACGACTTCAAGCCCGATTTTCCCCCCCTCCACCTTGACCGATTTGGCCCAAATGCAATACCGACCGGTGTTTTATGACTACTGATTTTTGTGCCAAAGCGCGTTCCGCTAAACTAATTTCTTCGAGAGTTATCGTGCTAACAAGAAAACGGCCATAATATTATAAATATATAAATATATAAATATAAATATATATAAATATAAAGAAATATATATATATATGAATTCCGGAGACCACTGAATTCGTGTTCTAGAGGTCCTGAAACATGAAAAAAACATGCCATGACCCATGTTTGCCACCATCACGACGAGACCAATAGTGCATTTTTCAGAATGAAATGCACTAAAACATAATTATGATCCCCGGTAGTGACAGGTTGTTTTTTTAGAACAGGCAGGCCATCATGCTTAAAAAAATGCATCGTGCACACCGAGCTTAATTGAGGCCTAAAAACGTCAAAATCCATTCTTCTAGGCGAATGAATGAAAATCAGGAGCTTATTTTATTATTTCCAAAAAATAATAAACGTAATTAATCATAAATCAATTTTTTTTAAATGAAATGCACTAAAAGCAAAACCGTCAAATGACGGGTCTCGGTCTTCCTAGTGTTGATGAATACAGGTAATATAGGTAATTACTGACTTACCAATTTTTGCTCTTTTTCTTTTTTAACGCCCGCAGGAGGGAAAAAGTCGAATAGCGTTCTTTTCATGTTGAAGGAGCTCGAAACGACTCGTCAGAAATAGAAACACTGTAATCATGAAAGAATCAAGAACGCGACAGTAAGCGCCATCTCCCGTGAACTCGAGATCACTCATCCACTTTGTTCGGTTAATAACTTGGCGCAGCGCGGGAAATATGAATTACATGCGAGTTCGTTAGGTGAGCTGGTCTTTGCAATCAGCTGAATAAGCGATGTACGGTTGGCGTGACTTATTTTAGATTTTGTCGAGATAAAATAATATTTACATGACGTATGTTACTAGGTAAATTTTAAATAGACGGGAAGAACCCAGCATTAAAAAGCAACACCGCCTAATCCTCTTTCCTATACATTTCTAGAGAATCATAACCTGTTTCATTTTACAACTGTAAAAGCAAAATATGCTTATAATGTAGGTACCTACCCGTGTACGTTACATTTAATCCATTGAGAGAAAAGAATGACAGATGAGTGGATGGGCCTATGCCATAGGTCACAGAAGATTAGGCGTGCGTTAGCTTGTGCTACACCGCCTCAAGAACTCATTCCCAGGATTTCCGTTCCACATTCTTAGGTTCACAACGAAAAATTGAATTTTTGGCGATTCCACGTGCTATTCATCGGCCAATTTTTTCACTAGAAAGTGCCTCAAACTTGGGCGAAAAAGCCGCCCAAGAATCGCACGCTTCAAAAAATTGTAGATTGCGATTTCACCGCAATTCAGTTCAGTTTATACTTACTGAAACAACCTTGATTTCCTTACATTCACAAAACTAATAAGTTTAGGTTCATTTTTCAATGAAAAGGGTAAAATCTTTTAAATCAAACTGAACTGAAAGAAGAAAAAAAAAAAAAAAAAAAAAAAAAAAAAAAAAAAAAACGATGTTTTATCCAACGAATTAAGCACAGTGTGCTACAAATAAATAAAATAAAAATGGCTCAAACATTGTTCCAAAAAGAGAAAGAGTTCATCATATTTATGGTGAACCCCCCCCCCCCCCAGATAAAATCCTAGATCCGCCACTGTCAGGAGATATGATTTTTTGAGTGATTTCCGTTTAAATTCTTATTTTTTGGCAGAAACTCTTGATTTCACAGCTGTCACTCCATTAAAATTTTGAAATGGCCATACATTTTGAAAGCTAGGACAATCATCTCTCAAAATGGACTTCATGATTTTTGTCTAAAAGTACTGGAAACCCACTTTTTCTTTGCTTGAAACCCAAAGTTTCTGGTGGTATTTTTTTCGTACCGGTTTTTTAAATTTCCCCCCTCCCACTGGAATTGCTTTTTTAACCTGCAAGTTATCACAAAAACTTGGGTAACAAATAAGATTTCTAATAAATGTTTTGGATTAGTTGTCTGTAACGTTCTAAAACATGGCCCGGATAATCGAAAATCGTGATTTCAGAAAAAAATTGCCCTGAAAGCAAAATGTGAAAATTGTACTGCTCCGTTTCGACTTCATACCCTCAGGCAGGAAGAGCTATTTGGTCCTGGTCTCACCTGGACGGCCAGAAGTCGGGCAATATGCAGCTGATGGGACCAGGACCAAGTTAATTTGGCAGCTGATGGCCTGAACGGTTGAATTGGAGACTGTACTTTACCCTAGGTGCAATTTCATTGATTCACCGGTGGCTCTAACCCCCAACGTCATACGCGTTCATCACTGGAAGCCGTCGTTTAAAGTAAGACTGTATGAAAGAAAAATAATAGGCGGCAAGACTATCTTAGTTTTCGATTCGATGCTCATTGTATCTCTGAATAGTGCCAATCGAAAACTAGAATCAATCTTTACGCCTCGCGGTTTTATCATAAATCCTCACTTTAAACGTTTCCTTTCGGGTCACATTTGCTTTCAAAAACTCACGATTTTCGTTGATCCGGGCTATGTTTTAGGGCGTTACAGACGACTGTTCCAAGATGTTTGGAGGTCATTAGAAAGCTTAATTAATACGAAAGTTTTTTGATAACTTGCAGATTCGAAACGCGAATTCGGTGGGAGGGGAACTTTTGTTAAAAACCCGTCCAAAAAATACCACCAGAAACCTTGAACTTTGAACAAGGAAAAAGAGGGTTTCTAATACTTTTCATCAAAGAGTCCATTCTGAGAGATAATTTTTCTAGCTTTCAAAATGTATCGTCATTTCAGCTGTGAAATCGTGAGTTTCTGCCAAAAAATCAGAATTGATTTAACATTTGCTTTTGTAGTGTCGTTTTAATTATAAATTAAACAATTAGTCGAGTTCGAGTTAAACAATTAGTTCTGTTGAATCAGAATTTCAATGGAAATCACTCAAAAAATCATATCTCCTGAACGGTGCAAGATATAACGTCCGGGAAGGTCGCATTTAATTCCATTTTTCATGTAGTTTCACCTTAATTTTTTTTGCAACACTACCAAAAATTCACCCTATAATACATTCATGAGCATAAAACCAAAAAATCACCATTTTTCAATCCTTTAAATTTTCGGGAGCCCCCTTTTGAATGGTGGCCCGGTGCGGTCCGCCATCCCCGATGCTATCTCTATGTAGGCTACTGCATAATATGCTAATCAATTTATGAATGAAAACCATCGTTTTATTGATGATGATAATGATAGCAGTGGCGTAGGTAGGAATTTGTCCTGGGGGGGAGGATCAGATTGAAATCTCGTAAGGTGAGGGGAGGGGAGGGGTAATTTCACATTTTAGTCATTATCCACCCAGCCAGCACACTCTTGAATCTGGACATTGACGCGGTGTGGCTTAATGGGGGTCGTTCGGACGACCCGAAGATGAGGGTTGAAGATGCAAGAAATTAACGGTCGCCACCTGTTCTTTGCTTTGGGTAACAGGCCCCAATATATTCTCAATATAATACAACTGATTTACAACTTTTGATTCAAAAAAAATAATAACAATTCTCTTCTTTAATGGTTTCCGGTCGCTCCGGTGCGTAGAACTCGCGACTGTCGGTCTGGTAGCGTCCCTTCGCGCTGTTGCAGATCCTCTTGTCGGGCTAATGGTCCGTTAGCGTCCCTTGGTGCTGTCCGTAGTGTCTTCTTCGCCGGGTTCGGCAAGGACAGGGAAAGGTTCGGACAGGATCGGTCTTGCTCGATGAATTCTGGGGCAGACACAAGTGTCGCTAAGCCCCGTAGTATCTATCGAGTTCCACCGGGGTTGTGGGAACGAAAAGAAATGTTGACCGGAGTCGTCTCAACGGTCTGGCACGAATGCCTACCGGTGGTCAGGTCCACAATAGGGTTTCCCTTCACAAGCGTCCGGAGTCTTTTCAACGGGTGTGTCGAACTTGGAAGGTTCCCGCAAGGTTATCCTGCCGGTCCGGTTTTATATATGCGTCAAGTGTATGACGACTTGAAATAATGATGGTCTAATCCACAATAGGGTTTCCCTTCAACAAGCGTCCGGAGTCTTCTCAACGGAGTAGGGCTTGGAAGGTTCCCGTAAGGTTATCCGACTGTTTACTTGGATCTATGCGTCGGACGACTTGAGCCAGGAGCGGTTTAATCCACAATAGGGTGTCCACTTCAACAAGCGTCCGGAGTCTTCTCAACGGAGTAGAGCTTGGAAGGTTCCCGTAAGGTTATCCTGCCGGTCCGATTGTATATATGCGTCAGGTGTATGACGACTTTAACAATGACGGTCTAATCCACAATAGGGTTTCCCGTCAACAAGCGTCCGGAGTCTTCTCAACGGAGTAGAGCTTGGAAGGTTCCCGTAAGGTTATCCGCACCACTGGTCGTAAAAAAAAAACAAAATGGGGTAAGAGGCCTCGGTCAGGGTCAGCCTTATACCAACCGGTCAGGATCGAATCACTGAAGGGCCGGAAAGGTTCCCAATAGGCTTTGCCCGTTGATGCCTTGGTAGGGTGTGACGTCACGAACGGTCAAGAGTCGTCTCAATTGACCGCTGGACGTTTTCCCGTACGACGTGATTTTTGGTGGGCGATCCTTCGCTTCGGGAAGACTGCGTCGTCGCTGTTGTACTTGCGGATCGTCGTGGGTTCTGGAGTTCCCAATCGTTGAAGCCGCTGGAGGGTCGTACTGCTTGCCAGTCGAGTGGTCCAAGTGCACGCTGAAGATCTGGTCCAGGTTGCTGGGGTGTTTCCCGTTTGACTTCTCGACATGAAGTGATTTTTGGAGTGCCGGCGCTCGGCTTATATAGTCGGCCGTAAGGTTATCCTGCCGCTCGGGTGGCTCAGTGGGTTGACCGTTGGGTGGTGGGTGGTTCCCTTTCCGACTTTTCCCCCACCTGGAGGGCTCCTTTTTTTTGTGTGTAGAGATCTCTTGGAAATTTTTCCCTGGGGTGGGCGACTTGTATTATTAATTGGTAACGGAATTAATTACTCGACGTCAACATCTTGCTGGCCTCATCATAGCCTCAATCTCTCATTTACCCGAAATTAGCGCTTTTCTCAATTTCGGCCGAGTGTATCGTTCTTCTCACTTTCAGCCACAGATTAGAGGTTTTGCCCCACCCCTCCCATAGCCATGAATTTGCGCATTTTCTCAACTTTAGCAGCAAAGTGTCGTTTTAATCCCGTGAGCGATGTTTCTTAATTATCCACGAGTTTTGGCGTTTTCCTCAATTTCAGTAGCATATTACCGATTTTTTAATTTTTTTTTTTTACCAGGGGCCTTATTCTTGAAGGCCTTGGCAGCTCTAGTTTCGATTGCATTATTGCTTTTTTGAGGAAGCAACATTGCCTAGTCGAATTCTTGAAATTAAAAGTATTGCTTTGGGCGCCATTTTTCTCAGGCAATATTGCCTTTTTGTATTTTTTTTTTAAACACCCCCAGCCGGTGTTTCCATTTTTGTCGATTCGATCACAACATTGCCTTCTCTGTTGTCATGGGAAACCCGAGAGTTTCCATTTTGTTTTTCACAAGAAGGAATTTATTTTTCACAGTTGGGCTTTCTTGTTCGGTGAGTGCGGTTCGTAAAAACAAAAAAGAACCCCTCGAAAAACGAATATTTCGTCTATTCGTAGGGCATCAACCGAAAAATGAGTTGCCAGTGACCTGAATCAGCGACATGCCCACGAGAAACGCTCAGTAAGATGCGTGGGGAGGCAAGGAAGTGCTGCACGCCACAATTACGCTCACCAGCATTTCTCAGATGGGTTGGGCAATGAAGTCGAAGTTTAAAAGTTGTGCTTGTTGTGCATAAAAGTGGATGTAATTTAGGTCCATCAGTGTTCTTCGACCAGAATCCCGGGACTAGCCTGGTTCTAAGGTCCTTTGCATATTAGGAAAAAAAAGTCACCCAGGTGCGGCGTCGGACTGTTGCAGCAAAAATACATAGAACTCTACGCACGAGCGATAGTTGTTTTTTTTTTAAGCGTCGAAATGGGCTAATTCAACGTCGACAACGAGATATTCTTGCCTCATGTGGGCGCTTAGAGGACAATAATGAGCTCTACTGCTGTAGTCGAAAACTCTCATTTTAACAAAGAATTTCTAAACATAGCTCTAGCTTTAGAGATTTTTTTAAAAAATCGCAACTGAAAGGAATTCCCGCGGTTATTTTATTACATCGATTGCAGTATTGCTAACAAATGGTATTCTTGAAACACTGAAACACTCTGCAGCCCAGACTACAATGCTTTCACTTCTCTCAAAGCAAAATTGCCTTCAAAGCAATATTTTTAAATTCTCACATTCTCACAATTACAAGAATAGGGCCCCAGGAGAGTAGCACTTTTCTCAGTTTCAGCTGGAAATTAACGTTTTTCTTAAGTGTTTTCCTCAATATTAGCCGCAAATAGGGGGACGTTTCACGATTTAGAATTTTTTTGGTTATCCAAACGCAATGCATGAGCGACTATTCTCAGTTAATTCGCGAATTAGCGGTTTCTTCGCCTATTGCCATGAATTGGCGCTTTTTTTTTTTTTTTTTTTTTTTTTTTTTTTTTTTTTTTTTTCAATTTCAGCCTGAAAAGTTGCCTTCAGAATCCACAAATTGGCGTATATTCAGTTTTTGGCGCAAATAAGAATTTTTCTCAATTTCAACCGCGAATTAGCGCTTTTTTAAAATTGTAGCAGCGTGGATTATTTTATTTTCTAAATATTGCCCGCAAATTAGCGGGTTTTCACATTTTAACACCGCATTAGCAATTTTATATAACTTTTTTAGGTATAGATTATTGCTTCACGGCAGTTCTAGCCGTGAATTAGCGTATTTTTTAACATTATAACATTACATTAGCCGTGCATGAATTTTAGTCACAAAAATGCCTTCAGAAGGTGCGAATTTAACTTAAAAATTTAAATTTTTCTGTTGAAACCTTTTTCAAACCAAAAAATTTACATCTGTCCATCCATTTCTGTCAAAAAATCATCATTTTAGTGCATTTCATTCAAAAAATGCACTATTGGTCTCGCCCTGATGGTCGCACATATGGGTTGTGATACTTTTTTTTCACGTTTCAGAACCTCTAGAACACGAATCCGAGGTCTGTTCGATTTGCTATATATATTTATTGCCCCTCGCTTATTAGCACGATCACGGTCGTAATTTTTGACTTAGGGCAACCAACTTTGGTCTAAAAATCAATAGCGTGAATATCTCGGACGAGTTCGTGATCCAGATGAATCGGTCCACGGGAACGGTGTGAAAGAGGGGTTTTAATTAGTTGAAAATTCGCTACCGCACGGCTGTTGCTGCAATTGCCCCCAAAATTGACTCGAGTAATGAGAAATGAACGCGCTTTCGTATGAGACCCTAGTGAACCAAATCCGTTAATATGGCAGGGGAGTTCTCGGCAGAGGGGAGCTATTAAATTAACGCTATGCCTTACTGGACCACCCAATTAGCAAAAAATTTCATTGACATTGTATTTTGAGCCGTCTCTTTTATTTGATTTGCCTACAGCCTAATAAATCTTGAGTAAAAAATCCTGAGGTGGGCCAAAAAGGGGGGAACAAAAAAATATTTAAAAAAAATTGTTTTGTATTCGAACCAAGGCACTCCGCGTTCCGCAATGGTGAAATAGTGACATACCATTTAACCTAATGTAACTGATCTGAATATTAACGTAATCTGAAAAAAGTTTTGTTCCGACAGCAGCCTGTCGGGAAAAGTGCATTTCATTCATGCGACAATCGAGTCAAACCTCATAAGTTAGAACGATATCAATCAATTATGAATGAAATTTAGGCCGGGATACAGATTTTAGTTGCAAATAAGTCCTCTAACAAGAGTCCGCCTTCCCTAGACAACCAAACTGACTCTGTTTCATTTTTCATTTTCATAATTTTGTTCCCCCTCAGTTGGTGCCAAAAAAGGGGCCTGCAGTAAAAAGAAACGATTTTATGATTTTGACTTTCTATACCACGGCCTAAATGTCATTCATAATTTATTGATATCGTTCTAACTTATGAGGTTTGACTCGATTGTCGCATGAATGAAATGCACTTTTCCCGACAGGCTGCTGTCGGAACAAAACTTTTTATCATCGTTTTATTGGTGAACACATGGTTTTCATGCAAATTCATGGTTTTGTGTACAAAATGATGAATCATGATTGGCGGTTAAGATATTAAGTACCAACTGAACTGAACTTTGAACTGGCGAGGTGAATTTTGAATAAAAAGTCGTTTAATCGCCGCTTCAACGGACTTCGTAGATCCAGCTTTTTAAGTTAAACATAATTATGTTCCCTGAGTCTCTGGCTACCATTCATTGAGCTCATCGTTTGTTATCTCTTAGTAAAACTCAACAAACAAAGTAAAAACAAAGTAAAAATCTCTTTACGTGAGCAAGGCATTAGGCCGGTTTTACAATTCCGCCGTGTGCTGAACTCTTTCAATGACGTTAAGCACTAAAGATGAAGGCTGTTATCGACCAATGAGTGATGCCGAACTTCGATTATCGAGTCGACTACTCAGGCGCGTTTTCTTCGTAAAATGATGCTTGTGAGAAAGTTTTAAATTTGATGAGTGTTGATGAACTATATGACATTTTGAGAGGCAATTAAGCCAGGATAACGAGATGTCACGGGATCGTGTTAGTCGATGGCTTTCCGTTCGGGGAAGGGGTTTAATTCAATGCAAACTCCCTCGATTTTATTGGAGTGAAGTGAACTCGACTCGACAGACAAATTTATACATCGATACTCAACGCCCAGTCTTTTTCGATTTATTCGCCCTTGTGTTCCCCTGTCAACTCAGAGCGATAGGGTCGGGCTCCTCCTCCTGTTGTTTCCAATTTAATTCTCGCATTATTTAGGGACGTTTTTCTCTATCAAATTTCACCGTATCCTGCCCCAAAAAGTTGTACGCGAGTTGTTCTTCGAATTTATCGGGTTCCGGTGCCTTGATTTCCTATAGTTCATCGTTATCACTTCTTGAAAAGCCCACCGCGGCCGTCTAGTTACCAAGGAGGAAAAGTTTTTTCGGTGGATGAAAAACGGGTGTCGACTTAACTAGGGTGGAAAAGTCGGTTCAATTTTTTCCCAGTTTAACAATTGGATAGACTGAACCCAGTGCCTTTTAAACCGGTGTTTTCAGTTTCTTATTTGGTGGTTTGTTTTTATTTTTAATTTTTGTTTTCCTTTCCTTCCAATCAAATCAACAACAAGTCCGGCTTTTTTTTTTCGGGTGATATCTTTATTTTTCATCATTGTCGGCTCTCGCCTCGCAAATTTCGGTAAGTCAGTGGAAATTATTGACCAATTTTCGATTTTAGAAAGGGATTTTCCCTGAAGATATTCAAGGAATTTTTTCTAGAGAGAGAGAGAAAGAGTGAGAGTAGCTCCGGCACACCCCGCACTTTCCCTTTCATCCATGCTGACTTCCTTCAGGCATTTAAGTTATACAGGCATTTCCATCTTCCATTAAGGCGAAATTTTCAACCCTCTTGGGACCTTTTTTTATCCCATGAAGTTCCTTAAATTTTAGAGGTTTATTCAAAATTTAGTTAGGTTTCCATAGGTGATCAATAGACTTGGAGGCGAGGCATTCCGGGGAAATCGAGCTCTCTGTAGCATTTACCCACGCAAAAAGTTGGGAAAAAAAACAAAGGAAGAAGTCATTTCATGCACTTCCTAAATTTAATAAAGTTCATGGAAAGGGGTGGGAAACGCGCCCCTATGAAACTCCACCCCGCAGGATTGCAAGGCTTCCTCGACGAGCCTCTCCTTTGACAATGGTATTGATTTTGCTTTTCTCTTCTTTCCCCACAACTGCCGGGCTATCCCACCCTTCCAGAAAAAAAATACGGGGTAGTTTTTTTGTTGTACTTCTTGAAGAATTTCTCAAGCAATATGCCGATATCTAAGTGAGACACCTGTCAAATATTTGCTGAGATAATCGTTGTTTTGAACTACTTATTATTTCTATAAATAAAATTGGTTAATTATTCATGATAAAATTAACTTAATTATTTGAACAAAATGCCTCATTTGGCTGGCATTAATTTTACCAAATTTTACAACAGGGTGTGCAGCGTTCAGCCCTTTTTTGTGATTGGATTCGAAGGCAAAAAATGACAGTAACTGATAAGTCAATCATGGTCTGTCAGCAGACATAAAAAGGGTACGACTCTATCTCTCACTCACTCTCTGGCGCGCTGGAACGTTAAAGGCTTTCCGTTCCTGTAAAGTCGTCAAGTTTTCTTCTCTGCTGAATTAAAAAAAAAAATACTATTTTTCCTAATGTTGCCTAATTGTCTTGTCGGTTAGAAGGTTGGTTAGTTATGATTCACCTCCTATAACTTTTCTCCCTAAACTTCCGAGAACCCTTATTCCCATTTGTGAAGAGCACACGTTATGCATAAAGGTCGATGCACACACATCAGTGCCGTGAACGGGACGTGCCCCGTCCGGCAAATAAAATATTATTCTCAATGGGAATTGAAGGGTCACGTCCCTGACACGTGTCGGATATGTGTGAACGAACCTCTCAATTCCCATAATGAGAATAATATTTTACTTGTCGGACGTGCCCCGTCCGGGACACGGACGGGGCACGTCCCGTTCACGGCACGGATGTGTGTAAATAGACCTTTATGGTTAGAAAAAAATGTTTTGCGAGTTCGCGCTACCTGCTTCGTAAGTTGCCCATTACGATAACATGATTACTCCAGTAAGTTGAATTTTTCCTAACCTGGGGGCCTAATTCTCTAAAAACAAGCAATATTTTTTTCGCCAGCCATGTGTCTGTTTCATTCATTTGTTTGAAGAAACTTAATGAAATAAACATATGACTGTGAAAAAGTTATTACTTCGGAGTTAGAGAATAGGCCCCCTGGCACTTTATAGCTTCAGTTTTTGAAAACTGAACAGTAAAGGTTTAAAACTGACAGGAAAAGTTTTTTACGTGTCAATTTTCTATAACCTTGTGCAACCTTTGTTGAAATGTTATCACCTCATCCGTAATTATAGAAATATCTGAAGACACTGTTTTTTTTGTCAAAATAAAAAACTGGGTAATCTTCGACGACGGTTGCGTGAAAAATAATGTACATCACTCGCCTATTAAGTGGTATTACCCGCTCGTTTTAATTAGCGGCCTCGGCAAGCCTCGTCCGCCAAACAAAAAACTCGCAGGTAATGCACCACTTACTAATCTTGTAATGTAATGTACTATTATCCTCTCGAAGAAAACACCATGGTTTTCAACGTTTGAAACACTATTTGTTTGGTGGTAGTTAGAGAACTTTCAATATTGTGAAAATTGTTAATTTGAAAATTTGGGTCCGATCACTGTGAAATAGCGTGAGATTCTTTATTTATTAGAAAGTTCTTAACTAGCAAGGCTAAAATAGCAGTGAGGTCGTACGCCTACGTCAACGAGAAGACACATGTTAGTAAGTCAATGTAAAAATTGACTTTGGGGGAGCAGTGAACTACAATTTCGAAGTTGATCGCACTTTCGCCTTTTCCCTTCGGTTCAAACGATCCATCAACGAAAGTCAACGAAATTATTTTATTTTTTATTCAACAACAGTTCCTCAACTAAAAGCAGAACTTTTTCAAGCCTCCACGCCAAACAGATCCGAGGTCCGATTTTAACACACCTCGTGTGTTATAAACATTTTGGGAAAAGATACTGTCAAGATGTATGAAATCAACAAATTATAAGTATAGAATTTCAATCGCAAATAACTCCACCAACAAGAACCCACCCCCACCCCTTCCAAGCAAACACGCTACTTAAATGATTCCGTTCACGGTTCTCGCCCCGATTTCTCAAGTTTTTAACTGTTATTATGTATTTTGACTTTATATCGCGGCCTAAGTCCGACCTGCGTAACCTGTGTGATTTTTCAACGAAGTTTGTCAATGGTTGTCGTGAGTGTAAGACTTCTCACGGCTTCTACTCGGTCAGCAAGAGGGGAAATTCCATTGGCGCTTACGATACAATCAATGAAAGTCACAGTCACTTTCATGTCTCCGAAATTATATTTCGATAGATTGATACCAATTCCTTGAGAATGAAGGTGTTCTTCTTCAGACATCGACGCACCGAAAACGTCATTCGTAAACATAACGAAAGGGAGGCCGTAGAGACCCGGGTGTCACGCCCCGTTAAAAAGATTACGCTGCGTTTTTTAATCCAAAAGGCAGTTTTACAAATCCAAATAATCCGAAGGGAGTCATTACGACGGTCTTTCGAACATAAGACGGAAATGTGATGAAAATCCATGGGTGTACGCAGGGCGTACGAAAATCCTTCCCCCCCCCCTGATTGTAGGGGTTTTTGCCTTACAAATGCATCGGTTGTTCGAAACTTGCCTTCATCGTGAGTGTGGCACGGGTGATTTCTCGACCCACGACGAAAATCATCCCTCGTCAACACTACTCGGCATGTACACTTTCCCGCCTTATTTTGTGCACCAATCCTGGTTTTTAACGAGCCGTTTCAATCTCCAGAAAATTACATATATGCAGTAGGTATAATACTCTATTTTTCAAATATGTATTGCCGAAGGAAGAGCGTGAAAGTTCAAGGCGGGTTTAGAGTAACTTCAGGGACGACGTTTGAAAAAATGATACTACCGCATATGCGGAATGTCCTGAAGATTATACATATGCATACGAGAACGTATGCATATCTAACTATTAATCAATTCGTGGAGATTTTTTGCCTCGCCCCCCCTCCTCCCCTAATGGAAATGCTGCGTACGAACCCATGTGAAAAGCCTTCGCTGAAGATCAACTTTCGAAAAAATGTTTGCACCTTCAGTCGAGAATTGAAGTCGTGAAGAGATGCCGTTGAGTTGTTAAGGGCTCGATAGTCGCAGGTCTCCACGATTATTCGTATTTTTTAATGACCGTATGTAGAGGAGTGGCGAACGTACTTTTTAATGGGCGACAAATGCCTGCTTCAACCATTCATTCAAATATTTCGGATGACGGTTGGTTTTCTCTCAACCAGTTAATTTTTTGTGTTGCTCAAATCGATTTTCCGCCCGACTGGACCATCATCGGGAACCTAATACATCAAAATGTGATTAACTCTCTCTGAATAAATGCATTAAAATTGAAACCCTAATCATCACCAGTTATCACAAGTGGGTTACAGGTACAACTAGTTCACTAGTTACGCTAAATATTCAAATTCAGATTCGTTTTTATTTGCACTTGGAGAAATCAAAAAATTAAAAATTGGAATATACAAATGCATCATATAAGATATTATTTTTAAAGAATTATATTATTTTTTCCCCTGGTACCAGCCCTCAAAAGAAAATTTTGAGTTGAGGACTGGAGTAGTACTAACATTATGTATGCATACCGACACTATTTAATTGAATCTTATAAAAGCAAGGAGTACAAGAAGAAAAATAAATCACAAAGAAAAAAAGAATATAACCTATATTTCTAATCAAAAAGTTAAATACCTAGTTAAAGTCCCAGATCAATTTCACGCGTACTATTTACAATCAGTTTTGTGTTAAGAGCCGATCTACCGTTTAGGAAAAATGGAACCATCCATGAGTTTTATCAAAATTAATGGACAAAAAATTCATATCAAACCACGACGTGATTTTTCTAATATCATCAACAATAGTATCCCTAAAACTGTCAAGATTAGGACTTGCAAACATCAAAACTGCATTATCCGCATAACAAAAAGGCGTGCTTTGTAAATGAATTGAAAAAATTCTATTAATATAAATAATGAACAATAGGGGCCCAAGAACAGTCCCCTGAGGAACTCCACAATTCACCTTTTCCACATTAATCAGAGAAAGGTTAAAAATATGTCTCAGCGGCGTTAAAATTTCCAATTTGATTTTAGAAAGAATGCTGTAGTCAATGCCCTCAACATTAAAGCTAGAACTTTTATTTAATTTACGGAATTCCTTTAGAAGTTCTTCTTCACTAATAGTAGAGAACCTATAATCAGACAGGTAAAATCACAGACGCCATGATCGCTCTTATCAATTATCAGTCTTGTAAAATCCACCTTTTGTTGATGTTTTGTGGATGTCAACAAACCACCCCCCCCAACCATTCTTATTAAACTGATAAGAACGAACATGGCGCCGTATGCGTCTACTCGTCTTTGAAGGTTCCTTACTAATAGGCCTAAGAAAAATAGATTCTGACACAGTTTTACTTTTAACACTTTTGTATTGAAAACATTGATGCGTATGAATGCATCTACCAGATTTATTAACTATATTCTCTTTAATTTTAGCACCAACCGTAGAGAAGGACTTATTAAGTTCATTTGCTATGTCAGTCTTATCCAATATTATTCTGTCATCACAAATATGTATACAAATCGTGTATCGTCCTCATCACTCGTTACAACGTGAAACTATTTTACGGAGAAAGATGTATTCCTTTTTTGGTTTATGGGGAGGAGAGGGAGAAAAGGGATGAGCTCCACTCTGGTGCGGAGCTCCAGAGATAATCATGTTTATCATTGAGGCACGCTACCCCGCCACTATCCGACTCCATTTTTATGTGGAGAGCCTTCGGCGCTCTTACAAAGTGAACATTCTTATTCTTGTAAGTTGTCTGTGTCACCCCCGCCACATGTCGAGCATTTCTCCCGCAATTACCGACATGGTCCTTGAATTTCGACTGACCACTCCCTAAATGCCCCTTCCAGCGTGTTTAGAAGGCACGCTCCGTCTCGCCGCAATAAATCGCTACCGCACGTCAGTCGGTAGGTTCCGCTCTTATCCGTTAACTCCATCAGCTCCTTCGGTCTAAAGAGTAGAGACCTCAACGACGCCTATGCTGCATCGTAACCGTGCTTCCGGAGTATTAGTTGAATTCCCCTTCCGATGTAGGGAATTGATAGTCGACCACTCGGTGGGGTTTCCTTCATAGAAGCCGAGCAAACCTTTTCCCTCACCTTTCCATCTGTTCTTTTATAATGAGTTTCCTTTCAAAAATCCTTCGCATAGCCATTAGACTCCGCAATTTGTTCTATATGGCTTGAAACTCTGATGAGTATTCTCCTTCATCTTGGTACGGTCAACAATCTGGGGAAATGAGTGGGCTGATGCCCTGACCCAAGGAAGGCTCCCAGATGGATATGCTCAATGCGCCCCGGTAAGGTTTCTTATAATGAAAAGCTTAATAAAGATCATCATCAGTGAAAAAGCAGCAGGGAGCCCAGAGACAATTTGCTGAAGGCAAGCAGCGGGTCTAACTGCGAACCTCAGGCCGTTAGCTATACCAGAGCTACTCGGTCCTGGTCTCGACTGCCCGGCAAGTGTGTCTGGTACGGAGCTGGTGAACCGGTCCTCACCAGAAGCAGAAGTGGTACTGCGCTACGATCCCTCAGCCTTGACCAAACCCAGTAAAATCCAGTCAGGGAGGACCTGGCTCTCCATGGCTGATGAGAACCGTGAGCGTGAAACTGTCACTGAGGAAGAATATAAGGGGAAGCTAACGAGCCTAGATCTCGTTACTTGCTCGTTGTTGAACCCCTGCATACTTTTGGTTGTATGTGCAGGGGTTCGTGATTTGTTATAGGGTACAGCTCGAGGTTTGAGCTTTGACACATCACAATGTGAAGCCGCCTCGAGATCAAATCGTTAAATATCACCAGCATTATACGATACCCCCCCCCCCCGCTGAAAATCATTATATTTAACTTCCAAACGAGCTGCAATGATTCTCTGTGCGCCATTTTGATGGACTATAAGGAATGTTCCAAAAAAAAAATAATAAATTAGTTTAAAACCGAGTAAAACATTCCTATACCAAGACCTCAACGCGCCCTAAATTTCAAACCACATGAAAAAATTATATGATTCATTTTTATGGCAAGTTTGAGGATTGTTTTACAACTACTACCGAGGTTTTTTCTAGTATTTATTCGTACAGAACGCCCAGAAATTGAATTTTTTGAAGAAGAATCTCCATAAACACTATAGAAATAATAAGTAAACTATATTATGCTCCGTATCTCCTTAGCAAACCGTTTTCAACAATCGTTTATTTCGTCATAACGTCTCATTTCCACGTCAGGGATAAACCAGAAAAAGGATGCAGTAATCGGTGGTGATTGTCGGCGTTGAGTGTTAAATTCCTCCCTATGTTTTTCTTATTGCTTAATATTTACCCGACGCTTTAATAACTATAGTAAGATTTCGATGGTGAATTACTTTTGCACTAAAGTTTGAAAGCTTGTGTAAAGAAGTCCATTGCCTTATGGCAGGCGCGTAGCCAGGATTTCTTGGGGGGGGGGGGGTCCGATGTTGGTCCGGTGCGGCGGAGGGGGGGTATTTCAACTCTATGCCAACTCTTTTCAGTTTTTAACTACATATTATTATTATTATTATTATCATTATTGTGCGATATTATTCCAATGCGTGAGCGGAGAAATTATAAAAATAAAAAGTCTCCTTCAGAACATGGGGAATAAATCTGAAATTTGGGGGGGGGGGGTCCGGACCCGGTGGACCCCGCGCCTGCCTTATGGTTCTTAACATGGTAATACCTGTACCCCGCGCGGTGGACCCCGCGCCTGCCTTATGGTTCTTAACATGGTAATACCTGTACTTTAAGCTCATGAATAATAATCAAGTAAATAGGGCAGGACGCACATTTATTTCATTATTTACTCAGACAATCTGGCGTCTGAATGGGGAAATAGATTTAGTGAACTGACCGAAGACGTACTGAAGAATGTAGTTTGTCTAGCCCGGAAGAGGCTTTGTTTTATTGTGACAAATTATACCCAACCCAAGACCCACTCATCATTCTTATCGACCATGTTAGAGAGCGAGAGGCGAGCGATGCATGACTTTATTGCTCCCTTTTGATTAATAATGGTAAATCTTTTAATTCGCTCCCTCCATCTTGTGTCAATAAAAAAGTATACAGTTCCGCTTGATAGCTTAGTTTCGGCCCTCCTAGAAGAACGAAGGAAAGGGAACTTCTCTTCTCTCGAGGGCAATTTATGCCTTAATTTGACTATTAACATAAATTGATTCTCTAGATAGTTTTGAATGAATAATCAACAAGTACGGGCTTGAAGTCTAATTTAAGGAGATGTTGGAATATATGCGGGCAGTCCTTGTGCTAGTTGTCCTATCCTAAAAATTTCTAAAAAGTGTGCTGATTGTTTCCAGATCGTAACTCATGTTACCTGATGATAACTGATGGTGATGATTTGTGACTCGTTTTTCTGTTGAGAGAACGATTTTCTTGGCGAACGTGGGGGAAAAGGGCTTGAAGGATTGAACTCTCAATAATTTCTATAACACTTTATATAAGTACTATGAAAGCTCCGGTGTAAAGATGGTCATCATTTTTTAGTGCAATGTTTTATTCAAATGGAAAATATTGCATTTCAACAACAAAATATTTCGTATTAGTACTGTATTTCACTGTTTATTAATCCTCGGTGTTTGAATAAAGAATCATGCAGGTCAATGGTGGAACTTTGAAGAAGGGGGGATTTTCTTAATTGTTTTGCATTTGTTTATTTTTAAAATCTTACAACACGAAGATTAACCACAGTCTATGATTCACGGTCTTCTCACATCTCACCCACCCTACTCCACCAAAGCAAACAAATTTTGATCTCGAACAATGTTTTTACGTCCCTCTCGAAGAAACTGACTGTATGAAACGACTGGATTAAATTGATGATTCTTCAAACGGTGCTGTGGTTTTGTTTTCATTAGAGAAATGCTGTGGGAAGAGAACGCGATTTTCATTTTAAAGATTCTAGTATGCTGCTTCTACTGATAAAAGATAATAGTCCCAGTAAGAGAAATGTAAACTATTTTTAGTATATTTGAACGACCTTGATTGTGATGAAGACGATAATGCCTGGGAAAGCAAGGGTGATCTTTTTCACAATTATGTCACTTGTTGAAGTCTCCCCGACCGTCTACCCTATCGCAAAGTCAATAAATGCTCCGTTTTTCTCACTCGCCGACGAATCATCCTTATCCAATTATTCTGTTATATGAACGACACGCGTCGAAAGGAAATGCTGGCATGATTGTGTGAAGATAAAAAAAAAATGGCCGGAAAGGGACAGAGGAAAAAATTCGATTGTAAATAATTGTTTAATCTTCGCTGGAGGTGAAAAAGCGACGCGTAAAAACTTACTGTTTGCGTTACGCGGCATAAATTTCGTAAAAGTGGTGTGAAGTGGTACGAATGGCCCCGACTGTGAGGCTATCAGGAAATTGGGCTCACTGGTTTAATAAGAAAGTAATTGTGAGTCTTTAAGAACCACCCATCCATGAAAGAGGATTCAGAAAATTCGGATTTTCACTTTTTTTCTGGGTAGAGGGGGTTTTCAAAGGAGAGGATGCATTTACGATCAAAGGGTACCCTATGTCTCAACGAAGATAATTTTTTGTATAGATGCTATAGCCCAGTTTTTCATTTTTAGTGTGAAGTCAAATTTCACAATTTAGAATAATTTCAGACCATTCCGTTCAGCCATTCCGATACAATAAATGAATATTATTCTGAAGGAAAAATGAATCAGAGACCGCCCCAATAACGGCCGATTTCAGATATCCATTGACATGAAACATTACGCTTTTCCTTAGCAACCACCGGAAAATACATTTTTTATCACCCAGATGAAAAAATGTGGTGGAACCCAGGCGGAACCGCATCGATTGGAATTACCTTACATTTTTTTTTCTATTTATATTCGGTTGGCAATGATACAATTCACGTGAGAAAAAGGGACCATTATTTATCGACTTCATCCCCTACTTTATTATTCTATAGTAGAGCCTTCTTCGTTGGGCAGTGGGCACGACTTTTGAAAGTGATTCAGTAAGTGCATCTTCTTTCTCAAATTAAAGTTATGTGCGGCACAGTGCACCTGCATTTTCAAGGCTCTTCCTCAATGTATTGTGCACTTCTTCTCTTCATACTTCTCTTTGTTAAAAGGGATAAAAAGAAACAGAAGAAGATTCTCAGAAACAAAACAAATTGATAGAAAGGGGAAGAAAGATTAGTTATGAAGTCACCATCGCTTTTTTACTTGAAAAGAAAAAAATGTTGATAATTGTTTTTTGTCTTCCGAAAGGGAACGTGTCTAATGGGGTCTTGGAGACAAAAAAAAAAAAAAAAAAAATTGGGGACCTGGAAAGCCGAGATAGTGAAATGACTAAATTTTTGTGTGTGTTATTGTTTTGTCAAGGCGCCATAAGGTCCAGGAGATGGAATAAGACAAATTTATGAGAATTGTTTATAGTTGCATCCGAAGTATTTTTTATAATTCGCTTGTTATAAACTATCGAAATTATTTGATTTCGTAATGTGTTTTTTTCTGATTTCAGAGTCAACAGTATAGAATGCAGTTCATTTCGTCCTTTGTAGGAGCTCGTTTTTAGTCTTTTTGAACGCTATTTCAAAAAGTAAGTACCCAAATAAACTTAATTTCTTTGAATGATGTAAGGGCGGGCAAAAAAAAAAGCCAATCATTTCATGTGTTGTTTTTCTTCCTCGTGGGCGCTCCTTTCTTTTTTAGAGTGGGAAAAAGAACTGGCAAAGAATTCAAAGAGCCAAACGATGTTATACCGGTGTGAACATATACATATCCATTTTAGAGTGTCCATCCTTGTGGTCCTGGGTGACGAGAGGGGAGTGCTTAGAGGCACAAGATGCACACTCCCTTGAGAGGCCAGTGAATAGTTTGGTATAAGAGGGCAAAAAAAAATTGTCCCCATGGGGAGACAGGAAAACATCGTTGATTAGATTAACGCTTGGCGCTCCGTGTACATCCTGTTGTGATGCGATGGCTTGAACCTTCTTGAATTGTAATGTTGTTTAAAGGAAGGGTGTTGCGGGTTGAATCCCAGGAATTGCATTAATGGATATTCTTTTGTTTGCGAATTGGAATCATATATCTCAAAACACTTTATCGATAGCAACTAGTGAAGAGAAAAAAATTTCGCTCCGGCAGCTGGCAGTCGGAAAGAGTGCATTTCATTTCGTATACGGATACCCTAAGCCGTATCCGGGTGTTGAGACCATGATTTGTTTCGTTAATGTTCCTCGTACTGTTTGCTGCCGGATTTGTTTAAGCTGAACTTAATGGAAATCAAAGGCTACTTCAAATGAAATCATCGTACCGAACATAATGCTTCTGGAATCAACTGGTGATTTGTAGTGATTTTTTTACCAGTTCAAACCATATTACCCCCCCCCACCCCTCCATCCAAGTCGACCGATTTGGCCCAAATGCAATACCAACCGAGGTCGTATGACTACTGATTTCTGGGCCAAATCTCGTCCCGCTAAATTAATTTCTTCGAGAGTAATCGTGCTAACAAGACCACACACTTACTTCCACTCCGGGGGCATTACCCCCTCCACCGTGACTTTTTCAAAAAATTAAAATGGGAATCAAAGGCTACTCTAATATGGAGTATTCGCACCGAATATGATGCTTCTAGAATCAACTGGTGATTTGTAGTGATTTTTTGACCACTTCAAGCCCTATTTTCCCCCCCTCCACCTTGACTGATAGGGCCCAAATGCAATACCGACCGGGGTCTTAAGACTACTGATTTTTGTGCCAAAGCACGTTCCGCTAAATTGATTTCTTCGAGAGTTATCGTGCTAACAAGAAAACGGCCATAAGCTTATAAATAAATAAACCAATAAATCAATAGACATATAAAGCATATAAATAGTATATAAAGATATAATATATGAATTCTGGAGACCACTAAATTCGTGTTCTAGAGGTTCTGAAACACGAAAAAAACATGACATGACCCATGTTTGCCACCATCACGACGAGACCAATAGTGCATTTTCAGAATGAAATACACTAAAAGAGGCCTCCTCTCTTCCTTGGTTACGAATGAATAAGTTGATCAAACAATTCACAACGGGTCTTTAAGCACCCCTTAAACAGTCCAGAAACGAATGCAAAAATGAATGTTCGTGTCACCCAGAGCCTATGTATACGAGCGCTCAGTAAGAAAATTTCGCTCCGGCAGCTGGCGGTCGGAAAGAGTGCATTTCATTCCGTATACGGATACCCTAAGCCGTCCCAGAAGTAATAATTTTGATGCCGTAATTTGTTTCATTAAGCCGAACTTCTTCCTCTATTTTCACCCCCCTCTCTTCAAAAATGTCGAAAAGTGTCGGTAGTTTTCCAAGGGCTTTGTTATATTAAATTTTTGTGCCATATTTTATAATACCTAAACGTGTGAATTTAAGCGATTTTTTTTGAAATTTCATCCCCTATTTCACCCCCCCCCCCCATCAAAGTTTTCGATAAATCTCAATGGAACCCAGGGCTTAGGTTGCATTAAATTATTGAGTCGAATTTTAGAGCGCTAAGATGAACTAATGAAGTTCAACGCTATTTTTACACTTCCACACAGAATGAAATGCACTAAAAAAGAAAAATCCCGAAAGTGTGTCTCGGTGTCTGTAACAGCGTCCATGGATCCCCGCCTGCGGCATTTTTTCGAGACCGTTCGTACTACAGGCCCCTGACCTGCCGAGCATGGTCGCAATGCAGATGTGCATCGAGACTCTTCTACAGCCGTCCACAGGAAAATTCGTGCGGCCCCTGAAAATGTGCGCATGTGCAGGTTATAAAAACGGTGTCATCACAGTAAGAACACCTTCATTGACTCTTCTGATCGAAAATCTGTCTCCCCGTGTAGAGAAACTCAAAACTACTGAATTTAAGAGAATGATCTTGTCCCCACACGCAGATATTCGATTTTGTTCCAGAAACGGGGTCCCGCCTACTTCGAGGCCATCCTCAGTGGTTCTATCTTGAAAATGTTTAGTTGAGTGCAGAGAACTTCGTCTAATTTCTAACGTCAATACGTCAATGAGTTTTCCATTGACGTTAGAAATTACACAAAGTGCTGTACACTCAACTAAACATTTTCAAGATAGAACCACTGAGGATGATGGCCTGGAAGTAGGCGGAAACCCGGCATTTCTCTTGCTCATTGCTTGGCCCTAAGGCTGAATCGCCAGTTTTTATGCCAAACGCCTCCAGGTTGTGGTACGAAATTTACAAATTTGGCCGCAAAAGTTTGACGTCACGGTTACCAGTTTCGACTCACAACAAACAGTATCGTTTAGCAACATTCAAAAATGCATTATGGATTCATTTTGTTCTTTTTTGCAATTTGTGAGATTTAGGGTGCGTTGCGTGAAAAGTAGGGTGCCAAGCAGCAGTTATTTATTTAAATTATTTTCCAAACTGCAATGCTTTGACTTGTATGATCGTTACCAATAGTTTTCCCTCCCCATTATTTGGACTCCTAGAGAAAGGGAAGTGTGTCCATTTTTTGTTTAGGCTCCCTCTATTATTCATCTGTGCTCGCTGGAAGGGCTAGATATTTACATTTCAAACTGTTCAGGATTCTTGAAACAGACAACAATTAATGAAATGAAAGAGTCCTGTCCCGCCGTTACTTGAATTCAATGACCGGTTTCGGGGGACCTGACATTCTCAAAACAGGTCGAAAGACAAAAATAACTTTAGGACTATGTATACGGATTCTGCGTCAGGTCGTCTGCATCCGAATATATCCGATTTCCTGAAATCCCGTCATTGTCAGTCCCGTCATTGTTGGTAGTTGGTATACTCATCATAGGATGAAAAGGTTTTGGGGAATATTGGGCCTATCCAACTGGCAACATTCATCTATATTATTGCAGCACTTTTTCAACACAACTGATTCTTGGACCTCATTGAACATTTGGATTTATCCGTACTCTGGGGAAGCTCCAAAGTGAAACCCCAGATTTTTACTTCCATGTTCCCATAGGAGAACGGAAGCTTGGGGTTTGGTTAAAAAAATCGAGTCCGGGCAAGCAGTGAATTCGATTTTAAAAACGCTTCATTTCTGAACGCAGAAACCCCCGAGTACACGGGCTTCCAGTTATTACTTTAGGTTTACGGCTTTAGAAACTCCAGATTAGTAAGTATAAGAGATGTCGAGATTCATGAGACCCTGATTTTTACATGTACGTTCGTGTAATAGAATTTCATGACAGTTCAGCTGATGATTTATTAGGTTTGTTCCAGCAAGGTGTTTGGAACATGTTCGGAGCAGAGTTGCCATGAGACTGTTACAAGCCAATAAAATTTAAGTTGATTACCTACGTTTTATTGGCTGGTCCCAGGGCAATTCTGCTCCAAACATGTTCCAAACACTTAACTGGAACAGACCGATTGTCTAGCAGGATTCATCCCCCGGCAGTAACCTTTTAAAAACTCCGATGCGTAGCTCGTGTTAGGTACCTGTCACTTCACGGGTCATTAAGCTTTCTCGCGCTGGATCTCTCAATTTTAGTACCTAAATTTCTCTCACAGAATCGATGAAAGAACGCGCTATTCGTGCTAATTCCGATGTAGGCATTTGCCAATTTTTTTATAAGTAGAGAATGTTTTGTTTATTTATTTTTATTTCTATTAATAGTAATTACAGTTACTCCTGCTTTAGTGAAATATTTTGTCCTTGTACTTTTACAGCTTGGCTACTGAATGCTTGTGATGCAGCATTCGGCTACCACTTACTTCAGGCCTGCCCCGCCTTCTTCTCATCGGCCGCCTCGCCCTTTGCCTTCTCAGCCGTACACTAATGTGAGTTCACTTTTTCTCTTATACTTTTTATTCTTATCTCTCTCATTAAGGATGTATTTATTCTGGGATTAGTACAAGCATGCGGTACTTCTTCTCACATGGGGAAGTACCTACAGGAGCTTTTGAGCTTTTAGGTAGTTAAGGCGATTATTTCGATTGTTAAATATTGTCCTCTTTATATTTATATAATTGTACAGTCGTGGGTTTAAATTGGCCCCTCTAAAAATAATTCTGGTGCGGGGGTGGGGGCTAAAAGTTTTCCTTCCCTTCGTGTGCGAACAAGGTTTACTGACCGAGTGGGTGTGGCACGCGGTAGCAAAAGCGCTCCATGCTTCACAACCCTTCCCCTCTCCTCAAAATCATGGGCGACCCTTAGCCGCACCCTTCGTTTTCTCTCTACTCAACTCCCTCACAAAAGTTAGGCCTTCTCTGTCTATTCCTCCCTCGCTTCCTCGTGTGAAATATTGATCTCGTTCTTCTCTCAATGGAGCCTCTTTCCTGTTGAAGCTTTTCTTTCAGGCTATCAAAAGTTTAAGGGTGATGACGAGTTACACGTTTTTTACAGGTCGTAGGTACTTAATTATTAGGTACTGGATCCGCATCATTTCACTAATAATAGATGTGTCTCTATTCCATTATACCTTAACCATTATACAATTAGAGCGAAAGAGAATAATGTTGAAACAGTATAGTTACAAGCAATTTGCCTCATTTCTTACATACCAGACTCGCACCCGGCTTCGCCAATTCTGCTGTTTATGTGTATTGTTATTTCTTCCCAAGGACTGATTCCACCAAATCATAAGACTTCCAAACGCGTTTTAATTATATGAAATTACTTGGGCTTTGAGCTTTGTACGCGGCCAATCAACTACAAATTTTAATTTTCGATTGAATCAGACCTAGTTCATAGATAAACAAACGAATTCTTGAAACTTTGCATATCTTCTGGTATATCGCCATCTTTAAAAGAAAAAATCTAGGGACATTAATGAACTGAGCTTTATTTTTTAGCGATTTTTTAAAAATTTAAGATTTAACGGAATGGATGGTAGGGGCAAGGGCAACAAGAGGGATGGGTGGCGGGGTTTTCGAAAGACAATTTTTCTTGTCATTTCTAAAATAACAATTTTAGAGTTTCCTCAAAAGCTCCAGGAGGATTAAACTACGTCATTTTCCCTCACACCATTGCACCAGTCATATCAATTGGGTTGCAGCTTCCGTTGATATCCTCCAGTTCACGTGCCATATCACTGGTATACTTTTCTCTCAAATCGCAAAATCATGCAAACTGTTCCTCATTATGAAAGAAAAAAAAATCACTTACAGGAAACAACGCAGAGGTTGAAATGAAATTGAAATGCAAAGGGATACGAATTTGAGCGTTTCATCTTGAACGCTACGAAACCCTGGCGGAACCACCAGGCCCACTATAAGTACACAACATGGAACATGGAAGTAAAATTGATCAAAATATAGAAATAACCAATTCAAAATATAGGCATATTTTCAAACTTCCGCCTTGTTACAGGTGCAAACAATTCATTTCCGCATTGTAGAAATATTTTCCCTTCTACTTTTAGGTATGTTTTCTACTCGTGGTTCTGACCCTCCACAGAAAAATAATCATTTTAGTTTTTATCGAATTATATGTTGGAGCTTGACAACATTATCGACTACATAGGTTACCTTGTGATACTTGAAATACAATTAAATCGATGGCAAGTGGTGTGAAGGTAGGGGCAGGGGTGTGAAACCTTTTAAGTCGAGAATTTGCCTGAACGCTAAGTCGAATAGGCCTTGAAGTCAGAGGATAAAATACGTGTATTCCATTATTGTTTCTTCGAGTCGTGTTTAAATTTTCAGTAATTATTGTTCTGAAGCTGTAACTTAACCCCGAATCACACGATGCAATTTCTGAAGCAATATTACATGCTAGTTTTCTAAGCATCATCTGGTCACTACCAAGGAACGAGGTTTTTAAAAAACGTGCATGCAATATTGCTTGAAATGTTGCATCGTGATTGCATATGATCGATTTCTGAATCCGTGCCGTGATCATTCAATATTATTTCTGTGCCCTGATGAAGGCAATAAATTGTGCCGAAAGTTGGAACCTTTCCGGAGAGTTCCGCTGGACTCTGGCGTGTACTTATTCCTGGCTACTATTTTAGCAGATATAAACGTGGAAGAACCGTTCATAACGTCTATAGAAATGAGAGTCTTATGGGAGCTCGGATTATCTCAACGTTAAATTTACCTTTCGAAAACTAGGTAGGTACACGAAAGAGACGATACTAAATGGTTTAGGTCGAAAACTTATGGCTCGTTGTGAGTGAGGGGTGTGGTGGGGTATTAATTTATTCTTAGAAGTCATTCCATGTTTTTTTTTTTCAATCGTCCCAAATGAAAGAAAATAACGGGACGACAGGGGTGAAAAGAGCTTGTTGTAAAACGATTAATGAGAATAAAAAATAAAAAAACGTTTCGTGGATTCCTTCCTATACGAAAAGAAAACGAGTGTAGACCAGGAACTTAAAAAGAAGTAGCTATGACAACCACCCGTATACTTGAGTCCCTTTCCCCATCTCCAGGGGGGGGGGGGCGATGTACATAAAAGAACACGAGATTGCTTAAGATACATACGGTTGCTGTAGGCAACCTTTTGTTTCGTGGGAGAAAAATCGTGGATATGCGTACGTCTGAATACTTTCATTTTCTGGTTTTCCAGTGCAGGTTCCCCGCATCACAGCATCGACAGGAATTACTCACCATATTGTATCACAGCCCTTACAGGGAGTTAATTAAACGTAATCGTGCTTCTCCATGAATTAACGCCCGGCTATAGGTAGTTATGATAAAATCACACGTTTATAATGTATAGAACCGTCATGCTATTTGTTGATAGAGCGCCCCGGCGTACACGTACAATATTGTCGCTCAATATCTGGGGGGCAAGTACGTTGGGGTGTTATAATTTTAACACGGCGTTTATCACGAAATTAAAATGGTTGTCACGTCGATACCACCAGTGTTATTTCAATTAACACGTCTTCGTATAATTCAGTACCAAAGTTTGTGTAAAGGTCGATCCACAACTCACATGAGTGCCGTGAACGGGACGTGCCCCGTCCGGGCACGTGTCAGGGACGTGACCCTTGAATTTCCATTGAGAATAAAATTTTACTTGCCGGGCGGGGCACGTCCCGTTCACGGCACTGATGTGTGTGGTTAGACCTTAAAGCTCCTTTTACACGTAAGTTTTTTTTTTTTTATGAAAGTAGCCATTTTGAAAAAAATTAACAGATGTTCCCTGCCTGAAATGAACTGTTTGTGATCAGATTGAACATAATTATTTTTTTAATAAAAAACTTACTCGTGTAAAGGGGCCTAAAAAAATTGAACATCTCGCAACAAATTTTGATTTTTTCGTAGGAGCTCTTTGCTCAGTATAGAACCAATTCTGCCGCACGATAATTTAACTTGAATTTATTAAATTACATTGAAAAATTTCGGTACAGGGAAAACATGTCCGATGATTTTTCTCAAAACAAACGCCAGATTTGTGCTTTTTATACCAAGGAATAGCCAGGTTTTCATTTTCATACATTTATCGAAAAAAGAGCGACAGACCGACGGCATGCCGAAAGCCGAAAACCACTTTTTAAAACTTTTCTGAGGTTGAACATCAAGAATGTGAAGTCAGCTCGGACTCAACTTTTTTCACGAACACCATACTTCCATTCCCGCCGGGAACGTGGAAGTAAAACGTGTGCTGACGTATGTAGTACAGTGCTTTCTAGATTTTTCTGTTGTTCCTATATGTAGAATGGGAGCCTGTTCTATCACTTCAACAACAGGGGCCTTATTCTCTAACGAAATAGAAACTTTGCTTTGGTAAAAACAATGAAATCTCATTCATGAAATTAAGAAAACTGAACGGAAACATATGATTTTTGAAAAAAGCAACGATGAAAAAAGTTAGTGAATGAGGCCCCAGTTCATAAATCAATTATGTTTTCATTAATAAACTCAACAAATTCATCAAATTATATGAAATCAGGGGGTCAACCATAGAGATAAAAATGAATGGAGAAAGCTTGGGCTTGAAATTTGTTGACCGTAGTTATGGTGGGAGGTGCACCTTGTGAACCACAAAGTAACCTCAAGTCAAGTTGTGTTTTATTTACACGTGTCCACTTTGAATTTCTAGTTTTGTTATTTTTTCCTCTAGCATGCCTAGAAATTGTCACTGTGAGTTTTTAGATTGTTTCACAGGGCATTGATAAAGTGAAAAACCCACAACTATACTTCGGAGAATATTTATTTTAAACGGTCGAGCATGCGCGAGTTGTTGGACTTCTTTTCCGGATATTTCAATATGCGCAAGTAGCTCCAATCCTCTTCCGGGAATCACGACAGAAGCCACCGGGAAATTCGTCACTCATGTTTTTCACGGAATACGTCATGTTTCTGAGTTCAAGATAACTTGTTTTTTACTGATGTGTTGTGTATTTTTGGGTATGTTTCCTCAGGGGTCGATCCTCTGATGGCAAAGAGAAATACAGGCCTAAGAAATCACGAACGTTTATTTCACACAATAATCGCTCGCAAGCAAGAAACAAACTAATTCAGAAACATTATATGTACCAGCACTGCGAATGGGAAGACCCGTGGTTCGAGCACAGCGAGAACTGCATGAGTGTGGCGACTTTTGTTCAAATCCTTGTTTCGCAGTCCTCAAGAGACGGAGCGGCTCTTTCTGAACTCGTGACTGTCTCGCCCGAGCCAGATAATGTAATAATGTAATATTTTTCCTAGTATGTTGATGGAACGCGATCAGGGCCACTTATTTTAGAAAATAAACACCAAAATTCACTTGAAAACACGGCTAGATGCCACGATCGATGACATTTACAATGAAATCGTATGAACATCAAGTCGTCCACGCTTTGAGAACGAGAGTGTTGAGTTTGATTTAGTTTTTACCGGAAAAATTCCCCGAAATACCCCTTGTTCATTCTAACTCGGGCTATTTTTTTGTAATTTTGCATTAATCTCAGGGGGGAGGTGAGCATTTTTGTTGATAACCTGACGATGTAGAGGTAAATTCAAGGTTCTGAAGGTGTACTTTGGCGGCCATATTTGTGACAACCCTTTTACCCACCCCCCAGCCCATTCAGGCTTTCTCCAGTTATTTACCTCTATGGGGTCAACCATGAGCTAGCGTTAAAAAATTAACGCAAGCGGTAACTAACAACGCTCTATCACAAATAATGTTATAACGCCATAGATACCGCGTTTTGACGGTATTTTTACGCTAGCTCATGGTTGACCCCCAGGGGGGCTATTCTGTAACTCTTAACGCGTGCGTTTGCAAATTTTCTCAGCTGATTACTTTCAATTATTCACCTTGTTTATTTCGCTAACGCACGCGTTAAGCCCTGTACACACGGAGACTTTATTTCTGTCTGTCATGAAATTTTTAAGATTTTTAGGAATGTTAGTTTTCGCGCTACCTGCTTCGTAAGTTGCCCATTACGATAACATAATAACTCCAGTAAGTTGAATTTTTCATAACCTGGAACATTATAGCTTCAGTTTTTGAAAACTGTACAGTAAAGGTTTAAAACTGACATGAAAAGTTTTTTACATGTCAGTTTTCTATAACCTTGTGCAGTCTTTGTTGAAATGTCATCACCTCATCCGTGATTATAGAAATATCTTAAGACGTGTTTTTTTTTGTCAAAGGAATAAAACTGGGTAAATAACGTACATCACTCGACTATTAAGTGGTTCTATCCGCTCGTTTTTAATTAGCGGCCTCGGCAATTCTCGTCCGCCAAACAAAAAACTCGCAGGTAATGCACCACTTACTAATCTTGTAATGTAATCTACTATTGTCGTGATGTCAAAAAGTATAAAAACCATATGTTTCTATGAAAAAATCAAGAAAAAACGGAGAAATTTTGAAAAAATCTCTCCTTTCTCCCTACCACGGAAACCCAGCTTAAAATATGTACATACCGCGTCTACATTAGCCCTGTGAACAAAGGAGGACAGGATGTGAAAAATGGGATTAACTTTTGGGGCTTGAAAATAACAATTTCTGTCGGAATAATGTACATACGGTAACAGGGACGGATTTAGAGATTTTTGCTGGGGGGGGGGGGATTCTTAAGCACTTTTACACCGGAGCTAGGATAATATCGAGCACAAATCCTGATCTTAGAGGAGTATAGAGTGTCATCGTCGCAGCATGCGTTCTTTATTTGTAGCCATTTCCCTTTGGCCGGTCGTTCACTGGAAGCGTTTTCGAGCGGCGCTACAATAACGCGCTACAACGAGCGTACATTTCAAAGCTTCCATGAGTCCCAAAGGACGAGAATCAAAGGAGTCCTCGTCTTACGAGTTTGAGCTCCTCGTGCTCATTCCGCAGAACATAATAAAATTCGACTTGACGGAACTGGAACATTAGCTTCTTTGCTGGAGAGTTTATTGAGGCAAGTTCAATATACCTAATTACTGAACAATGAAGACTCGTTCAACGACTGATCAAGTTGAGTGTCCAGAAGTCCAGACCCTCGATCTTGTGGCCATCAGATGGCGCAGGCTTTGCCTATCATGACAGCAAACACAGCCCTGTACCCTGCTGCGGATCTCCTTAAGGTGTGGCCAGTACCTAGGCCGTTGCCGGCACTTACCTCCCCAGCAGAGTTAGTCCCATCACTCAGCTCGACCCGTTAGCCGCGACTGGTGGCCAGACAGCCGCGACCGAGAGGCACTCATCTTTCAGAAGGGGTCTTTCAGAGCTGAGGATGCTGGCTTGCGCCATGAACCGAAACCGGGCAGGGAAGGTGCCCCTGTGCCCTCCATAGTAGCCAAGACTCATGAGTCGTCCTTGCCAATCTGGGCCCCCACTCTTTGCCCAATATTCTGTGCGGGAGGCACACGACGCACTTTTTTACTGATTTTTTATTTTGGAGGCAGGAGTGATTTGTTTTCTTTCTTTATAGTTTATAATTTATTCTTTCTTTATAATTTATAAAATTACTAGTAATTTTATGAATTTGATTTAAAATTCGAGGAAAATCAAAATTGAAATTCGGACTCTGCTGGCCAAGTCTCAAGACTGTAAGGTTTCATATGAGATCATAAAAAATGAAGTATTCCAAATACTTTGCGCGTAAAACGGTGAGGGGATACTGGGCGAGGGGTAGTTCTTGCATGCCCTCTTTACTACTTTTAACACCATCTACAGTAGAAGAAACAACAGATGACAGAACAGTCTCCGCGTGTACGGCTTTATGAGTTACAGAATAGGGGGGCAGGTGATAGACTGTTGATATCAACAGTTGCTAATTTTATGGAACAAGCCCAGCCCCTAGGTCTCAACAAAAACATTGTCATTAAAACCTCTCCTCCGAACTAGAACGCTGGAATGCCTCGAGAACTCGAAAACCCCCTGTTTAGGGAGACGCTGGTTCGGAGTTTGTGCATGTATGGTTTATACCTCATTGTAATTATAATTGGAACTTGCTGCAAATTTGCTTTTTTGGCTTTAATTGTGGTGCAAAAAAAAAAAAACAACAATTTTCTGTCATTTCAAAAGAGATATCGGAACCGAGGGGCCATTTTTTGGTGGTCGCCGGCCCTACTAATAGGCTCCTGGCTTTTTGATCCTTTATAATTTTTATTAGTTTCTTGGGCCTGAGTTGAGTGATTCTCAGAATCATTAGAATCTACCGGGTGCCGGGTGTCAACAGTATATTATGAATGAGACGCCATGCGGGTGAAGACCCTTAAACAAATTATTCACCTCTTGAACTATTCTTAAATCAATTTAAATCTTAAACCTTTTATGCAAATAATAATGGTCTAAAGATGGAGGCGTCATTTCATGACTCACTGCCAGCTCTGGTGTGGGGGAGGCCGATGCCCATTCTTATTTATTTTTGACGATAAAATGGATGTTTCACGCGTTGATTCTAAAGTCGGCCGATTTTTGGAGCAGTTAAAAGCGTGAGATTTTTCGTTTCTGATGTTTGATGGAATTAACCTTGCGTATACGTATGCGTATAATTTTTTTTTTCACGCATTTCTGTGAACATTTTTGAAGTGTTCATTGAATATTTTAGTTAGAATCTCTCAGGGTGCATGATAATCCATTCCTTATTAGTTATTTTGTCCAGAAACCCTAGTTTTCTATTCCGGAAGTACCTTCCACTTGAAGTCGATTAGAAACAGAAAACGCTTCAAGAAAATGACGAAGTTACTGGAAAGAAGAAAAAAAAGATGAACCGAAAAAAAGGGAACGGCGGGGGGATAAACCTTCTAACCTCCTCTGCTCCTGTATCTTGAAAGGCTGTTTAATTAAGACTCCCAGAAATAGATTTTCCGTGTTAAACGCTGGAATTTCATTTTAAGAAAAAAAGGTCTACGCCCTATTTGCAGAATCAATGAAGTAGGTGGTTCAACCGTCAGAGGAGTGTGAGGTCTAATGGTTAGGGCCTTTTTAAAAAGCATTGTTATGAATGAGATGCGTGAATGAGTGGGCAGGGAGGAGATGTATTGGAAAGGGCCATGGTGACGGGCGTTGTTAAACACTCATTTAATTTTGAAACCAGTTAAAGCGAAAGCAAGTTGAAAAAGAGCGGGTAGGTCTTGTTTTACTTTCATTATACTCAAATTGTTGCCATTTGTCAAGGGATGTGTTTTTCTTATTATGTTGATCAGAACGGAAATTCAAGTTGTAAAATCTTGAAATAATAGGTTTCAAGGACTCTTTGTTGTTACCAACTGCGGTCTCATAGGAAAATATAAAAGTACGGCTGGCCCTATCTTGCCAGTATTCCTGTACGTTCTTATCGTAAATTTTGTGAAGTACTATCTCGGATTCAGAACAATAGAACTACATCAATTGAGTTTAGACCTTTTTTGAAGGCTTTATTTAATTTTGTAACCCTCAAAAGACAAAAGAAAACTGAACAGCGCTGACGACGGCGTATTAGGGAGGGGTTCGATTAAACATGCAGTTCCCTATAGTGAAAAAGGGGTACATTCCATACTTTTCATTTTCTTTGTTCGCCTATCTCACAAGCATTTCGCTGTTAATCATTTGTGCAGACTATAAAAAAAGAGATAATTTCACGAAAGATAAATAATTTTCTAGAATACAATTTTTGTGGCTTTTTTCGCCGATTTCATACAATGGTCGACGAGGGAAGGCTTTGTTTTGAAAATCGTGTCATTTGAGCCCAAGCTTCCCCTAATGAGTCTCTTGAGTAATTAAGAGCAGCCATTATGCATGCGACGAATTTAAAAATTGATTTTTCCAAGAATGAATGACGCAGTGATGAACCGTGTTGACGGGGGGAAGGGCATAGGGTTGTGGGCATTGCACAGAGTCATCATTTTCGGGGTTATTAAGAGGAGGGGTGAAGAGTATTTTGGCTAGAACCCAAAAAATCTTTTTGCTATTTACTTCTGGGACATTTACCCTGCAGAAGTATATAGAACTCAAACTCATAATGCCTCCATAGTTCCTTCAATTGGTTCTTTCTCTTGGCCTCCACAAAGTTACCTATAGCGTGGTATTCGCAGGGTGATCGATAATAGGCACCAAACAAAATATATTTTAGAAAAGAACAAAATGGGAAAATATGTGTGCGGGTTTCAGGGGGGGGGGGGCATTCAATTCAAGACGGCATGTCTACGAATTTGTGCATGTCATTGCCATGCTTGATCGACAAAATCCGCCTAAAGAACTTGTAACACAACGATCAAAAGGCTTTTTTTTTAAATATGAAAATCTTGAAATTTGGTTGATAACAACGCTCCAGGCCAAATACCACGATGAACGACGAGCCCCCCCCCCCACCACCATCGCCACCAGTACGGAAACACCTCCCAAAAGTTTTCCTCTCAAAAGGATTAACGCGTCATGCCCTCACTTTTAATTTAAAGCTGCTGGCAGCAAAAAGTCGACTCATGTTTTCCCTACACAACTTCACACTCCTACACTTCTCCTCTTTCTTCCTCCGTTTCACCATGACTCGATTCGCTGAGGAATTTATGTAACCTTTATTTTCATTTGCTGCCTCCCCCCCGTCCCATCCACCACCACCACGTTGTTATTCTACGGCAGGGTCTACACTACAAGCTTCCAAGATTGGCGGGCTTGAAGCACTCTTTGAATCAGATTTTGTGACAGAATTTACAAAATGGTTTCTAAGTTAATTGGATCTTGTACACAGAAGTTTCGAATTCCGAAGGAAATCAGCACTGTTTTGTCGATTAGAGCCAACATTTCTACACCTGCCACATGAAATAAATCATGCACGTCGGCATTAAAAAATAAGTAATATAAAAAAATAGCTGTAGAAAGTCAGATGCAATTAAAAAGCGCGGAGTATTATCACGATACAAGGAACCCCCTTTTCCGCACTCTGGAAATACGGAAGGGAATGTTCTAAGGGGGACTAAGACAAATTTGACACTAATTGAAATAGGTGTCCGAGCGTCCGAAGTCCTAACTGGGCTGCCCAAATACAAGAGTGGGGGAAAAACTGGTTTTTGGAATAATTAGCTATTTTGAGGGATATATTTTTTTTTGCCTCTTCATTCTGTCCAACGTGCAGGATAAACGACTGAACAGATTTATTTAGAACCTTTTCTATGTATTCACGGAATGCATGGAAATGCGGTCTTTTATTGCGTCTTAGCATTCATAACTGAACGAAAGAATCAAGTGTGGGGGTAATTTTGGGTTCAAAATAGGAGAGCCCTATCCCTCTTCTGCTACTCTCATCGCTTTGAAACCCCGAACGCACTCGCAACAACAAACATTATTTATGTTCACTAAACGCCCACCCCAATTTCCCCCGTTAAATGAAAATGAAATATTTTGTTTGAGCTGATCCTGTGAATTCCAATGCGCATTAAGTGGTTTGGTTTTTACCACCACCTTTCTCGTATTTTCAAATTAATTTTACAAGTAAGCTGATACTAGGTGCAGCTGCCGTGCAGCAACCGAGAAAAAAATGTAAAAAACATTGTTCACATTGAAAAAATGTATGGATGAAAATTAACACGTTGAGCTAACGATCAGGAACTTGCAAGGTCTGGAGAAAAATTGCCGCTTTTGAGGCAACACTATTCAGCCTCAAATAATTGTACTTGACCGTCTGAAAAAGGGATTGAAGTCGATGCCAACCGGAAGACGGCCTGCACGATTAGGACCAGTATAACAAAGTTCTCAAAAACTGATGGGGGCGTTCTTTTGCACGCACCTTGAAAAATGAAGCTTTACTCATACACGAAAAAACTAATGGAGCCCTTCAAACCTCAAATTAATTAATTATAAGTATTTACTTAAATCTATAAATATCATAATCGAGAGCCTATATGCAAAAACAAGCCAATTTGAATATCACAGTGATTCCTATATTTAAAAAATAGAGATTTGTGAGAATGAGATAGCATAATGCACGTCCAAAAAACACGTTCACATGAGGTAAATGTGCACATTTTCACCGGTGAATGTGTACATTTACCACCGGATAGAGTGAATATTTACCCACACTAACCTAAGCATACACCTACTAACACTTGGTTCTCGTCAAGCAGGAAATCCCCAGTAATGCGGTATGTTTCGCATGGGGCAGTTGGAGTGGAGTCGTAAAGCCCCGATGTTAGAGTGAATATTTACCCACACTAACCTTAGCATACACCTACTAACACTTGGTTCTCGTCAAGCAGGAAATCCCCAGTAATGCGGTATGTTTCGCATGGGGCAGTTGGAGTGGAGTCGTAAAGCCCCGATGTTGGAGGAGGGTACAACCTTTATGCATTTGTACTAACCCCGGCTAGCATCATCGACGCCTTTTCCCCTACAGTTCAAAAAAAGCTTGCTTCTCAAATCGGATTCTGTTCTCTCTGTTGCTTCGTCCACTTCCGAGAGAGGTTTTTGGGATTTTACAGATTTTCCGAATGAACCTTTACAATTTTTGCGTGGACCCCGAATCGCTCACCTGGGGGCTTCTCTGACCCAATTCGCACCGTAGAGATTGTGGGCTTCGCAGGGTCTCAACGCCTTGAATTTTTCAGCTGTATAAGCACTAGTGAGTAATCATGAAATTTTTGCTGTTTGATTCTTCTTATGCTTGGATCTACCAAGTGTGTGGAGTCTAAACAAACATATTAAAGTTAACGCCCCCTCCCCTTATCTTATTGTGATTTTTTTCAGTGTGACTACCCGCCCCCCGCAAGGTTCAAGACGTGGCTACGCCACTGCAAGTGGACCCCCTCCCCCCATGTAGGGATAAATTCAATAGGTTTTTTAACAAGTTCCTGTAAACGCAAGTAAAACAACAGGTGGTCTTTAGTCCTTACAACTCAACGATGCCCAAATCAGTTTGAAGCTAGGTAGTTAATTTTAACGGGTTATTAGGGGTGGAATTACTTAGTTTTCAGACAACACGTACGTAATCTAGTTTGTAGACTTTGGTGAGCTTGACCGAGCTGTATGACCCCGATACTTGGGAGTGACGAAAATCGTTTGAGTTATTCACATGTTGACCAATAACCTTTTGTGCCAGGCTGTTTTTTATCAGTTTTCACCTATGTAGTAGGTACATACTACATAAGTAATTTCTATTTCTAAAATAATGTACAGCATCCGTTGAGTTTTATTGTAGGGTGGCGAGATCAAGCGTTCACTCTCACTAACTAGAAACAGAGGTTAGCCACCTTTCTTCACCATTAGTAATTCAACTGTCACTCCCGCCGTCCCGTCACTCTCTCGCAGTGAGTTGCCGTTGCATCGGGTGACGGCCAAATAGTTCAGAAGGACTAATAGGAGTGTCCCATTCGTATCTGCCGCATTTTTCTGCGGCAGAAAAGGAAGCCGATATTAAGCTTCCTCTCCAGACTCCAGACTAACTCAATGCGAACGGGCAATAACAAAGTGGAGGATAAAAGAAGTATTTAAAAAGGTAAAGGATCATCATTGGCATCCCCGCCCGGGAAACCCGTGAATGGGGTGGAATGGAATTCCACGACAAGCACGATAGAGGAACGGAGGCGGTGTAGAATCCGCACCCATGGTGGGGCGGCGGCGGTTTGATGACGGCTTGAGAGGGAAAGGGGGGGGGATTGCGCTCTCTTGTAGTGAGAGGTAAGAGGAGAGGGAGTCTTTCAACCTCGGGGAGTGGCAGGCCACTAAAAACCCACTCGGAGTATCCCGAGTTCTAGCGTTCAGACTTGTGTCGCTCCTTCCTATTTTTTTATTTATTTTTTTTTCTGTCTCTGTCACACACATTCCCTTTACGGCCCTCTTCTGGCAGAGTCCTAAGGCGTGAATTTTTTTTATTTTTTTAACAATTATTTTTCATTAGCTTCGTCGTGGGCTAAGTGTCCCTTCAGTGGTGCTGCAGCCTCTATTTTTTTACGTGACAGTTAAAGGCCACGCGCAAATTTTTAGTGACGGTTTTGCGAGAATATTGGTGTTGTGATTTTTGTTATTTATTTTAAAAACGTGTGAGTGCCCAATATTTTGAGGATATATTGGTGGATGTCACATTTTGGAGTACTCAACAAAGTACTCAGGTAATTTTTGACTGCATGATTTGCCAATACTGACACTGTTAAACGATATTAATGACAGAATTAGTATGTTCCATGGATTATTTCCGTGTTTCATTCCGTAAATCTTGTTTCTGACAGTCCTCTCCCCTCCAAAAAAAGTTTTTCACTCTCTCCCCAATGCTTCCTCGAAAGAAAAACTTGCTGACATATTGACAGCTTTCTGTTACAAAAATTTGGAGATGTCCTCATCATTCAAGGGCAAAAGTTGAAATACCTCGTTCAAAATTATATGAAAAAGGCATTTTTTTTCAGAAAGCCGGCCGGCAAAAAAATGGGTGGGCGCAGTTGTCTGTATAGGTCCTTGCCGAGAAACATATGTTTTGAGCCCCGCCCCATCGGCCGCTTATCCACGCCATGGGTTTTTTTTGTTTGTTTGTGTGTTGCACACTGACCTCATCCTGGATTGAGTGAGTGACGTTGGTTTTTCAAAACTTTGGTCCCTTTAAGACCTTGGTGACCGGTGGGATCAATAATAAGTGACATTTATTACAATGGGTATATGGTATGGAAAGTATCAGCGTTTTTTCTCTGAATAGTGTTTGTGCTGCGTTTATTGCTAATTTACCCATTGTATTTTGTTTATCAATCTTCTGAGATACAGTGATGGTTCGCTTGTCGAAGGACATTGAGAAAAAAATCGATTAAAAATTATTGCTATGAACATTATCATTTCATAAAACCTTGAAACGCGGAATGTTTCTATAACCAATAGCCAGCTGTCAGCTTGATAGTCGATCACGCTCGTGTGATAAAAAATTACAATGCGCTGAATTAGCATATAATTTTACCTTTGTTTTTAGAGGGGTTATGGCCTTTACATATTCTTATCACCTAAACCGTTATGGTGTCGTACTATTGACAATTGTTACCATACTGAACAGTTCATCCCTGTGATATTGACCTGTCGGAATTTTTGGCGGAAGGGGGTTCTGTGGTCTTATTGTATTTTTCATGATTTTCTTGTCTTGAAAAGAGGTCACCTGGTGAGCCCTCCTACCGCGTATTTTCATGTATACAAGAATTTAAATTGCCTAGGGCGCTTTCCCAATTAATTGAACCATAATTCTTCCTCCTAACGCTTCCTCGGTGCTGCCTCTCAATAAATAAGAAAGAAAATTAATCGACGTTCAGACGCCAGGAACTCTTCACTCTACTAATAACCATTACATGACGACAGTTCAAGGTCTTTTTCTCTCGCTCTGCCATGTCTGTTCGCGTACTGGCTTCTTGAAATGATTCCCTTCCCCCTCCATTACTTTCTTTCAACCACAAACCTTCTTGTTTGTAAAATGACTAATTTGAACTGAAATGATTGTTGCATCCAGCTATCTGTCAGCGCGCCCTCTGAGTAAACATTCTCTTCTTCAATAATTATTGTATCTCAAATGCTTTATTCGTTGAAGGCCGTAATTAATAGTAATATAGTTTTCTTTATGTACTCTGGGGCGGCTCTGATGTGCCGCCCGCCGTCCTGCTAGGATAAAAATAAGCCGTTTGATGGGTTTCCGAGTCAGAATCGGTTGTATTTTCTATTTTAAAATGTAAAAGACTATGGGTGCTTTCGGAATTGTCAACCACACAGGACCGAAAAATATAGTCACCAGAGCGTTCGGAAGTGCCATGATTTGTTCATGATTATGATAGCAAATATAGCAGACAAACCCTGTTATTTTTAATATTTTGTTTCAACCGATGAAGCGATTAAGCGGCTTAAGTGTGGTTAGCATTCCAGCTCGGGCATTTAGGCAAGCATACAGAATAAAGAACTACACAACTATACTGACGCGTTTAGAATGCCGAGGAGGCCGGTCCCCCCCGCCATACCAACTTGAGTCCCGTCTCTTCCCGTAGTCGTCAGGAAAATAGTTCTCCCACTTTGCCAACTCGTCATTTTGAACGGTACTGCGAACAGTGGAATTCCCATTTTTGGAACACTGACGCAGGTGACTGTTTATGAACTTTTGAGCAACGACTTCTTATACTTCCATGCTTCCGTAGGAAACAGGAAGTAAGATATCACTGTCAAAAAAAAAAAATATTTTTAGCCCCTGATGCCCTTCACATTTGTCTTTCTTCACTCCGCTAGTGATAGTGAAACCTTTGAAATTTGAAATATTAAGTATAGTTTCAATGGAAGGGGCCAATGAACAGATTCAAAAATTCAATCCGACACCCATAAAAGTCTGGTCCGACTACAATTACCTCATCACTAACCATAATACAGTTTTTATCATTGTATCATTTGTATCGTAAACCTGGAAATAGCATGGTGCTCCACCTCTTCTTGTTCCTTGTTAAGAAATTTCATCGCTACTATTGTAACGACACAGCCCACTGAAAGAAAAATATAGAAAACCTCATGATTCTCTCCGACGGGTTCGTCATACTGTTTGTGTGTACGAAATAAACGGATGAGTATTATATTTTATATCATTATATAAATCACCTAACGACCGAAAGGGCTATATACGGTCGTCGGTCGTTAGGTGATTGATATAATATACAATAATTCGAGATGGGCAATATTTTGCTACAAGTCGGATGAGTATTATTTTCTCACAATCCAATTCACATAAGTACCGTGTTTTTAATTCGGAAGATCACAATATTATAGTACTACGAATCTTATTTTATCAACGGACGAAAAACAACAAACTTGTCAGATATTTCCTCCAAAGCTTCATGAACAAAATTACTCCTACATCATCCCTCTCCCCAAATACGTTTTAAAAATGTATTAATGTAAATAAGATTATTTACGTCATTACTCAACGTATCACGGTCGTTTGAGGAGATAGCAGAATGTTGAAGTCCTCTTCGGTTCATTGGAAGGCTTCGACACGCCCGACTGAATTGAAGTGATTTGTTATTGGTTGGCTGCCTTGGGTTCGCCAACGGCCAGTCGATATTCTTGGTAGAATCCGTTCCAATAATTACTAGCATACTAAATAGCTATCAATACGTCGAAGGTCGAGGGCATCTCATCTTGAGAAATGTTTTGGGTTGTTGAGGTGCGAAATCTGCTGCACATCAAAACCTCTAACGATATACATATTTTTCGATAGAGTTGCGTCTAGTCCAGGGCCGGCCAACCTTTTTTGCCCCCATCCCCCATACAGTACAAATCCCAAATTCCCACACTAAAAATCCAACACCCTGGTTTTGCTGCGTTATGGCAAGTCTGGCAGCTATTACAGACGCCACCCACCCATATGGACGCACTATGTCATTGTTTTCAGATTCCTGGGGGGGTTGTATAATAGAAAAGTGAAACTCGTGTGAGACGAGATAAGAAAGAATTCAAAGTCAAAAAGTCAATCTCATCTCGTCTCACGTGTGTTTCACTTTTCTATTACCCCCCCCCCCCCCCAGAAAACGTTTAATTCTTGGTAAATTCCAATATTGGATTTTATCGAGCGTGCAATATAACGTTGAATTCCACTTCTTCCATGGGCCGTAACGAGAGATTTGTGCTTCTCGGAAAATCCCTCCGCACCACCACACAAGCGTAATTACACAGCGGCTAATTCGTGTGTCATCTTCGCCGGTCTTGATCGAGCTTCGAGGTCGATGACTTGGAATTGGCGGATTTCACCACTTTTTTAACACCAATTTCGCGGGTTCGGCCCTTTTAAAACCCGGACATTACAGATTTGGCACTCAAAGGCTTTTGCTCACTCAAACAGCCAATTTGATTGTCTCCCTAAAATTCAAACTTCGTTCCAATTTCACCAGACTAACTCAACCAAAAAAAAACATTTCACGGATTTCCGTCCTTCAAAAACCAATGTTGGGCTCTTCCGAAGTCCAAATTTCGTGGAGTTGGCTCTTACAGAACCCAATTTCGCCTTAGGCTACTTGAAAAAACAAAGCAATGATATGCCGGCTTCACTCTTTTAAAAACTTCCGGGATGGCTCATTTGAGACCCATGACACAGATATTGAGAACGAGAGAGAAAAGACGCGCTACGAAAGCACTGCGACTGTCGCTGGTTGCTGTCGGAGCGTGTAGACCCCTCTTGGCAGCCCCTCATTTTTCGCGGATGTTTCAAAGGAATTTCACAGGGCTAAGCTCCCAACAATTTCGCGAGTCTGTTCAAAAACAAAGTTTCAAAAGCGTTGGCCCGGTTTAAAAACAATTTTTGTCCAAATGTCCAAATTTTTGTCTCTTTATCCAAATAAATCCAATATACATCACTGAAAAACCCAATATTATGGTTCCGGCATCTTTAAAAAATAAATTTTAGAGAAAAAGGCTCCCAAAAAAGGAGTTTCGCGCATCTCGCTGCGTCAAAAACAACATTTCATGCCCATTAAATAAGCAATTCTGCAGGGTTGTCATCATTAAAATTAATTTAAGTTTTGTTCCGACAGCAGCCTGTCGGGAAAAGTGCATTTCATTCATGCGACAATCGACTCAAACCTCATAAGTTTGAATGATATCAATAAATTATGAATTCAATTTAGGCCGCTATAAAGATTTTAATTGCAAATAACTCCTCTTACAACATCCTCCCTTCCAATCGCATAGGCAACCCATCCGACTCTGTTCACTGGTGGTATGGTGTACACTTATCATTTTCATCATTTTGTTCCCGCCGAGTTGGTGCCAAAAAAGGGCTTGCAGTAAATTTTTATGATTTTGTCTTTCTACCACGGCCTAAATTTCATTCATAATTTATTGATATCATTCAAGCTTATGAGGTTTGAGTCGATTGAACAAAACTTTTTAGATTACGTTAATTTTCAGATAAGTTACATTAGGTTAAACGGTAGGTCGCAATTTCACCATTACCAAGTGCCTGGGTTCGAATCTAAAACAAACTTTTTTTTTAACTTTTTTTTTTTTTGCTCTCCCTTTTTGGCCCACCTTAGGATTTTTCACTGGAGACTTATTAGGATGTAGGCAAATTAAATGAAATAGACTGCTCAATATACAATGTCGATGGAATTTTTTGGTAATTGGATGGCCCAGTAAGGCATAGCATTAATTTAATAGCTCCCCTCCGCCGAGAACCCACCCGCCAAATCAACGGATTTGGTTCGCATGGGTCTCAATCGAAAGCGCATCCATTGCTTATTGCTCGAGTCAATTTGGGGGGCCATCGCAGCAACAGCCGTTAAATAGCGAATTTTACAAGAATTCAACCCCCGCTTTCACGCCCTTCCCGTGGACCGATTTGGCTGGATTACGAACTCGTCCGAGATATTCACGCTATTGATTTTTAGGCCAAATTTGGTTGCCCTTAGTCAAAAATTGCGACCGTGATCGTGCTTACAAGAAAGGGATATATATATATATATATATATATATATCGAACTAACCTCGGATTCGTGTTCTACAGGTTCTGAAACGTGAAAAAAATGTGTCATGACCCATATTTGCCACCATCAAGGCGAGACCAATAGTGCATTTTTTGAATGAAATGCACTAAAAACAAATATTAGTTAGTTTGGCTCATTCAAATCGCCATCTTCGCGCTTGCCAAGCCCATACGTGGCTCTGGGAATATCGGGGGTTTGTCTCCTTTTAAAACGACATTTCGTAAGGTTGGCCCATTTAAAAAAATTTCGCGGTATTGGATTGAGTTTGGCCCACTCTGAGGGCCAAAGAATAATTCTCAAGTGTAAGAAAAAAAAAATCGCGTGGTTGGCTCATTAAAAAACATTTCACGGGACTGTTTCGCCCCAAGAGACAGTCTGATTGAGAGCGAGAGAAAAGTCGCCCTGAGAAACGCTGTGAATTTCAGCAGCATCAAAATCACAATTTCCAGGGCATTGGATTATTGACTCATTCTAAAGATAACTTCGCGGGACTAGTTGATTCAAAAAATATTTATATCAGGGCAGGCTAGCCGGGTTAACCCATTCGAAATCAGTTTCGTGGGATTGGCTCACCTTGGAAAAACCTATTTCGTGGGTTTAGCCCACTCGAAAAGCCAATTGGGTGATTCCGGGTCCTTAAAAAAACGACATTTCACGAAGTTGGGCTTATTCAGGAGGGACCCATTCTGCTGCTATCCAAGAGTGAGGCGAGTGAGATAACGCGCCCCAAGAAAGCGCTGCAACTGTGCTCCCTTGGATACGGCCCTAGATTCGACCATTTTGGACCATTGCAGTCAAAATACGAACCCTTTACAGCATTTCACATTAACTGTATTATTGAGCCGCAGCAGTGAACGTTTTGATTAATGATACCTCCTTGAAAAATAATTTATTGTTATTATTTATATTTATGCAACCCACACTTATGTATAATATGCCACGTGCATCACCTCCTTTAAATGCACGTGAAGTTTACAGAACTCTCTTCAGAAAAATTAACGCATCAGCGATTTTCCCCCGTCTGTTCCCTATGCTCTCGAATGACTCCTTAATGACGAATGCCTTAATTAGACGCAGATTGAAATTGACTTGAAAGGACTCATTTTTCAAAGCAATAAATTACGCTTCGCTGGCAATTCGAATTATGAGAGACAATAATATTATTCCGCTTTCACGAATGAATTTTTTCAACAAAAAAAAAGCTGACGCCAGGGATTAAATTCAAATTCTTGACAAATTATGGTGCAATTCCCACGCTTCTCTCTGCACACTGACGTCCAAAACCTGCTACAGAATTTCACTACGGGTTATCGTGAAAATTCGACACGAAAAGAAAAACGGGTCACGTCTTCTAACACTGATGCAGAAGAAGGGTCGAGAGGAAATAAGTGCCTGCTGATGAGTTTTGGTAGGCGATGAGGGGAAGGTTGAGAAGGTCGTTGAATTTCTATTAAAAGCCATGTTATAATGGAGAAGAAAAAGGCCGTAAAAAAAGAGATGTTGTTCGGGCACGGCAGCGCGACGCGGGCAGCAGCATCTCTGTCTCTATTCGTTTTATTACAGGATTGGATTTCAATAAGCTTTATGAAAAAAGAAAGAAATAACACACAAAAAATGAGCGTCGTATACGCTTCTCGGGTTCACGCATTTTTGAATTAATTGGAATGTTTCTTTTCAGTCCTGTAAACGGGTGTAGCGGTGGGAAGGGGGTAACGAGAGACGATGTAACTCAAATAATAATAACCGTGGGGGCCGAACTGTAACAGGAACTTATAAATCGCGGCTCCCCCTTTTTTTTAGTGAGTGCTAGATGGATAGAGGGGACCTATTACGTGTAGTATACATATAAACAAGTTCAATTGAGTTGGACGGATGTTTTTTTCTCTCTTAAAAAATTGTTTAAAAATGCAAAATCATGAGTTATGTAAGTACATTATTTTAAAAACGAAAATATTTTGAAGGGAGTCACATAAATGCGCTGAGAAAACGTGATGTCCTGCCACTTGGTGGGACGACACGAGGATAAAATCCGGCGTAAACATCGCCAAAAACGTTTTGAAGGGGAAAATTTTCGAGAAATCCATGCGACCCAAAGCGGAACCGAGCAAATTCATTTAACGCAGCGATAAGGCACGAAATAATCAAATAAAGTTGTGGGCAAACATCACGGGCTAAAGAAAATAGTGTTCGAAGAGAAAAATCATGGGCCATTGTACATGATTCAACTCTAGTATAATGGTCGGACAATAATATTATTTTTCGAATTCGAATCACCACCATTTGCGTGCATATACTGTAATGAAATACTAGTGCCTACATTAAACAGAAAGGGCTTTGAATTAATCTGGTCTCCCATGCCTCTCAATATCTCCTCTTAGCAGAAGAAAACCTTAAGTTAGTTTAGTGGAGCACATCCGAAGAGGCCATGTGGGGGCTGTGGGCCTCGTTCCATTATAAAAGCTCTTAGGTTCGAGAGTTGGAGGAAAATTATAGGTTTAATAATAGTGCAAACTTGTTTCGGCTCTGCGAAACGAAATTTAATTTAATCAATTATTCCACGCTGGAAAACGTGTAATGCACGTGTATTCCCGCACACTTCCAAGAATCGTTTTAATGTGTTGAACTTCTCCGAAAAAGCTGCAATCTCTCCAATATTATTTCAAAGCAAGGAAGAATATGATTCAGGCCGTTTTGCACGGACAGGTGCTCAGTAAGATTCAACGAAATCACCCCCAAGACATGTCCAAACATGTTTGATTTGTTGTAACTTGCCAGTGTTCGATTTTTTAAAGTAACGGGCGCTTTTTCGTGAGCCTCACGGATAATTATAGTTTGACACTTGTCACTCACAGGTTTGTTCTTTCAGTTTGAATGAAGACGATTCGAAATGGGGTGAAACACAAATGTAAAATCTTTTGGGGTTTGATTCTAACTCAATTTAATTTGCTTTTTCTTATGATAAAGTTAGAACAGTTTTCTAACTGTTAACTTTCTAGTCAACTCATGAAACGGATTATCTCAAAATTCCGTTCCTAATTTACATCTTTATTTTTATCTTCACGTTCTTTGAAGTAGAATCCATTTAAAGACCTTTTGTAAACTTCATTTTATTTTATTTTTCATTCAATGTAGTAGTCCAGCAGTCACGTACTTTTACCTGGCCATAATTCGGAAGTCATGAAGAAATATTCCTTCATTCTGTACACCACGCCAGTGGCGTGCCCATTGGGGGGGGGGGGCAGAATCTCTCCCAGAGAAGCCAGCCGTTTAGCAAATAACAATATACAGGGTGGAACAGGATAAGTGTGACAAAAAAAAAATTGGGTTAAAGTAGGACTAATTTGTGATCGAAAGCACTCTTTGTACCATGGTCCGAAAATCAAAACCCTCCGAGATATGATTTTTTTAACGTTTATTATGACTCACGTCACTTTTCTTGACTAAATTGAAATAACTCAGTTTCCAGCTGACATTTTGCAACTTTTGATGACAGATTCGGAAACAGCACATTTTTTTCTGTGAGGATTAGCCATTTACGATAAAATTCAACCATTTTCTGGGGGTTCGTGAGCTGCTCAATGTTTTGCAAATCGAGGATTTCTAATCAGCCAGCTGCCGGAGCGACAGTTTTTGATATTTTGGTAGGAGTGCGCATTCCATTCGGTTCAAAGGAAAACTTTAGATAAGGCTTTAATGAGTTTTAGCATGTTATGAATCACAAAGCTCGTTCAAATTGGGTTGGTCAAAACAAGCGATTTTTAAGAGAAAAATCATTCTTTTTTCCAAGAAATCACCTTTCTGCGGAAAACTCGCTGAAGAACTAAAAAAACGTTCATGAGTAATTTTAAAAAGGATAAATTGAAAAAGTTTTTCCGACCCATCGGATGTCGATACGCTCACATTTAGTGTAGAGAAGTGGGGGTTGAATTTTTTAAAAAATTAGAGATCCACGATTTCCAAAACGTTGAGCTTTCTCAAGCCCACAGAAAATAGTTGAATTTTATCGAAAATGGCTAGTCTTAACAGAAAAAAGTGTGCTCTTTCCAAATCCATCGTCAAAAGTTGCAAATGTTGGCTGTAAACCGATCTATTCGCATTTAGTTCAGAAAAGTGATGCAAGCCTCAAAAAACGTTAGAAAAATCACAACTCGTAGGATTTTGATTTTCAGTCCATGGTTTATGGGGTGTTTTCGATCGCAAATGAGGCCTCTTTTCACCCAATTTTTTTTGTCACACTTATCCTGTTCCACCCTGTATCAAGTAAGTAATTTATTGTGTATATATATAAGTAAAGTAAATATCCAAAGGAAACAAAATAAAACGGATTTGTTTGACCCTAAAAGTTTGCTATTTAGCCCTGATATATAAATATCCACGGCATCAACGGTATTTATATTATACCACAGACCAGGCGCGGATTCAGGATTTGCTCGAATGAGGGTCTACTGAAAATGGCTTTACGCTGCCTGAAATTAGCTAAATTAGCTATTCCAACCATAAAAAAACTGCTAGGCTGACTATACATATACTCGCGTCTCAAAATGGCAAAACTGACGATTTGCCTATAATAGCTAAACCGACTATTTGTGCCCTAAAAATAGCCAAACTGACTTCGCGCGCCCTAAGAATTGCTAAAACGACGATTCGTTTGGCCCTGAAAATTCGTGAAAGTTAACGATTCCCACGATTGAAATGGCTAATAATTGGACCATTAGCGTGCCAAAAATGACCAAAATGGCAATTCGCGCTTTGGCTTGACGGACTATTTTCGCCTTGGCTTGACGGACTATTTGCGCCTTGAAAACGGCTGAACTGACTATTATTAGCGCCCAGGAAAAGCCTAAACCTATAATTCCTGTCCTGTGAATTGTGAAATAGACCATTCGCGCACCATGAATGGCCAAACTGACCATTCGCGCCTTGACTGAACCATGTGCGCCCTGGAAATGGTAAAACTGCTGATCCGCGCGTTGAAAATAGCTAAACTGATTATTTGTACACTAAAAATAGCCTAATGGGCATTTACCGCTCTGAAACAGTCTAAACTGAGTTTATGAGCCCTATAATATAGAGAATTAACTGTCAATTTGTGACCTGATAATGCGCGTCAAAAGTGGCTTAACTGATTGTTCTCGCCTTTGGCTTGACGTACTATTCACGTCCCATTAATAGCAAAACTCACTCTATGCGCCCTACAAATGGCCAATGGGTATTGAAATCGGCAAAACTGACGTTACGTGCCCTAGAAAAAAGCTCAAACGACAATTCGCGCCTTGAAAATTGCGCAATGACGATTTCCTGTCCCTAAAATTGCCAAAACTGACCATTCGCACCTATAAGGAATAGGTTAAATTGGCAATTCCGGAATTTCCCCTCTAAAACCAGCAAAATTATTAACTACCCTTGAAATGGTTAAATCGGGCATTCGATCGCCATAAACGGTCACACTAACCATTCTCATCTTGGCTTGATGCACTATTCGCGCCCTTTAATTGGCAAAATTGACTCTGCGCGCCCTGAAAATGGCTAAAACTGACGATTCGTGCCTTGAAAATGCTTAAACAGACAATTTCTGCCCTGAAAATGGCCAAATTGACCATTGGCGCTTAGAAAAGTTCTAAACTGGCAATTCCAAGTCTAAAACTGGTCATACTCTGCCACCTTCCGCTCTAGAAACGGCAAAACTGACCATTCTGATCCTAAAATGTCAAAACTGAGCTTTTAACTCTTTAACTGAACTTTTAAGTACAATGGAAACTGGGTTAGAGGCTTGAAATGGGAAGTATCAGGGCCGGCGAAGGAACAAAAAATATAAAAAGGCAAAAAACTAATGGGCGGGCTTTGTGAGAACTCAACTGCCCGAGCCGAAAAATGACTGTGGACGCACCACCGCTGGCCACGATGCCTCAGTTAATTGAGGCTCCACTATACTTTCCTTTGAAGACTTAGCACATAACAGGATTTTAACACAATAGAAAAATTTTAATCCTTACCTTTAGCTTTACCGCTTTCGCTTGAGTCTTATTCCAGTCCATTAAATTCATCACAAAAGACAAAACTCGACTCGCGAAACTGGGAGGGAGCGCTGACACTGAGAACTGAAATGCTGATGAGGCATGAGGCCCCGGCAAGTCACCACACTAGAAGATTATCCCTCTTCTATATGAACGGAAGGAAGACGCACACAAAGAAACATCAAGGGGGCACAAGTCACTTTTACCACGTCAACCTAGTTCTTTATACTGGGGAGACCAGTAGTTTTTACAAAGGCAACCCCCAACTATCCGTGTGTTTGGACGCATTACTTTTTACCCTTCTTATTTCAGCACCCGATACTAAGGGGACGCATCTCTTTTTACAGTGGTGACATCAATGGTTTGTTGGATTGTTGGACCACGGCATAATATTTCATGTCCGTACAGCAACGCGAGCTTTGCCTGTCCCAGTAGTACTTAATATTTTTTGCCACTGCACTCCTTACAAGGCTGTACAATAAACTCTGTCAGGGGAACTATAAATTATACTCTTTCACGGATTATTCCGTACGTTGCTGAAGGAGTAACAAGTACTTTACTGCATTTTCGTTGCGCGCTAAGGGAAATTTCACTGCACCTTCCTTTATGAAGTAACGAGGTACCAGCTATATTTAATAGTTTTTGTTGATTTTTGCTTGTGTCAAAGTAATGTTGGCTGTAGCCATGAGGAAATCTTAAAAATATCAGCCCGGTTTTTCCGTGCACTTGCCCTAAGAACAAGACTCAGTGTGCCTTCCCATTTTTAGCCACCTACGGTAACTGGGAATCGGCGTATTTGCTCTTGATATCGAATGCAGGCAGTAGGCGTGACTGAACTGGCAGTTTATAGCGTGCAATTAATTGTACAAGTTTAGAGAATTTCTCGATTTCCTCTTCTTTTCCGGAGTCAACGTGAGACCCGGGACTATAACCCGTCGAGCGCTGCCCGAGCCCTTCTCTGGATCCGCGCTTACCTCTGACGTTGGGTTTTCTCCTCTTTTGGGGGAAACTGTCATTTCTCGTCCTCAGAGTCAAACGTGTTTTACTGGAAGTCTGCGTGGAAGATGTGGAGAGAGATACCCGAGGTGTTGTAGCGTCAGTCCTGAAGTCCGAGGAAGAGACTCGACGCACGTGGATCTCGCTGAGCGTACTCGATAAAATCGGCCGAAACCAACGACATCGCCAAATACTCATGTTTGGCCTATTTAATGGGTGCTGACGCATTTTTGGGTGGGTTTTGTTCGAGTGCGGCTGTATTTCGCATTTGACCATTTTCCGAGGAACTCATAAATCGCATCCGGTATGATTCCGAAAACTTTGACAAAAATGTCCTAAAATCGTCTACTGTAACATTTTCCTGTATGCCCGTTAAAACTGGACGAAACGGTGTATCCAGGAGTTTCACGACACGGAGGTTCCGAAAATTGAAACTGATTTTTCTATCAGACGAGCTACTGAAGAGGTGCTCATCGTGGTGATGCCATTTTTGGCCACTTCCGCACGTTTTCAGAGGCCGCAAGAATTTTCCCGGAGGTGCGATGCCCCTCAATTGACATCCCTGAAGTCCGGATGTGTGAAGTTTTCCGAGGACCCAATGAACACCTTCGCCGTCACGCCAGTGACAATGGGTGAGGGTATATTTCAACGCGTAGTCCTCGGCATGTGCCTCAGGGACACTTCAATCCCTTGAATACTCGTGTATCTAGAAAGAAAAGACCCCTCCTTTATTCATTTTTAAAAATTATTGTATAAAAATAATTTGGAACCCCCCTCCCCCAAGAAAAAATCCTGGGCACGCCTCTGCACCATGCCGCCTGATCAATTTCGAGCAAAGTAATTGTCTGATGACCGTAAGACAATTCTGAAAAACTGTTATGAGTACAATTAATGTGAAGAAATAAAGTTACAAAAAAAGAGGCCCAGGACCATGAATTACATAATATACATTATCAAGCTACTTCGAAATCTTTGCAGTCAAGTGTCAAAGCAATAGAAAAGAAAAATTGCGGGGTGGGACGTCTATCTAGTCAGTGGGTATGATGGGATAAAATAACCAATGCCGGGAAGCCTCGTCTCATGTTCTCTAATGATAGGCAAGGGAAAATTGGCCTTATACTTTGGTGCATTGCCCTTTCCTCTCTCTCACTCTATCTCTCTCAAAGAACAAGATGATGAAGAAAAGAAGAGGAGAGGGAAGACTTTGACTTTGCTCTACTCCTTCTTCTTCATTTTTGGTAATTTTCGAAACCTTGAACTGAAAGTTGTTGAGAGGCGGGGGATTTAAAGATACAGTTCATTTATTGAGGTATACCATAAAGTGTGTGCTTCTCGAAAAAACGATGCCGAGTTTTTATTATAGAGAATTCCGGCCTATTTTGTCCATTCAATTCGCTCAACTCCTCCCCGAACGCGTCTAAAAAATTGCAATTTCATTATTTTATCCTTTTCTGGCTTGCGTTTGGGAGAAACACCCGTCAAGGGGGTAGAAGGTAGGTGGGGCTGAGAAATTGCCGTCGCGAACGCGAAACACATAAATATAAAGAAAAGTCTCTTTGAAAAGGGAAAAGAAAGGTTGGCGAGCGTCGAGGAAAACCATTTTCAACGAATATCCCCCTGACTCGGCTTGGGTGAGGCATGGGGAATGAGGGAGAAATCCCCTTTTTCCTCGCGTCATCCCGTCCGGAGAGTACACGTTTTGTGGATCGATAACGCCCTGTCTCGGAAGTCTGGTTTATCACCCACGCTCAGCTGTTTTTTTCCTCTCGACCCCCCCCCCCTCATCAACCTTTTCCACTTCACAATTATAATATTGCCGTTGGCGGTTGTGGAAAACCGGGTTCGCGCAAAAAGGTTGTGATGGAATGGGTGAATACGTGGAAGGGAAGGTTTTACTACTCAAACAGCTGAATGAAGGGCTGAGTGTTCGGTTCTTCAGGAACGTCATAATTTATAGTTCATTTCTGGGATAATGACATTTTTCATTTTCCAGCCCAATTATTTTCCAATATTCCTTTAGCTCTCTCCAAAGTGCATGCACATACACGAAATGAAATGAATCGCGCCTGATCAACATTTTATGAGTGAATATCAGAATACAGCTTTCGACAATTTCCATCTTTTCTCCTTTCCCTTGTAGAAGCCACACCAAGTCGCAACTCAAACTCAAATCGTCTCAACTTCGCGAGGTCAGTGACCCAGAGTGAATAGAGGCTGCTATTAGCCGTGCAGTGAATGACTAGGTACTCGGATGACCAGCCTTGAGGGCTTTCTCATCTTAATTCATTTGACTCGTTTTCGTGATTTAGAAATTAACATATTTGTGACCTTCATAGAGAAGTTTTCTCTAGAAAAGACAAGGGATTCCGTAGTAAAGGAAAAATAACTCATCATCGTTGTCAATATCTTATGTGGCTCATGACTCATGAATCACTCGAAAGAGGTATGCGACCTCATATGAAAGGAGACAGCTTACCTACAAAATATTTTTATTTATTTATTTATTTTAAACGCCTATAATCGTTTTTAAATGGGCTTCCTTCGACTCAGTGTCCACATTTCATTAGCCCAGGAATTGGTGAAAGCATTGTAAAGGAAGGCGCGAAATTAATAATTATGCTAAACAAAGCGATAATATACCAGCTTGAATACCCTAGTCGTAAACGGGGGAAAACGCTGGGAGAAAGAGAGGCGTGTGTCAGACAGAGAATACGGCGTTGTAGATAACACTAATGGTGATACTCGGTTCATCTTATCAATTTTTACATGAATAACTCATAAAATATTTTTTCTGATGATTAATTCATTTTTATTTTCCAAGGGAGAAAATAATAGTTTGACCTGTACAACTATTTTAAGCATTCTATATTCTCCAAGACTAATGAAAATTTCAATAAACGTTTATTTAATTAAGGGCAGGCTATGCCAGTGCCCCCATTCACCTAATTCAACAGTGCGGAAAAGTGTTGGACCGTGGACGCCTTCTCCAACACTACTCATAGTATTTGAAGTGTCCTTCTATTTTCATTATACCCCAAGGAGAAAAATCAGAAAGTTATAAAATCGTAATAGATTTATATCTTCGGTTGTTAGCAAAAGCTTAGTTTTGTTGTGTATGCGAAAAATTCGAAGATGAATCCGGCGTCCCCACCGTTTTCTCACACCCGTGAAAAATGATGACGAATCTTCATTTTTCAAGCTTGAAAAAAAAACTGCAGATTAATTCCAATTTCCCGTTCGAACATTAATTATTCAATATCCTCCAGCGACTTTTCAGCGCTCAAACCAGGTCTTGTAATAGGCTTCTTAACTACTTTGGTGCATCTATATTTATTTTCATGCAAATGCTGTGCTTCTACGTTACAAAGTGGGGCGTGGTAAGAAGAAACCCAGACGAAATACATTATTGTTTAATCATGATATTTTTTTAATTAGATTGCACTCATTTTTTAAGAGAAAATTGCATTATTAAGTCGAGTTTCACAATAAAATAGTCACTGACCCCGACTCTAGGTTGACGCATTTTTCTTCAATTTTTAATTATAACACAGAAAAGTTGCGACCACAAGTCTTATATTTTTAAAACTAACTAAACGTGTGAACAGTGACGTGGTGGGAGGTCCCGGGTACCACTCATACAGTGTTACCAAAATCAGAATAAAACAACTCAAGGCTATTTACTTAGGCGCAACTATGGATCGTTTTGTGTCTAAAACTGGTCTAGTTCACGACAGAAGTGCGTTCCTATGTGGGAACTGACGAACTGTCAAGTTTTTGGCTAAGTAATTAATTCCTAGGGCTAAGTTTGCTTTTAAGATAGGTTTGGCACTATAGAAAAACTTGCTAAATAGAATAGTCAGTTTGTGTCGCGTGCTAAAAAGGTACCAGTTCCGATAGGAAGCCGCTTCTTATCCTTATGAGAGTGTCACGGGGTCATATACATCAAGTTTCACGGTCAGATACCTACCGTTTAGTCTTAGATTGATAAATTGGCTGTTATCAGACGTTCTAAGTTCGTTCTTTCAACGACTAAACCCCCGCGAAACTAGGTTTTTCAATAGGCAAAGCCTCGAAAGGGATTTTTGAATGAGTGCAATTTGATTTTGTAGCCAAATCCGTGAAATTCGTTTTATTCACAGCCAAATCCATGAGAATAGTTGTTTCAACCGCTAAACTCGTGAAATTGGTATTTTAAAGAGCCAAACCCTCAAAATTGGTTTTGAGTGAGTCAAACCCGCGAAATTATTATTATTATTTTTTTTTTATGAGCCAGCCCGCGAAATTGGTTTTTTGAAGATGAAAACCCCACGCAATTGTTGGTCTAAAGGCGCCAACGCGTGAAATCGGTTTTATTAAGGGCTGAATCGGCGAGACGAGAATATTTTTTCCGCAGCTAAATTTTGACTGAATTCGCTTTTCAAATGACCCAACACCGCGAAAGTGGCTTTTTGAATGTTTCGACACCCAAAAATCATCCAACTCGTCATCTCATTACTTCTACTATTCTGCTGTCCCTTCTCTTGATCGTGAAGGGAGGGGGTGACTCTCGATATTTCCGCTAAAGATGCCAAGTGCTCTTGGTCTACCACTATCATTATACTTTAAAAACGAATCATCTATTTTGTCATCCCCCTTTCGAACTTAACTTTCCTCAAGTTGCTCATCATGTTTTCCATTTTCCATTCATACACCTTTTATAGAGGGGCGCTAGCTCGTTGGGGCCAACTGCACGATGGATGGACTCGAATTCAACCCCTCGGGCGTCGCGTCGGTCAGAATGCTCTGTGCGGAATACGTATAAAAAGATTAGGGTAGATTGATAACATTATAGCACATTCGAAATACTTGGAGAGCATATTAGAGCCGAAATATTTATTGAAATTGAACTTTTTCGTTTGAGTCCAGTCAATGAATGATGAAAAACGAGTGTAGGCGACATGGTCAGTTTAGAGATTTTGTATTTTTCCGCCTTGTTTGGGGTAGTTGGGAGATGAACATACTAAAAGTCCCCGGCCGTCCGAAGTGAGCGGGCTGCTGGAGACCACCTGAGCTGGCTGGATCTCTGTGTGAGCGAAACCCACGACGAATCCCGCGAAATAGGTTTTTAATGGGTCAATCAAAAGTGAACAATTTTGTCTATGAACCGCTATGATCGAAGCCAGACCCGTGACATTGCTCTAATGTAATAAATTTTATAAATGTGAAACCCGTGATGTTGGCTTTTTTTGAGGAGCCAACTCCACGAAATCGGTTTACAACGCGTCAGATCCAGAAAATTTGGAGTTTGTACGAGCCAAACTGCCGGAATAGGTTGTTTTCAACGACCCAAAGGCAAAATTGGTTCTAGAGGTAGCCAAAACAGAAGAGTTTGGTTGGGAAAGAGCCGAATCCGACGAAATTTGAACTTCAATAGAGCCCAACCTGCGGAATTGGTTCCATTAGACGTGAGAAATTTCTTTTTTGAAACCCGTAAAATTGTACTTTTGAATGGACCAACCTTGAAAAATTGGCTCTATAGGGAGCCAATCCTGCGAAATTGAGATTTTGAACGTACAAAACACGCGAAATTGGGTTTTGTGAGTACCAAGCCCTTGAGACTTGGGTTTTGAAAGTGCCGCAACCTCTCGAAATTGGAACGCAGTCCTGCAAAATTGGCTTTTTTTATTTGAATGAGCCAAACCCGCAAAATTAACTTTTAAATGTGCCAAATCCTCGAAATTTGGGTTTAACGGGGGGTGAAAACCGCAAATTCTAGCCATCGAACCATCGAAGACTAGGCTTGTGGACAAGAAGAGGAAGGTGGCTCGGGAATCAAATTTTTGTCTCCCAGGTTGGCTTTTTCGGTGAGTGATGCCTACAAATCAGGGTTCTGTGAGATCGAAATCCGCGAAATTTTGGGTTTTGGACGGGCTAACCCCCAAGACATGGCTTTTCTTTTTATACTTATTAAATACGTATAATAAAACCGCTCATTTCGGCAATTTAGTGAATAATTTGGATTTTTGGCCCGAAAATTATAATTTTGCGCATGTAGACATAATTGACCCGAAACACGATATTTGCGGAAGAGGGGTGGGGTTTAGTTAAAAATTTGAACTAAAATTTGATTCTTGCTCCCCCAATGAAGTCTTACTCCCGCCGCCATCGCTGGATAAAGATTTAGATTCCATGCTCAATTAACCAGACCCTTCAGGGGTAGCAAATAAATCAATGCAGTGCTTAATTCGGTCTCTGCGCTGTGAAGAATGGACTTGAATCCCAAATTATTTTGCCCGGCATTGTCGAACTAAAAAATTGATTAGTAGCCAAGTTTTCTTTTCAAGGTTTTTTGTTTTGTTCAATCTCTGCAATGCCTTACTATAATTTTCACGTGCCACAGGTTTAATAACTATTAATCGCGCTTCACGTTCTTATTGGCGAAAAATTCTTGTTTTCTTGTGATGACAGCTCTTTTATATACGAATCGTTAAAAAGGAGTTCCTTAGAAGGCTCATACGAAGTTGGGGTCCAGGATTAAACAATGGGAAGCTTTGAAATGTTTGAAGACAATGCCTGGACCCCTGCAACAAATAAATATGAAGCCTCATCTAGGGCCTCTCAAGGTTAATGCATACAACGTTGAATGGACATGTAGGAAGGTTGTTCTTGGTTTTTTTTTTTCAAAAATGAAAATTGCAATACTATTCAAGTTATTGAAGGGAGTTCAATCGAATTACAGTCAATTAATGTAAAAAATTGCTTATTTGGAAGGAAAGAATGACTGCTTAATTTGTCGGTTCTTTCACCCATCCCATCGGTATTTGGGCGGGCTCTATGACTTGATTCCAAAAAAAAAAGTTCGGGAACATGGAAGTAAGAAAAACAATTCACGAGTGAAAACACTGATTTTGCGAACGCATGCAAGCAGTGAGAATAACTATGGCGAAATTGACGACGAGCTCCCTCGCTGTTACATGTAGTCTTGGTCTGTGCTATGACCTTGGGCTCAAGCCACTCTAGCCAAGGTTGACACATTTAATAAACTACGATAGCAACACGCTTCGAAGCTTGAAATAATAATTTTCGGGGGTAGGTACCTTATTTTTGGTGAGTATGAATGAGTATCATTTCTGTTCTTGTAAAAAAAATATTTTATTTGTTTCAAACGGGTTCTCGAACCGAGTCAAATGATAAGTCAAAATGGCAATTTGATTAGGCAGGGGCGTACCTAGAAATCCTTCCGAAGGGACGATTCTGCTGCAGTCCACAGCCTACTGAGAACCGGCGGGGGACGGGTGTTGTAATGAATGCTTTTCGTATTGCTGGGATTTCGCAAAAACTTGTCTAAAAACTGCCTCCCGGAGGGGCTATCCACCTATCGCCCCCCCCCCCCTCTGGGTATGCCACTGGCGAAAAAGTCCTTTGCTCGAGGCACTTGCAGCTGCGGGTAGTTAAGGGACCAAAATTACTTACTATGTATAATAAAACAGTTGATGAATTTCTAAGAATAGTCAATCCAATTCTACGCTGTCTCCGACGTGTTCAGACTCGTGAAACCCTTGTTTTCCTATTGAAACAAACAGAATTCACCGCACAAATTCCACCGTTCCGTGATTTCAGACACACCGACTTCTCGTCGTGAGAAAACGCAAAAAAAGTTTAATAACCATTGAAAACCTTTCATTTAATATATTTTAGAAGTTGTATAACTGTATGGGAGGCATGTTTACCACCAGTACTAAGTATTCCCTTGTTGCAGTTGTTCATAAATTATTTTATCACTTTCGTGCGTAAAAGTCATCAATGGGCGTCTAAAAAGAGGAATTCACAGAACAGTAAACATTTGTGCCAAACTGTCTTACAGAGGATCAGAAAATTTACCCAAAGGCGTCGTTCGAGATGCATAAAGCTGGGGATTATTATCCCCATTATTCTTAATCATGTCTTGTTTTTCAAATTTTGGATTTTTCGGTTTCTCAAAAATTGTCTTTGTATAGTGAGAAAACGTATATTACGTTTAATTCCACATTTATGAGAGCTGATAACGATCGCCTCTCGCAGGCTTAAGGTGGGGTTTCAGGCGGGTTTCCTCGACACCTTCCCACTCCCCCTCGCCCAAACTTCGCACATAAATTTTGGCTCCATTTCTGCACCAATCTCTGATTTCAGAGTCGTTTTTTAATCTTCAGGAAGTTCTACAGTGACGTTAGATCTTGCTTTTTCAAATTTCATCCCTGAAATAACCCTAAAACACTTTGGAATTCGAACGTGTTTTAAGGTAATTTCAGAGATGAAATTTGAAAAATCAAGATCTAACGTCATTGTAGAACTTCCTAAAGATTAAAATTAGACTTTGAAATCCAATATTGGTGCAGAAATGGAGCCAAAATTCATGTGTGAAGTTTAGGCGAGGGGTTACTGGGAAGGGTTCGAGGAAACCCGCCTGAAACCCTCCCTTAGGTGAGGCCTGCGAAACGTTGACATTTTTCACAATAAAAGAAGGTAATGGTTCAAGGGCAATTTGAGGATTGTAGAGTACCTTTAGGGCTAAAATTTCGTCGTAAAACTTCTTGATGTATCTTGACACCTGGAATCCTTCTTCTTATGAAAACACACGCGCCGTGTATGTAACATTATATTGTAACCTAGCCTGGCAGGTGTCATTTTTTCCTCCTAAAACGGTGAAGTTAAACCTGAAAACGAAATTTTCCACTTCAGAGTGTATAGGCAATTTTACTTTACGCTCGATTAAGACAGCGTAAAGCCATAATCCGTGCTAACTTAGAGCTAATAAACACTAACTGAAACTTCTCCGAGAAAAATATTCCGGAAAACTAGTTTTCAATTTTTACTTGTTTCGAGACGTCTGTAGCGCACGAATTAAATGTCCGTTGGGGTTCTTATCTCTCTTTATTGATTTATTTATGGCTGTTTTTCTTTTTTAGCACGATAACTCTCGGAGAAATTAATCTAGTGGAACAAGGTTCAGGTTCTACCCAAAAATCAATAGCCGTAACCCGTAAGATTTCGGCTGATGGTGAAGCATTTGAGCGTGATCGTTTAAGGCGCAAGCTACATGAAAATGAGGGGGCGTTTCCATAGTACAGTCTTGACTGTGGGATAGCTAGAAAATTTGAAAAAAACAGGGACGAATCAGGGAATAAAATACTGCAAAAACCTCAAACTTCACTCGTGGTCGTGGTATAGTTGGAGACTTGGAGATTTGTAAGCGTACTACGTGTGCGAAAGTAGTCTCAGTTCAATCCCAGGCAAACTCTGACGTATTCGCTTCGGTGTGTCTTCCCCTTCCCAATTGGTTGATGAGCGTTTTAATGCGCGTCCAACCGACGTTTTGTGTTAGTGGACTCGTCACTTTTTGAACAATTTGAACACTTCTTCTTTGGCTTCTTGTTTAAGCTGGGACAACCCTCCTAACTCACCATAATCACATTTGACGGGGTAACATTTGATAAAATATCAAAAATAAATTGGATGAAATTCTGGATTACAAGTGTTCAAAAGTATCCTTAGCTTGAAAAGTTTTTTATTACTATCATAGTTTTATGGTCGTTCTTGTAATTGCGGCACTATAAAGAGTAAGACTGTATACTTCTCCTTTTCTAATATGCTGAGTTTACGACGACGATGGGGGGGGGGGAGAAATTAATGAGCCTTGACTCTCTAAATAAATTTTCTAATAAATTAAGTCCATGCTTTTAAAGCTGTTAGAATCCGGCATTTTAACGACCGCTTGGCATTTTAATGACGCAGTAACAATGTGAGATTGCGTGACCAGATCCAGTTTGTGCCTCTAGAACCGATGACACTTCGGGTAGTCCGACTGCAAGTGTCACTTTTAAGGTCTCTCGATTCGTTTCGTGGTGGGCGCTTCGGAGGAGCATTTTTGGAGAGAAAATGAGAAATCTCATATTCATGTTTAGCGTCCCTAAAACACGGCATGGTACGAAAAATGAAACTGCACCAAAATCGTCTTCATTATATTAACCTGCCGACAGCGCTCCTTATTCATTCTAACCCTCCTCCCCAGAGCCTGATCTACGGGTGGGGGTGGGGAAGAGCATTTGAACCAACCGTTAACCGGCGGGCGGCTGTCCCATTCAAAACCAATGCAATCAACGGATTATCTCACTCCCACCTCTGAACAATGTGTGGATGTGCCCCAATCAACAAATCAATGTTCTTGTTATTTAAAACCACTTTTAAGGGTAATAAATAATATACCTAATAATTATAATTCTGAAATGTACAAAGCTTTGTTCAATTTTTATACTGTTTAGCCTCGTGATGAACTTTTATTTATAGATTTTGAGTCATATTAAATAGTATGACGCGATTACGGCTATCTTCGGATTTTTCAAACGTTGCTATCAAGTTTGTAATTTACTGAACGACAAGAAAGAAAACTAATATGGAGAGATGAACGATTTTTCCGCCCCCCCCCCTCCGCGCTATCTCCAATAATAAAGAGAAAAGTATAGGTGATAAACGTTGCGTGCCATAGTCGACAACGGCAAAATCAAATGACTTCTTTTGGTTGGCTTGTGGATGGGAGGTGAGGAAAGACATCTCACACGTCAATCAACAAATTACATTGACTTTCTTTCTGCCAAGTGCTCGACTTGAGAGTATTGCTCTTTCTTCAATGCACCTGACCATTTCGTATGCAGGGAAAAACGAAAAGAAATACTGATCAGTATTCCGGTCCGCGCGTGATAAAAATTAAATTTTTAGTAAAATATCTCTCTTTAAGGGTTCACGCTGATTTCTCACCTGTTTATTGTATTTCCTGATTACTTACATAAATTATCCTTTTTCTACCTCTGCTACTACATTACTAGTATATGTATACGCTTTCTGCCACTCTGAACGGTGAACTCGAACTGTCGTGGATACAGTAAAACCTAAATACTGGAAATTGCAAGTTATAACGCACGTGTTACAAGGTATCAGATCTCCCCGGCTGATCACATTATGTGCGGCGACGGGGTCTTATTCTTTACTTTGTGCATTTGTATAATATAGAGAACGTTTCTTAATTGCTATAATTTCATTTTTGTAATATAGTTTTTCTTTTGCAGGTAAGTTCGCTTCAAGTTGCATTACATCTTTTAAACCGTAAGTCGTTTATTTAAATATACGCCGTCGTGGTGGCATGCAACAGGTGCTCTTTTGAGTCGCACGAGGAGGGAGTGGGGCACCGGCGGTTACAAGGAGAGATTGAATGGGCTGCCAGTTCGACAATTTTCATTGTACGAATGATCAGGTTGACAATTTTTTCGAGAGGTCGGTTTCACTATTTTCTGGGCACGAATCGTCAGTTCACACATTATTTATCCATTTCATGTAGCTCGTGAATAGCCAGTTTTTACTATTTCTAGGGTCAATTTAGTCGATTTTATGGTGGAAACGGTTAGTTTAGCCATTCTCAAGGTTCGTGGAACGTCAGTTTGCCAATGGGGCGTAAATATCGCATCGTAAATTTCTACGCCATTTTTAGGACGCGTACAGGCAGTTTGGTTATTTTTAGGTTACAAACTGTCGGTATATGGCCCTTTGTGGAAAATATTCAGAAGCGCGCAAATTAAAATTACTAGTTTGTCTATTTTTAAGGTACGAATCATCAATTTAGCCATTTTCAAGGCGTGAATGGCTCGTTTGAATTTTGTTGCGCGAATGATTGGATTGCTATGTTCAGGGCTTGAATTGTTCTATAAGTCATTAAGGCGTGAATTACCATCGTGCAGGACCGGCGAATCGTATTAAATCCAGATGGGTAATAATTTCCCGTTCCGAGAAAAGCGTCCCCGTCATTTCTACCTATTTAATGTAATTTTACCTACATAGGTATATGGCATTAAATTGTCGACGTTTTTTAAGGCATACATCACTTTTCTTAGCGAGTAACTCTGTAACGGGTAGTCCCCTCCTGTTACGGCTAAGTACATATGGCCAGTTCATCGCGCGAATAGTCAATTAATCATCAAAAAATTTCAGCAAGTCGATTAGACATTTTAATGGCGTGAATCGTGACTTACGGCATATGCAAGGCGCAAAGGATCAGTTAAGCCATCTTCAGGGCCCAAATCGTTTGCATTTTAGCCATTTTCCGGGCACGAATAGTCACATTTTTAGGTCGTGATTTACAGTCAAGGTTTTTATAGCGCAAGAGTAGTCAGCTGGTTTATTGCAGCCATTTGAAGACGCGAATCGTCATTCTGTAGACTCCGTAGGGAGGGAGCGAATGACCAGTTTGGCCGCCATTTTTAGAGCGTGAATAGCCAAATTTGCTGAATCGTCTGTTTGGACATTTTTAAAGCGTGAAAGCTCAGTTTGGCCAATTTTGACAATGGTTGATTTCTGTCAGTTTCATGACATAAATAATCTTTTTAGGCTTTTCAAAGCCCGAATCGTCAGATTAACTATTTATAGGGCATACAGGGTCAGCTTTGTCAATTTTAGGGAGTGGGCAGCCAATTTGGCCATATTCACGGCGGAAACCAGTACGGGTCATTTCTTGGGCGTGATTAGTATTTTAAGCCAGTTTGAATAGAATTCAGAGCACGAATTCTAATTCATGACTAATTCTTCGAATTTAGTCAGTTGCGGGGTACGAACTCAGTTCACAACCTGTTCTATTGTCAAATACCCCAGTTCAATGGTCAGTTTAGCTATTTTTGGCGCCATCTGGCCGCCCTTTTGGGGTGTACCATTTAATGTTAGCCGTGAATACGGCGTCAAGCCAAGGCTTGAATACGGTCAGCTTGGGCATATTCTTCACGCGCGAATGGTTGATTTTGCGGTTTTCAGGCCAGGATTGATCTGTTTGGTGATCTTAGGGCGCGAATCGTCAGTTTTGCCATTTTTAGGGCGTGAGAAGTCAGTTTGGCCGTCTTTAAAGCGGGAATTGCCAGTTCGCATTATGAAGGTATGGATTGCTATTTTGAGAGTGCAACCTATCAGTTTTATGCGTTTTCAAGGCGCGGATCTTCAGTTTTTGGTATTTTTGAACGCCCCTGCCCCTAGGACCCCCTGCCCATCAGTTAAAAAATCAAATGAGTGAATGATGAGAAGGGAATCCTATAGTGTTGATGGTGGGGGGAGGGTGGATGGACACCCTTGGATGAGCTCTTGTGGGAGTAACCGAACAGGACCCGGAAGTGAGAGCTGCACAAATTTGTCTCATTATAAGCCCGAAATGTGAATTTACTCTTGAAGAGCACGTAATTTTTCCACAGTAACCAGTTCGAAGCTGAAATTACGTGCTTAACATTTAATTAATTATCCCGATATCGCTATTAACTCTCGTAAAGTGTTAATAATGTTTGGAATTCGCCCCTGCGTTCAGGCCTGCTGTATCCGCCTTTGGGTGGAGGGGGAGATGGACTTTGCAACACTGCTCAAAAATCTGCCCCTGGGAACTTATTTCCCCTCGTCCTGTCCTACGCATATGTATATGTTGGTGGAAAAGACGGGCACAAATGAATTACCAGTGCCACAAAACTTCATAATAAAGAAATTGTAGTGGTCGTAGTACGTATAGTGCCGTCGAATTTGCTCGATGGTAAAATGAGAGCCATGTTTACTTTACGTGATATAGAATGGTTGGAGAAAAGGTTGCAAACGATTGATTTCATGTCATCGCCAGTCCATTTCAAATCGCGTGATTCACCTTGTCTGCCTGGTCCAAAAACCTGTCGTTAAAGAAAGCCTTGACATTGACCAAGGGCAGTCAAAGATTGACCCTCTTTTTTTTCTCTCTTTGTTATTTCTCATTCCGTTTGGTATTCTTCCCCCTGCGTACAGTTGGAGAAAGAAAGAGATAGGATGCCGCCTGAAGTTACCTTTCACTGACCTAAGAAGAGGCTCACCATGATTCCCTTCCTCAGCCCCCTGGTCTCCATTACCATCAACCGCTAATCACAAGCAATTCCCTTCTTCCGTTTTTTACCCATGCTATGTTGTTTCCTCAACGAAAGAGAGGTTGTCGACCTTCTTCTTCCTACTCTTCTTGCTTCTCCCCACCCCCTTCTTACAGCTCGTCGTCGGGTTGTACTTTCTAAAAATGGTAAGGGGCACTTTGACAGGAGGGGTAACGACAGGTGACCCATAATCGTTATCAGGAGCGAGTTCTAGGTGAAGTAAGACATGTGTCCCGGTCCCGAACGGATTGGTCGGTTGGGGGGGGGGGGTAACTTTGAGCGACCGTGGAAGACATCCCGAGGCCGCCAGCACGGTTAAGGGGAGGAGACGTTGGCAAGAATGCGAAAATGAGTGAGGATCGAAAGTACGTAGTAAAAGATGGAGAGAGTTTAAAGTTGTTGGGGAATTGATGGTTGTCGGGGTGGGGAAGTTGAATAAAAAGAATGACCTCGTTCAATGCCAACCTGCCTTCCGATGAATCAGATCGTTTTATTTTGATCGGGTTTCTTATGAATGGGTCGTTCTTGTATATACCTACGTTACACATCTCACACTTTTTACTTATTTACTTTTCCGTTGGTTAAATATTACTTTTCCCCGCCACTTATAGGTAGATTGTAATTACTATTTTAGTACAGCAGAACTTGCCGTACTTTTAGGTGTTCCGAAAACCTTTTGATGCGTTTACTCATGTACTTCATACTTCTATACTTTCTCATTATGTCATGTTCAAGAACATCATTCATCAATTAGGTTTTTCGAATTTCCCCAAGGCCTTTCTACTAATAAGTAAATCGAGAAACGAGAATGACTGCCAATTATTTTGCGTGAAGAGAGATACAGAAAAAAAAAAACGAGTTATCTGAAGGAAAGAGGGTGTCCTACAGTGATTTATATTACTATTTGATATTGGTTTTTAGCGTGTTCCTATCGATTCCATGCGGGATGAAGGTTTAAAAGGGTGGAGAAGTGATATAGCTTGTTTTATCCACGGGGGTTGCTTCCTTTTTGATATTACACTGGGAAGAATAAGTAGTGGTAATGGTAGGGGTTGCAAAAATAATAATGTACCCCCTTTATCCATTCCTCCCTTCTTTCTCCCTTCTCGGACAAGGAATCACGAAAGAAATCGTTACGGTATCACGAGCGTAACAACAAAATTGTTTCTTTCTGACGTTAGTCAGAGAGTGACTCCAGACTTCATAACTCAATAAGGCGAAATATCCACGCCATCTTGAACTTTTCTGATCGAACGAATTTGGTTCGAAGACAAATTTTCCAAAGGTCGCATGGCGTTCAGGCACCAAAACTATTTTTTACAATTGCGCATTGCGTCCCTACACGCATTGTTGCCCATTTAACTACCGGGAGACTGCGGGCCTGGATGAAATTAAGCATAATCTGGAATCGCCTCTGGGTGGATTTTTGGTTTCCTGGAGTAAGAAAAATTCCTGGGTCAAACTCACCGGTTGCGAAGCGAAGCTTATGAATTTCCTTGTGAATGGGGAGGGGGGGGGGATTAGAGGCTCAGGATACGAGCTTTGCGTTGATTCTTTATCTGAAAGGCATTCCTCTGGGTCTTATTCAAGGCATAATTTAGACATACTTCAGTAAAAGTTAACGTTAGCGTGCCGTAAGTCTCCGAAAAAAGTTTTAAAAGTCATTACCATAATCATTCATAATGGACTTTGCCTACCTAGCCTCCTTCCGTTTCACTTCAGCATGTAGTGTGACAGGCCGCCTGACGTAGACAAAAATTCAATCTACCGTAAACAAGTTCCTCGAAAATACTATACCTACTTATTTCTTTAAACGTTAATATCTACGGCCTAAATTACCGGCACGTCTGTTTTTTTATTATTATTATTTTTTGTTGGTACTTGAATATAATTTTGAAGGAGCAATATTAACGGCTGTAGCCGTTTCTCTATATTCTTCCCTTGTCGATGAGCTCTCTAAATTGACGGCGCTTGTATTCTATTGTGTTCCGCTTAATGGACTAGAATTGTCCAATGAAATTTTAACTTCATATCACCGTTCGTAATTTATTTTTCTTCTTCAAGATGCACGCCCTCCTCTAAACCTCTCGTTCGTCTCGATACAATTGTTTTTATACTCTTCTCAGTCTGAGGTCGTGGAGGCTGGGCAGACTGTATAAAAGCTCTCGACAGAATTAGTGTAAAGAACCCGAAGGAGCGTCAACTCGCGCTTAATAAGAAGAATGTGCAATCTTAAAGGAACATTCCATGGCAATACGTTTTTTTCTGGCGGGGCAACCAAAACGTATCGTGTTTTGTTTTTTTCGTTTCCCAGTTCCTCACCTAACTTATTCAAACATCACAAGTGAAATCTCCGATTTCATTTGAGACACATTTATCACAATCATTCTTCGGTGAATTATATTGTTAACGGTACTTAACCTTTTCCATCTCTGTCCAATTTCCGGATAATTTTTTCCACGCTTGTTAATTTAGTAATCTCTGGGATTTTTGCCTGCTACCTTATAATTTGTTCTACTCTGCTAACTCCCTCATGGCACCGATCAGAGAGCTTTTAACAAGTGAAGCAGTCAAGCCGATTGTAGTTATGCCTCGAGGCGACGAGTTCACTGCACTGTTTATTCCTTAATCCGTACTTAATTACGTTTAATAAAAATAAATTTAAAAAAAAAAATGTGCGTTGTTTTTTCTTTCTCCTTTTTCTTATTAAAAGACTATAATACTTGTCATCCAGGAATAATGAAATTTTCATTAAGCTTGAAAGGAGAGCTAGGATCACTATTTTAAGCTATATAGACTATAACGGGACAGACAGGTCACGGATGGTCCAGTTGATTCATTGCTGCATGTTTGATGCGTCTCGAAAGGAAAAAAAAAAGGAGTGAAAGACCACAGGAGATGAATTAAAGGGAACCAGTGTTGATGGTTGAGGACAGGTGGGAGAACTAAAACGGAGGCACGCTGACTGGTCGACGCATCAGCGGTGGGAAATGCTAATGCTTCGTAAAAAATGGATTTTGCAATTCGATATTGTTGCCAAATAAACAAACTATTCCAGATTTCTAACTTTGGTTATGGTAATTCATTCAAAATACCCCCCCCCCTCATAGCAATATGTTAACAAATTTCTAGCTTTGCCTATACATATAGAAATGGACCAGCTGGAAATTGATTAATATTGTGCTCGTTATTTGGCGAATACCACGTGTGCAGAGCCGGCTATCATTTTAAAAACGACTATAAGAAAATAATGTTTAAATTTCCAGCTTCACAAATGTATACTTTGTGTTTTAAAAAATAAATAAATAAATACGACAGGAGAAAAAGAAAGCATGTGACACACTTGGTCAAAGGCTGTTAAGGGCGAATTTCAACGCTTTCCCTCTTCGCCGCAGCACATTAAAAGATCAGAGACCCCGGATTCTCCTGCTTGAACTTTCAATTATAGTATGGGCAGAATTACGATGGGTATGAGCGAAGTAGCCTGCATAGTTGGGCCGTCAGTTTTTAAGGCTACAAAAAATAAAGACGAACTCGACTCAATGATTTTCTAATCGCCTAACGATTGAACTTCCTCTCATCATCAAGGTATTAAATGGTGTGCTGGAGGGGGGGAGAGATGATTTTTATTCCTAACAGAGAATTATGCGCATCGACATGCTATGTGTCAACAAAATCGAAGATGAAAAAATCCCTAACTGCGCTGACTCTCCCTATCCATAATCTTGCTTCACAGCCATAAAACTGATGTGCATTTGTCCCCACAATTGCGTTATTTGACCAAAAAACTGTGATATAGCCTCAGAAAAGAAATTAATCAATCCAATTGTAGATCGTGTGTTCGTGATTTACAAAGAAAAAAACTGTTGAGAGAACTCTTGCGTTCACATTCCAATCAATATGAACGATAACTCCCCCCAAAAAGGCCTAAAACAATGGAAATCTGATTTATTGAAGTTTTCTGTTGATACTTCAACGTGTTTAACAAGATACAATCCTTGCAAAATTTTGGCCATTTTAGGCAACGAAATCACTTTGTCCTTAACAGGTTAATGCCCCCCCCCCTCAAACACCATTCATCACCCGTCTCCCCGCAATAAGAATTCAGGGTGTGATGCCCAGCAGAAAGTGGTACATATGATACTCCTGACCCGGAGATCGTTGCTGGGCAAAGAAACGATGTTCCTGGTGGGCTATAGTTTTTCTTAAAAATTAGCTACCTAATTCGAAGGAACTATCGTTGTTAAAAAAAAAAAGTTCTGAAACATGAAAAAAATATGTCATAACCCATGTTTGCCACCATCACGACGAGACCAATAGTGCATTTTGACATAAATGAAAAGCACGAAATACAGCTGTTAGCGCTCAATTCTAGACTGACCATGAGTTGCATATGGAACTTCCTTGCAACTTAATGCCCATTGAACGCTCGTATAATTTCATTATTATCATGTCTTTTTTTTCTGAAGTTCATATTCGTATCTGCAGTTCATATTCTTACATGAACGACGACCACAGAACAGAGGAAATGCATTCTGGTTTCTTAACCTATACGGGGGGCTTTTCTCGTGTGAAAAGCGCCGGCGGGTACCGGCGACCGCTTCAATTTCCTGTTATTCAACCCTCCCTTCGTTTCTAGTTCTGAGAAGAAATTTGTTGTCTTCGTTTCGTATTAACGGTCATCGATCATAAAAGGACTCGTTGGGTTTGGTTTTAAGAGGAGATAAATATTCAAAATTATTTTCGAGCTTGAGTGCTGAATGCTATAGCACGGGGGTGAACTAAGTTCGTGATCTTTGTCAACTTTATCCTCCCCCTTTCTCTTTTTTTTTTTTCCCCCCTGTAAGACAGTACGTGTTGTACCTTGTAGAAATTTTATAATTAATTATTGTCTCACTACGACTTGGTATGAAATCGAGTTACACGAAAACTTCAACTGGAAATCACCTCTGTTTTAGCGAAAACTTCGTGACAATTTTTTTTGTCTAGCAAGCGGCTGTGTGAATGTATAAAGGTATAAAAAAACACACTGTTCCTTGATGGTGAAGGGGGAAGGTGGGTCTTTTCTAAAAAACCGGTCCGCGGTTGTTTGTAAGATGAGATGAGCAACCACATTCCTCGGTGTGTCTATTATTGTTATTCAGCATTGAAAAGAGGTGGCTGGTGGAGGGGGAAAGGTGAAAAACGTCGAACATCGTCATCTTCTTCTTCACCACCCTTGGTATTAGCAGGCCAGCTAAAACGAAGGAAATTGGGCTTAAAATGACGAAGATGAGCGGAAGAAGATCTCTCTATACGTGTGGCTTTGTCGTATTTTGAAAAGATGTTGAAAAAAAAACCCCGGATCGTCATGTGAACTGGTGGTGATGGCGAGTCAAAGGATATCCCAAAATGGACGCATCTTCATATATCAAAATTAATTCTATGGCGTCTCTGAAAGTTTGAAGTAAATACATTCCCTCTTCTAAGAGGTTATTGAAAAGATGTTGACGATAAAAAGATCCCAATTTCGTACTTTAAAAACCAACGTGCTTCTTTATACCATTAATTGCTTACCATACTTCGCCGGATAAAGATCGCGGTTGATGGAGGGTCTGTAACGTTGATGGTGTCAGCACGTTACACATCTCGGCTTACCTCTCCGACATTGATTCACCTTTTTTTTGTCATCATCTTGGGTCTGGGGATAAGATCTATGATGGACGTCTTGACCTCTTGAACAACAAATAATGCGAGGCACCTCTGCTCCTAGGAGAATGATCTAGCAAGCTCCATGTTTGTTTCCATTGTCGGGCTGATAAGATCCGGGATCGAATATAGCCCCTTTGGGCCATGTCAATGTCAAGGTTAGATATTGCGACAAGATTCTTATGGGGTTTACTTTTTGACTGTTTTAAAAACCAAATTTCCCAAAAATGGCTCTAGTGAAAAACATAATTTCGCGAGTCTGGCTCCTTCAAAATGAACTTTCAACAGTTTGCCTCTCCCCATTGGCGGACCAACTCCCACAGGAGCCCGGGCCGGAAATCTGTATAAGGCCCCACCAACTTGGAACGCGGATTGACGTTCGGTTCGACGGGGCACACCTTGCTCCCGTTGCGTCATGTTTTTTTTCTCGCACGTGAAACTGTCCGCGAGGAAGTTTACGTTCTGTGTGGTGGGGCCCTTTTTCTCTGAATAAACATGGAATATAATTTTTACGTTTTGCGTTAAATTATGCCCTTTTCCAAATTTGGCAATGAACTTGTCTCTGAGATGGCAAATCAGCGTTCTTTTTTCTTCAGTTTTATCCGGGTTCATCTCAAATTCAGCGCCGTATTGCCGTAAACAATTAGCGTTTTTTCTCAATTTTTTCCCGCGAGTCAGGACTTATGCTCAATTCTTGCTATGAATGAGTTTTTATTCGACTTTTTGAGATGAGAATGAGCGCTTTTTGTCAACCTTATAGCTGTAAATTAGCGATTTTTCTCAAATGTATCCGCGAATGAGCGTATTTCCAAAATGTTAGCCGCAATTTAACGCTTTCAATTTCCATTTCAGCTGTGAATTATCGATTTTTTTCTCTTTTATCCATCCGAAGTAGTGATTTTTCTCAATTTTATCCGCGAATTATTCTCAATTTTAGCCAAGAATATTGTATTTACTCAATTTCAGCCGTGAATTCACGAATTTTTCTTAATTGACCCACGAACGGGCGTTTTTCTTCATTTTAGCTGCCAATGAGCGCCTCTTGTCAATTTTAACGGCGCGAATTTATGCTCTTTTCCCATTTTAGATGTAAATGAACGCTTTCTCGATTTTAACCGGCCATGAGCGCTTTTTCTTAATGTTGCCGCTAATAAACGTTTTCGAACTTTAAAAAAAATCGTGGACAGGCTCTCGGTGAGACCCCGAAGATCGTGAAACGTAAGAGGAGTTTATAAAAGATATATGTATACAGGGTGTTCATGATTTAGCTGGACAGAAGAAAACCAGTTATGGGGCATACCATTTGCCATCGAAATTACTATTTGGAGTTTTTGGAAATTCCGCCTTGTTTCCGAGATATCACACATTTTATGATTTTTTCATGAATTCCCTTTTTCCCCACTTAGATGCTTGCAATACCCTCATAAAATGGTACTAGCCTAAAACTAATCAGCTCATTGGAAAGAGCACAAAGTTTCCTTTAAAATGTGTTCACTTTTGGGTGAAAATTACCTTCGTACCACACGTGAGAGCAGCCGATTTACCAAAGGAACTGGTGACTCACATTTCCATACATTTTTCCGACGCGATTTTCACCTCTTCGCCATAGGGAAGAAAAAATTTGGAATCAGTGGAAAAACTTCCTTATTTTGTAAGATTTCCAACGATGTGTAAAAGCTTACACTTACAGCATTTTTCCGTTGAAATATAAGTAAAAAACTTGAAAAATCCCAGTCAGAAATCGTGGAATTTAAGCATTTTTTCAGTACCATTATAAGCGAAGGCACTATTGTTTTCTTATTTTATTTATTTTTTTGACTGAATTATTTATCTTTTATCTTCATAATTAATAATTTAAGCTCGATTCGTGAACTCATCCCCCCCTCCCCCAGAATAATTACGTAGGCACTCATATGACTGGTGGTGGGGGTCTCTTTCGGAGGGGAGAGAAACTTAAATTATTGACTAAGAAGATGAAGGATGAATAATTGAGTCACCAATTAAATAAAAAGAAAAAAATGTCTCCTTGTGTAATAAAATATTGTTGAAGAAATGCATGAATTTCACGTTTCCTGGCTGGATTTTTCAAGTTTATTGCTCATATCTCAACGGAAAAATACAGTAACTATGAATCTTTGGACAGCTTTACATCATTGGAAAGCTTACAAAATAAGGAAGTTTTTCCACTGATTTCGATTTGATGGCGAAGAGGTGAAAATCGCGTCGGAAAAATGTATGGAAATGTGAGTCGCCAGTTTCCTTAGGAAATCGGCTGCTCTCACGAATGGTAAGGAAATAATTTTCACCCGAAAGTGGACACATACTATAGGAAATTTTGTGCTCTTTCCAATGAGCTGATTACTTTTGGGCTAATACCATTTTATGAGCGTATGGCAAGCATTTAAGTGGCAAAAAAGGGAAATCGTGAATTTTTTTTTTTTTTTTTTTGTCATTGGCTATTAGCCATACAGCCACAAACTATTGTTTTGTACTGTTTGTATTGCTTGTTTTGTATTGTTGGTACGTTACTGCCTCTCCCAAAAACAAGTTTCGTGAATTTGGCTGTTTCAACAGTTATCCTGTCAATTTGGGAAGGGGGGGTTTCGTTCATGCAAAAGCCCAATATCGTGAGGTGGCCCTTTTGAAACCCGAATTCCCGGATTTAGCTGTTTAATAAAATCAATTTCGCGGTAAGGCTCAATCAAATTTCGCGAGTTTGGATCCTAAAATCAATGTGGTCGGGGAAACTCTAATTTTGTGGTTGTGTGGTTCTCAGAAAAAAAAAAAAAAAAAAAAAAAAAAAAAAAAAAAAAAAAAAAAAAAAAAAAAAAAAAAAAAAAAAAAAAGGCAAAATTTTGATCAGAATGACATGGCAGTTTTGATGGAAAACTTATGTTTCTATAGAAAATAGATAGAAAAAAACGTCTGCTAATGATTAGCACAGTGCTTCCTCGCTTTTTTTGTTAACATATTTTACTGTTTTCTCAAATCATTTTAAAAAACAAAACATAAGCATCTTTCAACAATGGGTCAAATGAGGTAGGAAATATTGTAAATTTAACCGCTGATTTGTTTGAGAATTCAACCCCTATTTTCACCCCCTCCCCCTTGTACGATTTTGACGAAATTGATAGGGGACCCTCTGCTAGCCAACACATATATTCCCTGAAAATTTAATCAAATTCGGATAAAAACTATGGAAGATATGCTTGTTACAAGGATTTGCGGACAGACAGACAGACGGACACGAAACCGAAATTGTTCAGGAAGGTATAAAACGTGAAATGCAAGTGGAAATTTCGATTTTAAAGAAGAAAAAAAAACAACATTTAATTGCAAATTAGACGACCCTTGTCTTAGGACTTTTCAAGGGATTACTCCCTTGAAGTCCTAAGACAAGGGTCATCTAATTTGCAATTAATTAATTGCTGGGACACATAAAGAAAAAAATAGAACAATTGTAAAAAAATATTTCCTAAAAGTGAAAACAATGCTTCCGTAGCTCGGAAGCAATATATGAAGATTTCCTTGACTAATTCTCATAGTCCTTCGATTTTCAACGTTCGTTTGATTCGATTATTGTGTTTTTATAACGTTGATATTAGTTAGTTATAGTTATAGTTACATAGTTGTAGTATAGTAGTATAGTTATCACGTATCGAATTTTTGGCGATAAATAGGGTTTTATTATATGCTCCTCTAACGGTAACGTTAAACTTACTAGCAAACCATGTGCTAACCAAGCAATTGTTGCTAGGTCACGGAACTAATTAAGGAACCTTTAAAGACGAGTAGACGCATACGGCGCCATGTTCGTTCTTATCAGTTTAATAAGAATGGTTGGGGGTGGTTTGTTGAGCTCCACGAAGCATCAACAAAAGGTGGATTTTATAAGGCCCCTTTTACACGAGTATGTTTTTTGATCAAATTAGCCATTTTGAAAAAAATTGACCGATGTTCCCTGCCTCAAAATCGTCTGTTTGTGAATAGACTGAACATAGTTTTGAACAAAAAACTTACTCGTGTAAAACAGGCCTAAGACTGATAACTGATAAGAGCGAACATGGCGTCTGTGATTTCACCTGTCTGATTATAGGTTCTCTAACGGAACATCTGATAGGTTAAAATTTGATAATAAGGTTAACTGATGATTATTAATGAAAGAGTGCTAAAACTCCCGAATATCCATTTTTGCTCACCCTAAACCGTCAATTTTGGAGGTTCTTAACACCACGGCACTTATTGCTTGAAATTTAGTGTCAGTCACAAATCGCATTGGTGTAAACACACATTTCTTGACATTTTCATCATCATACAGTCAAGAAATTTGTGTCCGACACTTAGAACTTGTGCCCTGAGAGAAGTGTCGCGGGACTTTTCGGTGTAAACGCACCTTTACGGAAGCTTCTAAGCCGATGAGTATTGTTGCGGGGCGTCCCACGTGCTACGGTGTAGGGGTGGCGAGAGGGGTTTCTTCGATGAGCAGATGAGTTCCACGTTGTTGTCTTAACTTAGGTCGCGTAATTATTTATTAGAAGAGCCGGGTTTCGGCTATAGTTACGCCTTTTATATAAATGATGGTACAATTACGAACGGAAAGTTAATCTACATACAATTAAAGTGAACTATTAGCGTTATGGTGGAGGGGCTCCTAAAAGTAAGTAAATAAAGACTAGGCACATATAGTATTAGTAAAACATGGAGAATGGAGGATATAATGCGTGTGAGGTAGGGAAGGAGGAAAAGTTATTCATTAATCAGGTTCTCGTTTGTTTGATGTGTTCCTATTTTTGGAGGAGACCCTCTCATGAAAGGGGTGAAAAACTGCTCATCTATGCATGTTACAACTTTGTCCTTTCATTCTTGAACTGAAGATTCACACGCTCGCACCCACAAAAATGTTAGGAATTCAATTAATGCGCATACTACTTTTTTTACATCAGCGTGGAAGTCATACCCAAGAGCATACATTATTATTCGAATATTCAATCATATTACTATTCGAAAAAAAGTCGATCACATCCTTCCATTTTTGTGTTGAAATCAGCAGAAACGGGATTTTTTTTTCTTTGGGGGAAGTTTATATTCGGATGATAAATAATAAGGGCAGAACGAGCGCACTTATCGTTTTTAAAAAGCTCGTTCGGATCCGTCCTTATTTATTCGTTGCGGGCTTCTATAAGGGTGCCGGAGCCCAGAACTGACAGCCAACAGATTTTATTCAATTGGTGTAGAAATGTGAAGAAGGTGTTGTCAGACAGCAGGCCATCATTTTAGATTTAAGTATACTCGTACTAGTTTATTTTTTAGCTCAGTAGTCTGACTCGATTTCAGGGGGAACAAATCTCCTGAATCGGTTAATAAACGAAGAAGCCTATTGAAATAACCCCCTCTCTCCCTCCCACCAACCATCTATGTACGGGTAGGCGGGGGGATGATACTCGCCACTCTCTCTCTCTCTAACAATGAACATATATTTTCCTATGTATTGGGGGACACTTCTTCCCCATACCATAGTTAAAAACAACATTTTTTTGTTTCCTCCTTCCACCTTTGTTGAGCAGATAGGGGTCGTAGGATTTTTAATTTAGCTCTTCTTTGGGTCAAAATATAAAACTTGTTAGTTTTACGAAAAAAAATTGAAAAGCATATCTTCTTATTTGGGGTAGTTATAGAAAAGAGAAACATTGTCTTTCATGCATCTTTCCCATCATCATCCCTTTCAGACGTATTGCTCTGACAAAACACTGGCTTTGTGTGAGCTGGGTGAAACACGGGTGAAAAACTACCTTGACGAGGTTCAAGCATGATTAGGCATCTTGTCACTTTCTTTAATTCCTCACCTTAAGTTGGGGAACATCCCTCTTTGTACACGTGGAACGAATATTCGCAGTGTTCAGATTTATTATCATTATTTTTAATATTAATAATTATGAGATGTTCTATCGCATACTGTTTTCATAGAAAGATACACAGTTATTTTTACTTTTACCCATTCCCAGCAGGATAATAAACTGTGCGGTCGGTATGGAACTGGAAGGAATATACTTGCTGTACATACACGCAAAGAAGAAAATGACCGAAGATATGTGATGGGAAGATAGAAACGAGTAGGTTGGTGGCGGGGGGGAGATCTCTTGTACGATCGGTCGCTGAGATGTCAAATTCATGAGAGGTTTCTAAGGAAAAGGAAAAAAGTAAGAGAAACATCCGAAGTAGTTCGGATTTAAAATAGAGCACTTTAGCTTTGAAAAGGGTATTTTATCGTTTCTCGGTGTGCTCTTCTTGTTTCTTCCGGCGAATAATCAATTTAGCCACGATAGAAAGCACTGTCAACCCATTTTCACGCGAATCGTTGAAAATCCCTAGGAAAATAAAGAAAGTGTAGCCTCTTTACGCAACATTAATTTAAGGCCTTACATTTCCGTAAGGATCATGACGCTGGATAGCACCAGCACTATTACAGCCCTAATGTTCCCGCTAATGCTTGAACCACTCTTCCCATTAATTCTCCGCTCCCCCTTCGTTCAGTCACCCTATGTTGTATAGCGTCACACTGCACTGATCCCGCACGACCCGTTGGGAATCAGAACCGAGGAAAAGAGCATCTAATTGTTTTAATTACCTAATATACGACATACTACCTCTATATGCACGAGGAAAAAAACAACTGTTTTATACATCAGAGTTCAAGATGTATACCCTTTTCGTCCGGAGCTAAAAGCAAAGTAAGCCTCCCCCCCCCCCTCAAGAATATGAGGATGATGGGAGCGGGAAAAAATGAAAACTCTCGCACTTCCAGAAAATTGAAGCATTTCTTTAATCTGGAACCTGGGGATTGCTCACTCGTACCATTGCACTTTGAGATTGGGATAAGTTCCAACTTGTAACGTCTGGTGGATTTGACCGCATCTAACCACATGCGGATTTTCGTACTTTCAACAGTTGCGGACAGTGGTGGACCTCTGCCTGTCGGGGCCCGGTGCAGAAGGGTCTATAGAGGGCCCCTTAATCTCTAAATAAACGAGGGATGTACTTTGAATAGCGTTGCATAAACGAGGGATATGTACTTTTTATGTAAAGCGTTGCATAACGTCTTTACGAAGTTCCCTTTGGAAATCGCGAGTTAGCTTGTTCTCGATTTCGAACTCTCAAAATTGTCGTGGTTTTAGATGTGTAGTGTGTAGTGACATCGGGTTTCGCAGGTTTGTCTAATTCAGAAAACAAATTTGTCTCTTTCAGTTGCGAATGAGCGTTTTTTCTGTTGTGGCCGTCCGTTCGCGCTTTTTCTCAATTTTACCCGTTAATCGTGGCTTTTTCTGAACTTTAACTTTAAGCCATGAGTTAGCGATTTTTCTCAATTTAAGTCCGAAGTTACCTCAAGCATCCATGAATTAGCATTTCTCAATCTGTAAATGAGTGCTCCATTTTATGCACGAGTTGGCAATTTTTGTCCATTTGACCCGCTCATTAACTCTTTTTATCAATTTTTAGCAGTGAATTAGCACATTTTCTCAATTCTATATCCGCGAATTATTAGCTCTGTTCGTTTATCGTCCGGAGCTGCACGATCAGCACTGAAAGTACTAACCTTTTATCGTTTTTCCCCTGTTATTCCTCATGATTACCAGAACACACATTGTTTTCCCGAGAACAAGACCAACATAGTGAAGCTGATTCTTCTCTCGTTATTAAATACTTTCTGTTCAACATTTTGTTTTCTTCCTGGCCTCTAATTCGCAGTTCAGAAACTGTTCTTTTCTATAAGAAACTATGACGTGGAAAGCACATGTCTAGTTCCTACCATGAACTGGAAAGCTGGGTTTTTGGGAAGAAAATGAACGGTTCTGAGCCTACTATAGATGTACATGTGTACAAGAAAGTGGCTAACGCACTAAATGAAAATCGTTGGATTTATTTGATTGAGCTTTCCGAAAAGAGCAATCTGAATGATGAACAGTGTACTTGCTACTTACCTAAATCAATCCCTTTTTCAATCATTCTCATTCCGGGTTGAATGCAATTTCGATTTCGTCTAAAAGAAATATTCTCCATCTCTTCGCAGATGCTGAGCCTCGAACGTTTTATTCCTTTTTTTTTACGAAACAATGTTTGCTTTCATCGCCCTCGCCTCTATTGCTTTCAACATTAATTGCTTTACTTGAGAGATCTATGACGTCAGTATAAATGTTCGAACGGCTCTGATAAAGGAGGAGAGGGATACGGTTGCTCAAAATAAATGATGTAGTTTTTATTGCTTTTAGAAATAGGTAAACACATTCTTTTTCTTGCGCAAAACTTTTAATTTTTTTCCTGCTAAAACAAACGTTAGAAAGTTTAGTTTTATGGATAGCTCTCTATACTCCTCTCTCTCTCTTCTACACGGTTTCCTTCCATTTATACTCTTTCTCTTTTCAGGTTGTATTTTTGTGCATTTCCTTTTCTCGAAAAACATGCCAACATGGATAAAGTGGACTTTTCCCTAGAACTAAACAATAGTGCGGCCAGACTACCTCTGTTTTTATATTTTGCTCAGTACCCCCAACAGTCACTTTACATTTTGTTGGATAATTTTAATTATTGTCCATTTTACACGATCTCCATTAGTAGCGTATGTATACGAGCAGGGAATATCATTCCCAGACAGCGATTTAACGAAAAGGAATTGAGTAAATACTCAGTCTGTATTCCGGTGTTTTGAACAACTTACTCCCAGGGTGGACTGAATACCGCTTTCCCGCCCTGTGCGTCTAAATATTCCTAGCATGAAGTCTCAAACGTGAATTTCTCCTCAGCACCACTTTGAGGGATGCTAATCAAACACCCCGAGAGCATTTAACTTATCAGCATGTTCCATCGAAGTTCTGTTTAACAAAATGAATGTGTAAATAGAAATCTCTCCTCTACAAAACTAAGGACGACACAAAATTGAAAAACAGTTTTATAAATATGCAGCCGAGGGAATCGAAGAAGAGCCTTGGAAAACTGCATTCTTATTGCATTGCGGTGTCGATTTATTGTTAGGAACGTCCCCGTCCTTGGACGGAATGATTCCCCTTCCATCCGACCCACTTAACAGAAGGCGTACAGGCTTCCATCATAATGCATTGTACCATTTCCCTATTTATGTTTTTTGTCGTTTTTTTAATTTTAATCTTTTTAAATTGACACGTGGGGTTTCCCACAGGTTTCTTTTTTCATTACTGGTGGCTTGGTGAATGTGAAGAGAAGAGGGGAGGGCTATTTTTACTTTTTTAAATAAACTTTAAAATGGTTTTTTTTATTCAACATTTTTGCTTTTTGTGTTACAGGGTAGCGGAGGGGGTCGTTGCGGTATGAAAGGGCGTGGAGGAGGGGCGGCTGGTGGTATGGCTACAATTGCAGGAACCGGGGCCACGGGGGCATATCCACGACCGACAGCTGGCTGGGGTGGCGCGGGGGGCACCGCCCCTCCTACACAAATTTACACTGGCTCGGCACAGCTGAGGTACTCGCCACATCATCAGCAGTACACTAGCACGAATTCGGTGAGTCATATACACAGTATTGTTTTTAAAAAGAGGAAGAGGGTCTCTCCCTCCCCCTCCCGCATCACTCTTACCCACCGCTTTTCAATATTAATCGCCCTTACTCACTCTCTCTTCGTTATCAATCGTTGAGTCAACCGAGAATTGTTTACTCATTTGTGCAATGTGTGTTGACAAGAACTTTTAGACATAGGTCAAATGGCGTGTTTTTTATTATTTCGAACCAGCCATGGTTTCCTCTTTATGTTTCAATATTTCCCTGGTACACATTTCCTATTTCTTTACTGTACAGAATTCAATGACCCTTGTTAGATTTTGTCTGCCTATTAAATTATTTACATAACTGTTTACTTTTTCTGTGGACTAGAGAGGATTTACTTTGTTGTAAAACTCTTGTTTTTCATTCGAAATCTCCTTATATTTAACTACACAGCACATAATGATAAGTTACCATAAAAAATGCTTGAGACCTACAATTCCGACGCAAACCTGATTGTTGCGTCTATTTAATGTGATTTGTCAGTTTCTGTAGTCGAATACATTTCGTGTTAATTCGCATCCGGCAAGCTCCGAAGGAATAGTCCTTGGAAAAAGGTTATTTTGGACATAATGCATCCTTCGTTGTGTACTCGTGTAGTACTGCACGTCATTGGAGGTCATTTTAGTGCATTTCATTCTGAAAATGCACTATTTTTCATATTCTTACCAATATCGCCAAGAATATTTACGTTAGTCTCCACAAAAATTGATGAGCTAAGTGAAGTGAAAACCACCCTCCAACCTAAGCTGTTAGGGTGTCCAGAGTCCTACTTTCCCCGGACTTGTCCTACTTTTTAGAGCGTCTGGGCTCATTTTTCAGGTGTCTAGGGAAAGGTCAAAGCTGTCCTCTTATTTGTCCTACTTTTCGGTCAAAACTTGTAATGTGCGGTGGCAGTCTATATTTCCCAACACCTTTCAAAATTCACCGGTAAACAAAGCTGCGGCGCTTTGTCGCAACGGCCCTTCGCCCTCACGGTTCTCATCAGCACTGATGAGCCGGGTCTCCTCCTCCTAGACACGATTTTGCCAGGACTGGTCGAATGTCAGGTGCTGGTCGTATAGCGCAGCAGCACCTCTGATTCTGGACAGGAACATTCCATCTGCTTCCATACTCGGTTCACTGCCGGGATGATGTGACCATCAGGACCAAGTAACTCTGGTAGCTGAAGGTCTTAAGTCTGAATAAAGCCTCGACAACATCCCCGGTAGGTAATATTTTCGATTGTTTATATTCGTCAGTAGCATTAAAGCCGCCTTTAGTGTAATTACGAGGGATGGGGGAACTTTGACAACTGTGTGTTTTCTCTTTTATTCCCCCCAAAAAACAACGACTTCCAATTTAAAAAAATTTCGCTCCGGCAGCTGGCGGTCGGAAAGAGTGCATTTCATTCCGTATACGCATACCCTAAGCCGTCCCAGACGTAATAATTTTGATACCATAATTTGTTTCATTAAGCCGAGCTTCTTCCTCTATTTTCACCACCATCTCTGCAAAAATGTCGAAAAGTTTCGGTAGTTTTCCAAGGGCTTTGTTATATGAAATTTTTGTGCCGCATAATAAACGTGTGAATTTATGCGATTTTTTTGAAATTTCACCCCCCCCCCCAATCAAAGTTTTAGATAAATCTCAATGGAGCCCAGGGCTTTCGTTACATTAAATTATTGAGTCGAATTTTAGAGCGCTAAGATGAACTAGTGAAATTCAACGCTATTTTTACACTTCCACACCGGAAGGACCACCCCCACCCCCTTGATTTTTTCGAAAAATTAAAATGGGAATCAAAGGCTACTCTAACATGGAGTATTCGTACTGAATATGATGCATCTAGAATCAACTGGTGAATTGTAGTGTTTTTTTCACCATTTCAACCCCTATTCCCCCCCCTCCACCTTGACCGACTTGGCCCAAATGCAATACCGACCGGGTTCTTATGACTTCTGATTTTTGTGCCAAAGCGCGTTCCGCTAAATTGATTTCTTCGAGAGTTATCGTGCTAACAAGACCACATGCTTACTTCCACCCCGGGGGGCAACACCCCTCCCCTTCGACTTTTTCAAAAAATTAAAAAGGGAATCAAAGGCTACTCTAACATGGAGTATACGTACGGAATATGATGCTTCTAGAATCTTCAATCTCTAGAATGTTCTAGAAAGTTCTTTACATGTCCGACAATTAATTAATTAATTAATTGAGTTAGGCGACCCAGTCACGGACATACGGGATTACTCCCCGCCTCAACCGCACCACCCTAGTCACAACTGTGAACTCGAAGGGGTGGGGAGGCTGAAAAAAAGAAATTAAATTTCATCGAAATACTTACCATTTTTCTTACTTGTGAGTTCTGAGAAAAAATTGCTCCCAAGGTGGGACCCGAACCCACGACCTCCTGGTTTCGCGGCAGGTGCTCTACACTACTGAACCACCCATTTCATTGAAATTTAATTTCTTTATTATAGCCTCCCCTCCCCCTCGAATTCACAGTTGTGACTATGGTGGTGTGGTGAGGAGGGGAGTGACTGGGTCGTCTAACTCAATTGATTGTCGGACACGTAACGAAAACGATACGTATGACATGCACTGACTCGATAGGTGCAAGTTTGAGTTCTGAGAAGGGATTTCTCCCGGGTGGATTCGCTCTTTGCGTGGACTGCCGGGTGGCTCATTGGTTTAGAGCACCTGCCGCGAAACCAGGAGGTCGTGGGTTTCGAGTCCCACCTTGGGATCAATTTTTTCTCAAAACCCAAAAAAAAATTTAAAAATGGTAAGTATTTCATTGAAATTTTATTTATTTATTTCAGCCTCCCCACCCCCTTGAATTCACAGTTGTGAAGTAGGGTGGTGCGGTGAGGAGGGGAGTAATCTCGTATATCCTTGACTAGGTCGTCTAACTCAATTAATTAATCATCTATGCTGTTTCAAACACCCTGTTGAAATTCTAGTGCTCGTTCACTGTGTTACGCCACTGAATCCGTTACATTGCTATATTATCGATTAAGCAACAATTTTAATATTTAACTAGTCAACGATTAATAAGTATGAGAGACTTGTTTTTAGGCGTCCTACTGTTGTGTCCTATTTTCCGTCGCAAGCGTCCTAGTTTTTCGTGCCAGGCATCCTCGGGAACCATGTTTACACATATGGTCACCCGTAGTACTTTTTTCCGCAAGTAACGGTGTTTATTTTCCGGTGTTCGGGGAAATAGGTACTAGGCATCCAAAAAAGCAAAGAACGAAGTGTTTCGATTTGAGCCGGACTTAGTTATGGGTCACTCGGACGTTGCTCAATTCTGCAATGCAGTCCAGGAAACGGAAGGCGCTATACGCATTGCGCTCGTCTCGAAAATTGTGAACTCAATCCAGTCAGCGACGAGGCCGACAATCACGGTTTCTGTGTTCAAACAGGTACTGAGACGGAATTGGTATCGGTATTGAAGCGTCACTATCAAATGGACGAATGGATGTTAAGCCGTCAGGAGCATCCGATGTCAGGGTTGTATTCACACCAGTTTGAAGGGTCAATGGAAAGCCTTCTTGGTGTAGGGCGGGGTGTAGACTTTCTGATATGATAACAAAAACCATGCGAGGGGTTGACCTCGAGACGCCGGTGATTTAATGACCGCTTTCCCGCACATGGTGGTTGCCTTCGAGTCCGAGGAAGAATCACGACCCGCAGACCTCAATCGACCCCACACCGAAAACGCAAAACGCTCGACGAGTGCCGCGCGGGTTGCCTCTCGGTTGTGATTTGATGGGGTACGGCTGCATTTCCAATATGTGTATGATCCGAGAGACACAAAAAACCAGCAAACATGATTGTGCCATCTTCCCGACCTGGCTTGATGCCTTGAAAGGCACATATACCAGGTTTTAGCCTGACAGGACGGCGACGAGATTTCTGAGATCGCTGGGGATTTGCCACCGATCTCGTTGACGACGGTAAAACGGGCAGCGGAGAATTACATGCTCCGCTGATTCGGCCTCGGCATGGGCAGTCAGGGCTGTCTCGACGGCGAAACCAGCAACCAATCCAGGAATATTTTGCTTGACCTAAATACTTACTCCAGGTGTACGGAGCAGGACGCACGATGAATTCACCCGAGGTGCGGGCTATCGACTTGGTGTTATCGGGAAGAATTAATTTTTAGGTGCTACTATGTATGGAAAGAAGCTTGTCTTAACAGCACTTATAACCATTTCTTACGAGAATAAAGAAGAAAACTAGTATCGCTTTTAGTCGCCCGATTCAGCTCCTTGGTGACCTGATAAAGGACCTTCGTTCTGTATATGTTCGCGTTCCCGTCACTTTTACCTAAATATTATGAAAGTAGAGGGCTTGGCCAAGGATAATCATAGAAGTTTCTTCAGAGAGAAAAGGATTCGCCGGTGGTCTAATTTTGCCGATCGCGAGGAAATATGTTCCGCTGTGAAAAATGAAACAGAAATATGAATGTCTGTGGTGCAGTAGTAGTTTTTTCGCCAAGAATTTCTTTGTTTGGAATGAGAGATACGAAGTTATATGAGAGGGGGAATTCCACGTCCTTGTGCTTGCGTATTGTCTGCACCATGCGAGTGTGGTGTGGTTCGGTCAGGTGTTAATGACCGCCAATCTTTAGGCTATGAGAGGAAAATCCCCTCCAACCTTTCTCACAATCAGGTTTTTTTTTCCTTCGCTTGTTGTTTGTTGATGTTGATCCTGTCATACCAGGTGCATACTTGTGTTACACGCAAATTTAAAAAAAAAAACGTAAAAAAACAGGTGCTTTTCAGGAGCGCTGACAGAGCGTATACGAATCCCCGCCTCCATTACTCACTTGAGTTCATACGGACCCTTAATCATTTTTTTTTTTTTTTGCAAATTCTGAAACTAATTTAAAATTCTGAGCATTTAGGTGGCCCCGCCTACCTTCCGCTAACCACGAAGCACCGAGGTGGATCTCTCTAAAGTGCTTTGAATAATGCAAAGCGTTATCTACAATTTGTAGGGGTAAAAGGTGGGAAGGAGTGGAATGCGGAACTAGAAATTTTGTTGATAAGAAATCCTTTATAAGTACTTCAGTCAACTTCCGATGCTTTGTTAATTATAACTCAAGGTACTCATTCTTCTATCGCCCTACTTTTGCGAGTTTTTAATTCATGCAGACGATGCGTCGGTGTAAGTTTCGGCGTCGGGGAAAACTTCTCTATGCATTTATTAACCCTCTCACCGCAACTCACTTCCACCTTTGTCGTGCCCCACCATCGCCGCTCAATTTTGAACGTTCAGGGATGAGTAGCTATTTTTCTTTCTCGACAAAGTTTATGTACAAGGATCCGCACACGTGGAGACTTCTTCATGTTTGTACTTAAAACGAACTTTCTCAAGGTTGAAATTGTCGTTTTCAGGTTATTTAAGATTGGTGTTCGTTTTTCTGCTCATTTCGGAGCACAATAAAACTGTTGCCGTACCGTGTTCTTTACATTTTCTTTCAAAGGGGCAATTATTGTGCTTTTGATTTGAAAATTAGGCGTGCCTTATTTTCCAATTTTGCTTACAAAGAACTTTTAGCGACTTCGTCCTTGGTCTGAATGTTTTTTATAATAAAAATTAGTTATTTTCCAAGAATTTACTTGAAGAGACGTTAAATTTAGCTCTCAACCGTACAAAATGTTCCGTTTGCTACACTGGTGTGTTGGTACGCCGATAGAACACAATGTTTTTTTTTAATTGCTGAATTTCAAAATAGGTACTTACAGAATTTTCCAATTGCATAAGAATCAACAATTGAGCCGAGCGTTTCCACCCGTCTTCTCCGTTTCTATTAATTCAGAGAAGACGGGTGGAAATGCTCGGCTCCACAGCTGCATTTTATGCACATGGAAAACGCCATTAACTAATGAAATCGGGGCCTGTTCCATAAAATTAGAAACAGTTGACATCAGCAGTTGATATTATTCAATGAAGGCCATCCCTCAGACTGGCAAAAATGATGATCTATATTTTGATGATGGCTTTTGTGTGTAAAAATATTGCACAAAAAAAGGTCTCGGACAATTCAAAATAATTTTTTACACAAAATTTCACAAAAAAATCACAAAATATTGAACAACACCACCCTCTGACACTAGAGCAACAAATGACCAGACGCAGGAAATTAGAATAGGATGGTGCCGTGGCGACCTCAGATTCATCAAGAAGGCAGGAAAAATGACGTGAGTAGTTTCGTTCGGTTTGAGTTTTACGAGAAATGACAACACCCTTCGGTTGGGTGCCAACCGTTTTTTCTGTGTTCATGTAAAAACCGTGCATATTTGCACTGCGAACATGTTGCAATAGTGGGAGACCCTCACAATACGTCAGAGAATTTGGTGGAATCGACTACCTTTTACGCCTAATTACCTTGGGAGTAGACTGCGGCGAGCTGTGACACAGCACACTCGGCTTCTTGTGGGCGTTCCCGGCGACGTGCGTTCAACAAACTGCGCACCGACCGAAACTCCCGCGTAGTACGGGTGTGAAGTGCACAGTTAGATCTGGGTATGGCGTAGGAGCCCAAGGGAGGCCTAGGCGTCTGCCGTGTTCAAAGTCCGGCGCCTCCGACAAAGAGAAAAAAAAAAAACACCTGAAATTACTCTTTTGAAGACAAATCAAATCTTAACATCCAATATTCCTGGTGAGGGGTAACGCGTTCAGCACTTGGATATGGTGGAGTGGCTCAGACTATCATACCAAGACTATATCAAAGCATCATAGTGACGAGTTGGGGAACCTTTATTTTTCTGGGCTATGAAATCCAATTAAAATAAAAATAATGCTCAAGTTGAAAGGAAACGGAAGTGTACAACGTTATCAGATTTTTCCCTCTTCCTCGAACGTGAACGTAGTATAGGTAACTGATTTTATGAAAACTGTTTTGACTCCCAAAAAATAATCCTTTCATTTTCCTGTACATGTATTTTATTTCATTTTCTTTCCAGTCGCACTCAAATCATAGTACCTTTTTTGTATTTCCATTACAGCTTGTTCACACCCCTTCCCTGCAACACCCTTCCCTGCGCCATTCTCTCTTTAACTCAATTGCCTTGCGAAATAACTGAGGGAGTAAGTGAGTTCAAGTTTGAACAGAAAGGAAGCAACGAGAGAAGATATTGAATTATCTTTCTCTCCTTACCCACTCTCAGCCCCTCCTTACTCTCAGCTCGAGTCCTGAACTCCTGACTCCCTTAACGCCGCCTCTTCTGCCTTCCACTGTTGTCATCATCCCTTTTTGTACATTCTCAGCATCTCATCGCTACCCTCGGTTGTATCCATTGTTTCAGAAGAAATCTCCTCTTCCCTTTGTCTTCATTCTGTTACGTCACTTTTCCTTCTTCCACCCCCGCGAATCTTTTCTGTGTTAAAGGTGTGGTGACTGAGTTTTGGCGAATTGATTGGAGGGGGAAGGGGGTTCAATGATCAGCATTTCCCTGCAGCGTTTGTTGAATGAATTTTATGTTTGTAGCATGGGGAGGTTAAGCGAATTTCTCTGATTTATTGAACGAAAAAATGACTTCCCCAAAAATTTGACATTCATGCTGAGTGGCCGACGGCACAGCAATGTCAATGATGAAAATGAGTTAGTACGCCTACGTGGGAGTCATCTATTATCACTTTATGGAAGCCGATTCTTACAGTTACAAGTAACATAGACTGGGGTTCATTTTTCATTGTAAGCTGCTTTTTAATCAATTTCATTCTTAGAGGCAAGTAGATATATTTTATAATAATGATAATAATAATAATAATAATAATAATAATAATAATAAATGATTGTACATAATAGATACATATGCCTGCTAGTTAGGTATAGCTTTGGCTAAAACTTCTATTCATGGGGGATGAAGGTTTGGTGTACGCAGCCGCAGGGTTGTCAATTAGACGGATTTTCCTTCAGATTGACGGATTTTGAAAGTGGCTGACGGAAAAAACCCGTCTTAACGGATGACTGATTTTTTCAGCGGAATTTCTGAATCGCTCGATGATTTTATTTTTAATTTCTATTATTTTTGAACATTGATTTTACAAACAAGAACTCACATAGAAAGAAACCCCTGTGACACAGGTCGCTAATACGAGAATCAACCGGTCCTCCGTGCTTGGTTAGAGCACGATGGAATACTCCCGTAGTTAGCCGCGGATCCAGAGTTTTTATCATGTTGGTGGTGGTGGCGGCAGGAGTACAAAGAAGTTCCTCCGCGGTTTTTCTCAATTTTCCCCATGAAATAGGGCGTAGCCAGCGCGGGAAAAAAGGGTGGACCGGTTTTAGAAATTCGCCACAATCACCCACGTAGTGAAATAAAGACCCCATTCCCTACTATTCGAATTATTTCATTCAGAAACTGCTCATTTTGCGACCGAAAACTGTCCTTTCCAAAAAAGACTCAGTCAAACCCCAATTTGGTGGATTTGGCTCGAAAAGAAATCAAATTTCGCGCGCTCGGATCTTTTAAAAATTCAAATTCCAACTCTCGTGAATTTGGCCCGTTCAAACCCCAATTTTGAGGAACGATCATTCCACGGTGGGTTTGTCTCTTTTATACGTATATTAGGAAACGGAAGTGGTTTTAGGCCTTCGTGACGGGGGGGGGGGCGGTAAAATGTGTTCTCACCCTCCCCTCCCCGCATACTTATCCGATTCGCCTAATTTCTTAATTTTCTTATACAAAAAATTGCCTGAAAGCCCACTGTCTGTATTGCAGTGTACCTGCTCTAGCTGTATCTGATATCTGCTCAAGAATATAGACAATTTGGAAGACTTTGGTGTTAGCGATTTGATTGAAACAAGAAATTGGGGAATACGGCCCCAGAATCCAGAACATTCTACATAAAACCATACATTTTAGCTCAATATCTCATACAATCTGATCCGAAACAAATCCTGCGCGTTTGGCTCCATCTAAATCGTAATTAAGTCTATTTTGAACACAAGTTTCAACTTCTCAAAACCAAATTTTACGCATTTAGCTTCTTCAAATCCAAATTATAGGGATTTTTGATCTCTCAAGAGCAAACTTTCGTTGGTTTGGCTCTTTCAAAACCAAATTTCGGCGTTTCACGATTTATGAATTTCATGACATGAGCTCTTCCTATAATTTTGGTTGATACAAAAAACTGATTAAGCTTGTTAAAAAACCTTATTTCGATAGATTTTGGCCTTTTCAGACGACAATGCCTCTGGAAATTCGCTCTTCCCTAACCAAATGTGGATTTGGCTTCTTCAAAACAGAATTTATGCCATTTCAGCCACAATTTTGCGTATTTTCCCTCGTTCAAAAACAAAATATCGAGGCTTTAGCTCTTTCTAAAATCGGCTTTGAGTAATGCGAAAGCTAATTCATCTTTTTCAAAAGCCAAATTTATGGGTTTAGTTAACTCAAAAGGCAAAATTCTGTTATTTTGGCTACCACAAAGGCCAGTTACACGAATTTCCAAACGGAAAACCTCCGCATTCGTCTCCTTCAAATCCTAATGTCAGGCAATTTTGCTCTTTCAAACCCGAATTCCGCGGGATATGCTATTTCAAAATAAAAATGTCGTGGGTTTGGCTCTTTCAGACCCAATGTAATACTAACAAACATAAAAGTTTGTAATTATTTTCCAACTTCCTAGTTCTAGCATCTATAGATATCTGATTTGCTTTCCTCACATTTGTATCTCTTCAATCTCCCTTCTTTTTTATCGCCCCCCCCCCCCTTTTCTGCGAGGGTGGCTGTGCTGACGGGGGTGGCGATCGCCCCTATCGCCACCCTCATAACACCGCCCCTTCTAGGAAACAAATTTCGCGGGTGGATTGATCCTTTGAAAAAACAATGTCTCGTGTTCCTATCATTATATGTACATGAACATTTTCGCGGGCTTGACTCTTTCATGAAGCCAAAGTTTCGCCAAAATGCCAAATTTCGCGGGCTGCTTTGAATCCTGGCTACGCCAAGACGTGAGGGGCTCAGCGAGCTCGAGCCGCCTCGTTCGGGGCAGTGCTCGATGGGTTCGATTCTCGGAACGCACGTTAGCTCCGGGAGTAGCGAGAAAATCGTTAAATTCCCCCTAAAATGTGTGTAGCCCCAAAACTTGTAAATTCGCACCATAAACTGACTGTTCAGCTGCATCAATGCGATGATTCGCAAATGCTCAGCACGACCAACCACGACCAGGCCGCGCATACCGGGAGCATGAAAATAGCTGGAATTAGCTGTAAAACTGTTGCTTGAGCGTGAAAATTGGATTTGCTTACTTTGCCCCCACCCCCACTTTAAAACCTGTCGTATGAGTATGACCACAATACTTAAAACGTGACACCCTAAGTCCGTTTTAGAGCCAGAAATTTCCACCTCGGAAAAATGCAGGGCGTGAAACTGGTAGACTCCGTGTAGTTATTTTTAGAGTGTGAATAGTCAGTCAAGCCATTTTAAGGCGCGAGCCTTAGCACGGTAAAGAATTGCAGGAACGATCCGTTGAAGGGGAGTCGATGATTCAGTTCGGTGGGGGAACGAATCGTCCGTTACTATTGCCAAATTTTCACTTCTGAAATAGTCTGTTAAGCCAATGTTAAGCGCAAACTGCTTGTTCTGCAATAGTCCTGAATAGTCGTGAAGCCAAGGCGCGTATGTTCACTTTTGCCATTTTTGGCACGCGAATAGTAAATTTCGCCATTTTAAGTGCAGTAATAATCTGTTTAGACATTTTCAGGACCATTACCATCAGGTTTGCCACGTTTAGGTTGCGTAGTGTCAGTTTGGCAATATTTTGCGTGTGAATTGCCAGTTGTCTCTTTCTAGGGCGCAAATAGTCAGTTTAGTAATTTTCAAGTCGCGAATCGTCAGTTCTGCAATTTTGGGGGCAGGAATAGTCAGTTTAACAGTTTTCATCTAATGGCTTGAGTGACCATTAATAGCCATTTTAGGCGCCCTGATTGTCAGTTTTGCCATTTTGGGGCTCTATGATCTCACGTTAGCTCTCGTAAGCTTAGACGTTTGACAGGAAAGCTATTTAGGCCATTTTTATAGGCTGTGAATGGCTGTCAAGCCATTTCTATTGGTAGAGCGAAGCACACAATTTATCAAGCCCCTCCCTTGAGCAAATCCTGAATGTGCGCCTGCCTACGGCGCCCGTGCCTGAGCGCTATTTCTCAATTTTACGTTTTTCCTACATTTGACCCTCAATGGACGTTCTCGCCCACATTTTAGACGCAAATGAGTGATTCTTCTTCTCGATTCTACCGTGAACGAGACCTTTTTCTAAATCTTATTCGTGAAAAAGGTCTCCATTAACCACGAATTTTAGTGCATATTTATTTTCTTGGCCTGGATGTTGCACCGCGAATTTGTGCGTTTTCTAAATTTCAGCGTTGGCGTTTTTTCCTAAATTTTTATCGGAAATGAGTGCTTTTTCTCAATTCCACTGGTGAACGAGTGCGAAATCTGACCTGCACGAGTGGCCTTGAAAACCGAAGAAGCATTATGGCTATTACAATAATTATACGCGAAATCGAAAATTATGCAGAAAGTATTCTTTGCCAGCCTGAAAGGATAATTATCTGCTTCTCATGTCTATGTCGCCTGTTATATCCCGTTTTTTTATATCTGCTCCTTTCTACCGCATGTGCACCAATGCACCTGGGTGGAAAAGTAAATTACTTTCTTTTTTATTATTCCGCGCTGGTACCAGCATGTTTGGGTGATGTATTCCTGAACTAACCTCCCCCGCCAATAAATTTTATGTACAGAGGCTTAAAAATGTGCTCGCTTATAGATGGCGATATCTTAGCTTTTTCCCTGCTCAATTTAAACAGAATATTCTAGTATTTTCAATTTTCAAACGCGAAAGACACTAAGTCACGAACTTTCCAGGAAGGACAAAAAAAAACTTGTTCTCCACGCGGGTATTGCGGAAGTTAAGGGTGTTTTCGCGTATGGTTTCGAACTTTATCCCCAAAAGGTAACATCTCAATCAAGGGAAAGAAGGAACTTAATTGATTTTATATCAAACCACCGTTAATCCATACTACGAGTACAAAGCAACCAAATGAGATCGGTTGGAGGAGGGTGAATCAACTTACCAGTTTACCTATAATTGGTTATGTATGCGGGAAACAAGGGAAAAAGTAGAAAGCTCTACAACCAACCCCACTCCCACCAGCCACGACGAAGGGAGCAGAGGAATCCGGAGCGATACCCTTTTTTCTCTCATTTTTTTTTTCCTCGGAAAAATAACCGATGACTTTAAAGAATGACGCCTTCTCCCCCCACTCGCCAGCCACCACCACTCTATGTATAAGGAGTTTAGAAATGAGGAGAGGATGATAGAAGGATGTGTCTATGTCTAGTACGTGATTGTGCTAAATAAGGTCGGCTCGCTCGACAGACGGAATACGACGGAAATGAGGAGGATCTTTGAAAGAGAGGGAATGAGTGAGAAACGACTCCATCGAGCAGATCGAGCGCAAAGGGATGCCACATTAGAAAATAAAACAGAACATCATTCGTAACAGAAATGGGCGAATTGAAAGCATAAATTGTTCAACCCAATAACCAATGAATTTTTTTCACGAATATTCTAATTATCTGTTTTTTTTACGATGTCATTGGCCTTTTTTTCGTATAAAACAAGGTTCAAGGTCTAACGGTTATTGAAACTTGAGGGTCCACTCACACAACTGTCCGCCAATTTAAGAAGAGCTCTATTGTCAACTCAGAAAACGGGGAGGGGGGGTGATTGATAGGTGGAGGGCAGTTCAAGCTTGTAATATTCTCAGGGTCACTTTGTTAGCGACAGGAAGCAGTATAATTAAAACTCTTTGCTATACTTCGAGAAGTTTCTTGAAAGTCAGAATTTAAGTACTTTTACATGAAAACGCTGTTAGAGAACCCCAAAAAGGGGAGTTTCAATGGAAAGATCAGACGAAAGACTAGAACCTTCGATGGTGGGTTAATATAAGGCGTTGATGGTCATTTTACTTCTATCGGTAGTACGTATCCTTCGTTAATACATTCCAAATAACCAATACCAATGGTAACCAAACCAAATCTTATACTACTAGTTCAATAATCAGTATTTTCAGTTATGAACTTGACATTGACGTGACCTTAAAACCCTGCAATTTTGTGGTCCTCCTCTCTATTATCTCTGTATTATTACATTTCCAGGAAAACTCAAAGCCGGAATGCAAAATTAATTTCTTTAAATTGGTACTCGAACGAAAGGAACTTGTGACAACTTTTTTTTATGCGATTGTCACTATACAAAAGAAAGGAAAAAACTGAACTTCCTCTTCGTTAGGCCAGTAAAATTAGGTCGGCCTATCGAAATAATTACGGGCAAGCTGGAAACCAATTAAATACCTTCAAGAGGTACTAGAGAGGTGTCATCCAAGTTGATGCAGTCAGAAACCTTGAGCTTTCATCTTGGTAGCCAAAAAGGGCTTGTCTAAGTTTTTCGGAAATTGCTCGAAAACGGCCGATCGTACAGTTGAGAACATCCTATACATACTCAATTAAAGAGGTTTAAATTAGCCGTCGACTGAAAAATCAATATTGATATCGGTTGATTATTCCAATTTTTACGGCCGATCAAACGTGCCATTTTTCTTCTTTTTGAACCATCCTCATGAACCAGTCTTATAAGCGGTGAATCTAGTTACAGAATTTATAAAAATATACCCCCTCCCTAAAAATCATTCTCATCCCAGATTTCTAAAAGATCTACGTATTTCAAAAATGTAATATTTTAGACTTTTACGGCCGATCAAATAACGTCACTTTTCTCCATTTTTTCGAAAATCCACTTAACCACTTCTGATTGTTGTTTGAATCTTGGCAGAATCGATAAAAATGCATGTTCCCCCCCACCAACAATTTTTCTCTACTCATACGGAGATTTGATAAAGCGCTGCGTATTTTAAAGCAATATTATTCAAGGTATGTTTGCCCACCTCTTTAGGCTAAATCGCATGTAACATACCATTCCCATTACCCGGGTTATTTTGTCGCCATTCATGCGTTCGATGATGCTTCCAAGGGGCTTCTTTATGAGTGACAAACTTTGATGACACCTCAATAGGACCTCTTGAAGGTATTTAATTGGTTTCCAGCTTGCCTGTAATTATTTCGATGGGTCCCTTCTATTTGATCTAATTTTACTGGCCTAATGGTCGAGGAAGTAAAAAAAAAAGAAAGCCCTCATTATAATATGGGATCTTCGTACCCCCCCCCCTCATGCACACACATATAAATATGATTTCTGTGTGGCTATGTAGTGTAAGAATGCATATTCCACTTTTCCTATTGCTTGTTGTAAAACACCTGCTCATTTTGAAACCCACCACCCCACCCACCAACCTGCTCTCATGGAAATTGACCAGAAACTTCCTTTGGCAGGAAGAATAGATGAAATGACATTGAGGACGGGGAACGTCGTACAGTTTTGCTTTTTTTATAAACGTAGGTATATACTTCTAGGAGAAAGCTTGAGCATCACTCAATGTCAGGATTAATAATCCGATTAATTAAGCTTTTAAATTGTGTAATAATTATATTATTTGTTAACGTATATGAGGCGCTTCAAGGTAACCGTACAATTTCCATATACTTTTGCACAACTTATTTTCTGTAATCTTCTAAGGGTCGTTGAACCGTCGGCTTCAGACTCACGCCCCTCTCCCGCCCGTCTGTAATTAATTTAATAAAGCATAATTAGAGGGTCATATAATTAGGCAGAATCGGATGTTTCGCTCCAGAAAATCGCTTTTTATACTTTTAGTTCAACTGTTGATCCCCTAGGAGAATCGGATGATCAAGAAAAGGGGACTAGCAGGCCAAAAAGTTCCAGCATTTTCTCCATTAGAATCTCCTCATGAAATAACACTAATAACAATTCAAGTCCAAGTAAGCAAGGGCGCAGCCAGTCTCTTAACTATAGAAATGGGCAAGTCCCCTGCAAAGATGAGTTCGAATCCCGCCATGGCCCACTTCGCTTCGCTGTAGGCCACACTGTGAGCTGTGACGACACGGCTCTCGTATAATAAAAAACAATCTGTTATGGGTGACCGAAACGCCCGCGAAGGCGTAGTACGGGTATGAAGTGCACAGCGGGATAAGCGTATAATGGCTAATGAGACCACATAAACACTGGAGGCTTTTGCGCCCGCCACGCCCGTGCCGCGGCCAGTTGCCCATCCCCGGCGGTTGTGGTGCCCTCCTTGCCGCGATTGATTCAATGTGTTCGATTTTTGTGACTGAATAGTTGCCCGAGAAAAATCGCTAGCGTGGCCCTAGCCTTAGCTTGTGCCTACAATTTCTAGACAGTTTATTGCTCGATAATTTTCCGGAGCAATTCTTCCATCAGAATGGTATTTCCAGTTTTTTGCTCTGAGAAGTGATTCAGACCTTCTGTGATTTTTATTTTCTCTTAAAGTGCATTTCACTAAAACTATACAGTTTAAAAACTGTCCTATTGGACTCTCGCCCTAATGTCGGCAAATATGATTCATGATATTATTATTTTGAAACACAACGGAAATAGCGAAAATTAGCTCACCGGTGCATTGTGCAGAAGTATCAACTCGTACATAAAAAAAATAGAATGTGTAATTGAGTGACTGTGTTATTAATTAAACGGTCATTCGTCCTGTCAATTTGTATCTACACTCGGTTCATCAAGAGAAAAAACAAGCTCGAGCACATTTCCGTTAGAGATATTAAAGTGGCTTGAGCCCGGGAATTTTCGGAAATAGCCGTCTTATGGCAGCTCATCATGCTCGGATGTTTATTACACCGGGATGTACGATGTGTATAGGTACTTTCCTGTGTATTTATGAACAAAATATTGAGTGCTTTAATTCAGATTGGTCAAATCACGTGGAATTGGTCAAGAAAATATTGGCTTGTAATATTTACAAATATTCGAAAATTTTGGTGGTAAAGAGCCCACGCTGAAATTTGCGCTGTTTCTTTTTTGCGAGCTATGATCGGTTCCCGCGCTTTGCCTGCGCGAGAGCTCTTTAAACTCGTCCTTGCTTGTTTTGGGTAAATTAGGGGGGCCTTTTCTCAATCAAGTACCTAGGGGCCTCCGGCCCTGGCGGTTGCTATGGCGGAATAATGTTATTTTCGTACCACTTATAACGAAAGAGCTTCTTTCCGCATCTTGAACCCCCCTTGAAAGTGTAATTTTTTCCAACTGTACGATATAAAACCATATCATAACTGTGTTACGATTTGAAAACTTTGGCCTCAGTTTAGCCGTCTAAACAATAAGGTCTCAGGATAGTTCAGGAAATAACCCCAGATTAGCGGCAAAATTCTGCCCAATTTCGAATGTGGCTTAAAAAATTCCTTTTGATGAGGATTCGAAGAGTCCGCAACGATAAGGGGCGGCGAATCTTTTTTTAAGGGCGGGTAGACGTTGGCCAACTCACCCCTACAAGGGATGAAAAAAACTGCCCAAACGAGGTGACTAATCTTATGCAGTTGTGTGTGCTGAGTCGATAAAAATCAACCCCAAGTCAGTGGGCTGATTACTTCTCGAGTTGTGGCATAATTTGTACAAAAAAAAAAAGGTTGTTTTTGGCTTGATTAGTTTACTAAAATTCTCACGCCCTACATTTAGTGATGAAGTCGTTTCATATATGTCGTTTCTGAAGTTGTTTTTGGTGCTGAATCAACTGCACGATAGCTCGATTCTCTGAGGTCAATATTATCAGAATTTAGAACGAAAATACCCAAAAAAACACGATTTTGTCCATACTTAAATGTGCCCTAAAAAATGCGAGTCATGATTTACCACCACCCACCACCACCACCACTGACCATTTTTTTTCATATTGTGCAGTTTTTTTGCTGAGTTGAATGAGCTATAGTTGGGATCGGTAGTAACAATACTTTTTGATTTACGGACAAACATCTCCAGCATTTTTAAACAATTTATTCTTATATTTGTGAGCGTATCTCAGAAAGTATTGACCCCAGCGATCCCTGCAAACGCTCATTCGATTCAGCACAAAAAACTACTTAAGATCAGGGAACATGGTTAGTTTTGCCCAAAATCTTGGTTCATGGAAAAGTCGTTTTTTCAAGTATTTTCGTTAGTAACTCAAAGAATATTGATCGCAGAGAAATCACCATGCATTCGATTCAGCGCCAAAAACTACTTCAGAAATCACATCTACGTCAACTGCATTGGCAAACGCTGGAAGTGAGGATTTTTTGGTATTATTTAAGTAAAAAACCAAGTTTTTTGGTACAATTCACGTCGTAACTCAAAAACTAATCGTCGCACGGAATTGTGGTTGATTTTTATCGACTCGGCACACAAAACTACTAGGATTAGACAAAGGTTCGGGAAAATTTCTTCACCCCTTATAGCGATGAGTTGGTCAATGTCTACCCTCCTTTAAAATGTTGTTTGCCACCCCGTATCGTTGCGGATTCTTTGAATCCTGGAAGTATGCCTCAAAAGGAAATTTTCTAGCCATATTTGAAGTTGGGCCGAATTTTTCCGCTATTCTGCCTTTTTTTAGCTTCATTTCCTGCACTCTATAGGACCTTATTGTCGATTTGAGAGCACCGGGAGGAGTTGTAACTTTCGCTGGGGCTCATCATAGATTCCCGTTTGTGTTGGGATAGACACATCGAGAGCCTTTCGGTTCAACTTTCGAAAGCCATCTTCGCACTCCGGAGATTGGAAACAATTTTTCCTCTGACACACTCCGTCTCGTCTTTTTTGGGCTCTTTTACTCCCGTATGACGTAAGGCATCGCTCTTTGGGGTAAATCAGCTCACACAGAGGGAAAATATTCAGCCTCCAGAAGTCCGGAATTAGAGTGTTATGTGGGCTGCGCCCTCGTCAGTCCTGTCGGGATCGGTTTCGCAGTCTTCATATTATGACCTTGCATGGCGCCTACGTCCTGAGCATTCTTCTCTTCGTGCGTGCCCATCTGCGAGAATTCCCTTTGAACTCGGCCTCTCACTCGTAAGCTACGAGGCACGCAGCTGACTTAGCGGTTAATTCTGTGCGTCTTGCGACTTGTGCTCGGGTAGATCCTAGATTCTTGGGTGTGAGGCTCTACAATGCGCTCCCCGCGAAGCTCCGGGATCCGAACCTTTTGCCCCCCAAGTTCTGTCGTCTACACGGAGATCTCATCCTCAACGCTGCCCCTTACTCTGTTGAGGAGGTTTTTACCGGTCTGTGATCTATCTGCCTTATTGACGTTGCTTAAGGGGGAGTTGCACTGGTGATTCTTCGACCCCCTTCCAATCATCCCTCGTCTACTACTCGGCATACATTTTCTTGCCTTATTTCGGCACCAATCCTGGTTAATAAGGACTCGTTTTAATCTTCAGGAAATTCCGCATATGCAGTAGTTTTCCTTTTTTGGGTAAGAAGTTTCACGAGCAAAATCTTTGTGGACTAAATTGAAACTTGCGACAGCCGTTTCAATTGGCGCTAGTGACCGCCGTTTTCTGAAGCGAAGTAGTCAAGAGATTTATCTTGGTTATCTATAAATCTTTGGGATTAACAATCACCCTGTCCCCTCCACGCCCCTCCAGTCCGCTGTGAGCAATCCACGTTTATATGTATATCGTTGGTTCCACCTCACCCAGCCAATACGTTTATTCACTATGCGAAGCTTGGACGTGAGTCTCGTCAAGAAGAACAACGTTTCGGTTCTGGCTCCAGTATATTCTCTTATCTCTCTTCGCTACATCACCCTGTATTATCCGGGTGTTCCATTGGAAGTTTTCTGTATTCGATTCGCATTTCTTACGCCTTATTTGAACAGTCGGTGAATTATTCTACCGTTTCGTGTTTTTCACCTTTCTTCGTTAATGTGTGTGAAAAACATGAGTGCTGTCGTCGGTTTGTGCGGCTTCTTTATTAATCCTTGTCGTCTTGGTCGTGGTGGATGATCTGCGCTGCCTTGCCTGTCCCACAAAGGCACTCCGTTTTTTGTCTTTTATTAGTTTTCAATAAAAAACAAAACAAAAAACTCCAAAATTCTTAAATTTTTATTTTCAATCTGATAATAAACTTCACTTCGTCACTTCGCTCAAAAATTGTTTCAAGAGAAAGGGCCGGTGAATCGATCAATCGAGCTCAAAATTTCCATTCGAGACCCATCAGAGTTTGGTTCAACTTTAGTCGGAGTTTGGAACTAAATTGATACAGATGCTTTACTTTAAGTAGCACGAAAAATAGCGAAAGTAAAATATCGTTGCCCGTGTAATTGCCTCGCTCGTCAAACATTTTTCATTTTCCGTACTCGTTATGAAATATACTAATTCTTATTCGGCGTCCTTGGATGCTTGCGGCATTTTTTACCGAACGCTCGTACTCGTTCCTACGTACATATATGAACGGAAAACCTAGAAATCCCCATTTTCCCATATTTAAGCTTTTCGCGGGGGGCTCCCTCTGAACGCGGGCCAGAAGCGGTCTGCCCCCCTCACCGCAACCGTGTCGGTGAAACGCTACTGCCGTACTGCGTGTGGTGGAATTCCGCAAAATAAGTGAGTTGAAGGTGATATGCCACGCCACGTTCACCCCTTCTATACGTCAGTGTTAGGTTTGTATTCCAGTGTTTCGCATCAAATATCAGCTGCCTGGATAGCTCAGTCGGTAGAGCATCAGACTTTTAATCTGAGGGTCCAGGGTTCGAGTCCCTGTTCGGGCGGAATTTTTTTTTTTCTCTTGCGTGTTCGTTCCACGACCGTGATCTGTGTTGAGTACGATCTCCTTGGCCATCTTTTTTCATCTGCCGAGAATGCTTTTTCCTCGAGACATAATGAAGAAATGAATAAAATCAAATCCGTACAATTTACTGTTTTTGCGTGAACGTAAGAAACAAACCCAACTGCTGTAACCACCCAAAAAAAAAAAAAAAAAAAAATAGCCTTGACAAAATCGGTTGTTTGACTGAGTCATCCCTATAGATGAGTCAAATCTCGTATTTGATTCTTATTTCCAGGGAATGAGTCATGTAGCACGTACCCCTTAAACTCCTTGGACGTACGAATTAAAAATATGACGCCCTTGCTCGTGATTAATCTCATAATCTAGTAGTTTTTCCTTGCATAAAAGAAAAAACACTTCTCAGCTACGTTGCACTTACTTCCTTGTCGTAGTGATCGTTTGAAAAAGAACTGTTCTGACCCAGAATACCTTGAAACTTATTTTTATTTTATTTCGAGTTATTAATGTTCTCCAGTCCTCTGAGATCCTGCGCAGCACGTATATTTTATTTATAAAAAAAATACATGCAATTTACGTAAAATTGTTCATCTGTAGAGTACTCTGACAATTATTTATTTCTCCTCGGTAGTCCACGCAACCTGCTACTAAACCCGGTTTTTTTTCCTTCACAGTACCTTTCTTAAACAAGGGCGAGGCTTTCTGCATTCCTGGGAAACTATTTAGATGGATGTGAATGAGCTAAAAGGAAGGAAAGATGAAGCTGGGCCGGGATGGAGAGGGTCACTCAACTTTTAATTTTTTACGAAAAATTAAAAATTATATCTTGCCTTTTAATCTTAACTTTATTACGCTAATATCTGGGTCATTAACTGATTTAAATCTTTTTTTCTTCCTCTTTTATTTTTCTTTCTTCCTCTGTCAGAGAGGAAGTTGAAGTTTGGGTTATCTGAAACTGTAAGGTAAGGCGGGAGATGTTCCTTAGTTTGGGTTCTTCTTTATTTGCTCGGACCCCGCGTGGTCGAAAATTAAGTTCACGACCTTCGGGGTAATTTTTCTATACGTTTTTTATACGCTGTTGCCGTTTTCAAGACTCGCAAGTTTCAATTTAATTCACGAAGATTTTGCTCGTGAAAGTTCTTACCCAAAAATTAGAATTTTTTGAAGTGTCATGTTAAAAGGGGGGAATGTTAATGAACGCGAAAGTTCTGTTATCATCTTTCTTTTTAGGGGCTGGCCGACGATGACGAGGACTTCGACCTCGTCAACCATAAAATGGAAGGCCTGTCTGGATGTCATTTTATGTATTTTAATATTCCCGAACGCGGCTAAAGCCGCGCGAGTTGGAAAATGAGTTGTATCACGCCTTTACAAGATGCAATTCCTTGGAAAGATGTGGTAATTTGTTGTAAAACAAGAATGGCACAAACAAAAATGAAAATTACTTCTTCTCTTTTTTGCTGTGCGTTAGTTAAAACGGAAAAAAATCTCTAAAAATGCGTCTAAATGATAGTCTCAAGGCGGAGAATTGTAGGCATTGTACACAGTCATTAATGACACCCACCCGTAATTTTGTACCCTACCCTCTTGTCTCCAGCTGTTCCATTACATTGGGTTGAAATCGCTCGAAACGGATTTCAACTTCGCTCATTCGTGTGGAGTCTTCGCGAGGCGTGCAGTTTAATTGTTGGACAGATTGCTCAATTTTTTCTCCCCGTAATTCCACGCCCCTTTTCCGCATTCTGCGTCTCTTCTGGGAGGCTCTTGATCTGATCATAATTTGCGGTCAACATTCTTTTTTCGATGTTCTTTTCTTTCAAACAGTCTGCGGTGAATAATGTCGGTGTCGAAAGGAATCAGTTTTTCTTTTTTAAATCGTTGTAATAAAAACGTACCCTGGTGCGCTGTCGAAGGATTTATTTCGCTGAAGAATTTTTATGCCACGTCGTATGCACGTATGCCAAGTCGTTGCTCGAGTTTTCTTTGTAGTCTCTATGACAATCCAAATGTAAAACTATTAAGCTGGGTCCGTATAACATTTACCTCTATGACCATAATCGCAGTGAGCGTGAAGCCGGAGGCTGTTTTCAGGGGGGGGGGGCGCGGTTTCTTATGTACTATATGCTAAACTAGGTATCTGACAAGAACATGCGTCACGATCACGTGAGATCCATCTTCTCATGATTCAGGTACAACTAGGAGGCAAAGACAAAAGCAAACTGTCAGTGAAAACTGACCTTGCATAGCAAAAAGGCCTCATCTTTGACTTATTTTTGCCCGACAAGTTGAAACAGAAATGATTGAGAAATCAAAAATCACAAGGGAGACAAATTAAATAAAACTGAGGCGCCGAATAAACTTCCCACGTTGCTAACGTGTTTCGCATCTCCTCCGGTCTTTCAACTTTATTCCAGTTTCCACTTTGTCACTAAATGTCTTCTTGTCATTGACACGAGCGCAAATTAGAAAAAGGAGGAAGATGATACATTTTAGCTTGAAAACTGACAGGCTTCAATGCTGTTGTGGGGAGGGGGGCCATTTCCAGCCATCAGTATCTTTCACCTCTTCTGTCGTTCTCTTCACCCCATCATAGTCTTCCTCTTCCAATCCCCCCATCCCCTCTTATTATTCGTGCCAAAAGTTAATGACTTTGCCCATCAACAATAATGATTAAAAATTCCCTTTTCTTCAGGAAATCAAGTGAATTAATTTTCATTCCGTTCAAAGGATCTTTAACCAGACATTCGGGCCAATGATCCTTGAGAAAAAAAATCCTCTGTCTGGATTTTTATCAAAGGCAAATATGTATAACGCAAGACTGTGCAGTGGTGAGGTGAGTCAACGACTGCACGTTGACCCTGGTCGGGAACTCCAGGTGTAGTGCGGAAAGACTGCGGATCTCATTAGCAATTTTTTTTTCGCCGTTGTCGTCGGACAATTTGTTCTAAAAAACAAAATTTGGTGTGCGAAATATAGTTTCATAATTTAATTAATCTATCCTCATTTTTCTTAAGAAAAGTAAATTACGCTTTTAAAAATGTAACCCCGTCGTAAGTTCGTACACATACAACAAAAACTTGATTTGATTTCCATTCAACTTTGTTTTGATCACGGCTCTTTACGATCACCACAGCCTAACCATTTAAATGAGTTTATCCATCTGTTTTCAGACTCGTTCTTTCCCCTTAGCCGGCACCCCTGTCATTTTCACGGGTGCCTGAAGTGACTGGAAAAACAGTGGGAGGCCCGCCACTTCTATTGAACTTACTAACGATGTTGTCTCCTTTTGCTCTGTGGTCTTATAAAAGGTATCGGTGAGGGTGTCTCCCCCCTCCCCACCCAACCACCGCAATCATTCGTCAGGAAATAAAATGTCTCAATTATCCGTAAGGTCTGTGGCGGCGGCGGTGGTGGAGGAGAGTGTCAGTTTCCAGATTCCTCGCTCTGTCAACTCAAGAGTGCTCACCGTCAGTTTCGTGTCCTTTTTATTATCATGTTTTATAAATTAGGGTCGTGACTAGTAAAAAAAAATCACCTTTCTTTGCACTGAATATGGACAAGTTCACATCAAATGCATAATGTCCGTATGTATAGTCAATGGAATCCCACGGAATTTCCACCATTTCCTATTCTATTTGGGTCAGGTGCAAAAAGGAAGTAAAAACAGTTTCAAACAACTCTCGACTTCCTTTTTCCCTCAGGAGAAATAACCGTGGGATCTTTAGGGCTACCCTTCCTCCACGTCGTCAAGTTAAGAGCCTCCGGTCTGAAGGAAAAATATTCGACATTGAACCTGTTACGATTGATACAGACTGTGTGGTATTACGTGGTGAAACACAAGGCACTGCATTGGAGAATGGAGAGTGTTCCCCGCGCTTGAAGTTCGTCCGTGTCCGATATTGGGGATGGAAGTGCAGGAGAGGACATTCCTTTGCACGGGAGTAGTGGTGGTGAATTCTCGCCATTCCTCGACCAAAATACAGGTTCAGGGGACTCGATGGTTGCTTTTAAAAATTCCTTCCGGGAAGCTGGGATATCATCAAACACAGCCTCGCCCCTCCCTTGATCAATTTGTGACAAAGCCGCTGATTTCGACTTGCATATTGTTAACTTAGCAATATTTCATTAGAAAAAGGCCGTAGTCTTACTAAACGAGTATTTTCTCTCTTATGCGGCGATTAATCGCACCATTGTCGTGGGAAAAAAACATTACATACGAACAATCGATTTTTTTTTTACAGAACGCTGCCCGGATCTTATAACCGGGCTTAAGCGCATTCTTTCTTTCTTTCTTTCTTTTAGAAGCAAATGAGCAGGCTAATGTACCCCTTTATCAAAAAAAGAACAAAATACGGAATTTCAGTCTCTGCTCTGCCTCGACCTTGAAGATGGTTTTGTTCCCTTAAATGCAGTAATGCACAATTTAATGGCGAGAACAATTTTTTTTTTTTTTTAACATTCCTGACAGGAACGATTTGAGAGGCAAACCAACTCTCGGGTTTAACAGAAGACGATGGGAGAATAGTTGTGGCTGTGCGCGACTTTCGTTTACAAAAAAGGTTCGACGTTCGTACAAAAAAGGTGCATAGACAGTGACAATGAGCTTTCTTCCCCCTCCCCCCAATCCAACAGCCGGGCTGCGCCGTAGAATGTCTTAAAACACGGAACGCGTCATTTCAGTTCACTTTGGGTCAGTCACTCTGTAATAAAAGGAGCGATGTCCTGTTAAGTGTTTGGAAACTGTTTCACCTCGGATTTTAGCGCGAGCCGAAGTTGTATTTCTTTTTTTGTTTTTCTCTGAAGAACAGACCTCCTATATGTATAAAGTTCAGTTTGCGTTCTTTATTTAATGTTGAAGGTCAATTTAGCTCCGAAAGGCATTGCTGAGGGCCAAAATGTTAGACACAGAGGTTAGGCAATTTCACGCATTACTTTAAAAAAAAAAAAAAAAAAAGAAGCCCTCAAAGCAAATTGGAATGCTTTGCCGCCTTCCCACATGAAACAATAGTTTGTATGGAGGCCTTGTGACTCTTGCCAGACTCACGAAACTACAGCTCTTTGGCGAGCACAACCCGCGAAAATGCCGTTTTAGCGAGCCACTATAGCGGAAATTGTTTTCAACTATGCAAAATCCGCACGCTTGATTTTTGAATGAGGCAATCCAGTAAAATAGGGGTCTTTTTAGCGAGCAATACCAGCGAAAAGGAGTGTTTTTCTATCGACTGTACAAGTGAACACGATTTTTTAGTCAGCCAGACCTGCGTAAAACAAATCCGTAAAAATGATTTTTGAACGCGGCAGGCACCCGAAATTAAAGTTTTGAAATTCCCTGACGTTTCCAGTTTCAGAAAATGCCCTGACAATGCCGGATCTGTACTAGACGCCCGGAGCCCGGATTACAGTGATATCTAGGGGGGAGGGCAACTGGCCACGCCTGCCCCCTTCTGGTGACGCCCATGCTACTAAGAGCAGACGAATCGTTTCAAAGCGTCGAAAGTCCGCGATTACTGTTCTGAACCCTGCTTATGAAAAACGCTAGGGAACAAAAACAGTCACTTTATCGTTTACACGCGCGAAAAGTCAATTAATCATTTTGAGAGCGCGAATAGCCAGGTCAATAATTTTATGTGTGTGGATAGTCAGTTTAGTCATTTTCAGTGGGCGAATTGTGAGTTGCGCCATCTGTGAGACGCGAATGATCAGCTTGAAAATTTGTTTGAGCGTGCGGATTGCCAATTTTTCCTCTTTTAGGGCGTGAATAGCCAGTTTGGCTATTTAAAGGGCCCAAATAATCTGTTTTGCCATTTTTAGAGTGCATATACACTCATGTTGCAGCCATTTTAAAAGTGCCAAACGCAAGTGTTGCCTTTTTAGGGCAGGAATCGTCATTTTAAAGTCATTTTGGCCAATTTTGGGTGGCGTGAAAAGCCAGTTTGTTTGGCTATTTTCAGAGTACGAAATCACCAGCTTAGCGCAGTTTAGGACCCTAAACGTGAAAATTAGCAATTTTTAAGGTGCGAATCGTTAATTTAATTTATTTAATCCTATTTCGGAGGCAAATTATCAGTTTTTTGACATTTTTAAGGGACGAACGCCATTCTTTTTCGTAACTTCAGTTTAGCCATTTAGGCGTGAATAGCGAATTTTGTCATTTTAGGGTGCGAAAGAACTATTTGGCCATTGTTCGAGCGTTAATTACCAGTTTGCTATAAAGGGCTTGAATCGTCATTTTAGCAATTTCTAAGACGCGACTGGGCAGTTTGACCATTTAAGGCTGCATAGAGTCATTTTTGCCTATTTTAGGGCGTGAATATGTAGCCAGTTTGACTATTTTAAAAGGGCTCAAATTGCTAGTTTGTATACTGACTTTTTAGGGCATGGTATAACAGTCACGTAGACAATATTTCACAATTCCTTCAGGGGACGAATCATAAGTTTAGTCTAGCCAAAGGTGTGAAAGTGATGGTTTAGCCATTTTAATGGCGCCGGGCGCGAATCGTCAGTTTGGCCATTTTTTGATCGGGAATGGTCATTTCAATGGACATTTTTTGGGTATTCTTCACATCCACGTGGAAATGATGGTTTAACCATTTAAAACCCGCATATAGAGTCACTGGTTGCGTTGCAAAACTCGGGGCTCGTGTTTAAACGCTGAAGTGTAGAATTAAGTGCTTACTGGAGTTTTGCAACGATGATTTGTATCGCGATAGGACGTGTTTTGTTTGATTTTAAACACTTTCTCAGCGCTGAGCTAGATTGACAGTTTTACAACGGCAAAAGACTAAGTGCTCATTAAGCGCTGAATAAGTCTGAAGTTTTGCAACGCGGCCATTATTGGCATTCAGTTTGATCATTTTTCGAGCGGGAATTGTCTATTTGCTAATTGTTACATTCAAGGCTCTGCTACCCTGAACGCGAACAAATATAAAAATGTGGGTGAGGTATAGGCCCGCCGCAAATTGAGCCCACGCGTGGGTCACCCAAGCTCAAAAAACAGTTAAAAGACTATCCATTTTCAACTGTTTTGAGCTTGGGTGACCCAAGCTTGGGCTCAATTTGCGGCGGGCCATGCCCTGTTGCTGTGGTTTTTGTGAAAATGCGAACTATTTTTTCTCAAATTCGCGAACTAAGGGTGCGCCGCGCCGCTCCTCCAACCAGACGATTAGGGATAGTTCTGAACCGCGACTTCCGCCGTCACTGTTTTACTGATTATTAAACCCAACGAGAAATACTTCAATTTCGAGGGATTTTTCTGGTCGCACCAGACGCACAGCGATTGTGGATCGGGCCTGAAAACTCGCAACTTTTGAGAATCAGCGTTTCTCATTGTTAGTAGATCGGCATTCTAAGTGGTGCTGAACCCGAGGTGGAAAGTATTTCTTAATTGGGATAGGTACAGTCTTATCTTCATTTCGGTTTGTATCTGCAATTTTTTTAGCACCACCTCTGGGAATTCTACGTTGTATATTGTGCCACCTCAATATCGATAATAATTTAATTGCCTAATGTTGTGATTGTGCAGTTAGCACTTCACGACTTTTATAACTCGGGCTTTGCTTTCTTATCCTCCCACGATTATTCATTCAACTCGGTTTCCCTCCCTCCATCACACTCTTCAACATCCGTCTAGACTGCACTCTTCAACCGGCACCTGCTTGAATTCAGACTTCCTTGATTCTTTCGTTGAATGCAGAATATTAGACGTTTTCATTCTGGTACTCCTCGTCTATTAGCCGGTATTAGAATTTTGAATCGCGGAATTCTTAGTTATAGTTCTGTTGTTTGAATTCTATTGGATCTGCTATATAGAGCTAGGAAGGAAGAAAATCAGTCCTCTACCAGAACGCACTGCCAATAAGGGATTCAAAAACATGAATGCCTGTCGCACAATTATATAGGGCAATATGTTAGAATATCCCAGCTATTTGTGCTGTCTGATCTCAACTATTGTGCTGTACGGTTGAGTACAAGTGGAAACTTCCTTTTTGAACACCGTTTTTGTCTTCAATTCTAAACAAAATCAGGAAAGTTTGCATATTGATGCTACGCCAAGAACCTTTTGGTTGCGCCAAAAAAGTGCAGTTTGCAAACCAGCGTTTTAATAGAATATTCGGATGAAGTGTAACTCAGGGTTAGAAAATATTGGATTTTCGTTTCCTCTTTTCATCGCTCCGTGAAAAATCGTGTAAGAATAGCGTCTATGTTTTCCTGTTTTCACACGAAAGGGACTCACAAGTAGCCTTCGTCTTCGAATTTTTCAGATCCTTCAATAAGTAAATAGTTCCGTGCTTTGTCTGTCTAAATCGTCAATCACGGCTTCGCAGTTTCTTCTGTATATTTATTCATTTTAATTCGCATGTTCATTTCCCTAAGTCGCTCTCCAAGTGCCTTCCCTGTACATTTTTTTATTTCTTCCTCATGTTGTTACATGTTTAAAAGAATAAATTTTTCTTTCATAGGAAGTACGATTTTGACGATTGTATGAAGGGCGGAGGGAATTAAGGGGAGGATCCCCTCGTTATCATTTCTGCCTTTTCTTCCCACCTCTTCACTTCTTCTAACGCTCTCCTTTTTCCTCTATTTATCAGAGTGGCAGGGGAGGTGCCCCATCATTCCCTCTTCGTCATAATTTTTTTCTCTCTTTTATCGGCCCCGGCACTATGAAATGGTGGTGATAGCCCAGAGGGGCTTTACTAACAACCAACTGGTAAAAGATCCGCCCCCGCATTTGCAGTCGTTTACGATCTTTCTGGTCGAGTCGCTTTTCGGTGTAGTCAGTTTTAAACTTGATATTTTAAAGTAATTTTCTGCAAATGGGGGTCTACTGCAAAGTCTGCCTCCATCGTTTTCCTGAGGTACTTTATTTTTATTTTTCTAGCTTACCTTTTACATTGATTCGTGTAAATCCCCTAGTCATTTATGCTTAAAAAAAGAAGGATAAAGCTTGATAATGCCTCTGAAATTACGTGCAAGCATCCGGCTTATATTAAAACGATATGACGGTGATGAGGAGGGTGGGATTAATAAGTGAAACACCTCGTCAACCAGTCGTTTTCCTATTCGTTCCCTTATGCTCTTCTCCGCATGCATATTCTACTATAGAGGTATAGATCATTTTCAGTTAGTCGTGATGAATACTAAACAGAGGCTCCCTTTTAGAGTAATCTCGCCCTTCCTGTAAGTTCCCTTCTTTCCATCCGGCCTTGCTATCATGAAAGAAAATTTGTTTGTCAATGTGCATCGGGCAGACCTTCGCCTTGTATAAGACATTCATATAGGACTGAGTTAAATTCATCGCATCACATAAGTTAATTCATCCAGTTATAATCTACCGAATTGAGAGTTAGAGAAGGCGTTTATAATTCATTTTTATGTGAGATCCTGCTAATTACATTTTTCCCGTCATTTATAGCCTTTTAGCTGGCTGATCATGCTGATCCTTGTCCCTTTTCCCTTCCCCCTTTTCTCTATTGAGGACCGCGAACAATTTCCTTCAGAGGGCGATAAAAAAAACGATTTTTTTTTATTCGATTACAAAGATGGTCCCTTGGAACAAAGAGGGAAGATACTTCTCGATTAAAATTACTCGCAGTAAGAAAATATTTGATTTTCATCTCATCTTTTCATCGCTCCGTGAAAAATCGTGTAAGAATGTTCATCTGTGGTTTCCTACACAACGAAGAAGAGAAGTGATTTACAGGCTCTGAAAGGAAGAGATTTTTTCCAAGTCCCTTAATTACACGGCCCACATCTTTATCAATTTATTTATTATTTGTTCGAATTAAGTAAAGAAAAGACCTGCTTTTTTTATGACGTGGGGGAAAAGAACGAGGTGTGAGTGGATGAAAAACGGATGTTTATTCATTCTCGTTTTCAACATCTCTCCAGCCCGCATCGTCCCCCTTCTCCCACAATGCATGCTCATCTAGTTACCGCCTGTCATCCTTTCCTCAATGTTATATTGGAGTTACTTTATTTCATTGAGCCTTTTTTTTTTCGTTAGAAGATACGGGCTGTTTCTTTTATAGCAATACCCTATAACCATCCACCCCCCTAAAGAGAGAAAAAAAGAACAAAAAAACGAATTGTTGAGGAGTCGTGAGTGTGCCAGGGTGTACTGATCACCCAGTACGCCTGCCTTTTTCATATTGTTGACTGTTTCCAATTAAGGTTGTTTCTTTTCCCTAAATAGGAGGGAGGGGGGAGTTAAATCAGCCTGGTGGATTTAAATTGCATCCCCCTTTCCTCGTCAGAAGCTAATCCTCGTGTCAAAATGTTATAACGAAGAATAATTGGCCGAGAAACCCACGCCTGGCGATTTTGTCGCTTGTTTTAGGCTTTTTTGAAATCGTCTTACGTTATAAATCTAAGCTCCTTCTTGTATATCGGTGCCGAGAGAGTATAGAGGAGTGGTAGAGGATCCAAAGATTAACAAGTGTCACTTTAGTGTCCATCGTTTTTCTCTTGGTGCAAACAAGCAAATCTGGCGCGGTGTCAGTGTAATATTAGTTTCCAAGAGCATCGTCCTTTCCTTCGTTCCTTATGGATGGCAAATTATTCGTATAACGTCAATTGCAGGCGTATAATTTTGTGGTTTGTGATGATGCATTACTTCTGCCCCCCCCCCCCACACACACAGCGCACTCAATCACTCATTTAGGCATCAAAAGCTTCGTTTAATGTTTACAATAAAGTCTTAGCTCGTTATAGTGTACGTATTTTACCGGCAAAGTCATCACCATGCTGTATATCGTCCCGTGGTATGGCGAGGGGGGACCACCCGTTCAGAGGGGGCACCGAAAAGCTTGAAGATGGAAAAATGGGGATTTTTAGGTTTCATGTTCTTCGATGTGGAAATGTGTGGTGGAGATGAATTGGTATCTCCGATTGGACGGCGATCGGCTCGCGCACGCCGATCCCCATGTTTCTGCATAATAGGTCCATTGACGGTAAAATTGAGAAGATGCGCTAATGTGCTTTTCCTGGGGCAAGTACGCAACTAAACTTTTTGAAAAAAACACTACTATTCGAGCCTTAAATTTTAAAAAAAGCGCTCATTCTTTCCTAAAATTGCGAAAATGCTCTAATTAGCGGTTTTTTCGGTGCAACTTATAGACAAAAATTGAGAAAAAATCGGTGATCCGCGGTATATGGGTCCGCTTTTACGGCTAAAATTTAGAGGGAGAAAAACATAATACCTGCTCTCGGGGCAAGCTCTCAGCAAAAATTTGGCAAACCCCTAATTCGTGGCCTAAAAGTGGGGGAAAACGCTAATTTGCGGCTTAAGTTAAGAAAAACGCAAATTTGCGGCTAAAGGGGAAAAAACGCTCATTCGCGGCTTGAATTGAGAAAATTAAGCGCTCATATGCAACTGAAATTGAGAAAAACGTTGAGTCGCGGTTCAAATGAAATTCATATAATTAAAAAAGCACAAATTCACGAACATAAAATTGAGAAAAAAGCGCTAATTCGTGGCTAAAAGAGAAAAAATGCTAATTCGCGACTAAAATTGAAAAAAATCTCAAATTTCTGTGTGGCTAAAATCAGGAAAATATTTATAGAAGTGAGGAAAAGGCTCATTCCCGGCTTAAACAAGGCACTCATTCGCGGATAAAAATTTGTAAAAGTGCTAATTCGCTAAAAAAATTTACCAGCACCAATTATGTGCTGATTTGATGAATGTGCTACCACAGCATAAAGTTGTCGTAGCACAACACTCTCTCGAATTTAACCAATTTAGGGGTTGATACAAAACTTTTTTTGGGTTATACAAAATGGTACAAAACTTGTAGAAAACTATCATGTTGGTTTCGCTGATCAAGTTGATTCGCGTACGTGCTACCACAACTTTATGGAGATATAATCATGCCCCAAAATGACAAAACTGACGATTCGTGCTTGAAAATGCCTAAACTGACTATTTGTGTCCTTGCGCGACTAATTGGCTTTTACCGCTTTATAAAATAAGCAGAAATGACTTCACGGGCCTTACGATTCTTGCAGCCCTGAAAATACAAGATTCCTGTCATGAAAATGGCTAAATCGACCATCGACCTATCGTGCGCTAAGAATAGCCAAACTGGTGATTCCCGTTCTAAAAATTTCCGAACTTACATGACTATTACGCATAAATTCCCTGAAAATGGCAAAATCAACGCAAAACTGACCTTCTCGCCTTGGTTTGACATCCTATTGGCGCCATATAAACGTCAAAACTCATGACTGTACGGTCTAAAAATGGTCAAACTGGCTGTTCAAGCCGTGAAACCGGTAAAATTGACTCTTTGTGCCCTAAAAATTGCTTAAATGACGATTCGCCAGTTGAAAATGTTTAAACGATGAGTCCCTGCCATGAAATTGGCCAAACTGACCATTTCTTCCTTTCAAAAACTGGCAATTTCCGGCTCTAAAAACAGCAAAACTTACAATTTGGACCCTAATATAGCAAAAGTTTTTATTCGTGCCCTGAACACATCACACTGACTTTCCTAATGACCTAACTGCCTATGTGCCAGTAAATTGGATAACTGAATTTATGCGACCCATTAATGGTTGGACAGACGATTCGCGCTTTGAAAGGCCCTAAATAGATTATTCCTGTCCCGAAAATGGCAAAATCGAACATTCGCGCGTCCAAAATGGACAAACTAAGCCTACACGCCTTGAAAATGTCCAAAGTGGCGATTTGGGCTCTAAAAATTGCCAATCTGGCTATTTTAACCCTATAAATGGCGTAATCGTCCCTGCTGTTAACAGTCCAAAACAGACGATTCTCGCCTTCAAAGTGGCTATCTGCACCCAACAAATTGCCAAACATCCTTGGCTATTGGCGATTTTTAAAGCGATACACTGACCACTGACATTTGCGCACAGAGCATGTGCCGACCTCATATCTTAGCAACTGATCGCCTCCCTCCCCCTACCACCAACCACCATTGGTTAGATGCACACTAAGGACTGGATAAACTGTCTACTCTCGCACGCTTCGAAATTGCTTGTTTGGCTATAATCACGCCATAACAAATTGCTAAAACGGAGATGGGTTGTCCCGGGAAATGTCGAAACTTACCATACGTGCTTCAAAAAATGGCCAAACTGATCTTCCGCGCCTTCTGCTGCTGGTAAGCTGCTGACAATTCGTGCCCTAAAAATACCCGGACTGATTATTTGCTGCGCCGAAAAAAATAGCCAAACTGTCTATTCGTGCCCTTAAAAGAGTAATTGGCTATTATAGCGCCCTGTAGGATGAATTGGTCATTCGTCCCCCCCTCTCCACCGAATAGGTCTGACTCCATCTTACCAACTGATCCCCCCCCCTCTGATGTTGCGGTAATAGCAATACTTCATCGTGCTAGCTCGATCGCGCTATACAATGCGGTTTGTCTAGCAACTCGCAAGGCAGTTTGTGGGAGTGAAATTACACCAGAAGCTTTGGGGCTGGATACATTATTTGGGGGATTTTCGAAAGGAGGGGCTCAAACCCCCTGAGCCCGTCCCTGATGGATCCGCACCTGACTGTCGCTGTGGCCCAAATGGCTATTGATAACTATTACTATTGATAAATATTTTTTTCCTTCATTCCGGAACCAAAACAGGTATAGGATTAGTCTGCATAAGTCAGTAAATGATACCCTTGATACTTCCTTTTTCTTCCCACTAAGTTTTCCACTTTTCCCGAGTCGTGGTAGGCAATGATGCCCAACACCCTGTCGTCGAATTACTTACAACACGTGATTACGACCAGGCAACGTGAGAAATAGTGGATAAATTCACCACACAGCAGGTTAAGGCATTGCGAACTAATGTCTAGGAATTTCCTACTTTGCCGGTACCGGTAACATAATACATATAAATACAGATCTCCAAAGTTTTCTGTGTGCCTATACGTTTGCCCAATAAGCCTATCCCGCCTAATTCATATTAGGGCTGTCCCCTCCTCTCTCAATCATGTATCCCTCTTCTTCGCCCCTCTTCTTTGAATCAGGGTTCCTCAATCTGATCTGACCTAACCGGATGTGTTGTTTATTCCTTCTTTTTATAATGCTTGCCTCCCTCCCTACGAGTGTATGTAATTGACCTTTTCTTCGGGGATAGTGTCACTGTGCTGTTGGAGAACTAACTGACAATGAGTCTTCATACGCCTTTTATGAAAATATTGTAGTAATCTGCAGCTTATTTTTCGTTGAAAGGAATAATTATAAACTTTTTTTTTTTTTTTCATTCTTTCAGTTTTCAACACCCCGCGTTCCCACTGCCTCGTCACCCGCTAACACCTCGTCGTCATCGAGTTCTAACACCGGATCGCAAAGCGGGACGCTGTCGACGTCATTGTCCAACAATATGGGTGGCCAGTCGGGCGGCGAGCAACAGTTGTCGAAGACGAATCTGTACATTCACGGTCTGAACCCGCAGACGACGGATAAAGAGCTTTACAACATGTGCGCTCAGTAAGTGGACACTTTTTTTTTTTTCGTTCAATATTAATTTCAAAGTTTTGCTTGGCCGCTTTACATGCGTTACACATACAGGATGCATGCGTTTGTCCTGAACTGTACGCTTCTGGTTAGACTAAGGAGGGGATTGCGCAAACTAGATGTTGTGCGATTCTGAATGAAAACAAAAATCGTTCACTCAATCAGATTTAGAAGCTGTTCTACTTAGTTTTCAGAGACGTCAGCTCTGAGATGCAGCTCTATAATGACGCGTGTTCTATTGTATCATTTTAACCCCATCAAGATCCAAGTTCTTTTCTCTCCCCACTCTTCTCTCTTCTCAATCTCAAAATCCCTATTCTTTCGTGCAATCAAGTATGTTTTTTCTCTTTTCTCAATTCCTCCTCTTGGCTTGCCTCAACACTCCCATGGGAAGGGAGGTACACTACTTTTAATTGGCTTTTGTCGTTACATTGATGTTGGGGGAGAAAAGGGGTGTATTTATTTTGTCGGTGGCAGCAGAAAGGAGAGTGTGCAGCTTGGGCTCTTTAGAGGTTTGAACAAAACTCTAGACGTTGAATGTTATGTGAAATAAAACGAGCGGGGAATTTAAAATCTTTCTAATTATGGCTTGGTTAGTTCGTTAATTATCCAAGTGGAAAGAGTGACAAGAGTCAAATGGGAGTTTTTTGTTTTTTTTCAGCGAGCGAGTAGCTTTGGAGCGGGCCGGGTGTACTGCACTGGGAATTTTCTATCCATTTGTCCCCAGAGATAGGGAGTGGCTCCATCTGATGACATTTGTCAGCGATTAAAAGAGCTAATTGTCAGACACTGCTCTCGTTAATGATTAAAAGTTCAACATTTTGTGATTGTTTTTTGGCACTATTCAGTCCCTACCGAAGCCCACGTCAGCCACAGATCCTCGAAGGCAGCAGTTATACTGAGAGGTGTCAGGTATGGCCTGAGGTCTTGCGATTATGGAAGTTTCGTCTTTCAAAGATTTTCTTCATCGAGTGCTGTAAAAAAAAGGGGGGGGGGAATTTTCATTCACTCTCCACTTTATCTTCCCTAATACTCAATTTCTCTTATTTTCTTTAATGCCGTTCTTTTTATGGACTTCCCATGGGTTTTTAAGCGTTTCATAAAATCTATTTATTGTGTTTGTTATTTTATAATCTTTCCAACACCTCTTACATATAAAAAAAAAACTCTTTTATTTATGACAGAAGTGTTTACTTGAAAGATGCGTGACCTATTTACTTAAAGCCATAGCCACCTTGCTTCTTTCCGTGTTATAATGCGCCTCTCATATTATTGAACTTTGCGCCAAGCTTAATGCATCTGATGAAATGCATCGGGATGCATGCCCTCGAGCTCATTTTCAATGTATAGTGTATGAGATATACTGAGGCTTTTTGAGTCGTGATCGAAAAAATTGAAAAACCTTCATGCCGGTGGGAACTTTTATTTTATTTTTAGAATTGCTTGCACCGATCGAAAAACCGCGATTATTAATGCAGTCCACGCTCTGATAATTCCCCTCCTTACCGTCAACAGTGGGGAACAAGAATGAATTTTATTTGAAAATATACAATAATATTAAGACGCCCCCTAGCAATTACAAATTCAAACGTATAGAAAGAAAGGTCACACACACACATACACCCTGACGCATTTTTGTATAATGAATGTGATTTATCAATGCAATGAGATTGTGATCTTAACAAAAAAATGAAAGTTAAGTCATTTTAACATGTAAAACAGTCGGATAATTACCGGAAGGGGAGCCAAATGGTGCGGTCACACCGTAATGTAAATTCACTTTAATGGAGTTAAAGGTACCGTGGTGGTGTGCCGGTCTGGTAATAAATTATACATTTTTGTTTTTGAAAAAGAAATCTTTCGAACCGTTGGGGTGATAGACTTATGGAATTATGGAAACGCTGAAGCCCTAAAGAAGTTCAAATTAGTATTTTGACCAATCGGTCAGTATTTCAGTATCTAGGAAAATTGTTAAACAACGATTTCATTGTGATTTTCTGAAAACTCCCTGTCCACTGCTATTTTTCGTAGTTTCAAACAATTGAATGGTGCCGTCGCCCATCGCAAATAAGCGCAAATAAGAGAACGAGAGGACCCTAGGCAGTAAATTGAGAATGGCCCCCTTTTTTCACCCCCCACCCCCCACCACCCCGTAGGTGGGGACTTTATTCACATGTGCAAGACAATTCCCTTCAGGTTACACATGATAAATACTGGTGGTTTTCATGGATTAGTTAATGAAACGTCATAAAAATAGTCCGGGAGCCCACACTATGAAAAATCCGGGTAATTTGATCGTGTCTGGCACCTGCGCAGGACGTTTTTTATGGCCTAAAAGACACTTCTGAGGTCGCCAGACCTTTTCCCTGGGACAGGGGCTCATAACAGAGCTAGCCAGCTAGCTGTTGTCAAACACAACCTTTTTTTTAGGGCGCATGGATTCATTTTTCACATTTTTAAGACGTGAATAGCGAGTTTGATTATCATTATGGCCATTTTTAGGGCGTAAATAGTCAATTTTACCATTTTTTCGACGAAAAAAAGTCAGTTTTGTCATTCTTAAGACAAGAATGGTCCTTCAAGCTTCAGTTTTTTGGAATTTTGAGAGCTCGAATCGTCAGTTTTAAACATTTTCTACGTGCGAATGGCTAGTTTGGCCATTTTTGGAGTTCGCATGGTCGGTTTTGCCATTTTTAGGGCAAGTATCGCTAAGTTGAGCCTTTTCAAGGCTCGAACTGTCAATTCAGCTGTTTTTGTACCACATTATCCTCATTTTTGCCATTTTTAGGGCCTGGTTTAAAAGTTTGGCTGTACAGAACTAGCGCGGTACCAGGTGTGTGCCTTCTTCCCGCCCTGATTTGATGTCCTGGAGGGTACATTGCCAGGATAGACCAGTTAGGACTTCAGGGAATTGACCTGGCACGTGAAAGTCCTGCGGCCTTGCCAGCTGGTCAAGGCCGACACGCTACCTATGCCCGTTACCGTCTATTATAAGCCCTTTTTCTCAATAGGATGGGAATTGTGGTGTTCTCATTTTTAGCCTCCAATTAGCGTTTTTAGTTTAATTTTAGACATCAATTAGCGTTATTCCTAAAGTTACTAGCTGAACAGGGATTTTCCCCAATTTCAGCCATGAATCGAGTTTTTCTCAATATCTACCGCGAATTAGTGTTTTTTCTCAATTCTACAAAACGAATTAGCCAATTTCACTAATTTTAGTCGTAATTTAGCAATTTTTTAACTTTTAGCTTCTCTATTTTAGCAACCAAAATTGGAAGGAGAGGAAAAAAAGAGGAAGATAATTGTGTTTTCGTGAATTAGCGCTTATATGCGCTTCTCAGTGTTATCCGTGGTCCGTGGATTAGCTGTTTCTCTCAATTTTAGCCGCAAATTTGCTTTTTTTCTCAATTTTACATTATGAATTAGACATTTTTATTTATTTGCCGCAATTTAGCGATTTTTTCACATTTAGCTATGAGTTGACTCTTTTCTATTTCAGCCAAAAAGTTGCTTCTAAAAAGACGAGGTTTTCTCAATTCTAGTCGTGAATTAGCAATTTTTCCCGATTAGCTGCGATAATTCGCGTTTTTTCTTAATTTCAGCCACGAATTAGCGCTTTTGGCTTAATTTCAGCCACCAATTAACGTTCTTCGTATATTAGCAGCTAAATAGCCATTTTTCCTTATTTCACCAGTCAATTGGAGTTTTTCTACGCCTTTTCTACTGTTTATATACATATACGTGAATTGCCCAGTGCCATGTTTACGTCCGTTTCAATCCGTTCTTTAAGGGGGAGTTGTACATGTGTTTCCTCGACCCCCCTCCAATCTTACCTCGCCTACTCCGCGTTACGGAAATTACCGCCGTATTTCTGCACCAATCGTGAACTTCAAGGGCTCATTTGAATCTTCAGGAAATTCCGCACAAGCGTACGATCTTGCTTTCCTAAATAAGTCGTCGAAAGAGTGTGAATTTTCAAGGTAAAAGTTTGTGTGCGTTTTACAGTTATTTTAAGGATGAAATATGAAAAAGGAAGATCGTACGCTTGTGCGGAATTTCCTGAAGATTCAAATGAGCCCTTGAAGTCCACAATTGGTGCAGAAATACGGCGGTAATTTCCGTAACGCGGAGTAGGCGAGTTATTATTGGAGGGGGGTCGAGGAAACACATGTGCAACTCCCCCTTAAGAGAGAAGAAATATTGAAAATATCACCCGAGAAACTGATTTTTTTATCAAACTAACTAACCACGATGTAAGCCCCGTGCACACGTGCAAACTTTCCTTCAAACTTACTTGTACAAACGGGTATGAATCAGCAGGTTTGTGCTTTATTATATGCCGGGCCAAACCCGTTTGCACAAGTAAGATTAAAGTGAAGTTTGAACGTGTAAACGGGGCTTTAGAAATGACCCTACTCACGTTTCGCGCCTAACGACAGCTCTATATCGACCCTCGAAATGGCTAATCTGACGGTAGCCGCCTGTAAAATCCTCAAGCTGACAATCTGTGCTCAGCAAATGGCAAACCCGATCATTCGCGTTCCGAAAAGGCTGAAACTATAACCGCTCGTGCCCTAAACTGACCATTTGTCACCAGAAAATAGTCTAACAGTAAGTGACTATTTACAGTCTGAAAATGGCAAAATGACTCAATACTCCATTAAAATGGCTAAACTTACTATTCGCACCTTGGAAATTCTCAGACTGACGACCTGTGCGCTGAAAATGGCAAAGCTGTCCACTCGCGATCCAAAAATGGCAAAACTGACCATTCACGCCTGGAAAATCGCTAAACTGACGATTCCTGCCTAAAAATAGCCGAACTTGGTAGTCACTTCTTAAAAACAAGAAACTAACAGTTCACGTTCGGAAAACGGATTATTCCAGCCTTGAAAATGACTGAAATAACAAAATCCGCCCTAAAAGTGGTCACCTTGCCCTTGGCATCCTAGAAATGGCTTGACGGACTGCTCTCCTTAAAAAAGGCTAAACTTTTTATTTGTACCATTTAAATATCCGAACTGCCTATTCGCGCACTAATGGCGTTTTCCATTCAATGCAATACACTTTTGAGGTGTAGAATTTTTTACCCGTCCTCTCTGAATTGAAACATGAAGAGGACGCTGCACTATACACTTGTGTAGTGTGTATAATGGAAATCGCTATAATAGTGGGGAACTGCCAATCCTATAAAAAAGGCAAGCTGACAAGCTGTAAGAATGGGCAAACTACAGTTCTTCGCGCCCCACAGGCGCGGCAACTTGCGATTCGCTTATTAAAAATGGCTTAACTGACTATGTAAACCCAAAAAATAACCAAACTGGCTATTCCCCCATGAGGAGCTGGTCCTGAACATTTAACAGACGAACCGTTTTTTCATTGGTGCGTCCCTGAAGACCTCGGATGACTTCGTCTACAGCAGGGATCTGAAGTTCTATGTGCGAATTGTGCTTTTTCTACAGTACCGGTATGTAGGCAAGAGTGGAAAGACCTCAGTACTTTGTTCTGGAATCCCTTGAGGCCGGTTTCCACTTTTGTTCTTTTGGAACGTTTCGTTCCTTCACACCGTTCCTTCTATGAGGGAACGGGCTAAAAAGTTGCCCGTTCCTTTAGAACGTTCCTTTCCTTTGATGTTTCGATGTAAACCGCTTTTTCACCGATCGGCTCCGAAGGAACGATGCGTTCCTTTTTAAAACCCAGTTTAAATGCCCAAAGTGGTACTTTAACAAGGAACGGAACGTTCCTAAAGAACAAGTGGAAACCGGCCTTTAGACTATACTTCGGTTGCTCTGAGAGGTATACAGCCGTGCTCCCTACGGTCATAAGGTTTGGTCAGTCATAAAGTTAGATGACTTGATTGTACAGCGTATTCTTGTTTTCTACCGACATCTTCGAACCTGTAAAAAAATGTTTGTCAGAAGTGGGATTCGAACCCACGCCCACAGAGTGGACTGCGACCTGAACGCAGCGCCTTAGACCACTCGGCCATCCTGACTTGAAGCTAGGCTTTTATTACATCGCGCTGAGCTCAAATTATGTGAAATCACAACTATATTCTAAAAATTGCAAGTTTCGGATCTATTTTAGATTTATAGCAATTCTTGAAATTGCTAGTTTCTGCTGGTCTTTATGTTTCCAAAATTGCAAATCTGGTCTTCATTTTCAGTGAATAGCAAGTTTCGGCGCTTCTTTTTAGTGATCGTGGAACTCGTTCTTGCCGACCACTACACCCCTGAGTCTGACGAATAGCCGTGAAATTGCCACATTTTGGAGCTAAATATCCGAGAAATGGATAGTTCCTGACTGAATATTCGTGAAATTGCAAGTTTCAGGAATTTACTAACGCGAATTTGCAAGTTTCAGGTCTTCATTTTTGCGAAATTGTATGTTTCTGGTCTATATTTTTGCGAAATATCAAGGTTCTGAGGGCCATTTTATAGTGGTCGTGGACCCTGGGCTAGACGGTGGCAAATGCGCTCTTCATAGCCTGGAGGATAGCAGCCAAAAAGCCTGATGAATTCCTACGAAATTGGAAGTCTCCTGGCTGGATATCCGCGGGTCCGCGGTATTGAAACTTTCGTGTCTTAATTCCTGTTAAAATGCGAATTTCGGATGGGCCTCGGTTTAAAACAAAAAACAAAATGCTGCCGAAAATTGCAGCACTTTGTCTGAATTTTAGCCGTGAACTAGCCTTTATCTCAATTTTACCCCCAATGAACGTTTTATAGTATTGAGGCGGGCGAGAATGGACACTGTTTCAAAATTTCAACAGTGAATCAGCTTATTTTCGTAATTTTAGCCGTGAATGGGCGATTTTTCTCAATTGTCCTCAGAAGCGAGTTAGAGATTTTTTCACATTCTCTAATAACCTAAAAATCTCCATTTTTTCATACCTATTTAAGCTTTTCGGGGTCTCTATCTGAACAGTGGACCGGGGCGGTCGAACTCCCAACCCCCAGCGCTGATACCTCGGTCTGGCGCAGATCCAGGAGTTTTTCTCAAAGCGGAGGGTGCACGAATTAAGGAGTTCCTCCACGTTTTTTTCTCAATTTCAGCCGCAATCGAGCCCTTTTACTAAAGTTTTATCCATGAAAAGGTCTCCATAAACCGTGAATTAGTGGTTTCCCTTAATTTTGACTTGTATTTTGCCAGGAAACAATTGGTGCGGTTTTGCAATTTTAACGGTGAAAGAGCACTTTTTCTCCATTTCAACTGGGAATTGGCGACTTTTTCCTCAGTTTTAGGTGCGCATGAGCACGATCCCTTAATTTCAGCCGTGTGTGTAAAGCGCAATGGGGGACTTGCATGAATCTCAGATTGGGGAGAAAAGCATACCGGTGATGTAACCCGTGAACTAAAGGATAACAACGGAAGTTGCAACCCGATTGGTGCGTTTTAAGGTTTTTAAAAAAGTTTCAAAGTTCTTCAGGAGGGGATGGATGGTGCGAGGGGAAATGACGTAAATCCTTACTTGTGAAGCATTTGATGGAACTCTAAAATTGTTTGTTTACAAATAACATGAAAAAAGTCCCTCCAGTAAACGCGTCTAACCCCCTCTTCCCCACATCATCAATTTCAATAAATAAGTTTTGACGTAATCGAACCCTCACTCAAAATTTTTAAAAATTCACTAAAAAAGTATCCTTGATTGATTTCAAACATGTGAGCAATAGGCTTGTGGAAGAGCCCTCTTTAAGAAACACCATCTTTTGACAAATATGCAAGTTCCCCATTTGTCAAGTTAGCCGTGATTTCGCGTTTTCCCATATATTATTCGGCAAATGAGTGATTTCTCTTAATTCTATACCATGGACGAGCCCTTTTTCTCATTTTTAGCCTTTAAAAGTTCTCTATAATCCGCGAATTATCGTATTTTCTTATATGTATTTGGTCCGGACTTAGGAACGCGAAACCAGGAATGGGTGCGTTTTCTCAAATTCGACTGCGAGCGAATATGACCTCTATTTTTCAATTTTATCCGCGTTGTATGACTTCTTCCTCAATTTTAGCCGCGAATGAGCGGAATTTTGGCCACGGACTTTCCCCCAAGGAGCAGCGCATTATAGCTATTTTCCCCCATTTTCGCCTGGATGTCGCATCGAGAAACTGCGGCTTTTCGCCATTTTTATCCATTTTCACCACGGAATAACGGATACGTTCCCTAACAGTGTGTACGAATCTTAAGGGGCTATATTCTGGAAGTAGGGAGTCGTTAATTTAGTGAATATCAAGAATTCAAGGAGAAATTATTGAACCCTCAGCCGTATGTTCATTTTTAATATGGGGGTCGCTCCGAAATGCGCGTACATATTAAAAAATGTACATATGGCTGAGGGTTCAATAATTCCTCCTTGAATTCTACGAGCAAAATATCAGCCAACAATTGGGTCATGGTGAGTACATTACTGAATGTCGACCAAAACCAGTAACAAGTCATATAAATGGTTCCACTTCCTGCCATGAGTGCCGCTGACGGTCCTTTATAGGCGTTTTGGCCTTGATCTCATTTTTCAATCGAACTGTTTGGGAGACTCACAAATCGCTTTCGGCACGAATCAAAACATTATGAAAAAATATCACCATCTTAACTCCGGAGGCCTATTTGAAATCTAGACGGGTTTTCAACCTCAATTTAATCAAAACATTTTGTAATTCGAACACCCAGCTTGTTCGTTTTTTTTTATCCCTGGGGGACGCCTGACCTCGGAAGACCGTACCCTCGAAATCGCGGCTTTTTAGGGACACAGTCCTGCAAAATTGGCCTTTCGAGTCCCGAGCAAAATGGGTTCTGTGAGGTCCCAATCTGCAAAGTTGTTGGTGTAGAAAACAATAAACCAGAAAAATTGTTTTTTGGAGGGCAAAATTTCCGAAATTTAGGGTTTGGTGGGTGAAATCCGCAAATTCTAGCCATCAGTGTAACCAAAACCACAAAGAATACGAGAAAGATGACTCGGGGATCCATACTATCGTCTACCTGGCTGGCTTATAGGTGGTGATAGGTGCCAATTTTTTCAACTTTTATTTTAAATTGTAGACGAAACTTACAATTTTGATCCCATGAAACAAAGATGGGCCAAGTTTGTCAATGCTATACGTTTTTATTGCTAGTTTTTACTCTTGGAAAATATATTATTGTTAGTAGAAAATTAGGCGTTTTTCAGCTTGTTTTATTGCCTGTTTCAGGTTTGGTGCGATAATATCTACGAAAGCAATTCTAGACAAGAATACCAACAAATGTAAAGGTAATGCTTCATTCTTTATCATTTTACATTTTTTCTTCTACTTTTCTCATCATTTTTTCTTTACATGTTTGGTGGAGTACCAACGTTTCTATAACCTTTTGTATTCTCCTGGTGGAAGAGTGCATGAACTCTCAAAAGTTTTAGAACCAGGGGTGCAGAAAAAAAAAAAAAAAAAAAAAAAATCCAGCGTGAACTTACAATTATGTTTGGCTTTCTTTTCTCTTTTCAATAGAAATTCCGTGAAAAATCCCGAGAATAAAACCCGTTTTCCTTTCTTCACGACTCACACACAAAAAAGGGCCGGTAGTGATTGATGGTGAAGGGGGTAGAGGGTTTGCCGGTTCATTCCCACGTGGACGTGAATAGTTTTGGATATTGCGTTGGCAGTATAGATGTGACATGGCTCTGGAGGAGAGGGCAGGCTCGAGTGGGGGGGGGGGGTATTTTTAAGACGAGGAACCTTTCTTTTATTTATATTTACTAAGAGTATTTTCTCCATTTTCCAGGTTACGGTTTTGTCGATTTTGAATCAGGCGATTGCGCCGAGGCGGCCGTCAAAGCGCTCCAGGCAAAAGGCGTGCAAGCGCAGATGGCCAAAGTGGGTATCACGCTTCTCCGTTGCCCGCCCACTGTACGTTTTGTTGCATGAACAGTAATTCTTCTCTCTCATTTTTTTTTAAACAAAATGTTTTTAAACACAGCCAAAGAACAAACACACAAACACACTCCATAAGAAGAATAAATTTAATGAAATTTTAATATCATCAAATTTCTAGATCTTCGGGGCATTGCCTTCGCTGTTTTTATGGAGGGCTCGACAGGATTTTTCCGAGTTCGATGTTCATTTTCCCCCACAAAAAAAAATCATTAATAAGTTGGCAAAGTGGTTCGTTAATTTGGCAATGATTTTCATTTGTTTTATCTCTAATTTTACATATCTGTCGGCTTTAATATTCTTACGCTTCGTTATCTTCCTCCCTTTACTAACGAGCACACTTTTGTTCACTACACTTTCACGGAAATCTACGAACCTTTGCCGTTCATATCCCATTGAATTTATTGAAGGGTTGGGGGGGGGGGATTGCTCACGACACAGCATACAGACAAAGGAACAACCAAAAAGACGGGTGGGTTTAATCGTTTCCTTTCTTGCAGTAATTTTTTAAATATCGATTTTTCCACCCGTCTATTAAGTGAAATGTTTGAAAACTAAATGAAATTATTTAAATTTAATGTGTGATGGGTGGGGTTTTTAATTTTATTTTTATTAAGGGAAATAGAGAAGAGTACAAGAAAATACAAAATCTTTAACACGCTCTATCTGTTGAAAAACACGTTTTTCTTTTGAATTTCCTTGGAGTTCATTGGCGGGTATTAACATTTTAAAAGACGCCTTTACTAGAGTTTGTAAATTGTATAGTCCTTTGTATTTTGTAGTATATGTTTTTCTCAGTTTTGAGTACATAGTCTTAATCGAACAGCTTTTTATTCGTATCCCCCTTGAACCAAGTGTTTTATCCAGTTGCCTCTTTTTCAAATTTTCAAGCTTTTTATTTGCGCAGTAAATCCCCCCACCCCTATTTTAACTTCTAGCCTTTTTTTAATTTTAGCTTTAATGCAATGACGCATGATGGTGGCGGTAACAGTTCAAGAAAAATACGAAAATCAAGGACTCTTTTCACTTGAAAATATAATTCAACTAAACCCAAAAATACTAACCTTCTCTATTTTACTAACCGCTGTGGGAGTGTATTAAAGTAGATTTATGAATAACAATTAAAAATTTCTAGGTTGTAGACGTAAATTAGCCCCTCCCTCTATTTCAGTAGTTCAGAGGTCGTCATGATCCATGTTAAACCGTCGTTAACCTCTATAACGTATTGAACGCTATAGTTCTTTCCAAAATAACGCGATTTAGGATGGATCATCTTCTCTCCTTCATGCTAGAATTTAAAATTCATATACAACTGAAAGTTGTGAGATATGAATTTTCAGTCAGAAAAAGTTATTCTGTTTATCTGCGAGTGCCATTTTTACCATAAACAAACGTATGACAATGCTAACGTACTTTTTATTGTCTGCGGGGATTTTGCAGCAACAAGAGCAGGATCCTACGAATTTGTACATAGCTAATCTTCCCCCTAGCTACAAAGAGACTGACTTGGAGAACTTGTTGAAAACTTACGGACAAGTCATTTCGACGAGAATTCTGAAAGACGCGACGGGGATGAGCAAAGGAGTTGGTTTCGCTAGGTATGTGCTTTTATAATTACTAACAATAATTAGGGTACTGTTTATTATATTTTTATTATTTATGTTTATTTTTTAGGATGGAAACCAAAGAGAAATGCGAACAAATAATTCAAGTATTTAACGGTAAAACTCTGCAAGGTAGCAAAGACCCACTACTCGTTAAATTCGCTGATGGTGGTCAAAAGAAAAGGAACTATAGAACAGAAAATAGAAGCTGGAGGGAAGGATCCGAGGTACTTAATACAAAGAGAACTCTTGTTTCGAGTTTTCACAATTTTTTTTTCTCACCTCCTATGTTTTTTCTTCTTCAGGGGAGTCAAATGGGGTACGATGGCCCGCAGAATGGCGTAGGAGCTGCTGGGAATATGCTACCATTGGCTCACTACGGTGGTTACCAGGCTCAAGTTTCGAGCTACCCGCTTCAGGCTGCCTCGTGGCATAGCGTCCTTCCGCAGTACGTGATGCAACCTGCTCCTCACATGTCGCAAGTTGAGGTTAGATACCTAATTCTTCAATAATGATTGACGAAACTAAAGAATCCTCCGGTTAATCGACTTTTAAACAATTACGAATTCGTAATTTCGTGGACAGTTACCACGAGAATTCACCCCCGAAACCTGAGAATTCACTGATATTTAGCTCCGAATGACGTAATTTTGCGGCTATCCATCAATATTTTGGCGCTTTCGAGGGCGGCTTGACCGGAGTCCGCGGCCAACTAAAAAAAAGGCTCCGTAACTTGCATTTTTGCAGGATTAAAAGACCCGAAACTTTCAATCGCGCGGATGATCCGCCCGGAAACTTCCAATTTCGTGGATATTTGATAGGCAACAAGCTCTGTTCGGGCTACCAAGCCTGGATTCCGCAGCCACACAAAATGCCCCGAAAATTGAATTTTTTAAAAAAAAATTAAGACCCTAAACTTGAAATTTAGCCGAAATTAGGATCCGAAACTGTTAATTACCCGAATATTGAGCCAGGAAACTTGTAATTTTGATAAAATTAGGACATGTACTTGTAAACGCAGCTAATTCTTGCTCTAAGGCCCCGTACTACGTGGGTGGAAGTCACGCGTTTACAGTGGAAACGCCCGTTGTGTCCTATCTAGCTCTATGTTTTTGATTAAAATGGCACGCTTGCTACAAACGCTGAATGTTGCAATTACACGGCTATTCTTCAGGATATTTTTTATTCTTATATTAGTCCGTGGGTGGGTGGGGGTCAATTTCACGGGCATGTATTTAGTTCCAAAATGTTGTAATTTTGCGGCTATTCGGTAGTCAGGGCTCCGCGATCACTAAAATTATAGCCACGAATCTTGCAATGTCGCGAAAATTAAGACCAGAAACTACACAACAACTTCCCTGATATTTAGATAAGAAAATTGCAATGTCGCTGATTTTTAACTCCAAATGATACCTACACTTTTGTGGCTATATTTGCCAGTCTTAGGGCGCTGTCGGGGCCGGCAAGCTCTGGTTCCGCGGTCATTAAAAAAATAAAGGTCGCGAAACATGCAATTTTGCCAAAATTGGGTCCGTAAACATGCAATTTTTGTGATATCTAAATCCGAAACTTACAATTTCGCAGATGTTTAGTTCCAAATTATGTAATTTCGCGACTATTCAATTCATCAATCTATGCCCGCTCGTTCGGGGCATGTTATACTGTACTACGCGCCAACTATTTTTAATTAGTCCCCGGAACTTACCATTACGTGAAAGTAAAGACCAGTCTTTTATTATTTTGCCCCGAAACATGCAATTTGGCAGATTTTCAACCCCGAGTGTCGAAATTTTCCGTCGACTCTGCTCAAATGCTGCAATTGAACGGCTTATTGCCCAAGAAATTTGTTGATTGACTGACTAATTTGCGGTACGTCATTCACGCAGTCGTCTTATAATCGCGTTCAAAAGCAAAATGTATTTCTTTACAATTTTTTACCTCGTAAAATATTGATCTCACGAACTGGCAATTTTGTGGCTATTTGTCCTTTGAATCCCCGAAATTGGCAATTTCATGGATATTTAGCCTTGAATATTGGCATTGTCATGACTATTTTCGCCCGGACCAGCAATTTCACTGATTGTTAGCCTCCGAAACTTGTCTATTGATTTCACCGTCTGAATGAACATGTAGTGGTCGAGTCATGGGCACAGCCAGACGGGGTGGGGAGGCAATGGTGGTCAGATGTCCAACCTGGTTCAAAGTGAACCATGGTAATATTTTTTAACGTGGATAACGTTTTACTCGAGGTGTGTGCTGTATAATGACTGCATTCGATGAAATGAAAAAAGAACCTCAGAGCGCTTGCGCGCTGCCTCCTTGGTGATGTGCGGTGGTATAAGAAGAGAAGGACGCCCTGTCTTTCTCATCTGTGGTGTGGAGTGGAGAAAAGTGAGTAAATACACAGAACGTAATTTTCATGTAAACTCGCGTGGGCTCCGAGAACGTGTGCAAGTGGCCACGTCAGGGCATGACGATTCGCCGTCCGAGCAAAAGTGGGTTTTTAGATAACGAAACCCGATGATATTTTGCCCCACTAAATCCCTCTAAATTGGTTCTTTAGAGCGTGAAATTGGTTTGTTAGCGACTGAAACCCCCAAAATTGCTATTTTTAGATAATAAAGAAGCCGATGAAATTGCTTTTCAAGTGACAATGAACCAGCAAAAGGGGTTTTATCCCCCAGCGAAATGCATTCTTAGCGAACAAATCTGCTTCTGTACCGTGAGCAAAACCCGTTTGATAGATTTTTGTGCACCAAAACGAGCGACATTGCTTTTTAGTAAGAAAAACCAACCAATTTCTTTCCTAGCGAGCGAAATAGATATTCTAGTGAGCAAAACTTACGAAATTGCTTTTTGTGTTCCAAGGAGCGAAATTGCTTATTTAGAATAATGTAGACCGTCTAAATTGGAATTATAGGCCTAAAAGGTTGAATTTCCCCCAAGTGCAGTCTAGTCTCTGTTTCCAGCCTCGGAGATTCACAGTGCCCTTCAGTTTTGGTCGAGCTTCTCATTATGGTTTGCAATACGCCGGCACCGCCGTAAAATACTGCATTTTATAGATAGACAAGTTTCTTATGGACCGAAAGAAGTGGTAAATTCAGTTAACTTTCTAAACACATGTTCCTAGAATTGTCTGGAAATTTGGGCCCTCAGGGTCCTTTAGAAACTTGTCAAGTTATAGTGAGGAAAGCACCAAACTTTACAGAAATGTTCTATGGACCAATTAGAAAGATTTGAGTCGCGGTTCCGTCACTTTTAGTGCATTTCATTCTGAAAATGCACTATTGGTCTCGTCGTGATGGTGGCAAACATGGGTCATGTCATGTTTTTTCTAACTGGTGGCGGCACAGGGGGAGCAGAGAGGTACTTGGGGATAGAAATTATTTAAAAATGAATCTTGCACTTTTTCAGGGCTTTAAAAAGTGTAATGATATCACAAGAGTATATGTATAGAACAAGTTTTGTCCCGCACGTTTTGGCCTTATCCTCATTTGTCTGCCTCTATGAGTGCTTACCGCACCCGAAGCGATTTCTCTCGAAGTACTACACTGAATTTCATGAAATTTGGAAAATTGCCTCATACTTGGTGTATAATTAATTAATGATCATATTCTGTAGACGAAACGATCCGACCACTCAATGGGGGTGGCGGTGGTTAGGAGGGAGGGGGAGAGGTGTACAATTAAATCATACTAACTTGCTGTAAAACAAAGGGTGAAAACGAAGGAAAACTGATTATTAAACTTTTTTGTATTTAATTCGATAATTGGGTGGAAATATTTGCTCCCTTGGAGCAGAGATTTTGGTCTTATTCTGGGTATTTTCTCCAAGTGTTACCTTGGGAAATGTCCTCTAGTCTAGGCGATTGCAGCAGATTACTCCAATATCCTGCAACTTCAGAAGCGACGATGCTCAAAACGCGAGTCAACTTTTTTGAACGTATGAGTTAACAACTAATAGGAATGTTTGATTATAAAACAATGATGCCACGATCAAAAGATCTGTTCCAGAAACGCGTTTGAAACATGTTCAGTTCAGAGCAGAGTTACTATGGGATCAGCGAATAAAATTTAAGATGATTCCATTTCATTGGCTGCTTTCATGGCAACTCTGTTCCGAACATGTTCGAAACACCCGGCTGGAACAGACCAAGTAAAAGATTATCTTAATCACAATAAAAACAAGTCAATTTTGAGTAATTTTTTATTTTTGCGTGTCAGACCCTAAAATCAAGAAAAATGAACTGCACATTAGTGGTTCTTTTCATTGGAAAACAGTATAGTAATGTACTTTTTGTTGTCGCACATGCCATTTTGAAATGCTTGCGTGTCATAATGCATGGGATATGAGGTTTTCGACATGAGCATCTCATTGAATTTCAGGAAGTCTACTTGTAGCCACGCTGATCGAGTTCCCAGTTGTACGCTGCACAAATTGACGGTAATTTCGATTTTCGACCAAACTAGAAACCAGTTCCCATCCTGAAAACGCCATCACCATGGGAGCTGGAGGTGAACCGTTACCCTGAAGGGATCTACCGCACACCTGGCCATCCATGATACGCTGATATCTTAATGTGTTCCACCAGTGCGGCACGATTTTGTGGAATGACAGCCAAAGGTTTCCCCTCAGTGCAGAAAGGCTCTTTCGTGCCCTCCCCGTCCCACCACTCGTGACGCCCGTCATCTGTTAAGGCGATTGCCATTTTTGTTGTGGAAAGTCAGTTTCTCGGGTGAAATTTTAATTTGTTTTGTTTTTTATGGGAAAAATGTTCAGTTTTAATGATAATTGGCCCGGCCCGTTTGGAAGAGTAAATTGACGGTTCCCGTGAGTGAAGCTGGTTGCGAGGATCGTCATGATTAGTGATCCCCCCCCCTCTCCTTTATACTGAGTGATCAACCCCCCCCCCTTCAATCATCGTTCGCTTTTCGAAATATGCTGTTCGTTATGAGGTTTGTTTAGCGGTAATCCTGATGGTTGGGATTGGGACTGGGGGAGTCGCACTAGTAATTTATTGTTGTCGGTATGAAACTTCCCAGAATTTCATTTTAAATTGTGCGCGCCTTCCAGGAGCATCTTGAAAACTTATTGACAATCCAAAATATTAAAAAAATCAATGAGTTCATAAATGACTGTATCAATACAGATGTGTACTGTACAGATGATGCAGGGAGCTGATCCTGGAGTGCAATACGCTCCTGTGCTTCGACAACTCTCGGCACATATGAACACTCTTCAAATCAGTCCCGCCACTCAGGTGAGAATTATTTTGTCTCCTGTTGATGTTACACCACGGTGATTTTTTACTTTCATTTTCAAGGCCTGATTTCAACAGAACTTAAATTGACATATAACTATTACACGCTTTTATACGAATCCCATGACCTTTTGAACTTGGTTAGTTATTATCATGGAGGAATGATATACTGGAGAAAATATACTGGAAAATATCCATTCGTATGAAATTCAGCACGATTCCCGCTTTAAAATAGAAAAAATAAATAAAATGTGAAGCCTTCCGACCAATAGCATTGTATGAACAGGCCACGCCCACTAGGGGAGATTTTTGGCTCGCCTAAAAGTTCACCTGGGCCTCTTCATATTATTACTTCCTCCATGGTTATGACCACGATAAATTACTGGTGAAATCAGGTCTTATACGCTACTTTTCGATTATTAATTATTTTTCATCAACACCCCTTCCATTATTTCTTTTAAAAAAAAAAACAAAAACTAGTACATCACACAAGCGGCGCCCTACTCTTACTATCCACCATCGATCATCCACACTGTTCCAATACCGGAGACCGAGCACAATTCCAACACAGCCTCGCCCGACAACACGTATCAAGCTTATCAACCGGCTCAAAAGTGAATTTAGTAACAAATTGAAAATTCATCCTTCCTCCCCCTCTAACTCTCTTTCACACACAAAGAAAGTTTTTGCCCGTGCTTCTGCCGTTCCCTTCCTGATCCTCATCACACCATTTCTCACCTAGCTGAAACACCATATGGTTATAGGCTAATTTAAGTTAATTTTGGGCGAGGGAATTATGTAAAAACACACCAAAAAAAAATCGAGCTACAGCAAAAAAAAAAAAAAATCATAATAACAAAATTAAAAAATGAATAGAACAAAAATATCATATCCCTGAAATGATTTGCTAGTTAGACGTCGCCGCGTTAATAATACCAAGAAAATAGTGGCACCGAAAAAATAGTTGTTTCTTTCTCGTTGACACAAAAAAATGAACACTTGTTAATCATGACAAATAATGTTAAAACTGCACCTTCTTCTTTATTAGAATTAAAAGAAAAAATAAATCATTTTTCTACGACAATTCGACAATTATAAGCCTTTAAGATGTGAAAGGAGAATTCAGTGTCCGTGCTCTGTAATGTCTGTAACTATTGTAGAGTCTTGTACATAAAGGCTTGAAAACTCTGTGCTTTTTTTAAAAAAAAAATGTAGATGTACATAGTCACTTTATTTTTCTTCAAAAAGCTAAATAAATAAAAATCTGTGAGCGAAGAAGCCAGTCTTCCATTTCTCTTGTTTAATATTTATTCCTTTTTGTCGTTTACATAGTGATTCGGTAGCACAGAAACACCTAGTAAAAAGTGTCTTAAAAGAAGAGAGATGAAAACCTCTATTTTCAAGTTTTGAATGGGTGTAGGGGGGTTTGTGTCAATGTAGAGGCCAAATTTAAATTTTTAAAAGCCGAAACATGTTCCAAAAAAGTGCCAAAAAAACCATGTGTTGAAAAATGTAAGAAATAATAAAAGAACAAGGTGCAGTTATAAACGTGTTTTTAATGTGACTCTAAACTCGATATACTATAGAATATATAAATATACAAAGAGAAAAATAATGACTGTTTATTTTATATACTCGATAAAAAGAAAGCTCGGAGTTCAAAAATGTCAGAACCGAGAAGTTGAAAAATCTTACCACTATTTTTTTATGAGCAATAGTTTTATCTAAAGATGAAAATAATGTAGCTATGTGTGTGTTTGTTAAAAAATTATTAAGAAAAAACAAAAAAGGGAAAAAATACTGGCTTTAAACTTTTGAAAGGCAAAAAATGTCGAGATCAAGACTCTTCTCAACATAAAGTTAGATTTTTTTGTTCAGAAAACTAAAACAATAGTTGAAAAAAGTGGTTTAAAATGAGGAAAACAATGTGATTTTTTTACTGTAGCAATGGAGTTTTTTTACATGCTCAATTTTTTAAAAATGGAAAAAAAAACAATTTTGACAACAAAAGAACTGCTAAAACCTCAAAAAATAAACATTTTTTTTGTCACACAAATATTTACCATAAAATGAAAGAAAAAACTCTTGATTCGATTAGCTCAGTGAAAGAGAAAATTGAGGGCGTCGTCTGACATTAAATATAGAAAAAAAATATATATTTTTTCGTTGTTTTTATGAAAAACAAGCCAATAATGAGAAAAATTATTAAGAAACAACATGCTGTAGTTATTCGGGGGATGAAAAACTAATTGAAAGTCATGGAAGAAGAAAAAATAACCTAGCAAGTAAGAAGTTTTAGGCTAAACACAAATTGTAGATTTTTAAGAACGTCAGTTGCTAAATTTTGTGTTTCTCTTTTGTCTCTCAATTCGCCAGTTTATTTGTAAGTTGAATAATTTATTTATTTTGTTTTTATCATACTCTTTTTCGGGTTTAAAACGCTAGAAAAATTGCCTTCGAGTTGTGTTTAAACCTCGCTCACAACTGAGAAAAAAATGAACCCGAAAAATAAATCTCAAAAGAAACTGTAGGTCTTAGAGATAAGTAGAAATAATTTAAGGCTTTTCTGACTTTTTTTCGTGTAAAAAAAACAAACAAACAAACAAAAAACAAAACGAAAAAACTGAAAAACTTATTTTTAAACAAAAAGTAGCTTAGTTTGTTATAGGTTTAAGATGGAAAAAGAGCATCAAACGCGCTGGTATTTTTCAAATTCAATTTTGGCAACAGTAGAAAAATGTTTTTTCACGGGAAAAGTCCTATGAAAAGTTGAAATAAAACTGGTAATTAAAGGACTCTAAAAATGCCACAATCAGTTTATCCTCTATCGACGTTTGTGCTGTACATGTGCTAGAAAAAAAAATAGGGTAGTTGATTTGTGTTTTGTGGCGTCATTTTTTTTATTTTATTATTATTTTTGTTTTCTTCCAAGTAAAATTCGAGTTTTAAGTAGTTGTACATTTAATGATAGAGAGTTGATCGAGTTTTGTACAAAACGGAGGTGCGCGAACCGGGAATTTATCATGATCGAGTGAGTGGATTATTTTTCTTTTATAAGTAGAGCCAAATATTAGGTAATTAACTTTTTTGTTTAGAAGAAGAAAAATGGTTTTCTCATTGAGCGTAAACATATATTTTTCAATATAAAGTCGAAAAAATTAAAAAAAAAAAATGTCTACATCAAAAAGCTGCCGCTGAAAAGTAGTTTGAGCCTCCAGTTTCTCAAACTATGCCGACTGATTTTTCTTCAATCAATTAAACTTTTGTTTCCTTCAAATATTAGGAACATGGTGAGAGTCTTCATCACTAACTGAAATCTCTTAGTTCCTTTAATTATTTATTTTTTCGAAAAAAAACAACAAACAAACAAAATGTAGTTAATAATTTTATTTTTTTTGTAGTTACCGTTACTGTAGGAATCTGTAAAACATAAAGGGGCTGGCGCCCAAAATAATAGACCGAAAATAAAGAAGGGGATCTCTTCATTCAATTTCCTCTCCATAAAGTGATTTATTTGGGGAACCGAGTGATACCTAAAATCATTCCTTTTTTTACTATTATTTTTTTAAATATTTTTATTTTAGGAGAGGAGTTAAAAATTCTATTTCCAGGACAATTTCGTATAACAAAAATAATTTGTGTTATTTATTTTTTTAAATTTTGTTGCTAATTTAAATAATTTATAAGGAGTTGATGTATTCATATATTATTATTATTATTTTTTTTTTTTTAAGAAAAAAGGAACAGGTGCAATACTAGTTGCTATTGAAATTCTCTTCAATGAGGGTTTTTTTAGTTTCTCATAAAAGAAATGAAAATGCCAGTGACGTTTTTATTAGAAAAGAAGTGTTTAGTTGGAAAACTGTGGAAAAGTATTTATTTAATTTTTTGTTTAGTTAAATTAAGTAGATGCTAGTTGAATTTCGACTTTCGAGTAAAAACAAAACAAGAACCCAAAGATTATAGTTTTCTTTTTTCTTTTTTTATTTCTATATTAATGAGTATAACAAATTATTTTTTTTATGTAAATGTAAAATTGTTTTGAAAAATTGTGATAAAAAACAAAACAAAAAGTTTAATGCAGCTGTAAAGAGAATTAAGGGTCTTGTTCTATGTTCGAGGCCTCTTTTTTAAATATATAAATCTCTTTTTTGTTTTTTGTATCTATAGATTTTTTTAAAAAATTTAATTGTGGTCATAGAATGAAATTTTCGTGTGTCGTGTGCAGTGCGGTGGACAAACTCTGAAAAAAAAAGAAGAGAAATACGTGAACATTCGATGTGCGCGTTTCCCCTTTTCTCCCCACACAAAAACTACGTGTTTTGTTTCCCCCAAAGAATTTTTTTTTTAAAAAGGAAAGACTTTTTTATTGGTTATAATGTATAAATAAATCTGCGAAAAAAGACGGCGAAGAGACTTTTTTCTATATTTGATAAGAATTTTTATGTTGTTTTTTAGTTCTTAGGCCGTGATGAACCATAAGCGTGTAAACATTTTTTGAATTGATGAAAACAAAAATAACAAAAATGTGCATGGTTCGATAGTGTGTAAGTTCTTCTAAGGATTAAATTTAATTAATAATTTAAAAAAAAAAAAGTTGAAAAAGGAAACACAAAAAAGAAAAATTTGCTGGAAACGCGGTTTCCTTCTTTTTGCCAAAATTGGGTTGAAACTTTTTAGATGGAGGAAAAAGGAGGTCGTTGATCCTTCTCAAAAGTTTTGTTTGTTCTCTCTCTTTTTTGTTCTATTTTATTTTATTTTTTCGAAAAAAATTAAGAAACAAAAAATATGTCCACTGTTGTAACTGATCGAAATAAAGATTTTCATCAGTGGAATTTTGAATTACCCTACCAATCTTTTCCTCATAATATAATTTTGTTCTCTCTTCGATAGGCTTGAAGTACATGCATGATTTTGCGGCTGAAGCCCTCAGCTTTTATATATTTTTTAACTCACTAACTTCGCGGGATATCACTATTTTATTTCTCACAGAGCCCAATTTCTTGGCTAATTCAATAACGAAATTTCGCCTTTGGCATCTTTTAAAAAGCAATTTGCCAGTTTGGCTCTTTGTGAAACTAAATTTTTGGGGATCTGGTGTGCGAGAAAAAGTGCTCGTTCGCGTATGAAATCCAGAAAAGGACATTTTGCGGCGAGGACTGAGGAAAAACACCCATTCACGGCTAGAATTGAGAAATAGCGCTGATTGACCTTAAACGTTAAATTCGCGGTTGAAATTGAGAAAACACACCAATTTGCGGTTTCGCGATCCAAAGTCCGGGCCGAAATTAAGAAAAAACGCTAATTCACGGTTTACAGTGTTCTATTCACAGCTAAAATTGACAAAATAAATTGCTAGTTCAATGTAGAATTGAGAAAAGTCACTCATTTGAGCTAAAATTGAGGAAAAACGCCAATTCACGGCTAAAATTGAGAAATGGAGCTCATTCACGCAGGTAAAATTGAGAGAAGGCGCCAGTTCGTGGTTTCTCAAACCAACATCTCGGTAAACATTGCGGCAAAGTGCTAATTGACTGTTTTTACACATAGGAAGTTAGCGGGTACAATTGAGAAAGAGCACGAAGAGTGCTTATTCTCGGCTAAAATTAAGGCAAATTGTTCGTTCTCATGTGAAATTGAAGAAAACGCCTATTTCAAGGTTCGCGGTGCAACGTCCGGGTCAAAATTAATGAAATTCGCTAACATGCGGATTATGTGGACCTTTTCGCTGCTAAAATTTGAAGGGGCAAAAATTCATCAAGTCAGAAATGGGATTAAAGCACTAATTTGCCGCTGTAAAATTGAGGGAAAACGAATTGGCAGAATCGTCACCGTTTGTTTGTTGATTGGTGGAATTGTCGTGGCTAAAATTGAGAAATAGCGTTCATCCACAGGTTAAATTGAGGAAAAACTGCTCTTTTGCGGCCAACAGTGGCAGAACGCACCAATTCGCGGTTAGGCGATGCTCAGTACTGGCCGTAATTGAAATAGTAAATCAAAAATGCGTTATTTAATGGTTTTTTGGGACCTTTTCACGCCTAAAATGAAGAAATGAGCTAGTTCGAGGTAGAATTGTGAAAAAGCACTCAGTTTTACCTCAAATAGTTAAAGTTACAGAGTACTTAACCTAAAAGTTACAGAGTAAAACCTAAAAAAGTTACAGAGTACTTCCTGGGAGCCTGAAGGACCTCGTGTAGAAAAATAGATTGTCCCGAAATAACAATAGTCCGGGAGCCCACCGTGTGAAAAATCCGGGTCATTTGATCGTGTCTCGTCCCTACACAGGACATTTTATATGAATGATCCAGGAAACACACTTCTGAGATCACCAGACATTTCTGCGGGACAGGGGCCCACACCACAGCTAGCTTCAGGAGAACACCCCTTTGGTCCTCTTCTACATCGTTTAGGATCCTCTGGAAGCCAATTTCGTGTTTCGGCACTTTCGAATCGAAACCCAATTTCGAATTTCGTCTTCTACAAAAGCAAATTTCGTGTCTTGGCTCCTTCAAAAGCCAATTTCGTGTTTTGGCCCCTTCAAGTCCAATTTAGTGTTTTCGGTGCCTTCAAAAGCCAACTTCGTGTTTCGGCCCCATCAAATGCCAATTGTGAGTTTTGGCTCCTTCAAAAGCCAATTGCGTGTTTTGGCTGCTTCAAGTCCCTATTTTGTGTTTTGGATCCTCCGGAAGCAATTTGAAGTGGAAGTGAAATTTTTGAATTTCGAGACAATGTGTTCTCTGATCGTGGGCAGGTTTAATTCCCTGTGGAGCTGGGAGTTTCTTACGAACCAGGGGGCATCTGCCACCGCCCTTAGTATTTTATTTTGGATGACCTGTAGCTTGTGCAATTTAGACTTTGCAGCAGCTCCCCACATTTCACTCCCATGTTAAGCGATAGAGAAAAGGAGCTCGGTCCGGGAAATTGTTCACCGCTCGGTGAATGAACCCGGCGAGCTCAGGGACGAGCGGGAGAGAATGACCCGATAGCGTCAACAAATCCTTGAGGAAACTGCTTGTCATCCACAACACTTCGGGTTTTACAAACATGTCCTCGGGGGTTTAGTATAAAAACCCAGGGGGGACGGAGTGGAGCTCTCGGCTAGAGTCGGGGGACAGCTTAGAGTCAGGGACGCACATCCGTGCAGGGGGAGCCGAAGCCTCGCGACCAGCCCTCGCGCCAGCTCGTGTACACGCTACCGCAGGCCGTCGGGCCTGGGGAAAGGTGAGTCAGACTGTAAATAATAAATGTACATCACGGGGTAAAGGTACCTCTTTGTTACCTTTGTCGACTTCCTGAACCCAGACTCATACGGCGGTACATAGCATCAATGGTCGGATTATAGATTTGTACACGATCACTTCAAATCACCAGTTGAATCTAGAAGCATCATATTCGGTACGTATACTCCATGATATACTAGCCTTTGATTCCCATTTTAATTTTTTGAAAAAGTCAAGGTGGAGGGGGTGGTGCCCCCGGAGTGGAAGTAAGTGTGTGGTCTTGTTAGCACGATAACTCTCGAAGAAATTAATTTATCGGAACGAGATTTGGCCCGGAAATCAGTAGTCATACGACCTCGGTTGGTATTGCATTTGGGCCAAATCAGTCAAGGTGGAGGGGGGGGGAATGGGGCTTGAAATGGTCAAAAAATCACTACAAATCACCAGTTGGTTCCAGAAGCATTATATTCGGTACGATGATTTCTTTTTGAAGTAGCCTTTGATTCCCATTAACCTCAGCTTAAACAAACCCGGCATCAAACAGTACGAGGAAGGGTCAAACATTAACGAAACAAATCATGGTCTCAACATTATTACTTCTGGGACGGCTTAGGGTATCCGCATACGAAATGAAATGCACTCTTTCCGACCGCCAGCTGCCGGAGCGAAATTTTTGTTAATGTGTTTTTCCCACGTTAGCCGTCTGTCAAGATGGAGGCAATTTTTTTTGGCAAATGACAATTTTTGTCATGTCCTGATTAAAATCAGTGGCTGAACAGTGGAACTAGGATCAGTGGGGGGGGGGGGCTCCGTCCTTTGTCCTGCACCAAACCCAACACCCCCCCCCTCCATAATATTTCTTCTTCTTCATTATTATGAAATTCGGGTCCTTCTTTCGTCTGGGAAAATTCACGTCACCCTACTTATAACAGGATCTGGAGGTTAGAAACGCGTCAATTCACGGTCATCAGAGACTAAAGCACAGAAACGGCCACTAACCGTCAAAAAATAAATAACTGCCGGAAAACTGTTGTTTGTGGCCTTCTATTTCGGATTATATGTCGAAAAAATGAAACTCCCCCCCCCCCCGGAAAGTGATACTTTTGGAGCTAAACTTTAAATTTTAGACCTTAGTCGGTACCTAAACAGAGCTGGCATTTCCTCTCCCACCATATGATTCGAGGAATCGGTTCTGTTGCTGAGCAAGTCCCGCGAAAGTTTTAATGGTTAAAAATGTGTTGAATTTTAACTTTTTGATTCTAGGGGAGGGCAACTGCCCACCCCTTCTGCCCCCTGCTGGCTATGCCCATGGCTCGACCCGTTAGCCGCGACTGGTGGCCAGCCAGTCACGCCCGAGAGACTCCGCGTGGAGGTGGGCCTTATGAGCTAAGTATGTTGGCCTGGAGACTGACAACTTCGAGTTGGTCTAAAACTCACTCCCTCACTCACTCATTCTCTCTCTCTTGGATATCAGCAGCAGCAGATATGGGTCTCAACAGAGCCAACCCGCAAAAAATTCCGTTTTTGAAGGTGCCTAAGGCGCAAAATTGGTTTCTAAAAGGGCCGGATCCACGAAATTCGGGGTTTCATCGGATCAACAGGTATTTCATGCTGCTAATCCCGCGGCATCCTGAGCCAACAGTGCGTTGTTTTTTTGTTTTAATTAAAAAAAGCCAGAGCTACCAAATTGGCTTTTCGAGTGGGAACTTATGGCGTTTTCCATTCAATGCAATACACTTGTGTGGTGTAAGTTTTTCCACCCGTCTTTTCTGAATTGAAACATATGTTTATGGAGAGGACGCGGCACTACGCACTTGTGTAGTGTTATTATTGAATGGAAATCGCTAATAATTTTGATTTTTGGCGAGCAAGAACAAAAGCTGTTTTGACTGTGCCAGCCCTTCTAATTTTTTTTTAAGGAGCCTGACCCACGAAATTGCTCTTTAAAATGATCGAATGTCCGGGAATTTTGATTTCAAAGGTGTGAAGTTCAGGCAGACACTATAGGCTTATACATATTTACCGTTCCGAACACTACGTCTTGCTGTGGTTTGAAGGGTGGGAGGGTAAATGGCACCCCCTTCTGTCTCTGGCATGATGCGATATTTTGTCAGAGAACACACACTGATACATTTTAGTGGGACAGGAAAAATGAAGAAAATTAAAATTTTAAAATTGTAGCTCTGGGGGGGGGGGTCTATCCCCCACATCCTCCCCGTATCTACGCCTCTGCGTTGAGGAAGGGCAGACCTGTCGAGAGGGGGGAGGCGCATTGGGTTCGTTTTCCCCGGGCCCGGCCTTCCTCGGGGGCCTTCATCACTTTTAGTAGTAGGGGCAATGGAGAAGCTCAGTCCACTAAATTCAAGAGCGGGTGAGAGAGTCCATCACCAAGTGGGCAGACTATCAGTGGCGTAGCGTATGGGGGGGGCGCTGGGGCGGCCTGCCCCGGGCATCACTTGAAATGGGGCATCAGCCGGCTGAGGATTTTATTTATTTTTAACGTGAATAATTTAAAGAACCGAGCACAGTTGGTAAATATTGACTCCTTTTGCGCACCACCGGTACAAAACACTCCACATCTATTCAACTGCCCAGTCCCCATAGTTGCTAGGTGCTCCGTGAAAGCAATCGTGGATTCAGGTCTACCAAAAGGCACCAAAACCGCACAAAATGGTCCATTTTAGGCCAGTGCACCCCCAAGAGCTGTCTTGGTGCATAAAACGACTGCCAGTTGGTGGGAGGAGGCGTAAAAACTACAATGAAGTTGACCGAAAGCTGAGTCTTGGCGATGCCATGGCTGTCTTTGGAGGCAAAATAGTCTAAGAACTGGCCAGAGCGCGCAAGTGGCTGCGGGTTGCATCCCAGCACACCCAGTAAGTGTTCCACGCAAACACGCTCCGTCCCTCCACACGCCAAGTGTAAGCTGGAAGAATTTGACAGAGCCAACCTATCGGAATTGAAGTCTTTTGATTAACCAAAGGAGGAAAAATTGTTTTTATGTAGAGCCGAATAACCCTCAAAATTGGTATTTTGAGTACAAAGTCCGCGAATTGGTTTTTGGAACGACCAAAGCCCTTGAGATTGGTTTATTGAAGCGCAAAACCTGTGAAGTTGGTTCTACTCAGAGTCAATCCTCGAAATTAGGGGTTTCAGGAGTAAAACCCGTGAAAGTGTTTTTTGAAAAGCTGGACCCTCAGAGGTTGTGTTTTTCATGTAATAAGCCAAGCCAAGCTCATGATTTTTTTTCTGCAGAGTCAAACCCTCAAAATTGTTTTTTTCAACGATTAAACCCCACGAAATCGGTTTCTTGAAGACCCATTCTCGTGAAGATGGTTCCCTCCGGAACACCCCCCCCCCCATCGTTGATCGTTCATCATGTTGACTTAATTATTACTACAAATCATGCTCACAGAGACTATGAAACTGCTGATTTTTTCCCCGAGAAACATTCCCACGCCAAGAAAGAATCGGACACCACAGTCTGTTTATTCCGAAAAAAGGCGAATATGTTAAGTAGGGCATGGTCTTTCCCCGTTCCCTCTGGTAAATTGAATACGATGTTTGGGAGAAAATTTCCCCGAGGAGCCTGAAAGTTTTCCCTACCCTAACCTTCGATGATTTCCGATTGAGGCGAGTAGTGCGATACTCGCATTTTTTATAGTGGGGGGGGGGCATCAACCTTGACCTCCGCTCGGGGCAACAAAATGTCACGCTACGCCGCATATGGGCGTAGCCAGCGGGGGCAGGGGTGAGCAGTTGCCCTCCCCTAGAATCAAAAACGCATATTTCGTGGGGCAGCTGCCCACCCCAAAATTCCAAAAATATTTTCCCTGATCTGGCTAACAGAAACACGAATTTATTATATTTCGCTCCATAAAACCAATTTTGCGGATTTTCCTCACTAAAAAAACAACAGATGTTCGCACATCGGTTTCACCAAAAATCAAAAATTCGCGGATATTTGTTGCTGACAAACCGATTTCGAGGGTCGGCTTAACTTGGAAACGTAATTGATTTAACATTTGCTTTTATTGTGTCGTTTCAATTATAAATTAAACAATTATTCGAGTAGTCACAACAAATTTGTTGTGACTACTCGAATAATTGTTTAATTTATAACTTGGAAACCGATTTTGCTGATTTTTCGCACTAAAATCCCATTTTCGTAAGGTTCGACGCGCAATTTTCGTGTGTTTGGGTTAGCTCAAATCGTGTTTAGCCCGCTGTGCCATACAGACTTATGGTGGGAGAGAAAACTGCCAGCTCTGTTTACCGTCTCAGGTCTAACATTTAAAGTTAAGCACCAAAAGTATCACTTTCCGGTATGGGGAGGGGGGAGAGAAGTTTCAATTTTTCGACATAAAAGCCGATTAAAATGCTTTTGTTGTTATGCGCAGTTTCACAGATTTGGTTTGAAGGTATGGTGACGTACGCCACAGTCTTACAATTTAAACCCCCCACTTACGTTTCTGTAAAGTAGGTAGTTCAGCAGTAACAGACGAAAAATGATAGACAGGAAGTTTCGACGCTTAAGGGGCCTGACCCTATAATAAGGGGGTTTTACGGTAGTCCAGTCAAACGGTAGTTCTACGTGGACAAATATCGTCTTCGATTTTTTCTCTTTATTCTATGTTTTTTGGGGCGAGGAACACGAATCTGAAGAGATCCAATAAAATTTCCTACTGCTATAACTCTCTACTGCTAATTTTTGGCACTTTTTTCTGTCTTTTGCTTGTGACTCCTTAACGCATTCTATGTAAAATTGTACCCTGTTCTTTTTTGAAGAACACATCGCACCCTTAGATGCAGACCGTTACATCTCCGAAAATAGCGGATTTGGGTTAAGAGCGTTAAGATTTTAGAAAACGCGTGTATTTTGCAAGGAGCAGAAAGTTACGAGTGTAGTACTCACATCCGCCGCGAGGGAGCGGATGACTCACATCCGCCGCGAGGGAGCGGATGACTCACATCCGCCGCGAGGGAGCGGATGTATCAGTATGCCAAGTGGCGAGTAGTGGGGGCTTCTTCGGAAGAGAAGGGTTACATGATACATGTTGCCTCAAGAGAAGGTCTAGTGTGTCATTTGTAAGTGCGTGGTGCTCACATCAGATGCAGAGGGTTATATAAAGAAGTTTCTAGAATTTCGGTAAGTTTTATCTCATTTTTTCCCCGTACATAGTGATACATCTAGTGTCACCATAATTTTTTATTCTTTTACTACTATTTTTTTCGTGCACAGTGTTATATCTTGATATGCAACCTTATGTTCCGACATTTTTCGTGGTTTTTTGTGTTTCTTCTCGTGCCAAACGTTTCATCTCGAGATGTAACCATATGCATCACTTTTGATTCAGATTTCATGGAAAATGTGTATTTCTTATCACAAGATGTAACTGTATTCTGTTCTAAAGTCGATGGAATCCCAAGATGTAACATTCTGTGACTATTGAGTAGCTCTAACTATTTCTTCTTGTACCTTCTTTCGTAACTCATCGCATAACCTGTCTTCAGGTCAAAATGTCAAGAGGACGAAAATTAGAGCTGGCTCTCTCTAACCAACGTGCCAAGGATGCTGAAACAGAAGTTTGGCAACCTCTGAGATCTGAACATGGTAGTTTCCTCCCGTAGGCGCATCCAGCTGTCCTGTACGGAGGGGGCGGTTTTTCACACGAAATCCATATGAGGGGGGTATTGGGGGAACTCGATCGAAAACCACTGCAACGAATTTTATTATGATTCTCATGAACACTGAAAGATTAAATCACTAAAAATCAAGATAGCGCAAATTCCAAATTGCTTGAGATTTTGGCAAAGCGCTGCAAAAATTTCTCGGTTTCGAGAGAAGTGCTTCTATTCACGTATATCAAAGAAAGATGATTTTTGCTGGAGCACACAGAGCGGAAAAGGTTGTCAGGATTTTCAGAATTCTAGCAACAGTCGTAATAATTCTTCATCACACTGATTTAACGTTTCTACTGCCAAATCTGAGGTATTTTCTGTTTCTTCTCAATCCGAAAAAGTTGTCCATTTCTCCTGCTACAAAAACAACTCACCAGAAAATCTCCGCCGAAACAGATTTTCAGATCCCAATTGTGTCTCAAAGGATGGAATTTGACTTAATAAATCCCACATGCAATGAAGCTGAGGTTCAAGTTCCGTCAAACCGATTTTTATGATGTTCTGTGGATTGAGCAGAACAAGCTCGAGCTGACTCGAGAGCTGAATCTCTTCTTCCAAGATTGCTTCGATAAATGGTACGAATACTGTGATTTCAGTTAAATCTTCAACTCTCTCAGTTAGAGGATTCGATAGATTCTTCATCCGCTGAGTGATGCGAGGCTCCTTGATTTCAATAGAGAATGAGTTCAACAATCCTTTTTTTTTTCTTCAAAGATAGTTTTAAGCTCCAGATTTGAGTTTATTTTAATGGTTTCAAGCAAATGTTTACAGTTCCCCTCGTTCTTTTTTTCTGCCCTACGGACGGCGACCGCCCCCCCCCCTTGTATCCGCCAATGTTCTCTCCTGGGGCCTTATTCACTAACTTTTTTCAAAAATCATATGTTTCCGTTCAGTTTTCTTAATTTCATGAATGAGATTTCAATGTTTCTACCAAAGCAAAGTTTCTATTTCGTTAGAGAATAAGGCCCCTGGGGCCCTAGTTAGAGTTGTCGGGAAATAATCCCGCAAGCGGTATCCAAGGACGCTTCATCAGAAATAGTATTATCTCGCCATAGCAACCACCTCACGTGAGTTTTTCCCGACAACTCGGAATAAGGCCCCTGATGTTCAATGAGTAAGCCATGGATCGGTTGAGGTTGTCTTAAAGCCACTTAGCCTCCTTTACAAATCGTCTCGAAAGGAAGACTTATCAGCAATAAAGTTGGATATTAAGCCCTGTTCACACGATGCAATGTTTGAAGCTAAATTGCACGCTGGATTTTTAAAAACATCCGGTCACTACCAAGGAACATATGTTTTTAAAAAACCAGCATGCAATATAACTTCAAACATTGCATCGTGTGAACAGGGCTTTATGGAGAGATTTTGAAAGAAGTTAATCAGAAAAACGTTCACGTCTTTTTTAAATTCTACCAATCAGCTGATCCATATCCTAGCAACCGTCGAACGTTAACGAAGACATTCATGTTTTTACTTCATTCCAAATCTCACTATTAAAAGAAACGAAACGATGCCTGAAAACCTAAATTTGAGTCCCAAAGGTGAACATCATTATTTCTTTTGAAGTGGTTACATTGAAATCAATATTTTTTATTTATTCATTACTATTTTGATACTATGATAATTCAGATTCGGCTAGTGTCGAAGGTTCGGGAAAAAAATCAGTTCTCGATGGATATGACGAAACAATCGTTGCTGGTACGTAATTGCATTACTAAAATGTCACAACATCCAAATCTGCACCTGATGACATTGATGGCAGCCTAAAGTCGGTTCTTAGTTACATCATGAACAGTGACGACTCAGTGAAAGACCCCAACATTGACCCTGAAGACTTTTCTCCTTCATCATCGACAACGTCGCCTAACGGAGAGCAGAGCTAAAAAAACAAAACGAAAAGTCGAAAGCGTAAGGCAGATCCCAATTCGTGGAAATCAGCTGTCTCCAAAACTTTTAGAAACTCCGGAAATGAATACACTTCACAAGCTACCAAAAAAGTAGTACCTGAGCGAAGACTGAGGCCTGGATGTCAAAAATGCTTGTTTTCCATTCAATGCAATACACTTGCGTGTGGTGTAAGTTTTTCCACCCGTCTTCTCTGAATTGAAACATATGTTTATGGAGAGGATGCGGCACTACGCACTGTAGTGTTATTTTTGAATGGAAATCGCTAATAATTTTGATTTTTGGCGAGCAAGAACAAAAGCTGTTTTGACTGTGCCAGCCCTTCTAATTTTTTTTTAAGGAGCCTGACCCACGAAATTGCTCTTTAAAATGATCGAATGTCCGGGAATTTTGATTTTAAAGGTGTGCAGTTCAGGCAGACACTATAGGCTTATACATATTTACCGTTCCGAACACTACGTCTTGCTGTGGTTTGAAGCGTGGGAGGGTAAATGCCACCCCCTTCTGTCTCTGGCATGATGCGATATTTTGTCAGAGAACACACACTGATACATTTTAGTGGGACAGGAAAAATGAAGAAAATTAAAATTTTTAAATTGTAGCTCTGGGGGGGGGGGCGCTGGGGCGGCCTGCCCGGGCATCACTTGAAATGGGGCATCAGCCGGCTGAGGATTTTATTTATTTTTAACGTGAATAATTTAAAGAACCGAGCACAGTTGGTAAATATTGACTCCTTTTGCGCACCACCGGTACAAAACACTCCACATCTATTCAACTGCCCAGTCCCCATAGTTGCTAGGTGCTCGTGAAAGCAATCGTGGATTCAGGTCTACCAAAAGGCACCAAAACCACACAAAATGGTCCATTTTAGGCCAGTTCACCCCCAAGAGCTGTCTTGGTGCATAAAACGACGGCCACAGTTGGTGGGAGGAAGCGTAAAAACTACAATGAAGTTGACCGAAAGCTGAGTCTTGGCGATGCCATGGCTGTCTTTGGAGGCAAAATAGTCTAAGAACTGGCCAGAGCGCGCCAGCGGCTGCGGGTTGCATCCCAGCACACCCAGTAAGTGTTCCACGCAAACACGCTCCGTCCCTCCACACGCCAAGTGTAAGCTGGAAGAATTTGACAGAGCCAACCTCTCGGAATTGAAGTCTTTTGATTAACCAAAGGAGGAAAAATTGTTTTATGTAGAGCCGAATAACCCTCAAAATTGGTATTTTGAGTATACAAAGTCCGCGAATTCTGCTGTTTGAAGATACTAACCCTCAAGACTGGTTTTTGGAACGACCAAAGCCCTTGAGATTGGTTTATTGAAGCGCAAAACCTGTGAAGTTGGTTCTACTCAGAGTCAATCCTCGAAATTAGGGGTTTCAGGAGTAAAACCACGTGCCTTCTCTCAATTTTACCTGCGTGAATGAGCTCAATTTCTCAATTTTAGCCGCAAATGAGCGATTTTTCTCTATTCTACATTGAACGCGCGATTTATTTTGTCAATTTTAGCCGCAAATGAGCGATTTTTCTCTATTCTACATTGAACGCGCGATTTATTTTGTCAATTTTAGCCGTGAAAAGAGCGCTGTAAACCGTGAATTAGCGCATTTTCTTAATTTCGGCTCGGACTTTGGATCGCGAAACCGCAAATTGGCGTGTTTTCTCAATTTCAACCGCGAATAATGAGCAGATTTATTTCTCAAGTTTAACGTGAATCAGCGCTATTTCTCAATTTTAGTCACGACAATTACACTATAATCAACAGAAAACGGTGGCAATTTTGCCAATTCATTTTTCCTCAGGTTTAGACGCAAATTCGTGTTTTAATCTCAATTCTGCCTTGAGCAATTCCCCCCTTCAAATTTCTGCAGTGAATAGGTCCACATAATACTCATGTTAACGAATTTCATTAATTTTGATCCGGACGTTGCATCGCGAACCTTAAAATAGGCGTTATCCTCAATGTGCCTTCATTTTAGCCGAAAATAAGAACTTTTTCAAAAATGTGTGCTCTAAATCGCCCTCTTTCTCGATTGTACCCGCAAACTTGCTATATAATTGTATAAAACCAGTCAATTATCACTTTTACGCAATGTTCTCCGAGATGTTGGTTTGAGAAACCACGAACTGGTGCCTTCTCTCAATTTTACCTGCGTGAATGAGCTCAATTTCTCAATTTTAGCCGCAAATGAGCGATTTTTCTCTATTCTACATTGAACGCGCGATTTATTTTGTCAATTTTAGCCGTGAAAAGAGCACTGTAAACCGTGAATTAGCGCATTTTCTTAATTTCGGCTCGGACTTTGGATCGCGAAACCGCAAATTGGCGTGTTTTCTCAATTTCAACCGCGAATAATGAGCAGATTTATTTCTCAAGTTTAACGTGAATCAGCGCTATTTCTCAATTCTAGCCGTGAATGGGTGTTTTAGCTCAGTACAAGCCGGAAAATGTCCTTTTCATGGATTTCATCCGCGAACGAGCACTTTTTCTCAAGACGTGCGCCTCCCCCCCTCTCCAAAAAAAACTCTGAATCCGCGTGCCTGGCTGGCGGCCCACCTCTCGATCATGGGCTGGCTACGCCCCTGAAATGAGCTAATGTGCTGTTGAAATTGAGAAAAACACTAATTCACGGATACGTGTTTGTTGAAACCCGCTTATTCACAACTAAAACTAATTGAGATATAGAACTATATTCGCTGGTAAAATTGAGAAAATAATATGCTCATTATTCCCAGCTGGAATGGGGAAAAACAATAATTCGTGGATTAATTTGAGAAAATCCGCGGCTAAAATTGGGCAAACGCGGTAATTCAATATTGAGAAATAGTGGTAAACCGCAGCAAAAATGGAGAGAAAGCGTTTATCTGCGTGCATGACTAAGAAGTGAAGAAAAACGCACATTTATTGGTCTAAAATGGAGAGAAGGCGCTAATGTGTTGCTAAAATTGAGAAAAACTCTAATTTCGTGGATACATCTAATTTCATGCCAAACCCCGCTTATTCACAGCTAAAACTGAGGCAATGCAGATTCTCGCCTAAAATTGAGATTTAGAGCTCATTCGCTGGTAAAATTGAGAAAATGCATTAATTTTCGGCTAAAGTTTGTAAAAAGATATTGAGAAAATCCGCTAATTCGAGGATAAATTTAATTGAATAAAAGCCGATTAAAATGCTTTTGTTGTTATGCGCAGTTTCACAGATTTGGTTTGAAGGTATGGTGACGTACGCCACAGTCTTACAATTTAAACCCCCCACTTACGTTTCTGTAAAGTAGGTAGTTCAGCAGTAACAGACGAAAAATGATAGACAGGAAGTTTCGACGCTTAAGGGGCCTGACCCTATAATAAGGGGGTTTTACGGTAGTCCAGTCAAACGGTAGTTCTACGTGGACAAATATCGTCTTCGATTTTTTCTCTTTATTCTATGTTTTTTGGGGCGAGGAACACGAATCTGAAGAGATCCAATAAAATTTCCTACTGCTATAACTCTCTACTGCTAATTTTTGGCACTTTTTTCTGTCTTTTGCTTGTGACTCCTTAACGCATTCTATGTAAAATTGTACCCTGTTCTTTTTTGAAGAACACAATACATGCGAAAAGGGGGTGGCCTGGAAGCATGTTAGACCTATAATGACTGGAACATTGTTTCATAAAGAGAAAAAGTAAATGGTAGATGGTGGATGATTAAATCAGATCAGCCACTGAAAACAGTGTTCCATTGTGGTGCTGGGGGGCTATTGAAAGGGTCTTATTGAGCTCGATTATTCTCTCCATGGGACTATGTGGAAGGTGCCCAACAGGGCAAATTAGGAACCTACCACTCCTCCTTCAAAGTCTTTTGACAATTATCACAAATCCTTTCGTAATTACATAAATTAGAAATATAAAGCGAGGCACAGGTCCCAAAACGACGCCCATGGTAGGTACCTAATTTAGCTCCTCAAACTGGACTCTTCCATCGTCGAGACGAATAATTAATCGTCAGCATCAACTCACTCAGGCCTGTAAGATGTCCAGCTAAAGTCCTCGCAAACAAGCACGAAACCAACTCGCTTGGTTAGACAGTGACTGAAAAAGCTAGCATCTCCCTCCCACCGCAAGTCTGCTTGGCACATGTGGGTCCAAAAACGTTACAAATTACCCCCACCGACTGCAAATTTGAATTTCTAGCGAGCAAAAACCCGTGAAATTATCATTTTGAAAAGGAAAGCACGCGAAATTGGGATTTTTACGAAAAATAATTTTAAGTGAGACGGTAATTTAAAATAGGCAGCCCCACGTTTTTAAGCGAGCAAACAACCTGGAAAATTGACGTTTTAGTGAGCCGCAGTAATCGCAAAAAATGGTTTATAAGTGTACAAAGCATCCGCGTAATTGTAACGTTTTTAAGAGAGGTAAAACCGCGACATTGGTTTTTGCCAAGTAAGTCAAAACCCACAAAATTGGGTTTTAGCGAGAGCAATAAAGCTCTCAAAATTGGCGCTTTGGTGGGCGAAATGTGTTGTCGTTGAATGAGTCAGCACGACAAAATTGGATTTCCAGCTATGAAAATCCGCGATTTTTTTTAGCTAGACCCGCCAAAATGATTCTTCCGCAAGTGGAACCCGCAATTTTTTTTTTAGAAAGCAGACCCGCGAAAATGTTGAATCAGAGAAATTCGTAAGGCGCTCTTCTCACGGTGACACACTGATCTTGCCCAACGTATCTGTTCTGTATCAGCAGAAATCACAGATTGCTTTTGGCCAAAACGATTGTTTAATTATTTATTTTTATAGTTTTGGCATGTTCTTGTTTCTTCTACGGGCTGGAGGCACCGTCAGAGAAATTTTATTTATCGTATTAAATATTCATGTATTAGAAACAAAAAAAAAACTCTGACGATGCCTCCAGCCCAGGACGGCGAAAGCTTAGGAAAATAAGTAGAAGAAGGAACAAACACAAGCCGAAACCATAAAAATGAATCATTAACCAATAATGACTTAAAAACAATTAATTGACAAAACGGTTGTTTCAAATGTTTTTTTTTAATATTTCCATCAATACATACTTTTAGGAATCACTAAAGGCCTTCTTTTGCTCATAAATGTTGACAATCCCAATGTTACTTCAACAGTATTGCAGACTAGTTCTCGTTTTTAAATATTTTTCCAAAGCTAAGAAAGGATACGTCTGAATCAAAATCCTAGAGACAACTACAATCGTTTAAACGAGAACCAACATTTTTCACGAACAAATTTCAAACAGAAAAAAAAAACAACTTCCGTGGTTATGATTTTTTATAAATACAAAATAAGACGACTCTTAATTCACGAAGGAAGTGGATAAAGGGACAGGAGGAGACGAAACGAAAGACTCTAAAATGAATGGATTCGGACGCGAAACTCAAAGAAGGCTTCCATTGAAAAGGAAAAAAGAACAATTATTTAAACCTTCAGAAGGGGTGACTTCTGCTTTACGCTTCGAGCTCAAGGCTGAAGCCAACATTGTGCCCTCCTTCTTTGATGTTCTTACCGTTGATCTGCGTCGAAAGAGCGACGGTCACACCTTTGAACCAAATTCAGTGTTCATGACATGTATATCAGGAGGGGGAACGAGGAATATCAAGATTACCGTCTCTCAATTTTTGGGAATATCCCAAACCAATCAGAGATTGATTGTTGACTTTAACACGAACGGACGCATCCGGGTCGAGATTGTATTTACAACCAACACCGAAATCAGTACTGTTACTGTCAGATGCCCATTGAACTTGAACGCCTGTCTCCAAGCGGCGGCTCACTCGGTGGAATATCGAACCGGTGAAGATTCGGCCATCGTTTCTGTGGATAATAACAAATTATATTTCATTGAAGAAAGTGTAATGTACTTAAAATGTAATGGACGGACATGCTTGTATGCAGAATGAATTCCTTCGAAGTGAAACCCATGGCGAATTTGTTTTCCACCAGTTTACTGCGTGACGTGTCAAAAGCTGTGGCGTAGCCGCAAAGCCAACCTCCGTAACCGAGAACGGCCGATCCTTTAACCAAAGGACCACCAGATTTAAAGTCCGACTCGAGATTAAGAGCGCACAAGTCGTTTTTAAACTCGGCTTTCAATCGAAGGGATTTGTCGCCTTTGTGTGGAATGAACGAAGTGTCGCACGTCAATTTAGCTCCCTCGCAAAAGTCCGCGAGAGCGATCTCAGTGGCGAGAACATTGTCAGTGTTCCATTTTTCGGTGAATGTTACACCTATAGAATCACAAATTAGAAGATTATATCCCAAATATCTAACGTGTCAGTTACTAAGAGTATAAGTAAAAAAATTGAAGTATTCAAGAGAGAGTTCCAAACTTTTCAATTTAAATAAAACCCAATCAATCCTGTTAGGTACAAGTCCCCTTAGGAATAGGAATTTGTTTTTTTTCGTGACTTATACTCTTGAGAACAGAAGAGTAGAGGCAGGCCGTCAAGCTGAGTGCAAGAACGGAAAATGGCTGATTTTTGACTTATACTCTTAGTAACTGACACGATAGATATAAAATAAGATAGGTCTATTCAATTCTCACCATAGTCCTTAAATTTATACTGAGTTTCGAGAGAACCCACAACGTTCTTGGTCTCTAAATTCTGAACGCCGCCGGTTGTGAATTCGACACCCGTGTTAGTTTTAGTTCTCAAGTCAAGCTTGAGAAGTCCGAAGTGATAACCTTTGCCGAAAACATCGCGGGCGTTCTTCCCCAAATCACCGTAGAATGGAGGAGCCATGAGAGCCTGCAAGGAAATAATCAGTTGCTCAAGTTACTTTGTACGAAACTTAGTAAGATGTGGGAGAGTGAGCTGGGGGGCGGGGCTCGTAAACAGAGCGTAGTGCGAAGCCTAAAAAAGAAATCACACTTTCATCCCTGTTTTCTTAAATAGAACGAAATATGAATGGTTATAATGTTTTTGTGAGGAAACACGCTTATGTGATTACATTAAGCTCATGAATAATGAAAAGTCTACAGAGCGCATCACTTATACGCGTGGATCTTAACTAAGAGGCGCAAAGCTTCGGAAAAATGAGAAATGTACATGTTTTAAAATACATAGCGATTCATAAAATAATAGAAACTAATTTAAGAATGTGAGGAAGACGGTGACCGTTCAAAAAAGATCAATACTTGTCAAGATTTATGTCAAGGTGATGATACACGTTTATTATGTTCCCAAATCAACTGAGTTTGGAACTCGTCAAATCGTCATACACATTAAACAAACTCTAATCCTTAGAGATTACTAGTCTAAGGACTAGTAACAATGTCTTTCAACTTGTAACAGGGCGTGTCTCTCAATAAAAAGAAAAAATTTCTTGGGATAATGAATTTTCGCTGGTAGTAGGTTATACAGTATAACGTTTCTTCGAAGGTCATTAAAAGAATTTCCCTCAATTTGGTTCTGCGAATGACACTGCAAAGTCTACAAAACTTAGGTTTTCAAAGGGCGCACTCTCGAAATTGGCTTGAGGGGCTCAGTGAACATCACCATTGGTGTTGGCTCAGTCTGGCAAAACTGGCTTTTCGAGTGAGCAAAACACACAAAACTGGGTTCTGTTCGACACAAATCCGCGAAATTTGGCTTTTGAAAGGGCTAAACCCGCGGAATTGATTATTTCTATAGTCAAATCAACATGGGTTTAAAGGGGTGAAATGACATTTCGGGGCATACTCCCGGGGCCCATTACTTTTCATCTTTTCATTTTCCGCCTTCGTCTTCCCGAAGAAGGCCAGGCCAGTGAGTAACAGACCCAGTACTTCCGTCGCTTTTTCTCGACAGGCCTGCATCCAACGTGCAACGCAAAGATGGGCTAATAATGCTCAACCTCGGCAAAGGTCCAACCACTGCAAACCTCCGAGTAAAAAAAGGCTCCAACCACAGTAACGTCCCAGCCAAAGTAAAGCCCGAAAAAACACGAAGAAGGCCCATACACAGCAAAGCCCCAGCCACGGCAAAGGTCGAACCACAGCAAGGATCAAACCACAGCCAAAGGTCCAATTCCAGTAAAGCCTCAACCACAGCAAAGCTCCTAATCACATTAAAGCTAAGAACACAAAAAAGACCCAAACCACTTCAAAGCTCCTGCAAGGCATCAGTTTAGCTATTTTTAGGTCCCGAATCGGCTGCAGTTACACGAGTATCAAGGGGAGCCGCTGTGATGATTCCTCGACCTCCCTTACAATCATCCCTCGTCTACTACTCGGCACACACTTTCTCGCCTTATTTCTGTACCAATCTTGGTTTTTGAAGACTCGTTTTAATCAGCGAGAGCGGTAGTATCATTTCTTCAAAATTCGCCCCCGAAGTTACTTTACACCTGCCTTGAAATTTTACGCTCTTCATTATACTTATTTGAAAAAAATGAACTGCATATCGACGGTGAAGAATGTATGGTCGCATCATATCTTTGCCTAACGTGGAAGATACGACCTTACACTTCTTCACCGTCGATATGCGGAATTTTCTGGAGATTAGAACGAGTCTAAAGACCAGGATTGGTGCAGAAATGAGGCGGCAAATTGTATACCGAGGTATACGAGAGTGTAGTACACGAGAGGTGACTGGAAGGGGGTCGCCCAGTTTGGCTATTTTTGAAACTTCAATGGTAAGTTTCTCCATTTTCCGGCCACGAAATGGTTTAGAAAAATGTTTAGACATTTAGGACGAGTAGCCAGTTTAGTAGCCATTTTGATGGCGTAAATCGTCATTCTGTAGCCTCTGTAGGGCGCAAACGATCAGTTTGGCCATTTGTGGAACGTGAATTGCCAGTACGAATACGCCATTTTTATAGCTTGTATAGCCAGGTTTGCTATTTTAAGAGTATGAACCATCAGTTAAGACATTTTGGGCGTGAAGGCCCAGTTTGGCCATTTTTGACACGCAAATGTTAGATTTTGTAAGATTCACGACAGAAATCATCTGATTAGGTCTTTTCAATGCGCGAATCGTCAGTTCAATCATTTATAGGCCGCATAGAGTAGGTAAGCTTTGCCGATTTTATGGCGTGAATTGCCAGTTTGACCATTTTCACGGCGCAAAGTGTCAGTACAATCATTTCTGAGGCATGAAAGTTCAGTTTAATCAAAACTCTCAGGGCACGAATCCGTCATTTTTGTCAATTGCAGGGTACGAACTCAGTTTAACCATTTTCAAGGCGCGAATCGTCCCTATTTTCGGCCACCAAGTCCGTTAAGTCAAGGCCCCATTCACAATGGTCAGTTTGGTCACTTTGGTAAAAAAAAATTGTTTGCAGGAATAGCTTACTGAAAAATTAATTTCGCGCGATTAGCACAACATTCAACAACCAATTTCAACCAATTTTGCCCTCGAGAACGATTTCTGCGCGTTTAGCTCACTGCTCACTTAAACCCGATTGCTCAAATTTCCTTTTCTAAAAAACATCAATTCGCCGGTTTGTTTCGCGAAAGCCGTGAGTTTCCCGTGGCTGGAAAATCAATTTCGTGGGGTTGCCTAATTCAACAACTAATTTTGCGGTTTTTTCATACCAAATAAACCATTTCCGCAGGTCTGAAAATTAAGGTCGAAAGACTGAAAACCCAATGTCACGGATTACGCTTCTCTGAAATCTAAAACCTTAGATAAAATTAGAAGTTAGCTTAGTGATAAAATTAGCAGTTTTATTCGAGAATCACAATTGCAGTACCTACTAGAATCGCCATGTGCTAAAATCGAAATTTTCGTGCTAAAACCGCAGTTTCGATGTAAGGTGAGGTAAAACCACCACTAAATTCAGTATTCTGGTAAACGTTTTAGGGCTAAAACTTCAATTTTGAGTTAAAAAACGTCAATTTCGGGGAAAAGCTGCAAGTTTTGTGGTAAAATTACAAGTTTGTGGGTGAATGTTTCCCTGCCGATTTCACAAAAAAAAAAAAAAGTTTTATCCCAAAACAGAAAATTTTGTCAGAGTTATACAGGAGAACGTCAGTTTGGTGTGAAATTGTCAGTTTTGAAGCAAAATATCTAGTTTTGGGGTACAATGATCACTTTTGCGGTGGAATAACCACCAATTAATAAAATCGTCAGTTCCGTATGTAACGTGAGTTCTTGGGATGAAATCGTACGTGCTGAGGTCGAAACCGTCATTTCTATGATAAAATTGTCAATTTTTGTAGTGAAATATGCGGAACAGCACGTCAAGTCAGGAGTAAAATCGTCAGTTTCAGAGTGAAATCTTCCCTTTTCGGTTGAAACAAAGTTCTTTTCATGGTAATAAACCTTCTCGGGGTAAAATATTCAATTTTGAGGTGGATCCGGAAACGTTTTGGGGCAAAATCGCTAGTTTTGTATAGTGACAGCATTTGGGGTGACACGTCAGATTTGGCGCGAAATCGTCCGTTTTGGTTTAAACTTTAAAGTCGTCTCATTTTAGAACAAAACGACAGTATTGCGGTGAAACTATCAGTTTTGCGTTAAAATTGTCGGAATTATCAAGTTAAGAGTCGTAAGTTCAGTGTAAAATCATCCGTTTCCTGAAAAAAGTCAGTTATGATGTGAAATTGTCATTTTTGGATTAAAATACCCAATTTTGGGTCGGTTACGCCAATTGTGGGCATTGTTCTCAGTCACGATCTTTTTGTAGTCTTTGTCAACATCCACAGAATAATTACAGCTTTTTTTTAGTGCAGACAAATGAAATCAATCCGTCCTTCATTACACGGTATTTGGAGAGTCGAAAGTTATTTACTACTATGGCCACATTCCCACGTTTCGTTTCGCTGACTTGACTAATACGGAGATCCATTCCACTCGCGCACAATGTTGGTGAACCGACCGAAAAACACTGAAGCGTAAGACGTTATTTAGAGTCCTACCGTCATAAGCGATAACAGAGATGGCCACAGGTCAAAGTTACCGCAATCGTTCCCCGCAAACGTGTTCCCCCGATCGAAGCCCGCCCGGCGTTGATTCCCGCAAACGTGTTACGGCCGTTCTTTAGGCAATCTTTGACTTTAAAAAGTTTTTCCATCAGGGGTTGAGGGGTCAGGGCAGGACTTCTTGGTGACCACCTTACTGGTCCACGAAGCCCAATCCATTAACGATATTTTAAACTTAACCACCACCCACTTTCAACTCCCCAACGTAAATTAGCGCTAAATTTAGCCAGACGACCGCTCCACTCGGAGTCCATATGTCTAACCCGTTGGAAATAAGTAATTATAGCTGGATTCACCTCATTCAATGGGTTCTCTTTGCGGGATATTTTTCAGTTTTGGGTTCGCCAATTGCTACCTCTTCGTTGGATGGTGAAAACTGTAACTATTGCACGTCATTGGGAAGCTAACATAATAAGAAAGTTTTCCCTATTAAACAAAATTTCCTTTGACGAAATGGTGAAAATAGGTCATGAAAATTGGGCAGTCAAGCGAATAACAAGTTTCCTTCGAATATCTATAATGCCCTAGCAGCTAGTGCCTTGGTGTAACTTTATTGAGATGAGGACCTACAATGAAGGAAATTTTATGCTCTTTATGGACAGGGGCTCACAGCAGAGCTAGCTGTTGACAAACACACCTTTGGGTGCTTTGAAAACGACTGGCGAGAGTAAAAAGCCATTCCCCACGATCAATACGTTACGAAACCAACAACGCCGTCCAATTATATTGTAGATAACGCCATCAGCCTTTAGAAAATGTGAAATTTCGAAGCTCACTAGTAGCCAGGGCTTTATTCGAAATTGGACAGCGGTGGGCCTATTCTCTAACTCCGAAGCAATAGCTTTTTCGCAGTCATATGTTTATTTCATTAATTTTCTTCAAACAAATGAATGAAATAGACACATGGCTGGTGAAAAAAATATTGCTTGTTGTTAGAGAATTGGTGATTGTAGCTATCACTAACGGCGCTAGTGTCGTGTGATAATGAAACCGGTACTCCCCACATATGTTAAATGATAACAAGTTTTGAGTTTTTGTAAAGTGTTTTTTCGTGGTCAACGTCCGTAACATACCGGGAAAAAAGTAGTCAGTTGGCCTAAAGTGACAAGAACAGAAGAACATGCTTTCTGATATATTTATACTCAAAGGTCAAGCAAGCACCCAAGTCTTTCGGCGGTCGACTTTCTCCCAACACTGGCCTAATTGATAACTGACACCATTGAAACCTGAATTTTTGGGAAACAATGAAATGACAACGTTGTGTCTCGGCTAGGACGGCAAGAGCAACCGAAGACACAGCAGTTTTCTCTGGATTCACCTTTTTGAGACATCCCACGAGTGCCTTTTGCGCCACGAGCCTACATTGGTGCTCGCCAGCTCACCGTTTCGTTTTAGTGCTTAGAGAACGGCACGGGTTCAGTAAAACGGTCGAAAACGTTTTTGAATCGGTGTTTTCGAGTTTTCTTATCCCAACAAATAGCCGACAGCGAGAGTTTCTGTACGGGCGTACCGCGTACCCGCATTACCGTCTTGTTTTCTTGATTCGGTGAAGCCAAAAGTACAATATCGAGGCCTCCTCGTCACCGTCGGATTATTTAGCTGTAGTTCACGGTAAAAAAGTGTCACTGACCCAACATTTTTGATACATGAACTTCCTCATTGTAGAAAACCTTTATTGTAGTTTGTTGTCAAACGACAACAACAAATCACGTGGAGTACCGGACTCAATGTTTCTCTGAAATGCCGCCAGATATCGTATCCCTTAGCTACAATCGCCAATAGGCCCCCTGGCGAAGAACCAATTCATTCACGTGCCAGCCGTTTTCAAGCAGCCCAAAGGTTTGTTTGCCAACAGCTAGCTCTGCTGTGAGCCCCTGTCCCACGGAAAATTTCTGGCGATCTCAGAAGTGACATCTCCTAGACCATAAAAAACGTCCTGCGAAGGTGCCAGTCACGATCAAATGATACGGATTTTTCATACGGTGGGCTACCGGACTATTAACCGAAAAATTGGTTAAATAAACTACTGTTCAATTTTATTGACCGATTCTGCCGTTTTCTTTTTTTCTCCAACTAGACTATTCTGTTCGCATATTTTTGTCATAAAAGTGCGTTGAAAGAAAATTGAAGTAGAAAAACGAATCGCCCTACGTACACAGCTGGCAAGGAAGTAGTGGAGAAGTACTTGAAAAACGTTCGAATGTTCCTGTGCGATAAGCCAGCAGGAAATCGAGAAGCAAGAGGTTTGCCAGTGTACGAGTCATTGCCCCGGGGGGGGGGAGGGGCAATTACTCGTACGCACTCTATTCACCCTTGCTAGCTCACTAGCAAGGCGAGTAACTGGGACACGTGTTCAGACGTTTCGAGTGGAAGTCGCTACTCTACTTGCGTCCACCCGCCCTCAGCCTGTACTCTCATGCTCTACTCGAAAGTGTGAACTAGGCTTTCACCCTTCCTAGTTCACTCGCAAGGCGAGTAACTAGAACATATGTTTGGACGTGCAGAGTAGAAGTCGCCACACTACTGCCAACCACCCGTCCCCACCCTGCACTCGCATGCTCTAATCGACCGTGTGAACTGGGCTTTAGGCTGCGGCGAGCTGTGACACGGCACTCAGCTTCGTGTGGGCGTTCCCGGCGGTGTGTGTTCAACAAACCGTGCACTGACCGAAACGCCCGCGTAGTACGGGTGTGAAGTGCACAGTTAGATACATGGGCATGACGTAGGAGCCCACTTGTGGCCTTGGCGTCGGCGGACTCGGCTTGGCCGGGAAAGGCACACCGAAAAAAAGAAGAAAAGTTCTCTGGCTCTATGGTGCATCTGACAGCTTTGTGCCCACCCCTAGACTAAAGCTGGCTAAGCCCCTCTGTCAGTTTCACTACTTATAGGGCACAAACAGATTCGCCGTTTTCATGGCACGTATGATTAGTTTTGGCGTTTTGGGGCGCGACTATAGTCAGTTTAGCCATATTTATAGTGGGAATAGGTGAAGAGAGTGGCTTTCCAATTCAGATTTATTAGGGCAAAGCACACAATTTCTCAATCTACCTTGAGCAAATCTGCGTCTGTCTATCAGTAGACTTATGAAATATCCTTCCGTTAGGGACCCCTGCGATAGTTCTCACCTAGGGGCCCCTCAAGGGCTTGACACGGCCCTGGGTGTGGGTGCTGGCGGATCCAATCAGCAGGGGTCGTGCTCCAGAATGAGTCCGCGGCTCATATTGTAGGGAGTGACACGAATTCGCGATAGGTTCGCTACGACCTCATTTAGCTTTTGCGGTGAACCCACAAAACAACCAACATAATATTCGTTCATATTTGACACGACGGGACATACGAAATTGTAGTGTAACCCCCTCTCCCTCTTTATTTTTAAATCAAAATTAGTTAGTGCCAGGAGGTCTACGTCAGTCGTAATGAATATAAGTTTGGTTTCCGGTGAGATGAAAATATGAGATAGAAAATATTCAATCTGCCCAGTGCCGGCTCACCTATTTCTAAATTGGATCTCGCGTTTAGAAGGCTCACAGCACTACTCACCAAACAATTGGACCCGCTGGAAAACCATTTCCTACTGACAACAAAAAGTCGATTTTCTTTCTCCTTCACGGTTTAACTTGAGAAGTCATAGGAAAATCCAATGGGTAAACGTGAAAATGGGCGTGGCCAAAGTAACACTCCCTTATTTCAAGAAATACGTGGAAAATAGCGTATAAGTCAACGGAAAATTGATCAAAACATGAATATTAAAGAAAACTTTGAAAACGATTTATGGGGGCGAATCAATGCAGGGGGTCTCAGGCCACCTCGTTGTAAGTAATAATACCTTAACCTAAAGTATGACATTACCATAAGCAGTAAAACTGTTCACGACTGAATTGGACTTGGAACAGGAGGGCAGAATATTCGTTTATAAGAAAAAAACAGAAGAAAATAAGCTTTTGGTAAAAAAAGGCAAGCAGCAATCACGGTGGTACCGAAAGAGAACTTCATGGATAACATGCCGCTCAACACTTTTTTTTCTTCTAGAATTCAAAGAGCAATAAAATGTGGAAAGCTTGATAAAAATTGTCTAACGAGCTCACCTTTTAAGTGTTTAAATGCGTAAAAAAAGAAAACTCGGCTGGCTAATACTCCGCGTAAAAAATAAGAATAAAAAGTGGATAATAATTCTCTCACACCGACGTCACACTCACGATGAAAATGACCTCGTCCTCGTCCGTCTCGGCTAGGGACCGACACAGTCTTCAAGTACCCCACCACTATGAAACGAACAACCTACGGGAAGCTACAAAGAGGCTAACTTATCGATATTGGTAATTTCACCTGTCTCAAGTTCAATGGATTAGTGTATGAAAATATAATGAAAAATGAACTCACCCTCGTAGGCCAGGGAACAGGACATACTTTGGTTTCGCCTTTTCCATCACCCTTCCCTGTCCCGTCCTTATCGCCGTCCTCAAGGGCGCTTTTCTCGGTCGACCCCAAATCTTTATTGCCGCCATTTCTCGACGTCTGCTGCGCTCCTCCAGCCCCACCGCTGCCACCATAGTTAGCACAATACTGCTGCGGTTGGAAACATATTGTTGGCACTTGACAGCACACAGTTGTCGACTCACAACAGGTGTTGTTCACATCGCCGCCCCCACCACAGACCGATTCATCACCTGTTCCCCCCTCGTCGTCCTGGTTCTCTTTACGTCTGGATGATTTGGGCATAGCTCATGATCGCTGGTGTGAATTAGGCCGTGTAGTCACCGCAGTCAAGGGCATCAATGTTTTGACTTTGACGTACTCATCGTTTTTTTTTAGAAAAGAAGGATAACTAAGAATTTCTTTCTATGTTCTAAGATTTACTTCTTGGAAGGAATTTGTTTTTCAAAATTGTTAACACATGAGAAAATGGCGAAACTTGTAAAGACCGTATGTTACTTATAATTAACTGGATATCAAAGCGTCAAGCAATCTGTGAAGGTGTTGGGGGCCAGTTCTTCGTTCTTAGGAGGAGGAAGGGTAGAGCGAAATGAGCGAATCGTGACAGAAACTTGAGAAAATTTTTCCTTTTGTTAATAACACGAACCTTGACAACTTAATTAACCAGGAAACGTGAAGGTTCTAAATTAACACATTAAAGTACTGTTTCCTTAAGCTTCGAAGCACTTTTGGTCCTTGGTTTTACAACCAAAGTTCTTTTTCCCTATTACACGTCTTCGAAATAGGATACGGTACGACCGCAACACAGGTGGGAGAAAAAAACAATAAATGAGATCCCGTCCGTCCTTTCACACATCACTCGAAATTCAGAAAAAAAAATATGAAGAATACTGAGGGTGATGTCCTTTAGAAATTAATAAAAACTGGAATGCACCGAAAAAAGCCAACGAATAATTCTTTGGTACGCTCATATTTGCATCACCACAACTCCCACCTCCACGTGAGAAAAATCTACATAAGATTGAGAAGTTTTAGTTCGTCTTGGATTTGGAGTTATTGACCGAATGAGTTGACGCGTCGCTCAGGTCTTCGCTCGATGAACTTCTTATATCTCCTTCCATCTAAGAAAAAGTAAAATACTTAAATAAATACGAGGTTATTCACAATTGCACACCATAAACACAAAATTGAACAAAATCGCAAGAATCACATCACAATCAGTGCCACCATTGATCTACTCAGTCAGTAGACCTTGTTCTGATTTCCAACCAGGATTACATCGCGTACACGACCCGAGCTTTATGGCAATTTTTTCGCACCCACCCCCCTCCACTAGGAAAACATACGCGGGTAGCAAAGAGGCCAGATTGAGCTAATAACCACGTGTTGGGTTCTTTCACGAATAAAATCGAAAAAAAGATCTAAAACCCACTTTGGGCAATTTTCATCAGTAGAATAAGTGCCTATAGGTCGATTAGCACAATAAACTTATCCAAAATATTCTGGGACTCAGATTACCTAAAATTGATTTTAAAAGAGTGACGCCGCCATAGGCAGTTTCCAAACAATTCTCTTCAGTGATTACTTCAGTGCTTAATAACGACGACTTGAGGTTTGTTTAGAAACTGTGTGATGTGACGTCAAAGTTCACATCGTCAAGTTGATGGAGCTAGTCAGCAGAGTTCAAAACCATGAATGTCCCATGAATGTCAGATAATGAATGTAAACTGACTGATATGATATGATAGAGAAAGCAACGTTGCCGTCGAACGGCATGTGTTTACGGGCCCTAAACGGGCTCCATGGTCCGCTCTCAATGGAATCTGGCTAACCTCCCACCAAAAAAAGCTCCAACTGCAGCTAGACCCTCCGAACCAAAGTTGAGCCCCAACCACAGTAATGTCCCAAACACTGCTGAGCTCCAATCACAGCTAAGCTCCACCAGAGCAAAGGTCGAACCACAACCAAAGCCCAACCACAGCTAAAGTCGAGCCACAGGAAAGCTCTACTCTGGGTTAGAACCTCTGACCACTGTAACGTCCCAACCCACAGTAAAGATACAACCACGAATAGAACCCAACCACAGTGAAGGTCTAACCACAGCCAAGGACCAACCACATCAGAGCTCTAACCACAGTTAGAACCTCCAACCACAGTAAAGCCCCAATCACAGGCCTGCACGTCAATACCCCATCCTCGTCACCACTTTTGTGTTTAATTAATTAGAATTTATTAAAAAGTGTGATATCACCATAAGCAGTTTCCAAACGAATTTCTTCAAGTGATTACAGACCTTAATAATGACGAGCTGAGGTTTGTTTAGAAACTGAAGGCCCAATTACACGTAACGACTGCTCGGCCGAGGCAGTGCACTCGGCCCCAGTAATCAGTGAAACTCAGTGTAATCAGCTCAGACAGTAGTCGGCCGAGCTACTCGGTTGGAGTGAATTGGCCGTGACGTCATCACTTTTTAAGTCAATTGAACTCTTTTTATTCTCTAATAATAATGAAAATATTGACTTGTGATTATTAAAACATCACAGGAGGCCACCTACCCAGCAGCCTTACAATACTATCCCGCGAAAAACGATCCGAGAAAATCCAGGACATGAAAAACGCAATTGATTGCAATGTGAACGAATGAGGTCTCTCCACAGTGTGAAGATACAACAGCACGAAACAAACACAAAAACAACAACACGAATGTGAATAATCTTACGGTGCGGCGTCGACCTTAGATGCATTTTTCCCGAAACCGCCAGTGTTTACCAATTACTGTGCGTTGTCTGAGGAACTCGTAAACCGCATCCGGCACAAATCGAAACACCAGGGAAAAATGGCTCTAAAATTTAAAATGGTGTGAAACCACTGCTGAAAACATCCACAGTCTCTCCTAGTCGGGCGGTACGTGCGAAAAAAGGGGTCAAATCGCCTTTTTGAAAGCGTATGGGTTTTAAATTATTAAAATAACAGCATGGGACAACAGTGGGCGTCACAATTTTCGCAATTGAAAATCAGGCCCCTCCCTCACATCTTTATAACCCTTTTCCACAGACCGACCGGCTCTACTCTGTCGAGTAGTGTCGAACAGCACTCGGGGTGGTTTGCAGCCTAAAAAACTGGATGTTTGGAGTTTTGAACAGCGGGGGTTTAACGAGAATAACTTGTTTTTGAACGATCAGTGATGATTCCCCTGGTTTGTGAGTCCCGAGAGGGAGATTTTCGAAATCCTGTGACTGGGCTAACTTGTGATAAGTCTTTATGCGACGTTATTAGCACTCGGACAGAAATTTATAACATTAGGAAAAGCCAAATCTCCAAACTTTGGTGCCTGGAAATGTAGCCCCTCCATCCGAATAAACGAATCTGCACACGTTAGGCCTGCTGTATCTTGGTTTTGGATGAAATAAACCCGCAGCGAACTCTGAATAGCCCAGTTCAGGCAGCACTCGGTTGGTGTAATTAACCCCTTGATATTGCAATTTCGTAGTAAATGCCCCCGGGTAAGATTACAAATGGGTTAATAATAAGAACACATTCGTGCACGTACCTGTCCAACAATGATTGCATTAAAGGCAATTTTCAATATGAGACGAGTCCAAAATATGTGCAAGACCAATAGTAGTACGAGAAGGCCATTGAAAATGTAGTAAGCGGGAAACATCGTGTTGACTATGATAGGACCCCGAACGGAGGTGCTGAAGTAATAAACAATTGTACGTATAAGGACAATAAGTAACAGACGTTAGAAATGTTTCTCTGACATACCTGTGCAAAATGTAAAGAGGGTAGATGCCGACACGAGTAATCAACCAGGTGAGCGTAAGTAAGGCGAATAATGTGTCACAAACTCTTTGATATTTGGCGTATTTGGCCATTTTAGCACTCTAAAAAAAAGTACTTGATAAATACATAAATTAATACAAAAATAACAATAAATTATCTTACTTCGAGAAAAATGTCTGCTATATCGTGCAATAGTAATACTAAAGTTCCGATTCTGACTAGATTGCAAACCCAAGAGAAAGACATCAACATGATAGTGGCGATGTGATGAATGAACATTTGCCAGAAGTCTTTTCTTTTGTTGTCCGAGAATTGAGAGGCTGTCAAGGACCAGTAGAAAGATAGGGAAATCATGTAGTACCACCAAACGTCGTTGTCAACGCTCTTGAAATGAGAGAGTGAAAAAATTATTAACTTCAACAAGAGGCTCCCATTGATTCTGAAAAGGCCGTCATTTGGGCGCTGCGTAGTTTAGACTTTGAGTAGTAGGCAATGCGAGTTCTCAACGCGTGTCACGCAGCTTGACTTGAGCAATTACGACAGCTCCCATATGATTAGTCCTTGAAACACTTGAATTTCTCACCTGATGCGGATAATTCGTCCAGCATTCGTCGATATTCCACAACCATGCTTTGTCCCAGAGACACCATAGACCGTAGAAAAATGAAAATGTGTAGTATGTGCACCTCCAGCTAATCAATAACAACGTTTTTTTACTCCAAGAAGAATATAACTTGGCGGAGAGATTACTCACCTGTTTTCGCAAAATTTCTCCAAAGTGGACGGTTTTTCTTGGGCTTTTCTCAGACGGAGCCACCGTTCGACTTGACGCTCAGACATGTCCGTCTCCTTGGCTATGTGTGACACTTCTTTGTACTTCATTTTGTTATTCAATTGGTACGCTTTCTCCAGAGCGTCATTTTGACGGGCTTTTTTAGGCTTGGAATTCTTAATTCCAAGCCACTGGCCAAAAGGAGAGTAAATGTACCTGTAAAAACGATTGATTTATTTATTGTAAGCATTTCCTCCCAGAAACAGAAGTACCTTGAATCACAGAACCAATCTGTACTACTTGTTATATTCATAATAATAGTCGGGTTCGGCCATAACAATGTTGATAATTATAGCAAGGCGGAAGTGAACGAATGCTCCAATCCCAACTTTCGACAGACAACGGTTTTATTCATTTTTTCCAAGCATCCCCCTATCAGAGTGTTGCGAGGCTGACGAGATTTTATTTATGCTCCCACAAAATAACACTGTTGTACAATGCGTGCTTCTTGCTTCACAACCCGCTATAGCCCCCACCCCCACCTCACAAGCACTACCACCACTATATTCAAGCAGACAACTGCAAATGTGTATCCCTTCAAACCCGGATTGGTTTGGCTACAAACGTGAGTTGTCTAGAAAAGGCAAAATCGACTCGATAAATTACGGTCAAAAGTGGTTTTTGACCGTAAAACTCAAGGAGATTTATTTCGGATTGGCCGTCAGTTTCACCTTCGTAAACGACCACCAATTCGTTTGTTATCTGTCAAGTAATTGATTGTGGGCGTGAAATAGTCAGAAAACTGCAAAGATTCAGGGCTGAACCCCAGCTAGGTGGTTTACCGATCAGGAGAAACGCCTAGAGTTTCGAGAAACAATGGACCTGAGTGGGGTTCGGCTTAGCTTATCCCTCGGAGTACGACTCCCAAAGGAGTCTCCGTGGCGCAATTGGCAGCGTGCTGGACAGGTAATCCAGAAGTTGCGGGTTCAAATCCCGCCGGGGAGCCATTTTTTCTCGAAACTCCAATTGTGTTGGGCTATGCCCTTCCATCGTCGTCCGGATAACATCAGTTTAATTAATTTATTAATTAAAAATACCGGCGACAGAAATATTCATTTACACGAGTGATTTCCCGCGACCACAAAACGTCCAAGTCGCAACATTTGCGGACGACACCTGCATCTACTCGACAAGATCATATATAACAGCCGCTCGCAACGACGTGCAGGAAGCCGTAGCAGAGATCCAAGATTACACGAGAAAATGGAAAATCATCACAAATCAGAGCAAATGCGAGGCAAAAATCTTCACCCTTCGCTTTCCTGCCGACCCACCTGAACTCCATATAGAAAACCATATCATCAAATGGAACGACAAGAAATCTTCGGTGCGATACCTTGGACTTCACTTGGATAGACGGCTAACCTGGGAAAAGCACATCAATAAAAAAGTGGGGGAAGGCTATGCCAGACTGCGACAACTCCACCAGGAAGAGCACACTAAAACCAGAATTTTGCGTCCTGGTCTTCAAATCAATTATTCTTCCATTGATGCTCTACGGAAGCGAAGTATGGGGAGCAGCAGCGGCGTCAAAATTGTCCAAAATTTAAGTTATACAAAATAAAATCCTGAGGATGGCGGTGAACGCCCCTTGGTATGTTCGAAACACCGAACTCCACAGAGAATTAAAACTACACCGATCCACGACGCTATATCAAAGAAATTTGAAAATTTCCACACGAATCTACGAACGGTAAATCGTGCAGTTCACTTCGCTTTGGGCCAACCAATATCAAGGAGACTAAAACCCCTCCTACTCCAAGACAAATTCCGGCTGTGATTTTTCTGTGATAAGACATGCTCATAATTTAATTACCTATATACATTTACCCTGTGATATTTATACTGGTTTAAAAAAATCCGCCTGTGAAGCAATATAATCTGAGCTATAAAATACTTGTAAAACTTGAGTTAAGTTGGTCTTGTATATTATGTATATATATTCATTATATCCATCTCAAAACATCTAGATAAGATTAATTTCGGCGTGGTTTACCGATCAGGAGAAACGCCTAGAGTTTCGAGAAACAATGGACCTGGGTGGGGTTCGGCTTAGCTTATCCCTCGGAGTACGACTCCCAAAGGCGTCTCCGTGGCGCAATTGGCAGCGTGGTGTACTGGTAATCCAGAGGTTGCTGGTTCAAATCCCGCCGGGGAGCCATTTTTTCTCGAAACTCCAATTGGGTTGGGCTATGCCCTTCCATCGTCGTCCGGATAACATCAGTTTAATTAATTTATTAATTAAAAATACCGGCGACAGAAATATTTATTATATCCATCTCAAAGCGGTAGCCCTTATTTTTGCACATCTCGGCTTATCTATGGCATCTGGAGCTTCAGAGGAAACGATTTTCGGAATGGCAAAATAAGTTAACGATTCTTTGTGAAAAACAATGCGGAGATTCAACAAGGAAAACCCCGGGGGCGGGGTGGGGGAACGTGAAAATATTCACGTCAAGTCAACCTCCGTAACATCATCATTCCTCATTTTCGTACCTATAGGTGCGAGACAAAAGATCTCGAAATAAACCTCAGGACCTTGACACTTGAATGTCTTCGAGATCATTTTTCTCTCAAGTGTACACCTTCCTTCAGCTGTTGTTATGTTAATCGACTGAAAATAGTGAACCATGCACCAACACCAGAAAGTTATATGTTCAGGGAGGCGAAGCCGACACTTTTAATGCTTTTCATTTATGTGAAAAATTCGCTATACGTCTCCCAGACGACTCATACAGTAAATCATTCCTCAAAATTTCCTCAACTTCAACCTAACTCCTCACAAATCGCAATCGAGAATTGGACACAAGTATCTCTAGTCTCTAAGCACTACGCCAAGGGCGTGTCGACGAGGCAACAGAAACTAAAGAAAAATAAGTGCCGACTACAAAACCCCTTTCCACTTTTCACACTCTGGGAATAGGAAATGAAAACAAATTTTGACACCATTCGACAGATGTGAACAAGCTTCGTAAAGGAATGTACTCTGAAGACATACAAACATGGAAAAATAACTAGTTTCAATAGCCTCAAAAATAGAATCTCTTATGTTTTTTTCCTTGTCGTTTTTCTTTTTACTTCCACGTCCCAGGAGAAAGACGAGTATTAAAATCAACAAGACAATGATTTTTTTTTGTTTTTTTGTGAGTGCATTAAAAATGAAGAAATCCTTACCCTGTGAACAGGGTCGTAGGTATACCATTGATTAATAGCGTTTTCCATTTGCATAAAATTCTACTCCGGAGCAGTTTTCCCACCCGTCTTCTACATTAACGTGTGTTTCAATACAGAGAGAGCGGGTGGAAATGAAATGCACCGTGGCAAATTTTTGCGCAAATGGAAAACGCTATGAAATTTTGCTTGAGCCGGAGAATCATTTTGTTAAAAAATATTATCATGTCATCAATAAAAGGAATGTAGAAAATTAAAAAATGCATACATTCTAACAACTAATCAAAGTAAAGCTGAAGCCCTCAAGAAACCAAAGACTTAAAAAGGAGCGAAAAAATCATTCGTTTGGGGTAAGTAAACGTGCTTCAAGAAGTGTAGAAATTATTGGGGATGATTCTGTACGAGAATCTGCGAGCTCCAATGTAAGAGGCAACGATGGCTCTAGAGATGATTAGGACAACGTATTTTTCAAAACAAATATTTTTCGAATTTAACATACAAAAATATAATTATAGTTGCGTCATACTCGAAAAGGAAAGAAATAAAATCAGTCATTGGCGAAATAACTCGATATTTCGCCTGGTCTAAAAAGAGGTGGGGGGGGGGGTTGCAGTATTCCATGAATCATTGAAACGAGTGTAACTTTAATACTGTTGACTTTTACCCGTTTTCAGGAAGAAAATTAGTAGTGATTAGTCACCATTAGTGGCTCACATGATTCCTTAGACCAGTCAATATAGACAAAAAAATCTGGGTAAATCGCAAACATGCATGTAATTAATTTTTTATTCGCGTGTTGTTAGAACCAATGAGAGCAGTTATTACTCAAGTTTGCAACCCTCAAAACCTTGTGCTCAACTCGTGGCACTCGAAAAACCAAGAAATTTCATCACTTTTTTCTCTTTTTTTAACAAAACTACCAGAAGAAAGCGCTTTTCGAGCATGACCACAGTATACATTGTTAAAGCCAACTAAATTTGCTACAATTAAAGCCCAGCCAGAGCATCCTGGGTCTGTTAGTTCAGGATATACAACCAGTCAACAAAATACTTAATCTCGCCAAAAAGCGAGATTTTATTGGTAGGGTAACTTTTCAAGACCCGTAGCACTCAAATACCGGTGATTCGTACTTGTTTAAAAAAAAATGAGAGGGGAGGTTGTACGTCCAAAATGCAACAAAAAATTTCCTATGTCCTAAGGTCAGATTTCGATTTCTAGCCGAGATAATCAATTTGTTGTTTTTAGCACATCACGGGTTTTCGCAACAAAAACAGGTGTAACATGGGAAGTAAGCGTCCTAGGTTAAATCCAACGACACCACTGAAAAGAGCACCCTTTTTTCGGTGTGAGTAAAGACATTTTGTCCAATGATAGTGAAAGATTCTTTGAGTAAACTGGGAAAATATCAGGATATTTTTAAAAATGTCAGTTTTTGACAACTGTTCAAAGCTAGACTACATTGGCCATGGTGCTCCCAGCGCCGGGCAAATTACTCTATAACTGAGTGAAGTAACTTAGTTTAATACTTTATGCTTATTTTACTCCTGCCCTTCGCAATGTTTTGATAAAAATCCATTGTTATACCAAAAAATGAGATATTTTAGCCCATTTTGAGTGCCTAATAGAAGATACGAAAGCTATTCCAAGAATGTTTTTTTCAGCTTATTCCACTTTTATTTGTCTTTCCTCATAGATTAGCGTAGTAAAAGTGAATTAAGCTGAAAAAAAAAGTTTTAGGAATGGCTCTTGATCTTCTTGTAGGCACTCAAAATGGGCTTAATCGCCTCATTTTTTGGTATAACCATGGATTTTTCTCAAAACATTGCGAAGGACAAGAGTAAAATAAGCATGAAGTATTAAACTAAGTTACTTCACTCAGTTTTAGAGGAATTTGCCCGGCGCTGGGAGCACCATGGCTAATGTAGTCTAGCTTTGAACAGTTGTCAAAAACTAACATTTTTTAAAATATCCTGATATTTTCCCAGTTTACTCAAAGAATCTTTCACTATCATTGGACAAAATGTCTTTACTCACACCGAAAAAAGGGTGCTCTTTTCAGTGGTGCCGTTGGATTTAACCTAGGACGCTTACTTCCCATGTTACACCTGTTTTTGTTGCGAAAACCCGTGATGTGCTAAAAACAACAAATTGATTATCTTGGCTAGGAATCGAAATCTGACCTTAGGACATAGGAAATTTTTTGTTGCATTTTGGACGTACAACCTCCCCTCTCATTTTTTTTTAAACAAGTACGAATCACCGGTATTTGAGTGCTACGGGTCTTGAAAAGTTACCCTACCAATAAAATCTCGCTTTTTGGCGAGATTAAGTATTTTGTTGACTGATTGTATTTCCTGAACTAACAGACCCAGGATGCTCTGGCTGGGCTTTAATTGTAGCAAATTTAGTTGGCTTTAACAATGTATACTGTGGTCATGCTCGAAAAGCGCTTTCTTCTGGTAGTTTTGTTAAAAAAAGAGAAAAAAGTGATGAAATTTCTTGGTTTTTCGAGTGCCACGAGTTGAGCACAAGGTTTTGAGGGTTGCAAACTTGAGTATAAACTACTCTCATTGGCCCTAACAACATGCAAAACAAAAAAAAATTACATGCATATTTGCGATGTTTGATGTTTATATTGACTGGCCTACCTGGCAAAATTGTTTAAATAAGTGTTATTAGTTTGTAGCGAAGCGACACAACAACAACATGTGTTGCCAAAAAAATAATTAGTCGTTCTTTTTCCTGAAGCCCAAGAATTTTCAACGTGACTTTAAAAAAATAAACATAAAGTTCATATTTAGTTTTGCGTTAATAGCTCGATTGTGTCTCCCACAAATTGGTGACCCCGACGTGATCTTGATCTGTATACAACAGGCTCGACCTCTTTCATTTTCGCTCAATTCCGCGTCGGAATGGAGAATCAACCGGGAACTTCGATTCCTTCGACCTCAGGTACCGATCCCCATTCGGCTCCTTCTCCCCATTGTGACTCTGTTTCAGTCAAACACCCAAAATTCTGGAACGCGGACCCAGATATCTGGTTTTTAAACGTGGAAGCGCAATTCGAACTTGCACGCATAACTTCGCCGCAGACTAAGCTCAATCATTTAATTTCGGTAATCGAACCGGAACATCTTCGGGAAATCGCTGACGTTCTACGCTCAGAAACGCGTACGTACTCAAACGTAAAAACCGCTATTCTCAAACGCTTCGGCCAGTCCGACGAAAGCAAATTAAATAAATTACTAGGCCCGATAGAGTTAGGAGACCGTACGCCATAGCAATTACTTCGTGAAACTCAGCACCTGGCCGGTACTGATTTCCCTCCTAATATCATAAAAGGCCTATGGCTCAAACGTCTGCCCACACAAACTCAGCAAATCTTGAGTGAGTGAGACTAACTCATTGGAAAAGTTGGCTGAAATGGCTGACAAAATTCAGTCCGTCCACATTCCTTACATTGCAGCAACATCGCCAACGTTTTCAGGTTCTGACACAATTTCTTCCCTCGAGGCACAAGTTCGAAAACTCACCGAACAGGTCGCCCGGTTGACTCGCTCCCGATCCCGTTCTCGCAGCCGTAGCTCATTATCCGCCGCTGCTCATGATTCCACTAACCCACTTCGTTGGTATCACGCTAAGTTCTCAGGAAAAGCTAAGAAATGCGTCTCACCTTGTTCTTACACTCAAAAGCAATCGGAAAACTCCCTCGCCAGTCTTAATTAACGGCGATTGGGAGTGGGCAACAACAAAGTCGTCTCATCTCAATTTCGGCCTCCGTCGGAATTTTACTTTCGTCTTTACCATTGCCGATTTCACCCGTCCTATTCTTGGAGCCAATTTTCTTTCTAAATTCGGACTTCTCGTCGACATCAAACATCAACGCATCGTTGATTCCCACACATCGCTGACTACTCAGGTTTCTTGGTCCATGGCAACCCCCCCTCAGTTTTAGCCTTACGTGCTGACATCCCAGCAGCAATATCCAGTCTAATAGCGAAATATCAAATTCACGTACCCAACCAGTCATCAGCTTTAGACAAGACTCACTCGATTTTACATCATATTACGACATCTGGACCCCCTTGTTTTGCGCGACCACGTCGTCTTCCTCCTGATAAACTGAAAGCCGCCAAGGACGAATTCGCTTTTATGCTTCAGGCAGGAATCTGTCGCCCCTCAAAAAGTCCATGGTCCAGCCCTCCCCACCTCGTGAAAAAGAAGTCCGGGGATTGGCGTCCCTGCGGTGACTACCGCCGCCTCAATGCCCCAACCGTCGCCGAACGCTACCCCCTCCTAAACGCTACCCGCAATCCCTAACGTTCAAGATTGCGTTTCGTCTGTCCACAGCTGCAACATTTTCTCCACCATCGAACTCGAAAAAGCTTACCTTCAGGTACCAGTCCATCCCGATGACGTACCCATGACAGCCGTAACCACCCCCTTCGGCTTATTCGAATTTTTGAAAATGCCATTCGGGACTCGAAACTCAAGCCAGACTTTCCAACGGTTGATGGACAACATCGCACGAGACCTTCCTTTCGTTTCGGTCTATATCGACGACATTTTAGTATTTTCCAAAGACATGGATACTCATCTCTCGCACCTCGAGAAGCTCTTTTCTCGACTCAAAGAGTATGGTCTAACCATTAACGTCAGTAAGTGCTGTTTTGCAAAGCCTCAAGTTGATTTCCTTGGTTGCTCCATTTCGTCAACTGGAATTTCTCCTCTTCCCGACAAAATTTCTGCCATCTCGTCATATCCAAAGCCCAAAACTGTGAACGAATTGAAACGTTTCCTCGGGATGCCCAATTTTTACCACCGTTTCCACTCTCGCATGGCAAGCATCCAAGCCCCCCTACACCTTCAGTCAAAAAAGTCCGATCCCACACCTATTTCGTGGACACCTGAGATGTCTTCAGCATTCGAACAGTGCAAAGCTATCCTACAATCGGACATCACACTAGCATTCCCCGATCCTGCCCTTCCTCTGTCGATCATGACCGATGCCTCCAGCGTGGTCCTCGGCGGAGCTCTTCACCAACTTCACGATGGCAACTTCCGGCCTCTCGCATTCTTTTCTCGTAAGCTCTCCCCTGCTGAGCAGAAGTACTCGACTTACGACCGCGAACTTCTCGCCGTATATGCCACAATTCGCCATTTCTCGTTCATGTTAGAAGGCCGCGTCTTTACCATCTTCACGGACCATCGACCTCTCGTCCACGCATTCACGAAATCTTCGGACTAATTGTCACCCAGACAATTGCGACACCTTTCCTACATCAGCCAGTTCTCGACTGATATTCAATTCGTGAAAGGCCTAGAGAATAGTCCTGCTGACGCTCTTTCGCGAATCGAAGCGATCATCAAACGAGAAATTTCTCCCTCTGATAGCGCCGCCGCCCAAGCAACCGACGCTCAGCTACAAAAACTGTTCACTGAACACTCCTCTCACAGTCTTCAGCTGCGACACCTCGAAATCGAGAACGTCAATCTCATTTGTGACACCTCGACGGACCGTATTCGCCCCTACGTTCCTGAATCATTGCAGTACACAATCTTCAAACATTTTCACGCAATATCGCACCCTGGAAAACGATCCACTTCTCGTTTCATCTCTGACCGTTTCGTGTGGCTTGGTATGCAGCGTCACATTTCCAAATGGGTTCGACAATGCCATCAGTGCCAAATAAGTAAAGTTTACCGCCACGAAAAGACACCTCTCGTCAAATTCTTAAAAGCCGACGAACGTTTCGCCAATATTCACATCGATATTGTTGGACCGCTCCCTCCGTCTCGAAGCCATAGTTACCTTTTGACTTGCATCGACAGGTTCACTCGTTGGTTCGAAGCATTCCCAATGCCCGACCAAACATCTGAAACAGTAGCTAGGACTTTCTTCGAAGGTTGGATTTCTCGATTCGGTACACCGGTCTCTCTCGTAACCGACCAAGGACGTCAGTTCACCTCGTCGACTTTCCGAAAAATTGCCACCAGCTTAGGCATCCCACTACATAGGACAACAGCCTACCATCCCCATTCCAACGGATTGGTTGAGAGACAACACCGTGTTCTCAAAAGCGCCATAATTTGTCGAGCCTCAGACCACTCAAAAGTCGTACTTCTAGGTCTTCGCTCTGACCTAGGTTTCAAACCTGACGTTCAAGCATCATCAGCTCATTTGGTTTATGGCACTCCTCTTCTTCTTCGTCTTCCAGGCGAAATGTTCGACAATTCGCTCACGTCCTCCTCTCTATCTTCCTCCACGTATTTAGATCGCCTTCAACGAATATTTTCACAAATTCGTCCTACAACAGGTTCTTCACACGGAGCATTCAAAATTTTTCAAAATCCTGCTTTGGAAGCACGTTCCCACGTGTACCTTCGTTGCGATGCGGTAAAAACATCGCTCCAACGACCATATTCTGGTCCCTACAAAGTCGTTCGCTGAGACAGCAAAACCTTCGACATCCTACTCCGAGGACAGAGAACTACGGTTTCCCGCGATCGATTGAAGCCAGCGTTCACTGCTGAACCATCCACCACTCCACAAGCTCCCACGCCGTCAACGATCGTCAAAACTCGACCTGAGCGACAAGTGGTATTCGCACTCAACTAAGGAGGGGAGTGATGTAGCGAAGCGACACAACAACAACAACATGTTGCCAAAAAAATAATTAGTCGTTCTTTTTTCTGAGCCCAAGAATTTTCAACGTGACTTTAAAAAAATAAAAATAAAGTTCATATTTAGTTTTGCGTTAACAGCTCGATTGTGTCTCCCACAAGTTGTTAATCCATTGGAGAGATTTTGCAACCAGTCCCGTAAACGCAAAAGTTAATTTTTGTGTACGCGTTGCTAGGGTAGTAAACATTTCGTTGGTTGAAATGTGAATAGCGTTAACGTTAGCGTTAGCGGAGCTGTTTGCAAAATCTCTCTATTAGCGAAAAAGGGGCTACGAGCACGCTAGGAATTGTGGTAAGGTATACAGGACCTAAAACCATACAATATTTCAAAATGCAGTATAACAACGAGTTTGACCAAAACATGGTGGCTTGGAGAGGTGGAGGGAGCGAATAGTATTTTTCTTAAAACCGCTGACAAACTATATAAATACGTTGTTTTATTACTAATTTGATTTCTTTATTTTCTAGCATGACGCGATTATGCAACTATAGACATCACGCATTCGCTAAAATAGTGAAAACGGTAGAAGTGAATCTACGAATTATCATCGGCTGAAGGTGGAAAGGGTGTAAAACAATCTTAGTAACAGATACGTATAAACTGAGATGGAAATATAATTCTAAAATATAAGGGGCATTCACGTCAACTTTCGTACAGTTTGTAGTTTCGTAATTGCGAAGTCAGATGTTTGTTACCAGGGAAATCAAGTTTCGAATGAATGACTTTAAAATATGACCCGAACGAAATGAATGACAAAATGATTCCAATTTCGATTTACCTAACAACAGACCATAGCAACAACGCAATTACGAAACTACAAACAGTACGAAAGTTGACTCACACTCACGACTCTCGACTCATAGAAATATTGTAATGAATGACCGGCGACCAGGGTGGGGTAGGGGATTCGTTCTTCAAGTTGAAATATTCTGACCGGACTGCTCTTCTATTCCATTTAATCACGGAGATGTGGTTTTATGATTCTAATGGCTCACTCTACAACTTCATGAAGCAACTCGCTCGGTTTTTTACTCCACCAGCTTTCTCGCACGAGTGAGCAATAGTTTAGTCCGTAAATATCTCTCCAAATACTCAACCGACAAAACTAAACCAATCAGCGAGCTCAAAAATGAATTCGACTTCGAGGAGTGGCACCGCTCCAGCCGTGAAGTGAAGGGATGAAACTACGTAATTTCAAAACGAAATATCTTTTTAAGTGGCTCATACACTTACAATCAATAAATAGGTCCGTTCCATTGTTTCGCGAGTGCTACACTTTAGGGTGCGTTCATAGTGAATCACCTTCACTGCGATACCTCGATGAGCGATGCCCCGATGAAACCGCGATGAGGAACAAACATCAATAAATGTATGGGACTGTTTATAGTGAGGCACCTTTACTGCGATGTGAGCTTCGATACCTCGCGACTATCATCGATGATTTGAACCATATGGTTCCTCGACCCCCCCCCCTCCTGACCCATATGGTTGCCTTTTATTTTTCAAAATCTGGGTTAAAGCTTGAATTGGACAGGTGTGCGTGACTTACGTAAATTGTGTGAAGGTGGACCTAATTTGCGATTGAAAGCATCCCATTCACCAGGCTCCAAAAATCAAAACCCTTCAAGATATGATTCTTCTATACAAAAAGTTGTACCAAAGACGATGTTGGCGGAAGCTCCTACCAACCGACAACGAATAACAACACTTTTTCTAAACATTTTTCAATGCTCGTCCCTCCAGTTTCCTTCAGAAAATACTGGGCTTCCTAGTTATTATTGGCTTCCAAGTTGGCATTTTGTGGCTTTGATGACAGATTCGGAAATAGCACACTTTTTCTTGTCATTTAGCTATTTTCGATAGAATTAACTGCACAGGTTATCGTTGGGGAATTTACCATACAACTTACCGTCAAGAAGTGCGCTGAAATCAGAAGACTTTAGGCCAACATCGTCTTTGGTACAAATTTTTGTATAGAATAATCATATTTGAAGGGTTTTGATTTTTGGAGCCTGGTGAGTGGGATGCTTTCAATCGCAAATTAGGTCCACCTTCACCCAATTAACGTAAGTCACGCACACCTATCCCCTTCAAACCCTTATTTAAAAAAAAAAAAAAAGGCAACGGACAGGAGGGAGGTCGAGGAATCATATGGTTCAAATCATCGTTGATAGTCACGAGGTATCGAAGATCGCATCGCAGTGAAGGTGATTTCACTATGAACGCACCATTAGAAGAAAATCATCTGGCTTCATTAAATTTTTCAAATTAAGTCAATGAAATCACAAGGTTTTCTACATTAATGTAGCTGAAGTCCCGTTCACAAGCTCTATGTTTACGTTCTGTGGAGTCTATGCAACCCCACAAATTTATTCCCTCGAAAAATGAAGCATTTTGATAGGTTGCCTTAAGGCACTATAAAACACGAGTACTGCAACACGCAAATCGGCGCCACACTTGGTCCATCATATGATTATAATTATCACCTGGGGCCTTATTCCGAGCAATCGGGAAAAAATCCAAGGACTCCGAATAAGAAATAACATTATCCCGCCGTAGCAACCACACTTGCGGCATTTCTCCCGACGTTTCTGAATAGGGCCCCTGATCTCATTGACAAGTAGGATATTTTTATTTATTTCGACCGCGTTCCGCGTTTGTTTGCTCTTACGATGACAATTTTTTCATTCATGATACCTGTACCTGTGTTTTAAAGGTTCTCTAGTGTAGCTAGTGTAGACGTTTATGGGTTGTATTGATGGATTGCACAATATAATGTACAATTCATTTTTATTCCAGATGTAAACATCTGGAAACAAAATATTTCGTCCATGGACCCCTTTACATATTGCTAAACAAAAAAGCAATATGTTTTTCTTAGCCATGATGTCAATTCCATTCATATGTTAAAAAAAAAACGAAATAATATTGCAAAGAAAAACATATTGCTTTTTTATTATATTTCGAGAGCTGGCGACAGCCCCATTCAACCGGAAGAACACAGTAAGGTTTTTATAGGTAATTAAAGTCATTAATTTGGGACATGAATTTAACCGAAAGAACATAGTCGTGAAACCTGATCCCTGATCTTATTCGAAAGGTTTTACGTAGCTAATTACGAATATGATCGTCTACCGCCGTATGCCTGGGGCATTTGCCCTCAGAGGCTCGTCAAACCGACGAAATTTGGGGAATTTTAATTAACCGGAGAAACATAGTCCTGAAACTGGTCTTATTCGATAGGTTTAATAGAGATGATTATAAATATGATCTTCGAGGGCATTTGCCCTCGGTTGGCCAGTCAAACTGCGCAGAGGGAAATTAATTAACCGGAAGATCATAGTCCTGAAACTAGTCTCATTCGAAAGGTTTTATGAAGCTGATTACGAATATGATCGTTGGCCGCCGTCAGTCTGAGCCATTTGCCCTTTGTGGCAAGGTCAAACTCACGAAATTTGGGAAATTTCACTTGACCGGAAGAACGTAATCCATATTGGATTTTGAATAATAAAGTCAAATCCAGGAATTTGGTTATTGAAAGAGCCAAATTTGTTTTCTGAAATGTCTAATTCACCTACAAAACTGATTTTAGTAAACGTGAGTTTACACTGAAGTGTCTGACATTTATGTAGCTACACTTATGTCTCGACATAAATGTAACGTGTCAGACACATGTATATTGACTGTACAAATTCTGATAAAAATTTCTGGAAGTTTTTTGTTTACACCAAGGAAATTTGTGTCTGACGCTAAATTTCAAGCAATAAGTGTAGCGCGACACTTCAGTGTAAACGCACCTTAAGAGCAAACTCCAAGAAATTTGGTTTTGAAAAGCGAGAAAATCCAAGAAATTGGGGTAAGAAATAACAAAAATCCGTGAATTTGGACTTTTAAGGTCGTAAATATGCAACACTTGAGGTCCGTTCCATTGTTTTGCTAGTGCTACACTAGTGTAGAAAACCACGTGATTTCATTGACTTATTGTGAAAAATTGAATGATACCAGATGATTTTCTTCAAAAGTGTAGCACTAGCGAAACAATAGAACGGACCTTTGGTTACTGGTTTATCCAAAAATCAAAGGACAAAGGTTAATCCAAAAATCAAAGGTGAAAAATCCCTGCCGTTTTGTCCTTTACTTCCATTTTTCAGCGTGTTTGACGAGTTTCTTCTGTTGTAAGCGATTTCGCTTGTCTGTGTCGGAGTGCACTAAAGTTCTATTTTACTTAAATAATAATAATAATAATAATAATAATAATAATAATAATAATAATAATGAAATTTTGTTCGGGGTTTCAAGGTATTGTACGGTGAAAAAGTTGACGATGGCGTAGAAAGGCAAGAAGGGGAACGGAATGAAACGATTTGTAATATATTACTGAAAAATTGGACATTTATTGGGTATAATACCTTTTATTTTTAGCGCCAAATTTATTGGGATTTTTTTTTTTTCCCCTGTGTGGCTCTCTCTGTTACGGTTGTTTTTTAGCCTGATGAGGTCGACGCAATGATCGACGAAACGTTACACTAATGGTGAATTTCACCACTGAGAGTTAGGGTGTGACTACGTTAACTCAGAATTAAATAAAAAAATGCGCCACAATTTATGTAAACAATGACCCAGTAAAACCCCGTAATGGCCGTTGTAAAACTCAAAAAATTGCTCAGCACTTGATGAGATTTTGTTTTCAACACATTCGCCCATAAATTTTAGCTCCATTTCTGCACCAATATTCGATTTCAAAGTCTAATTTTAATCTTCAGGAAGTGCTACAATAACGTTAGATCTTGCTTTTCCAAATTTAATCCCTGAAATTACCTTAAAACACATTCGAATTCCAAAGTGTTTTGGAGTTATTTTAGGGATAAAATTTGAAAAAGCAAGATCAAACGTAACTGTAGAACTTCCTGAAGATTAAATGTAGAATTTCATGAAGATTAAATGTAGAACTTCCTGAAGATTAAAATTGGACTCAGAAATCGAATATTGGTGAAGAAATGGAGCCAAAATTTATGTGCGAAGTTTAGGCGAGGGAAGGGCTCGAGGAAAGCCGCCTTAAAAAGCTGATTTGCGGGCTTCAACCAATCAGAGAGCTCCGAGTCCACAGCGCGGAGCTCTCTGATTGGTTCAAGCCCATAGCTCAGCTTTTTAAAGCTTATACGTGAAGGCGACTTTAGAGTTTGGTAACTCCAGCCTAACTCTCGGTGGTGAAATTCACCAAAATAAAAATGATTATAAATTAATTGTTTTATGTACCTAGCCCATAGCGGTCATTAAATTCAAAACATACCTATCAATTAAGAATTATGATGGCCGATAGCTTTTTTTAAACAATGTCCACAAAAATTGTTTTTAAATGAGCAAACCCCAAGAAATTTGGTTTTTGAAAGACCAAACCCCACGAAATTGGGATTTGAAGGAGACGAATCTGTAAAATTTAGTTTTGGAATAGCAAAAATCCGCAAATTTGGAGTTTTTAGAGCCTGGAGTAGAAGGAACTTAGCTTTTGAAAGCGCCAAGCACGCGGGGTTGGTGTTGAATCAGACTGCGGTGACGTTGGTGGCTGGAGACGTTGCGGCCAAATCCCGCAGGTTTGTTTAAAGAGAACGTGAAAGATGATTTGAGTTAGACCGACCAGACGTTATAAGTTGACACTGAAAAGTAGTACAAAAAAGACAAATTAGATAAGTAGCCGTAGTTGCCTACGTTGTCAGTCATACCTTGTTGAGGTATGTCCAAGACAAACCGGTTTCGCCTGGTCGGCATCTTCAGTGTTGGAACGTCTACTGAAAACGTTTTTCGTTCAGTTTTCAGTAGACGTTCCAACACTGAAGATGCCGAACAGGCGAAACCGGTTTGTCTTGGACACACCTCAACAAGGTATGACTGACAACGTAGGCAACTACGGCTACTTATCTAATTTGTATTATTGTACGCCTTGTATATATAACGATGTTACTAACCCTAATACAAAAAAGAGGACACCTCCCTCCGAATTCTGTACCGAGCTGGCTACGCCCTTGCCGCTTAGTACAATTGCTAATCATCTGTAAAGGTTTTCCACTTGCATAAAATTCCGCACCAGGGGGTCAAGCATGAGTTAGCGTAAAAATACCGTCAAAACGCGGTATCTATAGCGTTATAACATTATTTTTGATAGAGCGTCATTAGTTACTGCTTGCGTTAATTTTTTAACGCTAGCTCATGGTTGACCCCCCGTTCACAAGCTCTATGTTTACGTTCTGTGGAGTCTATGCAACCAAACAAATTTATTCCCTCGAAAAATGAAGCATTTTTATAGGTTGCATAGACACCACACAACACAAACATAGAGCTTGTGAACGGGGGGTAAACCATGAGCTAGCGTGAAAATACCGTCAAAACGCGGTATCTATGGCGTTATAACATTATTTGTGATAGAGCGTCCTTAGTTACCGCTTGCGTTAATTTTTTAACGCTAGCTCATGGTTGATCCCCAGGGTCGTTCATTTCCACCCGTTTTGTCCTTTAAGTATGTGTTTTAATTCCGAGAGGACAGGTGGAAGTGAACTTTTTCATGGCTCACTTTAGCGCAAATGAAAGACGCTATTATGTTCATTAATTTCTCCTTTGAAAATTAATATTTCGCGGCTTATTATGACTATAAGAATTGTGTTGTGTATACAGATAACATGGGTACCATCCTTTACCTCCAAGGTCTAAGCAAACAAGTTGATTCAGATATCAGGGACAACAAATTGTAGCACGATGTGACAAAAAAGTAAACAAAACAGCTAACATAGTAAACTGTCTGAGCCCATGAATGAAAAATCTGTTCACTGCGGGAGTGCCAGCCCATTTTAGTTCGACAGCGCCTTAACTCACGCTCTTACTAAAATGCGCTCTTGCATATCTAAGAATTTTCAAGTTGATGAGAATTTTCTCGCATTGCCATCGGATTTATGATTTCTCCGTCCGTCTCTTTTTAACCTATTGAGCGATAAGCAACCCCTACGTTAACTATTAACCGTTTAAAATCTTCAATTATAGATAGGGGTACGGCATTTTAAACGTTTACTCAAGGGGATGAGAGGGAGGAGGAATTTAGGTTGTGATTCAGAGCATAAAACGTGATAAACCTACAAACAATTGACCGGTAGATAATATTTAACCAAACAAAAATCTTTTGAAGATAGTAAAATTAAAATGTTCAAAAAAGATCCATAAGTGGTTAAAAAGACCGTTGTTTTCAAGCAAAATACTTCAACGTTGAGAAAGAGTTCAGGATACATACTCATTTCCTACAAGGCTTCCTTTCATTAGTGTCTGCGTCAAACTTTATCTATTTTAACGTACTCACAAGTCACAACACACCCTTTCCATTAGATGGGGGGGGGGGTCATAACGCGGCATACAATCACTAATTGAGTCATGCTGACGAACTGAACCATGATTCATACCTTGCAAGCATGTGTATCTATTCACCATTAAACAATTTATAATGAATTGAGACGCAAGGGACTTGAATAATACGGAGCAGTTCTTAAATTTGTTTCGCAAAAAAATAACACTCAACTATAGAAAATGAAATAAATGAACTCACATTTCTAGAAGATAACGAAGGGCCAGCATACCCAGGGCCATAGGTAGAGGGTAATACAAATGTCTATGATCCGCGTAGCGAACTCGTTCGTTCGGTACAAGATCGGCCCAGGTGACATTCGGCGGCAGCCAAACTTTAGGCGTCCAGAAAGAGTCAAGAACGTAGCGAAACATATCCGAGCGTTATGTTTATGTATCTTTCGTCTTAAGAGCACTGGAGGAAACCGAAAATGCAAAATAAATTGAACACAAGTCACAAGCTACAATCTAAACTGAAAAATATTGAATGATTGGAAAAAGAAATAATAAAGAGAAGCAACTGACGGGAATCGATCGAATGTGTACACGAAAAAGCCGGAATCAAAAACGTCACACGATATCTGCCGTTCCTCGGTCAAATTTTCACCTTAAATGCCCCGCGTCAACTATTCATTCGTCGAAAAAAACACTTAAAGGCCTTTTAAGCGCAGTAATCCCACTTGAATATCAAAAAACGCATTATTAACTACAAAACACCATGGTCACTTCACAATCTCGGACTCGGCTGAGAGGAGAGGCGAGGTCCCTGACTGCTTATAACCACTATGAAGCATGGTAGCGTGAAAGGCGCTCCAAGCGGACAATGATAGCAATAAACTTCAAAACAAAACTGTAAAATTTATTGTAAGTACAGCAAAAAATATTGTCTAATACATTAATTTTATGGGTAAACCACGAGCAATGAATCCAGCTGAACTGGCGAAAGCCAAGACAGAGTCCCGTATTTCAATTTTAGCCCTTAAAAGTTCTGGCTCTTTCTTCTTTTGGTCCTTGATTACACTCAGAGCTATTTTAATTGACGGGGGGGGGGGAGAAAGAACACAAAAATTATGCAATATTTTTTAAAAAATGCCACGAACAGATGGTACTCAACTGTCATAATCCAAGGCTTCGCCAGGAAGCCAAACGTTTGCCAAACTATAGGTCAATCTGTCGGCGTCAGATGTTGTCACCGCCCACAACATGCCCAGCGTACAACCACTGAATAAATAAATTAAAAAATTATTAAATTCTTGGATTCCGAAATTATAGAGGGTTGCAGGGGATAAGTTTGAGTTTTACAGGCAAAATTGGGTGACTTTAGACATGATGGTCCGAAACTCATTAATTACTTTCTAAAATACGGTTATTCAAATGAATTTTACTGCGTGCAGATGTAACTTCATGCAACTTCCAGGCCAAGATTGAGAAAAAATCGTCGATTCCCAAAGTGTGGTTTTGGACCAAACCCGCGGCTAAAATTTAGAACACACACTACTTAAAGCTGTACAAGTAAACAAAAATCGCGGCTAATATTGACAAAAACAACGGTCATTCGGGTTAAAATTGGGCAAAAATGGCAAATTCTCAGCTGAAATGGCGAAAAATCGCACATTTGCACACAAAAAAGAGATATGTATGCTCATTTACTGCAAAATTAACACTATTTCACAACGAGAAAAATCGCTAATTCACTGATAAAGTTGAGGAAAAACGTTAATTCGCAAATATAAAAATGAATAAAATCACTAATTCGCGGCGGAGAAAACGAGGAATTGAGAAATCGCAAATCAGTAGCGAAAAACAGCGCTAATCCATAGCAGGAAGTAGAAAAAATTGCTTATGCGGGGCTTACTAATTAGCGCGGCTAAAATGAAGAAAAACACTAATTTTCAGCTCAAATTGAGAAAAAGGGCTAATTCGCCGCTAATTTGGAAAATTTGGGAAAATGGCCAATCTGTAGCTGAAAATGAGGAAGAAGCCAATTCGTGGCTAAAATGAAGGAAAATCGCTAATGCAAGCGATAGAAACGCTACTGCTCTGCTAAAGTTTAGAAAAAGCGAAGCTTCCGTTCGAGGCTGAAACTAAACGAAACCCGCTAATCCAGGGCAAAAATGCCAATGCGGGACTAAAATGTAAAAACCCGCAGCTATAGTATTGAAAAATTCACTAACTAGCCCGGCATAAATTTTAAAAAACTCTAGTTTTCAACTCAAATTGGGGGAAAGCGCTATTCCCGGCTTAAAAAAAAACGAGGAAAACGCCAATTCGTGAATAAAATTGAGAAAGCTTCTACGCAGCTAAAATGAAAAATAGTGATGATTCGCGGATGGAGTGTGTTAAAGTTCCTGATTTAAATACGTACCTTCTCGCCTTCTGAAGACAGCTTTGGCGCTAAAATTTATAAAAGCCGCAAATTCATTGCTATAAGACAAACAATTCGCGGCTAGAACTTGGAAGAAGCGCTAATTGCTAAAGCGGTACTAAAATGTAAAAGAACCCGTTAATTAGAGGCTAAAAATCAATAATTAGCCCGGTTAAGGTTAGGAAAAAGGTTAATTCTCATCCTAAATTGAAAAAAAGAAATACTAGTACGAAAGATTTTGTCCTCTTCACGAAATTAAAAATTACAATTGCCAATTTGCAGCTAAAATATCAGAAAACGCCAATTCGTGGATAAAATGAACAAAATTATCTAAGACACCGGTTAGAAACGCTGCTAAAATTAAGAAAAATCGCTAATGCGCGGCTACAATTGAGTGAAATGACTAATCGACGGCTAAAATTGAGAAAAATTTCAATTTGCGCCAGAAATATTGAGAGAAATCGCCAATCCGTAGCGTTTGGTGAACAAAAAAAATGCTAATTTGTGGCAAAAATTTAGAAACCCCCGCTATTTTGAGGCTAATATTGAGTAAAACACTTGAGAAAAACTCTATTGTTCTAAATCGCTAGTTTTCAGCTCAAACTAAATAAATTGCTAATTCCTTGGTCCATGCTAAAATAAATAGAAAAAATCGCTAATTTGCAGCTAAAATTGTCAAAAACGTCAATTCGAGGAAAGTCAAGACACATCGCTAATTCACGGAATAAAAAAAGCTACTTTGCTGCTTAAGTTGAGAAAAAGCGCATGTTTATGTCTTGGGGGGGGGGGGGGTGAACTACCCCGCTAGTCCTCGGCTGAAGTTAAAAAAAACGTTATATGCGGCCAAAATTGAGAAAAGCGCTAATTTGCTGGTAAAGTTGACAACAAGCACTCATTCGCGGTTTAAGTGGAGAAATTCGCGTCTTAAACTTGGCATAAGCGCTAGTTGGCGGATCGGGTGTGGAAATAGCGGTAATTTGGCTAAAATAAGGAAAATGCCTCAGAGGTTACCAATAGTGGTTTATACATATGTATAGTAGAGACGGCTTAGGGGCCTCCTGGGGATTCGCGCCCCGGGCCCCGATGTGTAGGCCCGCCAGAGTAAACAATAATAGCTTTTGAAAAAGCAAAAGTTAGCGAAATAGGGATTTTTACGTAGCCAAAAATTGGAGAACAAAAAAGTTGTTCAGTGAGCCAATCTGTGAATGAGTTTGTTGAGGCACTCCCGCGAAATTTGGGTTTGAGCAAGCCAAAAGCCAAGAAATTGCGGGTTTTAAGTAAGCGAATCCCCAAGAAAATGGTACTCTGTAGCGAGCTAACCCCGGGAAATCGGCGTTTTGATGAGCCAGGAAAAAAATTTATTTTTTTGGGCAATACATATCTGAAAATTGGTGTTTTAGGGAGCGAAATTCGTGAAATTCAGGAAGATTAGTGTCTTCGAAATTGGTGATCGAAATCTGAGAAATTTGTCTTTTACAGAGGCAGAGCTGCAACGTGGTTTCGAATAACCACGAAAGTTGTTTTTGAACTAGGCGACGAAATTGGGATTCAGAACAAAAAAAGGGTCGAAATGAGGTGTTTAAGTGAGGGAAATCCGACAAAATGGTTTTCGTGGGACAAAATGGGTGCTAAAGTGACGAAAATCCGCGGCAAAAATGTGATATGAAAGAGCCAAAATCACATTTGGTTAAGTATAAATCCCAAAATTTGTATTTGAATGAGTTCAAACCAAGAAATTTGATTTGAAAGAGCAAATGTATGCGAAATTGAGGTTTGAAAACACCAAAACCACGAAATTTTGCTTTTGAACCCACAAAACTTGGGTTTCTAAAGAGAAAAATTGCCTAAAACTAGGATTTGAACGAGACGAACCTCCAACATTCGGTTTTTAATGAGAGGAAATCCGCGAAACTGGAGTTTTTAGTAGCCAAGATAACGAAATTTGGTTTTTGAAAGAGCAAAATTAATTTTTTCAAACTAGCCAGACCGTGTGAAACCGATTTTAGACCTAGCCAAAGCCACAAAATTTGGGTTTTGAAAAAGGAAAAAATACGTGAAATTGGGATTTGAAGAGGCGTGAATTCTATTTTGAAGGAGCCAAATATCCCAGGCTGAAATCGTGGTTTGTCAGTACCAAGCGGCGACACGAGCCGATTTAGTTTTTCACATTGACTAATATTATAGAAAGAGATAAAGCCATAAAATTCGGTCTTCCGTATAGCATAAATTGCCGAAATTGGACTATGAAAGAGCTAAACCCTCGAAATTTTGTTGTTGAGCGATCGAAAATCTCGAAAATTCGGAATGAGCTGTTTTGAAAATTTGGTTTTGGAAGAGCGATATTCGGGTTAAAAATAGCCTCAATTGGGATGTTTGGTTTTTAAAAGAGCCATACGCGCATGACTTGTTTTGGACCTGAATATTTGACAAACATGCTTGAGTTTTCGGTTCGGTAGATGTTCCGGATTCTGGTGCCGAATTTGCGTTTTTTTTTTTGTTTTTTTTTAATCGAATCAACATTACTCAACATTACTTTGCCCAGTCTTTAGCAGACACTCTAACTTCAATTTTTTTTTTTTTTTTTTTTTTTTTTTTTTTTGTCACACTTATCACCGCCCATCATGCATTTTTGGAAAGCAATCATTTTTCGTTACCTCCCAGCCAGTGCAAATTCGAGTATGCTACCACCCATTTGATTATCACCGCCGTAGTCCTTCAGAGCCGCACTCGAGCATCCCAAGAGAAGTTGAACGTTTTTCAAATCAAGCGTTTGCGTGGCAGCGGTTTTCAAGAACTGACACGGGCTCCCGTGTCCCGAGTATCTGGAAACAAACAAATCGTAAAATGCAACAGGATTCAGAAGTTTTCAGTCATGGGAAAAAATAAAAATAATAAATAAAAATCGAGACTCTTGCTTTTGCCGTCCCATTTGAGGCACAAACACCCAATTCTCACGTTGAAATTTCAGGCTGGGCTTCAAGCATAAAATATGTGATGATTTTTCACAAAGATCACAAATCTCGAATTGAATTTCCGAAACCAAAGTTTGCCAAGGTACATAAAATACTATATTTTTATTCTACAGGTAGGTAGCTACTTAATGGACCCGAGAGATTGGTTGATCACATTTCAAATATATTTTCACGAGATGAGATAGGACTACTCTTCGAATGGAAAGGAGATCAGAGTTTGAAGCCCCACGTTTCTCTCTAGTCCATTTTGTAAATGTGATTTTTCAACTAACATGAAAACTGATCCTGTCGACATCAAATCGATCAATTCCTCTTCAGTTGGAACTGTTCCCACGATATTCCTCCACGTAGGAAATCGTTTTTCCATAAATTTCACTAGCTTCTCCAACGGTAGATTTTTGTTCGGATTTATGAGACTACAGACGTCTTTTAACCGGACTTCCCTGTTGGAAAGAGCAGTGTGAGTAATAATAGCAGACAATTTGCTTACAAAGCAGACATTCTGATTCGTACTTTAGTCCATTTTTTATGCTATCTTTATGAAGACAATATAAGTAATGAGCGAAATGAATGGATGGAACACGTGAATACGGGTGCCTATTTAGGACAACGAGAGATTCCCACGGGATTACATCCAAATGCTGAAAATATAAAAATAAAATTTTGTTGTATCAAACGGTATAGAGTCAATAATGAAACCCAAAATCTTACCTCGTCGAGAATCAACAAAACCGGGTGTCGTTTAGCAATGGGAAGGCTCGAATAATCTGACCGAATAGCTGATAATTCGCAGATCAGCTCATCTCGCAAGGATTCGTCGCAACTCTCGGGCAAAGCTTCATTTAAATACTCATTGATTTCGTCGTCAGACAGATGTGCACATCCTTCAGCGAGTAAATAGACAAGACTTCGACTACGATCCTTCAACCCATGCCGATCAATGCATCGATTCATTCGGCTCCGAATGTCCTGCTCCCAAGTTTTGTTGACGAGTCGGCCCAACATCAGAACAATGAATTGTTTAATGGCCGTGGGTCCGACTTCTCTAATTATGCACTGTAAAACATAATAATCTTGGATGGTTGAGCAGATTAAACCAAGATCAAGGAGAAAGAGGAACAAAATAACAATACTTCGGCGGTATCGCTGGCCTTTTGTCGGGCCAATTTGATTTTACTTGCGGGCTCGTCTTTCGAAACCAGACCCTTCCTTACGTCCAAGAAAACTTGAATTAAGTCAACCAGAGCATCCTCAGGCCAGCTGGTTTCAGCCGAAACGGGGTGCAATGAACTAAAGAAGGAGAAAACAAAAGTTACGGGGGATGGTCGGGAGACTGAAAATGCCGTTGACGCCGAAATATTAAATTAATTACTTTAGTTGCGAGCCACAAGGTAGGTTAGTTATGGAGAACCCACGAAGTTTTGGGCTAGTGTCTGCTGGTCGAGGTAGCACTATCTCGTACGGATCAAACTCTCGAGTAATTTGAACGAGTCTCCATTCTGAGGAAAATAACGGTTTGACGTTATTACCTATTCTCCAGAATTTGCCACACACACAAAAAAATCTAGCTCCATAACAAACATTGCTCATTATTTCGCAAATTTGGAACATTTTACAGACAACTAACATGCAAAAGTGATTGATTACGATCAGGTTTTCAGGCGATTTATTTGGTAGGGTAAACCGTGAGTCATGATACCAATTGACCCATAGCCATTCTGTGTGAATTTCGTGACTAAATCGTTGAAGCTACCCCCCCCCCCCACCACCCAGATTCGGGGAAAATCCTCTCCACCAGCAGATATTTTGGAATTAACTCTTCACATTCTCGATTATTTTGGGCAATAGCGCCGACACTATATCCAAGTAAATTAAATGACGACGATGGAAGGGCATAGCCCAACACGATTCGAGTTTCGAGAAAAAATGGGCTCCCCGGCGGGATCGGGCACGGTCACCGTTGCGCAATTGGTAGCGTGCTGGACTAGTAATCCAGAGGTGGCGGGTTCAAATCCCGCCGGGGAGCCCGTTTTATCTCGAAACTCGAATCGTGTTGGGCTACGCCCGGAACCGGAAGATATCACTTTTATTTAATTTATTTAATTAAATACCGGCGACAATATCTTTCTTCATCAATCGAACTATATCCAAGGTTTTGCAGCCAGTAGATCGATGAGGATATAAATAAAATATCTACATTTTAGCCACAAGCTTGTCTGGAAGAACCGCGAATTGGCGCTTTCTCAATTATAGCCCGGAATTAGTGGATTATCGCAGTTTCAGTCATGTACAATTAGCGTTTTTCTCAGTTGTTGTAGCGAATCGAAACATTTCCTCAATTTTTGCCACGAATTAGAGCTTTTATAAATTTAGCCGCGAATAATTTCTTAGTTTTAGCCGCTAATCATAATTTTGTACTCCATTTTAGTAGCGAATAACCGGATTTTTTCATGTTGATCCGAGAATCGGCGATTTTCACCATTTTAAGCTGAGAATGAGTGCTTTTTGTCAACCTTAGCCGTGAGCTACGCAATTTTCTCTATTTCAGCTGCGAATTGGCGCTTTATTTTTGTCTGGAAAGTGAGTTTATCAAGTTTGAGCCGTGAATTATTTCTCAATTTTATGCTGTTTTCCTCCTTTTAATAGCTGCGACGCTGCGAGTGAGGGCTTTATCTTAATTTTAGCCAGGAATTAGCGTTTTTTCTCAAATTGTTCCACGAATTGGCGTTTTTTTATTTTAGCTGCGAATGAGCGCTTTTTGTCAACCATAGACGCGAATTTTTCTCAAATGTATCAGCGAATTATCATATTTTCTAAATATCAGCCGCGAATTGTCGCTTTTCCTCAATTTTCTTAGCGATTTGAGCTCACTTAGCGATTATTTTCTCATTTATCGCATGCGAAGTAACGCTTTTTCTCAATTTTAGTCATGAAGTTGCCTTGAGAAACCACGAATTTAGGATCTGTTTGAACATCGCAAGCCCTCACCGAACTTTGATCCCTTTAGCCCCCCTACATGACCCAAAAAAAGGTTTGGTGCCCTAAAAACGAATTTCGTGGGTCTGACCATACAAGAACCGTCAAACTGACACTGCAAGTAGCCAAACCTGCGTAATTGCTTTTCGTAAAGGGGTAAAACACTTGAGAAGTTTTTGAAAGAGTAAATTTTGATTAACGTACGAGAATTTTGTGAAATTTATGTTCTGAAGAGAGCCTTTCCGCGAAATGTGGTTATGCATACCAGGTTCTGCTCGTTCAAAAACCAACTTGAAGACTTCCAGAGCTTCTAAAACGCAATTTTACGGAGTGGGCTCTCTCGAAACCCCAAATTCGCAAGACTGGTTACCTGAAACCCCCAAGTCGCCGGTTCGGCGGCCCTCTGAACAAGTCAATTTCGCAGAACTGCTGAAACGGTTCCGCTGGAATAAACATTCATTCGACCGAATACGGATCCAATGGACGGGAAGCCTAAGAATTTTAGGGCGTGAATTTTAGATTTTGAAAGTCCGGGAAACGTTGCTGACAAAGAATAAGGGTTTATGACTTCTATAATTTCTAAAGTGAATGGGCCACTGTGAAACGTGGGTGGGGGCTATATCGTACTATACAAGGTGAAGTAAAGTTTAATTCAGCGGGTTTTGACACAGAAAGGGCTTAAATATGATTCGTCCAGATCAGAGGGCGATCAACCCAGTCCAAATCAAGTGGCCCATGACTGTTTTCGCAATGGCCAATAGCAAAATAAATGTCATGGAACTTTTGCCCTCAAAAAGTGGAGTATAGCATCAACCCTGCCTAAATGTTGGTGGAGAACGGAAACACACAGTTACAGCGCTTTGCCTTGTATTCTCTACTTCACCTCTCTCCACCCATGGATAGCAGTAGTACGGCCGGATTGGTAAAATTGGTGTCTGGCGTACCAGATCCGCGGAATTTGATTCATGAAAAAGTCCAATCGGTGGAATTGGCTCCTTCTAACGGAGCCTGAGGCCAAATTGGTTGTTGAATGGGTCAACCACGTGAAATTGGCTTCTTCTTACTTAGGGGGTCAATCCTACGAAATATAATTTTTGACTGAGCAAACTCCTTCACGGATAATCCCTTGTTACGGCGCTGAAGGCGATTCAAAGATATCGTGCACTTCACCATATTCCCAAACTTGACGCTGTCCAGGTCTGTGAACATCATTTGTAAGGACAGAAATTTACCCGGTGGCATTTGACGTAGCCTTTCGATCATCCCTTCAGTTTCACTTTTTGCCAGTTGGCTATTAAACGATAATGATTCGTCCCTGCTAAAATAAAACGCTTTTCAGTTTCGAGATCGACGGGGTTCGCTTTTTGATTGAAAATGGGTACCTGGGCTCAGAAGGACATTGATCTATCAACATTGAAGCCCTTGGACTTACACCAAGGGATTCGGTCAAGTGGTAGATGGATTCCAAGTGCTTTCCGAGATCCTGACAGAGAAACGCCATTTGTTTTCTAAAAGCTTAAGCGTGAAAAAGAAGGCAACAAACGTTTTTTAAATTGTAGATTCCGCCGAACTGATTTGTCGCTAAAACATACTTGAGTAGACAGGGGGGACTATAGTCGAACTGTCCAGCATTTCCTGAACGTCAGACTTGATTCCATTCAGCAAATCCATAGCTTAAAAAGTAATAAATTAACACAAATTCAAGAAAAACTGAAGTGGAAAACACAGAACACAGACTCCTTGGTCTTGGTTGATAAAAACACCTGTTGTAACGTATTTTTTTTCAAACATCTTAACTATAAACTTACTGGAGCCTTCATTTAATAGCGTTATCAACGGTTGATGTCATTCGACTGATAACAAATTTGGTGTGGTCTCTGTGTCGTTTTCCTACGAAACACGTGAATTTTGATGCAATGTCAACCGGTAAATCAGATAAATACTCAATTTTGCTGCCCACCTACAATGAGAGAGAAAATTTGCCAATCATCATCTGGTTGATCATTAAGTTCATGGACAAAGAGTAAGACCTTTGGTTATTATACTATCCAAATCCAAACTCATGGTGTAGTCGTTCTAAATTTTGCGGGGCAAATGTTGGGCAGTCATTGGCCCTCGGGCCGTCAAACAGCCCGGTGGCCTTATTACGAACATTCGGGAAAAAATGCCGTTAGCGGGATCCAAGGACGCGGAATAAGTAATAACACTATCCCGCCATAGCAACCGCATCTTGCGGCATTTTCACACTGGTTCGTAATACGGCCCCGGGCCTTTAGTACGAACCCGTGTGAAAATGCCGCAAGATGCGGTTGCTATGTCAGGATAATGTTATTTCTTATTCGGTGTCCTTGGATCCCACTTGCGGCATTTTTCCCCGACCGTACCAAGGCCCATGGTCTATCCGACCCTAATGTTGTTCACATGCAAGCCGTAATTCTGGCTGAAACAGCAGGGCAGTGAGCGGAAAATAATCAAGGTGCGCAATTCCTCAGCTGGCTGTGTGGTGTCAGGAACTACATCGTGTATTTGAAAGCACCCCAAACCCAGAATATTAAATAAGGCAAGCACGGCCTAAATATGAGCAATTCGTCGATATATTCCAAAACTACCGTATCATTCTGAAGTTGTCAGGTGCACAAGTTGTCTGAAGTTGTCTGGGGACCTATCACAACAAAAGAATACCAAGTGTGTAAAAGAACTGGTGTTTGTAGGATCATCTAACAATAGCCCTGTTCCAGGAATGTGTTTTGAACATGTTTGGAGCAGACTTGCCATGAGACCAACGAATGAAATTTAATGATACTAAATTTTATTGGCTGGTCCGAATATGTTCCAAACACCATGCTGGAACAGGTGGAAAATACCTTCTGGAACAGATGTAGGAAAGCGGCCGAGCTTTTTGTGGCTCAATTTAGGGTGGGGGCTAGATACAGCTTTTTGTGGTTGAACCTTTTTTAGACATTTTTTATTCAAGCTCAGAGGCGTGACTAAGGAGGAGGGAACAAGCGTCCATTGCAGCTTTTCTCTTCTCCTACCCGCTATACGGATGTTTTTAACGTGAAGGTTAATTATCAGCTAATAGAGGGTCTTGAATGTGTCAAATCCCGGTTCGAAATTGATTTGTGATGGAAGACAAAATTCACTTGGTTGGTTTTTGAAAGAGCCAAACCCGGAAAATATGTTTTTCTGTGCGGGTGCGGGCCAAACCAGCGAAATGTTTTTCTGAATGAGTTAACCCCGTGGAAATTAAGTTTGAAATCAGCGAAATCCGCGAGATGTAGTTTTGAAGGAGCCAAGCTCACAACAGGGACTTGGAAGGAGTCAAGCCCGCGATATTGATCTCCTTAATTGCCAATGCCGCAAAATTTGGGTGTCGAGAGTGGCAACCTGATCCCAACTTGCTTTTTCCTATGAAGAAACTCCAGGAAAATGGCTTTTTTGAATGAGCCAGCCCCGCCAAACCTGTTTCTGCAAGTGCCAAATCCACGAAGTTTGGTTTTTGAAACAACCAACGCCCCGCAATTGGGTATTAAACGATCAAAGTTTTAACCCGTGAAATTCAGTTTTGGTGCAGTTAGTTATTAGCTTGCTGTACATAAACGGATTTTATGACTGGCCTGCACCTACCGCGGCCCGTGGCGAAAATTTCTTTGAGGCAATGGAATATAAATTTTACGTTGCGTGTAAAGCGGCCCATATACGTACAATAAATATTGCGCAATATCGGGGTTGTACAATAAAATTGAGTGTGTACGGGTAGTATTGATAGGTTGCATAATATATTGTGCAAACCATTTTTTTATTTGAAAACATCAGAAAAATCAAGTAAAGTGGCCCATAAACGTACAATAAATATTGCGCAATATCGGGGTTGTACAATAAAACTGAAAGTGTATGGGTGCTTTTGATAGGTTGCACAATAAATTGTGCAAACAATTATTTATTTGAAAACATCAGAAAAATCAAGTAAATCCAAATATTGCGCAATATATGTATTGAACGTGTAGGGCAAACGTCAAAATATTGCACACATTTATTGAGCAATAATTATTGTGCGTGTATGGACCCCTTAAATATTCCAATATCGCGCAATATATTGAACGTGTAGGGTAAACGTCAAAATATTGCACAAATTTATTGTGCAATAATTATTGTGCGTGTATGGACCCCTTAACAATGGATTTTAAGGGGGTCCATAGACGAACAATAATTATTGCGCAATAAATTTGTGCAATATTTCGTTTCCAGATGTTTACGGATAAAAATTACAAAGACTTATTATTGAGAAATAATAAGCCAAAATGGGCTGTTCATTATATTGTGCAACCCATCAATACAACCCACAAACGTTCAATTTTATTGTACAACCACAATTGTATTGTGTTTTATTGTGTTGTGTTGTGTTGTGTGTGTTGTTTGCGCAATATTTATTGTACGTTTAGCTAGTAACTTGTCAGGAACCGCGAATTGACTCTTTTTCTCCACTTTTGCCGTGAATGAGCGTCTTTTTGTTAACTTCGCTTTTTTATCCCTTTTAGCTGTGAATGAGCGCATTATCACAATTTCGGCTGGAAATTAGTTGGTTTTGCAAGTTTTTGCCGCAAATTATATTTCTTAATTTTAGTCGAAATTTACCGTCTTTACTCAATTTTTGCCCCATGTTTGAAGATTTTCTCAACTTGATTCGCGAGTTAGCGTTTTTCTCCATTTTAGCTGCGAATCAGTGATTTTTCTCAATTTTCCCGCAAATTAGCGTTTTTCTCTATTTTAGCAGCTCATTGGCCCTTTTTCTCATTGCCGTGAATTTGCGTTTTTTTCACTTCTTAGCTATGCAAATTGGCGCTTTTTCTCAATTTTAGCATGAATTATTTGTCAATTCTAGCCGAGAAATACTGTTTTTTCACAATTTCAGCCGTGAATGAGGGCTTTTCTCAAATTGATCCACGAAGCTTTTTAGCTGCGAATGACCGCTTTTTCTAAATGTTATTGACGAAGTTGCCTTGAGAATTCGTGAATTGTTTTCTCAACATTACCTCTGTCTGCCGAAGGATTGATAGTTTTTTTTTTTTTAATTTTTTTAGCCGTGAATTGGAAATTTTTTAAATTATGGCCGCGAAGCTTGATTTCCCAATTTTTAGCCACGAATTTGTGATGTTTTTTGTTTTTGCCTATTATGAATCAGCACTTTTGGCAGCTTAGCGCTTTTTCTAAACTTTTTGTCGCGTATTTGCCCCAGATTAGCACTAATACGTCAGGGGCAATGCGCAGCTTCCCAATTTTAGTCGTCTATGTAACTCGCCTGTAGACGCCTATAGATTGCCTTGGACCTAGGAGCCTAGACACTTGGGTTCAGATATCTTATCTATTCTTCATTTTAGCATTTGGAGCGCTTGTTTTCTGTACTAACCGCGTTTTGTCAACGCTTTGAAACCTAAAAATCCCTATTATTTCACTTATCATTTGCCAATTTCTGGGGCATAAGAGACAGTTTTGTACAAAATTGCACTGAAGTCCAGTCTCCGTTTGGGCCTAAGCGCGTCAGCGCCCCACAGCTACCAGAGGTACTTAGTCCGGGTTTTGAAGGATATTTTTGTGGGACAAAATAGGTAGTTTTCAGCGGGGGGGGGGGTCAGATTCAAGAATTCAAATTGGGCAGCTGTGAATTTGACAGTTCCTAGAACGAAATTGACAGTTTCCGGGGAAAGGGCTTATAACATCCACAGTCTGAGCCTGAATTGTCTAATGCTGAGCCTCGAAATCAAGTTTTAGAATCTTGCAATTCTTTTGAAGAAAAAATTCAAAATTTCCTGGGTCTCCGTCTGAACGGTGGCCTCGGGCCGGTCCGCCCCTCTCGACTCTACGTCTATACGCTGCTGGCCAGGCCCGCCGGTTTTTCACCGGCGCCGGGACGGGCACGCTAAGCTGTTAGCTTGTTAGCTGCTATCTTCACTTGACAACGACAAGAAACGAACGACAAGAGAGAGAAGAAAAAGTTTCAGCTGCGGAAGGAGTTTATGTGGTCAATCAGACGTTTCGACTCAATATTCCTGTTAAACTGTCAATACATATTGACAGTGTTACGAAGGCAGAAATTGACAGGTTTGTAGGTCGAAATTGACAGTTCTGTAAGATAAAATTTACAGTTTCTAGGACAAAGTCTACCGTTTTTGGAGAAATTGACAGTTTCTAGGACGAAATTGACAGTTTATAGAATAAAAGTCACAGCTTCTAGGACGAAATTGACAGTTTTAGAACTGTCGACTGTAGAAAAATCGATAGTTTTGTAAGAGGGTGATTGACATTGACATTGAAATCGAAAGTTTTGAACGATGAGTATGACAGTTTCTAGGACGAAATTGACTGTTATAAGCGACGACGAAATTGACAGTTTCGGTGGGAAGGAGCTTGAAAAATTCATAGTCTAGGCCCGAATTGTCTGATGCTGAGCCTCTAAATCAAGTTTTGGAATCTTTCAATTCTTTTGACGGAAAATTTCGAAATTTCACTCAAATGTGGTCATCGAAACGTCGGGAAGTACCACGTTTCATGCCAGGAAATTTTGATTGCATTTTTGAACACTAAATGAAAACTACATTCAGGGAGAAGGCAATGGCTTTCAGGAAAAAATATTTGCACATTTTACTCAATCGAACCCACGTTTTGCTAATTCAAGTAGTTATTTCGCGGGCCGGTGTAATTCATGAAACAAATTGTTGGGTTGACTATTGCAACCACAAAAATCGCGGGCTCGGTTTTTATTTATTCATTTCGAGGCTCATTAAAAATAAAATTGCGTGAATTTGACTCTTTAAAAAACCTACCTATTCCGCTTGTTTGGCTCCACCGAAAAAACAATTTCGCGCGTTTGGCCCTACGCGATAGTGGCCCTTGGCAGGATGGGCCTTCGGATTTCAACCCGGCGGGTTGATAGTTTCAAGATCCGTCGGTCTTCGGGCATTGGAACCCTAAGGGTCACAACCGAAGTTCTTTCACTTCCACTTAGGCACGGATCAGGCCTGCGGGTTTCCCGAAAAAATCCGCGGCCTGCCAAAAATTTCGTTTGTGTATGGCCAGCTATTAAAATGAATCAATCCCGCGGATTTTTTAAAGTGGTCTTTTGTTTCTTTACTCAGCACTCACTGCGGTTACAGAACTAACACCAACATGATACATGTGAGGGAAGGCTTAATAACGCGATGGAAACTGTTGCTCAAGTGCTGAATAAAGAAACAGGGCCAATGAGTCAACTCTATGAAAGTGGATTTTAAAGAGGGAAATTGCTTTTTGAAACTTTTGAAAGAGCCTACACGGCATAATCACTTTCATACCATTTTACAGATCGTACGACTATGAAATCATCATTATCGATGACGGAAGCCCTGATGGTACACAAGAGGTTGCCAAGAAGCTCCAAGAAATTTACAATACGGAATCAAAACAAAAAATTGTTCGTACAGTTCAATAAGCTAGGGTGGCAGGAACCTTCAAGTAATAACTATAATTGAAATTCACAGCTACTGAAACCTCGGGAGAAAAAATTGGGACTTGGTACGGCATATATGCACGGATTGAATCACGCGACGGGAAATTTCATTGTCATCATGGATGCCGATTTGTCCCACCATGTTGGTTGTTTTTTGCTGTGTAGCGAGCCATTAAACATGTTTAACTGATTTTTTGTGTGTTGCAGCCAAAATTCATATCAGAATTCATCGAGAAACAAAAGAAAGGTGATTATGACATTGTGACGGGATCTCGCTACACTATTGGCGGTGGTGTCTACGGATGGGACTTTAAAAGGAAATTGATCAGCCGTGGCGCGAATTACGTGACGTCGGTTCTTCTCAGACCAGGTTCTTCGGATTTGACTGGAAGTTTCAGGTTGGTTTGAGCCATATTTCTTGGTACGGAGCGTCGTCTAGAATTATTTATTAACTCTTTGTCTGTGTCTGATTAGATTGTACAAAAAGGATGTTCTTCAAAAATTGATATCTTCGTGCGTGTCGAAAGGTTACGTTTTCCAAATGGAGATGATTGTAAGGGCCAGATCACTAGGACTATCAATCGCGGAAGTGAGTATCCGGTCCATAATCAGTAAATGGTGAATGGTGGTCATTCAATAGTTATTTGGCTAAAAAATTGGAAATTTAGTTCTTAGCTGTTATTTTTCGGGCTAAATTTTACCCCATATTGTCTGATTAGCTGTATTTAACTCGAGGTTTAGCATTCTGAACATGCATGTACACAACAAATCGGCTAGTTTAGACACAGAATCTAGACCTTCGGCCTCAAAACTGCAACAGTTCTACAAACTGACTTGTGGGCTATGCGACTAGCATTTCACCCTCGATGTATGACTACCTGGCCATAAAAATTGAATTTTTGCCAATAATTTAATTAAGACGCCAAACAAAAATGTTTTTTAGCCTCAGTTTCAGAGTATTTTGCACCGGAACTGTTCACGTCGCTATAAAAATGACCGGTTTAACTTGATTAACCAAATATTACCACAAAAACCTATGAAACTTGAACTTTTGCATCCAGGATAGCTCGAAAATCTGAAACTATACTTTTTTTGCGGGACAAACAGAGGATTGTTTATGTTGGCATTACGCGGCTTAGGTCTACTGTACAGCCCTTGTAGTTCCCTCCTCCCCCCGCCCTTGTGAATCCGGTCTTCCGCAATGTATTTTTGTTGTTTCAGGTTCCAATCACGTTTGTCGATAGAGTGTACGGTGAGAGCAAGCTCGGGGGTTCCGAAATATTTCAATTTGTTCAAGGTTTGCTTTGGTTGTTTGCAACAACTTGAGGCCTCGTTGTTAAAGAGAGACTGTTAAGAAATACACATCTTTTAAACACATTTGTATTACCACATAAGTGCCCCCACCAATGTGGGTGTGGCCATGGGTGAGCAGCTGCCCACCCATAGGAACTCGTCTTTGTTCGAAATCAGCTACAATCGGAAACCGCCAATTCGCTCCATCATACTGGATGATTAGAACTAAAATTGAATTTAATTAAAAAACAGGTTTTCCGCTCCACCAATCCTATCCAATGAGGAAGTTTCATGGGTCAGAACTTATTCATAAATTTATTTTTTAAGGTTTATTTATGCTAAAATAGAGCATAAATCGTGATCCGTTCGTAGAACAACCCAACAGTTAATAAATACGCAATTTTTGAAGTTTTAGGTCATTTCAAACATGCCAGCTAGCATGTTTGTGTCATATGCGCCTTCCGAAAAAAATCCGCCTGTAACGTTGCTGTTGGAGAGCGGTTTGTTGTGTTTCTTTGCCTTATTTTCTACTAGAGCTCTCCGATAATAAAATAATGGAGGATAAACAGATGAGCTATTTAGAGGCATGAAAAGGACAGAGAATACAACGGATATTACGTAGCGGAAAATGTTCGTTTTGGCGGGATTTCAAATATGCCAACTTTTGTTAATAAAAAAAAAATATTTCCGAAGGGTTTTACATTTTTATTTATCTATTTACATGGAAAGATTGATATGCCTAATCGAAAAAAAATATTTTTGGAAAATGTGAAACTTCCTCATTACCATTTTTAGCAAAGTCGGCTGAAATGGAGAAAAAACGCTCCCTCTCTGTTGAAATTGAGAAAATGCCAACGTTAAAATGGAGAAAAAGCACTAATTCACAGCTAAAATCGAGGAAAACTTTTCATTTTTACGTGTATATGCAGACAAAGAGAGAAATAGCCTTAAAATTACATCATTGGGAGGTAAATATTTGCGAAATGGTAAGTTTCGGGTATTAATAATTAAATATACTGCAAATTGCAAGTTTATGGCTATACCATTCGCGAAATTCCAAGTTTCGGGGCCTTTTTAAAAAAATAGTATGGACTTAGCGCTAGCCACCCACGGTAGGACAAATATAACCATGAAATCACGGCACTCTGAGCTAAAATTCTGTAGAATTGCCAGTTTCGGGTTTAATTATCGGTGAAAGTTCTAGTTCCCAGTATTCTTTCTCGTGAAATTCCGAGTTTCGGGGATCTTTCATAGTGACCGTGGAACCTGGGCTGGCAGGCCACGACAGTTCCCCAAGTCTTTCGACGCATAATTGCAACATTTCGAAGGTAAATATCCGCGAAATTGAATTTTCCTGGCTGAATATTCACGATTTTGCAAGTTTCACGTTCTAATTTCAGTGAAAGTTTTCGGGCCTTTTGAGCGTGAATAACCATGGGAAAATCGGTCCCGGCTGCTCCCTTAACTTTGAATTTGAATTCATTTACAATTTAAAATTAAGCTTGCAAGTTCAGGTCCTTATTCAAGCGATTGCAGTACCTAATTTGGGCTAAATTACAAGTTTCCGACTGAAAACCTATACCCGAAATTGACATTTTCGAATCTTCGTGTCTTAATTCTTGCGAAAATGCAAGTTTTTGGTATTAATTTCAGTGAAATTGCAAGTTACAGTTCGCTTAATTTTGGAGGAATTGCAAGATTCTGTGCTAAATATCCGTGAGATTGCAAGTTTGCAATAGTATTTAGTGGGCGCGGCCCCGGGCTAGCCGGTGACGACCGACCGCGCACCCCCAACCTAATTAAGACATTTTTTAGGCAAATATCCGTGAAATGGTATATTTCTAGACAAAAGTTGTAAGTAAATATTAAGGTTCAGATCCTTATTTTAGGCGAAAATGCAAGTTTCGGGGCCAATTTTGTCTGTTACGTCGGTGACCCTGGGCCAGGGCTTCGACTGCTCTCATACCCTGAGGATAGCGTGTGAGATTGTAGAGATGAATATTAATGAGTTCATATATTCCTAATTTGAGCACAGTATCAAGTTTTCTTGCTGAATATCGGCAAAATTGAATGTTTAGGGTCTTCGGGTGTTAATTAAGCTCGGTGCACACGATGCATTTTTTTGAAGCATGATGGCCTGCCTGTTCTAAAAAACATCCGGTCACTGATGGGGATCATATGTTTTTTTTCACCATGCAAGTAAACATGCTTCGAAAAATGCATCGTGTGCACCGAGCTTTACAGTGAGCGCCGGCGTTAAATTTTACCGAATAGGTCGCCTGGTGATTTCACTTCAAAAACAAATTTTATTCAACAAATTATTCAAAGACCAATTTCGTGGTTTTCGCGTCCTGAAATCCCGTTTTCCCAGATCTGACACAGCAATTTTTTCTGATTTTGCTTCTCTGAACAAGAAAACACCTGAAATCCATAGCCAAGTTGTAAAATTGCCATTTTTTGGCCAAAATTACAATTTTAGAACCTACTAAAATCTCCATTTCTGTGCTAAAATCGCCATTTGGCGCTTTAGAGCAGGGCCGACAACGTCCGTTTAAGCGTTGTTAAGGGTTTAAACGTTTTTGTATGCTAGACGCTAAATTAAATTATGATTGGGGTATAAGCTCTTTAAACTCGCCAGCTTTAAGGATAAACGGAACTTTGAATCATTGTGGTCTACCCGGGCCTAAATCGCGATTAAATAGCCATTTTGAGTTAAAATCACCAGATTCCAGGTAAACACTCCAAAATTATTTTAAGGCGAACTCGCCAGTTTTGCAGTAAAAACATCGGTTTTTAGGTGACAGTTTTAGAGTTAAAACTCGTCAGTTTCGTGGTACTATTGCCGGTTTTGTGGTAAAATCTTCAGTTTCAGGGTAAAATTTTATTTTGGAGGGAAAACTGACAAAATTATTTTTAACGAAAAATCACCAGTATTGTAGTGAGATCGTCAGTTTTCAAGACGGAGTCGTTAGGTTTGGCGTAAAACATCTGTTTACGTAAAAACCAGGGGCGTCTACGCTTTTCCCCCATTTTATCGATGAATTAGCGATTTTTCCCAATTTTAGCAGCATAAATTTGCAGTTTGCTGCTAAAATTGAGGAAAATTGCAAATTCGATGCTAAAATAAGGAAAAAGAGCTAAATGCGCTATGTGGCAGCATGGCTAAATGTGATAAAATCGTATATTCGTGGTCAAAATTGAGAAGTGCTAATTCACTGGGGCATCCTAATTTACTGATGCACGGCCTAATTTACGGAACCCGGCACCCTAAAAGTTAGAAAGAACGCTAACTCACTGGCAAAATGGGGAAAAAGCGCTAACTCGCATACCTAAATGTGAAAAAATCGCACATTTCACGGCCAAAATTAAGAACAAGTGACAACTGCCGCTAGAAAGGGCTCTTTTAAAGCTGAAATTGAAAAGAGGCGATACTTTGCGGGGCATCCTAACTTAAAGCCAAAACTTGGAAAACTCACGGTTTTCACGGCCACTTCTTTGCTGAGATAAAGTGCTAAGTCATGACTAAAGCAAAATAAATTGCTAATTTGTGGCTAAAATCGAGAAAAACTCATATTGTTGACTAAAATCTGTGAAAAGCACTAATTGAGAATAATAGCTAATTCGCGTCTAAAATTGAGAAAAAACGCCAATTCTTGCCTAATAGAGGTAAAATCGCTAGTGCGAAATCAGCGAACATGTTTTTTTTTTTAGTGAGTCAGACCTGCAAAAATGGGGTTCCGGTGCGTAAAACCCGTGAAATTATCAGGTACAAAATGTATTTTAGTGAGCGATATTCGGTAAAAGAGGGGGCCCACTGTTATCCCGGGCCCCAACCCCAACTTTAATAAAGACGGCAATGCCGGCTGTCTGAATGATTTGTACTTTCCAATATAATATCTTATTGGGGGTGGGCAGCTGCCCCACTTTAGTAATCGTTTTGAGACTAGGGGAGGGCAACTGCCCCCCTATGGGCTATGGCTACGCCCAGGTGTGCCCACAAGGGGGGGGGGGGCAATGGCGCGGGGTGCGCCATAAAATTATAACCTGAGCATAGTCCCTCGCTGGCCAAATGAGTTTTCCAAGGTCTACTTCACCTTTGAGAGGGGTGAATTTGAGTCAAACACAAATTAACTCTCTATATGAGTGCAGTCGTGACGGATAGGAGTTCCGTTCGAGCTTAGAAGGTCAGACGATAGTAACGACATCGCGGAACGTTCATCGCTCCCCTAGGCGAGTTTTAGCCTGAACCGACTGCATTTCGCAATTGAAAACGGTCTAAAAGACATGCACGTGAACCTGGCGGCACACATATCACCAAACACGACGAAAATGGCGCCATTCGTTTGTTTACTGTTTGTTTACGTTTGTTTAGCCAAAATTTTCGTTTGTTTAGCCCTGCAAAATACAATTTTTTAAAAAACAAAATGTGTGCCGCCAACTTCACGCAACGGCACACATGACCCCAATCGTTTGTTTCGCTACATATTCAGACACAACTTCGTTTGTTTACGTTTGTTTAGCCCAAATTTTCGTTTGTTTAGCCCAGCAAAACATGTATTTATGAGAAAATACATCTTGTCTTGTGTGCCGCCAACTTCACGCAACGGCACACATGACTCCAATCGTTTGTTTCGTTACATATTCGGACAGAACTTCGTTTGTTTACGTTTGTTTAGCCCAAATTTTCGTTTGTTTAGCCCAATTTTCGTTTGTTTAGCCCGGCAAAACATGTATTTATGAGAACATACATCATGTCATGTGTGCCGCCAACTTCACGCAACGGCACACATGATGTATTTTCTCATAAGTACATGTTTTGCTGGGCTAAACAAACGTAAACAAACGAAGTTCTGTCCGAATATGTAACGAAACAAACGATTGGGTTCATGTGTGCCGTTGCGTGAAGTTGGCGGCACACAAGACATGATGTATTTTCTCATAAATACATGTTTTGCTGGGCTAAACAAACGAAAATTTGGGCTAAACAAACGTAAACAAACGAAGTTCTGTTCGAATATGTAACGAAACAAACGATTGGGGTCATGTGTGCCGTTGCGTGAAGTTGGCGGCACACACTTTGTTTTTTAAAAAATTGTATGTTGCTGGGCTAAACAAACGAAAATTTGGACTAAACAAACGTAAACAAACGAAGTTCTGTTCGAATATGTAACGAAACAAACGATTGGGGTCATGTGTGCCGTTGCGTGAAGTTGGCGGCACACATTTTGTTTTTTAAAAAATTGTATGTTGCAGGGCTAAACAAACGAAAATTTGGGCTAAACAAACGTAAACAAACGAAGTTGTGTCTGAATATGTAGCGAAACAAACGATTGGGGTCATGTGTGCCGTTGCGTGAAGTTGGCGGCACACATGACATGATGTATTTTCTCATAAATACATGTTTTGCCGGGCTAAAAAAACGAAAATTGGGCTAAACAAACGAAAATTTGGGCTAAACAAACGTAAACAAACGAAGTTCTGTCCGAATATGTAGCGAAACAAGCGATTGGGTTCATGTGTGCCGTTGCGTGAAGTTGGCGGCACACATGATGTATTTTCTCATAAGTACATGTTTTGCTGGGCTAAACAAACGAAAATTTGGACTAAACAAACGTAAACAAACGAAGTTCTGTCCGAATATGTAACGAAACAAACGATTGGAGTCATGTGTGCCGTTGCGTGAAGTTGGCGGCACACAAGACATGATGTATTTTCTCATAAATACATGTTTTGCTGGGCTAAACAAACGAAAATTTGGGCTAAACAAACGTAAACAAACGAAGTTCTGTTCGAATATGTAACGAAACAAACGATTGGGGTCATGTGTGCCGTTGCGTGAAGTTGGCGGCACACATTTTGTTTTTTAAAAAATTGTATGTTGCAGGGCTAAACAAACGAAAATTTGGGCTAAACAAACGTAAACAAACGAAGTTGTGTCTGAATATGTAGCGAAACAAACGATTGGGGTCATGTGTGCCGTTGCGTGAAGTTGGCGGCACACATTTTGTTTTTTAAAAAATTGTATTTTGCAGGGCTAAACAAACGAAAATTTTGGCTAAACAAACGTAAACAAACAGTAAACAAACGAATGGCGCCATTTTCGTCGTGTTTGGTGATATGTGTGCCGCTAGGTTCACGTACATCTAAAAGACTTATGAACCACGCGCAGCTCAAATCAAAGCATTGGAGAAATCGTTACAAACGCCGGCCGCCTAGCCTCGTGAGCGTTTCTTAGTAAAAAAAAAAAAAAAAAAAAAAAAAAAAAAAAAAAAAAACACAAACTATAATTTAAAATAAATTTAACATAAAACACCATGTCACTGTTGTTTATAATTTAAAGTTGGTCGAAACAAGAATTCTGAAACAACAAGTTGGACGATACTGCGTTCGACGGCACGAGGAATCAGAAAATCAAAGCTGATTTTCGATCAGACGATCCATCAACGGGTATTTCAGTGTTTCAAGCGTTTATGACCGCATTGGACCAGGTTTCAGCGGCCCTCAAAACTTTTTGCGGACGGTGGACACGCATCGGAGCCCCTTAAGGGGGGGTTTCAGAAAATCGAGAGGCCGTAGTTGACGGTGGCGCACTACGGGATTCCCTTAAAGTAAGAGGGTAATGTTGTGAAACGGTGACTTATGGAAAGGGGTCGAAGGGGTCTCTCTTCTCTCCGTCTTCTTTTTTTTTTTGTCAAGAACCAAGAAGGAGACGCGAAAAGTTCCACACGCTAGGCATCGAGTAAAAATCCGGCAACGCTCAATTCTGAAGGCCACCATTCTTCATTTCACTTCGCTTACAGTGAGACTCGCAGTGGCGGATCCACGTGTCATAATAAGGTAATAATAATAATAATATTAATAATAAATAAATAAATACAAAAAATGAAAAATAGAGGTAAGAAAATGAACAAAATTAGTAAATTAAGTGTGAAAGAGCGAATCGACAGTTATCACATCACTACAAAAACTAAAAAAGCAGCGGGAAAATTCATAAGAAACAAAGGTGGGTAAAGGACCTCCCTCTCCCACCGAAGATTTTGATTTCATTCTGCCGGGAAAGAAACACGAAAAATCAGGAAAAGTGGCTCCTATATATCTTTCTTTTACACTGGAGGTGTAAAATCTCCCCCCCCCCTCTCTTTCCAGGGAGTTGATAATTTTTGCTTCGACCCCCCCTCCTCTTTGAGGTACTCCATGAACATTTTAAAAATCCAAGTCATGTTATGCAATGTTGACATGAGGTTGCCAGATCACCGGTTTTTGCCAGTAGTCTCCGGGACCTGTGACCCGTTCTCCGATCTGGCCGAAAATATTTCCGGGCCAAAACATCTGTCGCATTTATTGGGAAAGTAACAACAAATCTCTACCTATTATTTTCATTTTTTCTATCTGTTCGTAGACAGATGCTGCTATTGCAAGGGCAAGGACCAGCATTAACCGGAAAAGATTCAAACTACAATAAAGTCCCGACCATAATAATGTTCCGACCATGAGAAAGTTCCGACCAAATAACTGCCCCTCCTCGGCCCTTCCGCTTGCCAAGAAAATAAAATTTTCCCTCAGACTCACTTGATCCAGCAAAATAAAATTTACATTCTGTAATCAAAACGTCTGGTTTTCCATTCAAAACGTTGACACCCCCCCCCCGCACAGGGTGACGCCTGTGCATATTCCTTGACTGCCCTCTGGGAATATTCTCAGATTGCCCTCATGGGATATTCCCAAGGAAGTTGAGCCGTCTCCACACATGTGGCTCTCGGCGAATAACGAACAAAATATTTTTCAATTTTCGGTTGGTCGGTTTCTTGGCAATGCTAGAAATTGATTAGTACTTTGCTCGTTATTTGGCAAACACCGCATGTCCGATGCCGGTTTAAGTGTAATCACTGGAGAAACTACATTTATCAGGGCCTGTGTTGGAAAACACAATGAGGCCTCTTATGGCGTTTTCTATTTACATAAAATTCCGCTCTGGAGCTGAACATTTCTTCTCTGAATTACATCATTTGGTAACGGAGAAGACGGGTGGAAGTGCTCGCCTACAGAACAGAATTTTATGGAAATGGAAAACGCTATCGCAGTCTCTAAATTAACAAGAAATATAATTAATTTTCATGTATCGTTAAATTATGGGGTTTTCTCAATTTAAGCGATAAGCATTTTTTCTCAATTTTGGTAACGATTCAGCGCTTTTCCTAAATTTTGCAGTAATTATCGATGTCGTCACAATTGGGCAAAAATTAGCACTTTGTACACATTTAGCCATGAGTTAGCGCTTTTTCTCCATTTTAGCAGTGAATTACTGTTTTTATCCATTTGGGCAACGAATTAGCGCTGTTCTTTCTTTTTGAGCAGTGTATTAATGGATTTATTCGCATTGAGCCTCGAATTTGCACTTTCCCTCAATTTTAGCAGTAAATTAGCGCTATTTCTCCACATTAGCAGCGAATGGGCTATGTATTCACATAATAGCAATGAATTAGCGCTTAGCCTCAATTTTAGCCCCGAATGAGCGCCACTCAATTTCCCGCCACATGGCGTTGCCTCCAGAAATCGTTGATTGTGTTTTCTCAATTCTAGCTTTAAATGAGTGCTTTTGGTTTAATATTCATTGTAAATAATACACCTATGTTTTCGGTCAGAAATTTTTTTTACAACCCACCCTCAAACTTTTTCTGTGTACGTTTTTTTGTTTTGCAGTGACGAGAGATCTTTGTTTTTTGATAAACTCAAAATTGAAAAAATTAAAAATTTAAATTTTTCAAAAAAAAATATTTCAAAAAAAGAAGATCTCTCGTCATTAGTACTAGTCTTCATAAAAATATAGAAAAAAGAATGGCCGAAAAATTCCCAAAACTGACTGAGAAAAATGCGGGCCAATTTTCAAGCATCCTGAAACCCCCCCTTAAGTCCTAAGATGAAAGAGGAGCCACGATGCAGGTGGACCTCAATGGCCCGCTATAGAGAATAGAATGTGGGCTGATGTCAACGACATTGCGAAACGCTGATTTTTGCTTTGGGTCGCTAACGCAATTAACAATCGCCATAGGCAGGGGCGTAGGTACGGGGGAGATATATCCCCTCCCCCCTAGTACTACAAGTATGCGAACGAAAGGGCACTAGTACCAACGCTCTAAATAGCCTCAAAAAATCTCCAAAAATGAGCGTTTCTCGTTGAAGTTACGTTTAGCAGATTTTCTCGACTTCAACCAGCACGAAAAGGTCCACGTGCGTCCATGCTTCCTTGGACTTCAGACCCCACGAAGTAGCGTACCGAGGTAGGGGCTGGGGAGGGGGGCGCCCGAGAAGCTTAAATACGGAAAAATGAGGATTTTTAGTTTATCCATGGATGTAGGTATGTGAAGAGGTCGGACGGTAGGTCAGCGATTTGGCTACTTTCTACTAATTCCTGTTTATCCGACCTGGAGAATAATAACTTTGCAGGTGATATCAGCAAATGTGGCTCGAATTGAGAAAATTCACGATATCTTGAGGAAAATTCGCGGGTTAAAAAGAAAATACACCGTGTCCTCAGTTTCATTAGGTCCTTAAAGCCCAGTAAAGTGCTAATCGGCAATTTGCAACTTGCTGACAAAAAAATAGTGGCAAAAAATTTAAAAAATCGCTAATATTCGTGTCTATACCTGCGAAAAAGCGCTTATTCGTGGTCTCGCGTTGCAACTTCACGACTAAAATTGGGGAAAAATCGCTGATTCACGGTGCATGGAGGCCATTCTACGAATAAATTGTGGAAATCAACTCAAAATTGTTGTTTTTGGGCCAACCCCGCGGTTTAAATTGAGAAAACACGCTATAATATTGACAAAAAAAAGACAAATAAAAGACGCTTTCAGGTTAAAATTGGACAAAAATGGCAAATTCACAACTGAAATTGCGAAAAATCGCCGTTTCGCGTATAAAAAAGGGAATGGATGCAAAATGCCGCAAAATTAGCGTAAAACGCTATTCCACAGCTGAAATTGGGAAAAATCGCTAATTTGCAGCTTAAATTGAGGACAACACCAATTCTTGGCAAATATTAAGAAAAGTCGGTAATGCACGGGTTGGAAACGCTACGGCAGCTAAAATTTAGAAAAAGCGCCAATTCATGCACGGTTATAAGTAAAAAAAACGCTGATTCACGGGCTATAACTGAGAAGAAGCAATATGCTACACCTAAAAGTAGTATAAAATTGCGGTGCTAAAAAGTGAAAAACCGCTAATTTGGGGGTAATATTTTGAAAATAAATAATTAGGTACCTAGTCTGGCCAAAATTAAGAGATTTTAAAAGTTAATTTTAAGCCTGAATTGATAAAAAGTGCTAATTCGCGGCTAAAATTGAGAAACTTTCTGATTTGCGTCAAAACTGAATAAATACGCCATTCGCGGCTTCTCTTTTTAGGCAGAAATTGAGAAAAAGCGCGAATTCATGGCCCTCTGTGTCGCGGCTAACATTGAGGAAAACTGTTTTAAAAAACTCTAATTTTCAGCTGACACTGAGAAAAGTGCTAATCCCCTGCTAAGAAAATTGAAAGAATCGCTAATTTGCTGGTGAGATTGAGGAACGCTCCAAAACTCGTGGAAAATTAAGAAACTCGCTCACGAAAATGCGCATTTCATGGTTATGGGAGGGGGGAAAAACTACTAATCCGCGGCTGAAATTGAGAAGAACGATAAACGCGGCCAAAATTGAGAAAATATGCGCTGATTTGCGGGTAAAGTTGACAAAAAGCACCCATTCATGGCTAAAATTGATAAATTCTCGGATTAAACTGGTCATAAAGCGCTAATATTGGCGGAGAGAAAAGGTGAAATAGCGGTAATTCGTGGCGAAAATAAGGAAAAGGCTAAGTTAAAATTATATGTCTTGTTCATACGGAGACTTAGGGTCCTCTTGGAGATTTCCGCGATTGGGTTCCGATAGGTGTAGGTCCGCGAGTGACTCCACGATACACGGTTTCATCCATTTCTAAATTTTGGCCGTTTCCTCTAAAAATCGCCCAACTGAGAGATTTTGAGGGTCATTTTTTCTGAGTATTTCGATTTGAGCCGAAAGTATGAGTCCCATGGAGTATGCTCAATTGAACAATGTAGGGAGTGCCTAATTTACTGACCCAGAGTTTTCTCTACTGACCGGGCACTTCAAATGCTCGGATTATCGAGCCGAAACTTGGCATACAATTTACGCGTGAATCAATACGACTTGACCTCAAATTTGATCCCGATCGTTTTCCTTGAGGGGATGCCTCATGACTGTTTTTACGTTTTTCGTTGATTTCGGGTGTTTCTTATGTTTCAATCTTCGCCCACCCCAAAAGTGCCTTTTCATTTGTCAATTCCCCCCCCCCCCCGGTCAACGCCCTCCGATCAAAACTTGACCCAACAGGTCGAGCGTGCCATTGCGTTCCACACCATGCCCCGTGTTATTTCAGATGAAATCGTGTAATTCCGCGCCAAAACTGTTCTCCCACAATTGTTATCCGATTTTTGTTTTTAAGGGCTTAAAATCTTCGCAACTAAAGCCCTGTTCACACGATGCAATGTTTGAAGCTTAATTGCATGCTGGATTTTTAAAAACATCCGGTCACTACCAAGGAACATGTGTTTTTAAAAAACCAGCATGCAACATAACTTCAAACATTGCATCGTGTGAACAGGGCTTAAATTGCGCAAAACTGTATACGGGCCGGATGTTTGAATTTCATCCTCAAACCCTGCGAATTTTGTCCTGCGAAAAAAATTGGAAAATTTTAAAATTTCCAAAAATTGCAATTTACCCCCACCACCGGTCCTCCAATCGATTTTTACCCCGAAACAAAGTCGACTCCTCACCTCAAAATACGTATAACAAGTCATGCCAAAATTACCACTCCTTCCCCATCAAAATGACGCCTAAAGTCGTCTGGAAAAATATCGGAAAATTAAGCCAACCTTTTAGTGGGTGTGGTGGAGGGGTCAGTCCAGTATCGCCGCCGAAACTTTTCAAAATTATACAAATTTCAATTTGACCGGCTTCTATTCATCGTACAGGGTTCAAATTTTGACACAAGGTAGGAAGTGGCGAAGTTGATTTATGCTGATTTTTTCAGATTTTTTAAAAAATTTCAAATCGGTCAAATTTCTAATTCAAATTGCGCAAAAATTTCACACTTTGAAAAATCGTAGCTCCTTCCAAAATCATCGTATCGTCGTCGGCAGGGTCTCAAAAACTATACGGTAGCCTATCCAGGGAAAGTACCAAAAAAAATAATAAACAATTTTTTCAACCCTAAAAATTGATGAAAATGAAAAACTAAATTTTCAATTTTTTGTTTGTTTTTGTTCGTTTTCCATACCTGAGGAGTTTTTTGGGCTGTTTCACCGATATTTTCAGAATCACTTGAAATTCAGTTTATAAGGCTTTCTCAATAACCTAAAAACGAAAATGAGGTCCGTTTGGCCAATTTAATTTTCCTTGACAGGGGCCCCCTTGCGAAAACGCTTAAAGCTCGATGGCGACGAGGGTTGATTTTTTCATATTTTCAGATTCCACTCAAATTTGGTATTTAGAGGTTAGTCGACCTTGGAAAAAAGAATAATTATGACGTGGGTCATATTCCAACTATGGGGGGGAATGACCCCCCCCCCCGGGGTCATTGATCTGATCAATTTGCGCTAATTTGTTCACCCCGTTAAGTTTAGGCGCTGAAGAGGGATGGGGGTGATTTTGGGGGGAGGCGTCCTACAGCTTGGGGGGAATGGGCACCCCTGGCTACGCCCATGCAGGTCCTGCTTTTTGAACATTTAACGTGTACACAAATTGGTATTAGCTTTACTGTAGCTGTCCCTAGATTTTCGTCGTTTCTTCACGTGACACAAGTTTCTTGCTTGTTTTGATCATGATCAATTTATTTCTTTTGCACAACGCTTGATGGCGCTACGGTCTCCAATACCATATGGGTTACTGGCCTTTCGTTTCGTGACTTCCCTTCCCCGCGACGTCATAGTAGTTGTGACCTTCCACTGTGTCGAGGTGATTAATTTATTTATTTTTTTTTAAATTCGTGCAAAAATAATTGCCCCGCGTTTGGTTGTTTCGAATTACCTGAAGTTAACCCACAAAATGCCTCTGGATTTTATCGAATTTGAGCGAAAGTTAAGCACGTGATACGAACTAGATTTGAAAATTCTCTGGGAAAAGGTCTACGTGTGCAAAATTTTGGCAGTAAACAGCAGAGCGTTTCAAATCAGGTCGAACGACATTTGATTTTCACTAGAGCGTAACGTGAGTAAGGCCGCGTACTTCTGCAGTTCATGAGTAGGTGTCGGTGACCGTGTGTGCACTGAATCGCTTGAATATATTTCTGCCTGGTGAGTCGAGTGTGTTGAGTTGAGTAAGGCGGAGGTGTTTCCCGAACCCACTCTTGTCAAGAGATGAAAAAGGAGAGAAAAAGGTTGAGCGTTGGCGCTCATTAAGAGCCTCGCGCTTCACCCCCGTTTTTTAAAAGCCCCAACTCTCGCGACTCCTACGTTCCGTTTTCTCCGTCAGTTCTTGAACGTTTAGTTTTGTCTTATCTTGTACAGAATATTAAATGAATTATGTTACACGATTGCCCTCCGCTCACCACTAAGTTCAATTAGGCGGTTTTTTCCTCTGATAAAGTTTACCTGTTGATAGCATTTTGTCTAAAATCTAGCACGTCGAAATCATTTGAAGGATTATGGGGGTAGTTATCTAAGGAATTTTTGGGATTAATAATTAAAATTCCTCGTGTGTTTCAAACACTATTTTTTTGTTTTTTTCAGTGTGGTAAAAAGACAGCAGCCAAATGAAAACCAATCCAGTTACAAAAGACATGGATCCAGCGCCTAAGAAAAATAGAAAAGTCGGAGATCCTCCGCTTCGGCGGTCTTCTAGGCTACAAAGTCAGGTCAGTGATCCAATTTTTGAGTCATTGTCCGGAGAAGGGGGACTCATTGATTTATGCCTGTGCGATTTATCATTTTATCTTTTATTGTATCTGGTGATGACACTGCCATTTCTTCATAATTCAGGTTTTATGTCGTTTGATTCAGTCCGGGTGACTCACGCGAAAGGTGAAAAAATTAAATAAATTATTAAAGATTTTGCGGTCCAGTGCTTCTTCGACGTGGCATTGTTTTGTTCCAAATTTTCAAAAATCCAGCGAATTTGTTTACCGTTTTATCGTGTTTTTTTCTGCGTCTAGCTGTTTTTCCAGTTTCCAAATTATTTTTTATGGGTCTGAAAAAATACCAAAATTTCTTTGGCGCCATTTGAAGTGACCGGCTTGTGTGCCTTCCTTGACCTAGGCTTGTAGCAGATGTCTTAACGTAGAAATCGGCCAAGGCGTTTATCTATTCCAAACTAAAAAGAACAGTCATTTTTAAAGGCCCGTTCACAAGCTCTATGTTGTGTGGAGGTCTATGCGTTGTGTGGAGCCTATTCCCCTCCCCCCATCAGATTTGGGGTCCAGCACTGGTGGACCTCCTGTCGAGGGTCTCTCTATAAGGCCCTCAGTATGAACAAAAAATAATGATTTTAACGCAGCGTTAAACTATGGATTTTTCCTTATTTCGGTCACGAATTAGCGCTACATATTTCCACACTCTACCCATCAATTAGTGCTTATGCTCATTGTAAGCCGCAAATTGGCGATTTGCAATTCTCTCGCTAATTAGCGCTTTTCTCAATTTTAGCCGCGGGTAAAGTTTTTGTCAATATTAATCGCGAATAAGCGGGCTTTTACTTCCATGTTTCCCTAGGTACAGGAAAGTATTATAGTGTTCGTGAAAACAAAAACAAAACCATTCCGAGCTGACTTCATATTCGTGTTCAGCCACCTAAAAAAGTAGGAAAAAGTAGTTTTCGGCATGACTGTCGGTCGGTTTTTCTGCAAAGATAAGTACGGCTCAATAGTTGTGTATTTATCCCTAGATTGACATTGGAAATCGGACCTATGTTTATATGGACTTTTTTGTCCATTTTGAACCTAGAAAAACCCCCTGCATTATTGCCGTCGACTTACCAAACACTCTGTATACAGGGTGGATCCGTATAAGTGTGACAACAATTTTTAACTACGTTAAGGGGGGGGGGGTTTCAGGCGGGTTTCCTCGACCCCTTCCCAGTCACCCTCGCCACAACTTCGCACATAAATTTTGGCTCCATTTCTGCACCAATATTCGATTTCAAAGTCTTATTTTAATCTTCAGGAAGTTCTACAGTGACGTTTAGAATTCAAATGTGTTTTAAGGAAATTTCAGGGGTGAAATTAGGGCTATCCTGTTCTCACTTATTGCCGATCTTCCTGTATCCTTCACGAATACCGTTGGCAATGGCCCACGTTCCGTAAAAACACGGTTTTTGTGCATTCTCGTGACGTTTTTGTGAGAAACGTCAGTGGTAACATGAAATGTGAACACGTCAAAAGGAAGCTTACAAGACGGAGACGTTTTTGTGATACATCGAAAGTCTGTTGAGGAAGCTGTTTGGGTACAGCGACTTTTCGTAAAACGGACAAATTTGGTCCCCCAAGAACAGCACGTTCGCGATCCGCAAAACTTGGGGTTTAAAAAACGATAAATCCGCGAAATTTATTTTTTCTATGAGTCAAGCTTGACTTGAATGAGTCAATTTAACTGCTTGTGAGCCAACCTCGCGAATTTCATTTTGGAGGCGTAAACATCGCGAAATTTGGTTTCTCGATGCACCGAAATTGTTTGTTTGTTTTTTTTTTTTTTTTTGGTGAGCCGAGCACAGATGGACACCGGAAGGGCTCCTATTGACCTGCAGTCTTATATACTTACTATCTGGCTTACCAAAACGCAAATTTCGCGGATTTTGACTTGCTAAAAAACAATTTTGGTGAGTCTGGCACCCTAAAACCAATAAATCGTGAATTTTTCTAGTTGAACATCCAATTTTGTGGGGTTGGCTCATTCAAAAACCATTTTCCAGGGTCTAGCACGCTCAAAACCCATTTATGTGGGTCTAACTCACTAAAAAACCAATTTCTCGGATTTCGCTCGATTAAAACGGCCGTTTTGCGGAGTTTTCTCGCCAAAAACTAATGTTTGCGGGTTTATAAACAAAAATTCACCGTTTTCGTCGGTTCCTCTTCCTAAAAATCATGGTTGGTCCGGTTAGTACAGACCAGGAAAACCGGAAAAAGTCAGGGAATTTCAGAGTGATCAGGGATCTCATCTACCTCTCATATTGAATGTTTCTCTTGAGTGAACTGTCGAGTTCTATAGACACCCAAAAAACATGCCAAAGGGCCGCTTGGTCACGGCGGGAATCTCATAGAACACTTCTCGCCCTTTTGTCTGCGTCACTACTCATTAGACACCCCAGTGCCTCGAACCCGAAACCGGATATTTCGAGTTCGTTTTAACTGCAAATTGGTACATTTCATGCCCATTTGCTCACGACAGTGGATATTTTTAGGGTCGCCAACCCTTTACCTGGGACAGAACGCCGCTGGACGCATTTTGTTCCGAATTCAAATCGACATTTCTTAAATTTAAAGTCGGAGCATAATTTCTCAGAAACATACCAAATAATTTGATTGGAGGACTCAAATCCTCAGTCAGTTGACTATCTCAAGGGAGAAATGCGAGGCTGCAGTCAGTTTCGTGGTTCGTGATGAAAATAATTAGATTAATTACTTTTATTAAATTCTGCTGGAAAGTGATAATGAGCCAATTCCACAAATTTATTTTCAAAAGAAGTCTGACCCTCAAAATTTCCGTGAGATCCAGTTTTGAAAGAGCCAAATACGTGCAATTTGGGCTCGACAGAGTCAAAGCATGAATGATCGCTAGTCCGTGAAACCAGGTTTTGCAGAATCCAATTTCACATTTTGAATTTTAAAATTTGAAATGAAACATTCAAAATCTCGAAGTTCACAGTTTGAACAAGCCAATTCATGAATTTTGGTTTTGAATGTGCGAAGTTTGTTTCGAAAGGAGCCACAGCCGCAAAATTGGGTTTTGAAAGAGCCAGATAGATTAATTTGGATTGGAAAAGCCAAACTCGCGAATTTGATATCATTTGTAGCCTCGAAATACCTTTCAGAAGCCACGGATATGAGTTTTCTTAATTTTAGATGCGAATCAGCGTTTTTCTCAGTTTTAGCCGCGAATTGACTAATGATTATTTTCAATTTTGGAGGCGAGTGCATAAGGATATTCCTAGGAGCCAACTGACACCACCGGCCTTTATATAGGACAGTACCCCAGGCATCACTTCATTCAGAAATTTGGTGGACCAAGATCATGGGACAGATGTTTACCCGTTTCGATTTCACAGAATCCATGAAATTGAGCAACGAGATTGAAATCGTGTAAACGACGCTCAACATCGCATGCCCAAATGGAAACAAAATCATGATCATCATCGTGGCCCGGGATCGAAATCTCTCCCCCCCCCCCATCAATCTCTAAAAAAACAAAGGATGTAAGTTCGCAGTAGCGTCAATAACATCATGGCATGTACTTATCATCGGAACTTTCTTCACCTAAAGACTTAAGCCGTTTTCTCATTAGAGACACTTGTGTCCGACTCTCGAATGCGATTCCGAAATCGCATACTAAAAGACTCGTGATTTTGTATCTCGGCGACTTTTGTTCCTCACTTCTTCCCAGATCCAGACGTAGAATTGTTTTTTTTAAAAACGGGTCTTGGTTGCCACGTAAGATTTGATAGGCCGGCGGGGGCTAGATTTTTACAACATTATTGCCATTTTGTGACCGCGCCCGACCACAATTGCGACCACGGACATCAGAGTTGAAGGCGGTACCCGATTTGACCCGACTTCCCAATTTTTTCTCGACTTGTTCGACTCGTTCATTATTAAAAGAACAGCCGAAATTAAATAGAAATGCAATATTTTAAGGATTTTGTTTAAATGCATTTTTGAACAATTTCTTGACACGCAGAAGTGAAGGGAAGTACTGACTAGACACTGGTGTGAAACCCAGCGTAATTTACACCAACTATTTACAGCGTTATTTACGCGAAAAAACAACGACGAAATTTACAGCTTCGCTGTTTACTGTAAGCATACTATTGTAAATATTAAAAGCGATCACTCTCTCCAAAAATGGTAACTTCAAATCAGGTCCGTGACGCTGGGGGGGGGGAGCCGTGCCTCCCAATGGTGTCCCTCCCCCCATTAAAAAGTTGGCTTGTCCAATTTCTGGACACCTACACAAAACCCCATTTTTTGGCTTGATTATCCGGTACACCAATATTCAATTAATATTTTTAGAAACCAACATTAGCGAGAGACTTGAGTTATTTAAAAATCATTGAGTTTTTTGAAAATTTTAATTTTTTTTGCACCACTTTAAAAGGTCTTAATATTAAGGAAGGTCTCTGGATACGGAGCTAAATGTCCAGGTCCCCGAGAGAATAATTTTGTTAATTATTCATTTTTTTATTGCTATCGTTACTAATAAACGATAGGACTGAGCGATAAAAATAGACTCTAAGGCCCCGCGCACACTAGGAGAAAAAAGACGCCGACGCGCGAGTCGGCGTCTTTTTTCTCGGGGAAGAGACGACTCTCGCGTACGCGTCCAATGTGAAAGGCCCCATAGAGTTCTATGTGTTTTTACTGCACGAGTCGGACGCTGAAGCGCGCGTCGGCGTCTTTTTTCTCCTAGTGTGTGCGGGGCCTTACCGTTATTAACTAACCTTGCTCAGTACGCCCTTATATAAAATGCCAGATTATAAAATTGCATTTAAACTTGTGTTTAACTTCTGTGTCGTACAATAGGCCAAGTTGGCCTGGAGTAAATAACAGGGTACCTAGCTTATCTCTTTCAAATGAAACAGTCATATCAGTATAAAAACAGAACTGATATTGTGTGTTTATTTTCCTTTTATACTTGTTGGTGTGGTAGTCAGGTTTATCTACTCACTTGACGTTAGCCAAGGGGTTTTTTATTGTCCAGTAGTATCCTTAGCTTTCGAACGCGTTTAACAGTATAGAGTACGCTGAACCTGTTATAGCTTCTTCGTCTTTTCCCCGTCCACGCATATTCCTTCGATGAATTTTGAACTTTCATTTTTATTATAGGCTAAACCCAACCCTGGTTTGATTGCTGCTAAAAAGAACGCTCTTCTTAAAATGGGTTCCAAGAAACAGACGGTATTTTCGTTCGTCAACGATATTTATCAAGTTGTATGTTCAAGAAAAATTTAATACTTTCTTTACTATCATCCAATTAAAATATTCTCACTTTATTTGTCAGGCTTCCGACTCAAAAGATCAAATTAGGCTTCCAACGGGTTTCGTCTACAGTGAGAAAATGCTCGAGCACAAGTGCCTATGGGACGAAAACTACCCTGAAAACCCTGAGCGACTCTCCTGCGTCATAAATAGGTGCGAAGAGTTAGGCCTCTTGGAGAGATGTCAAGTCGTCAAATGTTCAAACGTGACCGAGGCGCAAATCCTTCGGCATCACACGAAGGACAGAGTCAATATTTTGAAAACGACAAAAAATTGTACTGACGAAGCCTTTCTGGAGGAGGTCTCTGCAAAGTACGACTCAGTTTATATTCATCCTGTAAGGCTTTATTTTCTTCGTTCATAATTGACTCGTTCATACGTTCGAGACCTGACTAGATTTTTTTTTGTAGAGCACTTATGAATGCAGTCTTCTTTCGGCTGGAAGCGCTATTAAATTGGTAGACGAGATATGTTCTAGAAAAATACACAACGGAATGGCTTTCATTAGGTTGTTTCATAAAGTGTTAACCGTATTCAAAAGAGAAAATAACCAAGAATTCGTAATTATTAAAGGCCGCCGGGGCACCACGCCATGAAAGATGAATATTGTGGATACTGTTTTTTCAATAATGTAGCATTAGCGGCGTCACACGCTCTTCACACTGGAATTCAACGAATTTTAATCGTTGACTGGGACGTCCACCACGGACAGGGCACGCAGCAAATGTTCTACGACGACCCAAGGTATGTAAAAGCTGTGCGTTCATTTTTAGAGGATTTTTTCCCTTATTATTATTTGTTGTTCTTAAAGAGTTCTGTACATATCACTTCACCGCTACGAAAACGGCACGTTTTGGCCAAACTTAAGGGAATCAGATTTCGACCATGTGGGTGAAAATCGGGGGCGGGGATACAATATTAACGTCCCTCTAAATCGAACAGGAATGACTAACGCTGATTACCTGGCAGTATTTCATCAGATTATCATGCCTGTAGCCTACGAGGTGAATTTTACCACGATTAGTATTGTTTTTATCTCAGTGTACCTCGTCAGGGGAATTAAAAATCGGCGGAATTTTCAATTTCGATTTTCAGTTTGATCCTCAGCTTGTTATTGTCTCAGCTGGATACGACGCCGCTTTAGGATGCCCCGAGGTACATATTCCAAGGATGTGTTTTATTAATTTTTGCATGTTTTGGGATGTTTAGTTCGATCCGGAATTGACCATTGTGTCTGCTGGTTACGATTCATGCATTGGAGACGAAAAGGTTTAATTTTTTCAAATTGCTATCAATGAAATGTCTGTTTGAAAAGTTACTTTTAAATTTTTCTGCGCGTACGCAATTCCTTGATGGCCGTGACTTGCTTTTGTAATGGATCTGAGCATTCTTTGGTTTACCCTACTGAAATCCTGGGCTTTTGTGCTTCATTTCTAGGGTGAAATGGAATTAACACCAGCCGTTTACGCACACTTCATAACGTTATTGTCATCATTGGGCAACGGGAAAATTGCCGTCATTCTAGAGGTAATGATTTTCCATTTATTCAGCTGCTCCTGACTCCGCTCCTGATTTTCCTTGAAATAGGGAGGTTATTGCCTGAAGTCACTAGCTGAGGGTGCTGCTCTAACGCTCAGAGCCCTACTTGGGGACCCGTGCCCTAATGTCGGCAGCATAGGATCGCCGTGTGCCAGGTAGCCCCTCGCTATTTTTCTGTTCTATTGGCTTTAAAATAATTTTCGACAATTTCGTATAGCATGATCGACACGCTTTTAAATGTTATTTACGTTCAAAGAGAATTTTGGAAATGTTTCAAGAACATCACGGCTTATAGTATACATGATCCGCCGACTGAGGGCGAGAAACGTTACCTTCCGACAATCAAGTAGTTATATAACCGACTGTTTTTTATTTAATAACTTTTTATTACTCACCTAACCAACATCAGATACAAATTTGACGGACAAAAGCCTATCAAGTTCGAAACTCGCAATTGTTACCCAGTCCCTAGCGAAGAATATGTGGCAGCCACGAGCGCTGAGTTGGATCGTCTGATTTTAAGTAAGGCTAGTTACTTTTATTCGCGAAAGTGCATTTTTTTTCTATAGAACGGGAACCTTTTTCTAGACACAACATTGCTTCGACCGCCCAATAAACTCTGTCTGATATACGACTCGAAAATGATGGACCATAAAAACTATGAAGATAGGTGAGTGACAACCCCAGCTTCGAACTAACATTTTGACACTTACAAAGCACAGTTTCGCGGATTTTCACTCGTTCAAAACTGAATTGTGCGGATTCGTTTGGTTCAAAACCAAATATCGTGGGTTTTGCTCTTTCGAAAAACAATATTGCGGGCTTTCTATCAAACTCCAATTTCGTAGACCTGCCTCCTTTAAATCCGATTTTGGCGATTTTTGCCTCATCAAAAACAAAATTTCGTGGGTTTAGCTGTTTATTAAATCAGTTTCCCAGATTTGATAAATTCGAAAAACTAATTTGGCAAAAGCGAACAGCAAAAACAAATTTCATGATTTTAGGCTTTTTCAAACCCTAATTTTGGTCCCTCAGCCCCCAATTTTGCGAACTTGCACGCTTTTAAACCCCAAATTTCGTAGTTTTAGCTCTTAATGAAATCAGTTTCAAAAGTTTGGCTGATTCAGGAAAGTAATTTTGCCTATCCAAAAACCAAATTTCCTGATTTGGCTTATTCAAACCAAATTTCGTCATTTCGACTCTTGAAAGCTCGCAAGTTTTGCGGATATTCACTTATTCAAAACCACAATTTCACAGATGTTTTCTGTTTGAAATCCCGTTGGTGTGGCTCAATCTAAAATCTGTTCCACAGATTTGGTCATTTCAACAAACCTGAGTTTTCGCAAATTTCGTGATTTTGACTATTTCAATCACAATTTTGCTCTTCCATAACCAAATTTCGTAGATTTCGCTCCCACAAAACCCAATTTCACGGATTTATGCGTATTTTCATCATTGCAAAAACCAAATTGTGGCAAATTTCGCTAGTTCGGAAAACCAAGGTGGATCTTTCAATAAAAAAATTCACGGATTTGGCTAGTTAAAAAGCAAAATGTCCTTATTTTGGCTCTCACAAACCCTAGTTTGGCGGATTTTCAATCTTTCAAAACCCAACGCATTTTTGCGAATTCGTCTCGTTGATATTTCAATTTTAGGGAATTTTGCTCATTTCAAAACCAAACGTGGGCTTGGCTCTGAATTTAGACTGTATCCAAAAACTAAAATCATTACTTTGGCTCCTCCAAACCCGGTGGTTTGGTTAGCTGGAAAAAATAATTCGGCTCATTCAAAAACCAAATGTCGTGATCTAGGCCCTTTCAAACCACGGTCTCGACGTGGATTCTCGCTTTTCCATGACCAAATGTCACGGATGGGCACCCTCTTAACCACATTTCACGTATTTTAACTATTTCATACGTATATTTCGCTTACACTCTTTCCTAAATCCAGTTTCGTGGCTTTAGCTCTTTCTAAAAGCTTTAGCTTGTTCGAAATACTAATTTCGCCTTTGGAAAAAAAAAGAATAAAATTCGTGAATGTTGTGGTAGTATGTTGTGGTGAGAGTAGGGGGTTGACATTTTAGTTGCGCTCCGCGTGGTCGTTCACTTTGTTACGCCACTTGAGCCGTTACATGTCATTAATAATTACGACTCCCTAGTAGAGTAAAGAACAATTTTAACCTAAAACTGATCAACGTAGTTGTTAACTTGTTTTTATTTGACTGTTGCGTCCTATTTTGCGTCGCAAGGGTCTCACTTTATCGTGCCGGTCGTCCTCGGAAACTCTTTTCACATCTGGTCACTTCAACCATGTGCGGAGTCTGTTTTTAACTCAAATCTACTAACTCCGCCTCTTAATGTGCGTTTACACAGAAGTGTCCCATAGCCAAGGCCGGCCATGGGGATAATATTCGGGCCCGGGGATGGAACTTAAGAGGGTATCCCCCCAACTTCAGCACCTCGCTGCAGTTATAAAAAATCTTTCAAACCACAAAAAAGCCCCCAACCACAACAGATCTCAAAACACCAAACCACAGCAAAGTACCAACCACAAAAAGCTCTTGCCACAATAAAGCCCCAACCACAATAAAGCTCTAACCGCAACAAAGCTCCAGCCACAGCAAATGTCTAACCAAAGAAAAGCTCTAACCACAGCAAAGTTCCTACAACAAAAACTCTAGCCACCGTTTATCTTCAACCACGAGAAAGGTACAACAACAAAAAAGACCCTAATACAGAAAATACCAACCACGAAAAGCTTCAACCATGAAGAAAGCCTAACCACAGCAAAGCTCCAACCACGGGCGCCGGCAGCTTTGGGTAAAAGGTTGAGCCCGTTTTTGTTCCCTCCTCATAATATCAATAATTTCTCGTGTTCTGCTCGTTAGAAAAAAAAATCGCGGGCTTGATTCTCAAAAAAGTTTGACTTTGGAGATTGTCTCGCCCCCAAAAGGTCAAATTTTACGGATTTGGACCATTCAGCCGCAATCTGGAGGATTTTAAGAAAACAGATTTGCCATTCGGTTGAATTTTGTAGAAAATCTTGGTTTGGCTCACCTAAAAGCCCAAATTTTGGAGTTTTGGTTTTTGGCTGACGTTTCTTGTGGCCGAAAAATCTAGTTCCTGGGACCCAAGGAAGGTGGGGCCCGGGAGTAACGGAACTAGTGCTCCCTCCCTCTCGACAGGCCTGTCCGTGACACTTTAGTGTCAGACACAAATCGCATTGATTGGTGTAAACACAAAGTTCTAGACATTTTCATCGGCGTTTATACAGTCAAAGCAATTTATGTCTGTCACTTTACACTTATGTCTAGAGAGAAGTGTCACCGGACACTTCGGTTTATAATTAGTGGGCGCCGGGTTTCGAACCGGCAAGCGTCAAAGCCTCCTTTGGGCTCATTCGCTGTGCCCTGATCCAACAGTGCACTTCACACCCCTACTGCGCGGGCGTTTCGGGCGGTGCGCGGTTTGTTGAACGCACACCGCCGGAAACGCCCACACGAAGCCGAGTGCGCCGTGTCGTGGCGCGCGATAGTAGTCGAGTGTACAGGGTCTCTAAACTTTTTGGATCTCGGTGTTTTGATTGCCTCAAAATCGTTCATTTGTTCTTCGGGTTGTCAACTGTTGTAACCTAACGGTTGAGGCGCGTTCTCCCAATCCTCCGCGTCAAGAGATTTTTTTTTCTCTTTTTCACCGCCCGTGCTTTATTGATCCCTTCATCCCTCTGCTGCTCTATTGTGCAGAAAACCATTGGAACGCTCGACGGTCTTTATATTTAGTTCTTAATTTGGATTTCAGGGACCACATGGAGAAGCCGTCACGGATTTCGTCAATTTATAAAATGCTCGAAGAATTCGGGCTTTTAAACAGAATCTATCAGTTGAAAGTGAGCTCCATCCCCTCTCCTATGTCCAGGGAAAAGACAAATTAAAATTAAAATTGCCTACTTTGCGTCCAGAGTCGATATGCCACTGATGAAGAACTCGAATATGCTCATAGTCGTGATCATTTGACCGCTATGAAACATTTGAAAACTATGTCGTCGAAACAGTTGATAGCCAAAAAAGACATCTTTCACTCGGTGTATTTTCACCAGGACACGTTCAAGGCTGCCAGCCTGGCTGCTGGTTGTTTGTTACAAGTATTTTAACGTCAATTTTCTTTTATATGGTTTTAAGGTATTTCGGAGTAACTTGATTTTTGTGAAGGTTGTGGATAGTGTGTTGACGGGTGAAAGTGCAACCGGAGTGGCTGTTATACGTCCTCCTGGTCACCACGCAGATATTGACGATCCTTGCGGGTTTTGTATTTTTAATTCCGTGGCCGTGGCCGCCTGGTACGCAATTAAAAAATACGGGCTCCGGAGGTAAACGTCGATTGAAATGCTTGATAGCGCAGTTTTTATTTCACTCAATTTTATTCATTTATAGAGTGTTGATCGTCGACTGGGATGTTCATCACGGTAACGGAACTCAGGAGATTTTCCTCGAGGAATCCTCAGTTCTGTACATGTCCGTACATAGATTCGATAACGGGGAATTTTTCCCCCATACGGGTGATGGAGCGGCTTGGCAAGTGGGTAGAGGGGAAGGCATGGGATACACTGTCAACGTTCCTTGGAACAAAGTGCGAAGTTTATTATATTATTATTATTATTATTATTATTATTATTATTATTATTTTTATTTTTATTATTATTATTTTTATGATTGTCTACTAAGTGATGTTTTGTATAGAGTGGAATGGGGGATGCTGACTACGTGGCCGCGTTCTTCAAAGTTTTACTCCCTATCGCGTATCAGTTTGAGCCAGAACTTGTTTTAGTCTCTGCCGGTTTTGACGCCGCTCAAGGTGACCCTCTCGGAGGTTAGTTTTGCCTCTTTCTGTCTTTCGATTTCCAAGCATTAACAAATTTCAATAATGTGGCAATCAGGATGCAAAGTGACTCCTGAAGCGTTTGGTCATTTCACATCTTGGCTCTCGCCTTTGGCTAATGGCAGACTTATCCTGTCTCTGGAAGGTGGCTACAATATACATTCCATTTCATATGCTATGACTATGTGCACCAAGGCCCTTTTGGGTGATCCACTACCCAATTTAAAAGAAGGTAATAAACGAGACACTACAGCGTAAGATTAACGAAGGGAGCTCCTTCATAAAGAATTTTGTTTGTTTTCAAAAATCAGGTGTCGGTGCTTCTTCGTCGGCTTTAAAATCTATCGACGAGACAATATCGTGCCACAGCCAATATTGGACTGCTCTGTGTTTAAACCAGTCACTGCCTGTTGAAAACGTACTGTCACCTCCAAAAAAGTTGAAAATCTCCGGCGCCTCACCGCCGTCCTTCACTGAAAACAATAATTTGACTTCGTCAAAAAACGCGTTGTCTCAACTGTGCGAAGGGCAGTTAATGAGAGATCTTTCTCTCTCAGAAGCAGGCAAAATTAAGGTGTGTACTCCGACTTGTTCTTGCCCATAAAGTTGTAGAACATTTTTAAATTGATTTTAGCATCAAGTAACCGAAGGTAATGAAGAAGGAAACAAAAGTGGTGAAAGTGGTGGTGGTGCGGATAGTGGTGGAGGGGGAGGGAATCAAGAGACTGCGACTCCGTCCGGGTCTGGAATGAATCTCCAGTCGAATTCAGACAAGCCGAAGACACTAACGGATTATCTTAGTGAAAATATGAAGGCGCTTGTGAATGAGGAGATGTTCGCAGTGGTTCCCTTGAAATCCTGCCCACATTTACCCTCCGTTCGACCCGTTCCTGATGAAGGCATCGACGTCAACACTCCTTGTTCCGAGTGTGCCGATCCCACCGAGAACTGGATCTGTCTCATTTGTTACGCGGTATGATTTCTTGATGGGCGAGGGTAAACAAAAATACTTCTCAACCAACAGTTATTATTGAAGGTTGAGTGCGGGAGATACGTGCGCGAGCACATGGTTCAACATTACTCAACAACGGACCATCCGTTGGCTCTGAGTTTCTCGGATTTGTCAGTGTGGTGTTACCCCTGTGAGGCGTATGTCGATAACGAGGTAAGTTATTGTCCGCTTAAAAATGGTGCCTTTCTACTTTTGAATAATGATGGGTGGGGCCTGACAGGTTCTGCACCCCGCCAAAAGTGCTGCCCATCAAAGTAAGTTTGGCACACCTTTAACTTGGGCCTACCACTAAGTAATCCTCCGACCAGGCACACTCTTTCTCTCTTTATTTTACTCATCGATCAGTACAAACGTTTTATTTTGTTCTAATATTCTTTTGGGTTCTTCAGAAAGTATTTATTTATTTATTATATATTTTTGTTACTCTTGTTGCGCTGTAAATTTCTAATTGAAAAACTGCTAAATATATGTTAGTGTTCTGTTGTAGCAGCGAGCCGCTTAACTAATGTTTCCCGTACCTGGGGATTTGTTTATGTACTTGTTTTTCTTTGGGTACCATCAAATTGCGGCTAATTTCATTTAGCCGCAAAAACCGCCTTAACAGAAAAGTACTTAAATTAAAACAAGTTGCGATTTTTTTACTATTTTGTTGCAATGCATTACAATGATACATTAAGGGCCGTATTCAGAAACCAACCTTAACATTTACATCTCCTTTAAAGCACTTCAAAACAGATGACATATTTTAATAAACCGTCACATTTTTCAACTCCTTTAGTTAAGGCTTTGTAAAGGAGGGTTTCTGAATACGGCTCTTAGATTTGTTACAATATTCAAATTCGTTTATTTTCTTTTTTTCCTAGTCTCGTAATATTTTTTATTCTTCATGAATTGAAGATGTCGATTTTTGTTGTAAATAATAAGTTCTTTATTGTAACTTACCCAGCTTTACCTTCACGGAAAGCTCGTCGTGATATATTTTATTACTAGAAACAACAATACTATATGTTAATCAATAATTAATTACAAACTAATAATGATGGTTATACGCGTGTTTTGAGAGTCCTACTGTCCATTTAGCAGGAGTCATAAAATGAAATGCTTTCATTATGGAAAAAGAAAAGAGAAAAATATATCGTAGCTGGACTTTCGATTCTCTTTTTGCACTTAATTTCTGATCCATCAAGTGTAGCGCTTTATTTTTCTAATAAATTTTATTGATAAAAAAAAAGAGTAAAGTGAATATATCCACGTCTTGAGACGATTCGTGTTAAGCCCTGTTCACACGATACACTTTTCCAGGCAATATCTTGAGCAATCTCTTCGAAAACATATCTTAGGTGGCGAACATACTAGAGCAATACGATATCGTTTCGATATCGCCGACGCAAATAAACAGCGTCTGGGACAAATAGAAACAACTGGAAATGTGTCAGAGTGATGTAGAAACGATATCGTATCGCCGCAGTATGAACGCGGCCTTCAAGGCCCGTTCACAAGCTCTATGTTTGCGTTGTGTGGAGTCTATGCAGCCAAACGAATTTATGCCCTCGAAAAATGAAGCATTTTTATAGGTTGCATAGACACCGCACAACGAAAAAATAGAGCTTGTGAACGGGCCTTAACGAAAATTAATCACAGAACAGGTGTTTTCAATGAAATCGTGCGCGGTATTGTAAGAAAAATAGCTTCATGTGAACAGGAATTTAGTGTAACAGAGCGGCCACTTTTCGTGGCAGAGAAAATACGCTAAACGAAGTTTCTGTATGCCCCTAATAGACGGCTAAAATTGAGAAGGCGTGCTAATGTTCTAGTCTTGGGGACAGTACGCGGCAAAAAAGTTTGAAAAAAGTGCTAACATTTCTCAACAGTGCTAATTGGAAGCAAACAGCGAAAAAAATCACTCATTGGCGGATTAAAATGGAGAAAAAATCCAGTTCGCGGCTAAAATTGAGGGAAAACGTTGATCCGTATAGAAAAATTCCGCTAATTCAAACTCACAACCTCCAATGACAAACCTCTCATTTTTAAAGTGCTCATTCAGAAAAACGCCATTTCGCAGCCCTTTTGAGAAAAAATTGAGAAATATTCATAGCTAAAATTGAGAAAATACGCTAATTCGCGGTAAAAATTGAGGAACGGCGTTAATTCACGGATCCATTTTAGAGAATGCGGCTAAAACTGAAAACCCCCGCTAATTCCTGGCTAAAATTGAGATAACGCGGTCGTTCGCTGCTGAAATGAAGAAAAAGCGCTAATTCGCGGCTAAAATCGAGAAAAAACGCTAATTCGCAGATACATTTGAGAAAACCAGCTAACTGGCAGGTAAAACTGCGAATACTTGCTAATTCCAGGCTAGTATAGAGTAGTGCGCTCATTGGCTCAATCAGCTACAATAGAGAAACAGCGTTAATTTTCTGCTAGGGTGACTAGGCATCCTACTTTCCCCGGACATGTCTTACTTTTTTAGAGCGTCCAGGGATGTCCGGGCTCATTTTTCAGATGCCTGGGGAAAGATCAAAAGTGGTCTCCTCTTCCGTTTCCTACTTTTTTGTCTCAACTTGAGTCTGGTGGCGCTATAACTCTGAATATCTTTCAAGTTCATCTTTAAATGAAGCAGATAGAGGCTTAGCCTCAACGTCAACACTGCGCCCTCACGGTTATCAACAGCCCTGGTGAGCCGCGGGCCTCCTCAGGGGCGCCTACACAAGGGAGAGTTGGCGTCCATCTGACGCTAGGGGGGTGGGTAAACTCAAAACCTCATGGGGAGGGCAATAGACGTTATACATATTGGGGGGGGGGGAGAGTATGCAATGGTTTTTGATTGAGATGTGCACAATGTGGACACAGGGAGAGCGAATAATCCAGGGCAGTGGTTCTCAACGGGGGCGAGTGTGCCTCAGGCGGTCGGGGGGGGGGGGGGGCGATGAGCATGCTTCACGCTCGATTAGGCGATAGAAGAGTCTTAAGAAATAGGATCGACATTGAGAAAAGAGGTGATTCACACCTTCATCTCATTGTATCGAACCGGATACTTCGACGGCTAAGAACCATCAAGTTCAACCAGGATTGTGCCTTCTTCCTGCCCTGGCTTGATGCCTTGAAAGGCACATGACCAGGATAAAGCCTGACATGACGGCCGGGAAAGTGACCCGGCACGTGCAAGTCCTGGTTATCCTCGCTCCACTCCCCGTCAGCCACACCAGCTGGTCAAGGCTGGTGCGTTACCGGTCTGGACCGCTTGGCGGTGGGGAGTTTTATAGGTGGTAAAATAGGGGCGAGGAGAGATACCCGTATCAAGTTCAACCATCCCACTTACTTAGTCTCACTATCGTTTGTTCCTATTTAAAGATTTGCTTAATATGTTCACTCATTTCTCCTCAAATATATTCCTACCACCGTTAAAACGCCACAAAATACCTCCCCCCCCCCCGAAAACCCACAACAATTACGAAGTTTTGGAAAGGGGCGCGGTGAAATTTTTATTTGATCTTAGGGGGGTGGCCACGTACTCTAAAAAGGTTGAGATCCGCTGACCTAGGGCATAGGGAAGCACAGGATCTCAGTGGTGAAGGGGGGGACAAGGTTTATTTGGTCGCCCAGCCGGGAAATAACATGTTCCCTGGGAGTAATAACCGCAAATTGTTTCCGGTTTTGAATAATCAACGGCGAAATTGCGAGTTAGATGGATAAATAGCCACGAAATTGTAGGATGCTGAAGTAATTCAGCCAAAAAATTACAGTTGTGGCGGGGGAGGGGGAATTAGTAGCGAAATGCAAGTTTCGAGGTTTACATAGCCGTGAATTTGGAAGTGTTCAAGAATAAATAGCCACTAAATTGAGGTAAAGGGCAGCATAACGAATTTCTTGGGGCCTTTCCAATATTGAAGTGTTCATAAATGTCATTATCTTATATACTTATTAAAATCATTACATTACTAAAAAGCCACGAAAGTTCAAGTTTCAAAGGATAAGTAGCCGCGAATTTCAAGTTAAATGGTATAGCCACAAAATTGCTTGTTGCCGCAAAATGAAGAGTGCAGGGAACGAATAGGTGCGAAATTGCTTTGGGAGGGGAGGGGGGGTAAACAGCGTACCAGTAATGGGTTTTAGGGCTTTAGGGCGGTGCCGAAGTTCACCGCCAATTTTTGAAGTTCATACACCATACCTACCCCTCTGCAGTGGTGGATGAACATTTTCCGTGGCCTGGGGTGGAAATCACTATGATAGGCCCGTATTAAGTGATTTTTCTCAATTTTAGAAGCTAATTATTTATCAATTTCAGGCGCAGATTACCGAGTTACCGAATTTCAGCCGTGTATCAGTGGGTTTTGACAAATACAACCGCGTTTTTCCGCATTAGCTCTTTTTTCCTATTTTGGCCACGGATAGTGGCTTTTTCTCAATTTTATCCGCGAATTATTTCTCAATTTTAACTGAGAATTTCCACATTTACGTAATTTTAGTCGAGGATTTTCTCAAATTGATCGAGGATCAAATTGATTGAGGATTTTTCTCCATTTTTGCTGCGAATGAGCTATTATTTTTACATTTTAACCGGAAGTTATTCCTTCGCCTCATGCTCAGTTGCACAGAAACGACCATCTCCACCTCAATTTCAGCCGGGAATAAGCGATTTTTCCCAGTTTCAGCCGCGTATTAGTGGGGTTTCTCTAAAGAGATCCATGAATAGCAGGGTTTCCCAATTTCAGCCTCGAATTAAGGGTTTTCCTCAATTTTTGCTGTGAATCACCGCTTTTTCTCAATTTTAGCCGCGAATCATGTCCTATTTTTATCCGCAAATGTCTGTCATTGCTCAGTTTTAGCCGCATCGAATATTCCTAATTTTAGCAGTGAACTGGTGTCCCCCCCCCCATTTTTGCTGTGAATGAGCGCTTTTTGCAAACTTCAGCCGCGAACCAGCACTTTATTCTCAATTTTAATCACGAATGTTGCCACGAGAAACCAAGTGTTGCTGTTTTCTCAATATTAGCTGAGTCTGTACACTGAGCGTTGATCGCTGCGTTTTCCCCCAATTTTATAGCCGCGTATAACCGCTTTTCTAAATTATGGCCCGGAATATTATCATCTTTCTCAATTTTTAGCACTGAATTAGTGATTTGTTACTCGCTTTTTGCTTTGAATTAGCGCTTTTCCGTTATTATAGCCGCAAATAAGTAGTAGCGTTTTTTAAAAATCTTTTTGCCGCGTTAAGACTAGCACATTTAGCGAGCCTTTTCAATTTTAGCCTCTGTTAGGCACAGAATAAATTTGGGGTTAGTGTAATATTTCCTCATCTATTCTAGCCGCCAAGTTCTTTCCTTTGCTCCGCTAGTTCTATTGAGTATAAATTCATCAGATTTCGTTCAATTTTTCAAAACTAGTCAATGAAATCTCTTGGTTTTCTACAGTAGTGAAGCACTAGCACTAGGGGGGGGGGGGTCGTAGATGGACCTCAAGTAGAAATTGTTCGGGCTCTGAACTGCGGAGGAGGACTGCAAGCACAGTTAAAGTCATCTTTTGTGACACGTTCCTGGGGCCAAATAGTCGCTTTCTGGGGCTGGAGTTCGCAAGTACGTACAAGTTTCGTACCGTGAGATCCTTCATAAGAACCGAATTTCTTGGATTTGGCAATTGGTGAACAAATTCCGTGGCTTATTCGGTTCTTTCAAATAACAATTTCGAGGGTTGGCTGAACCAATAAGCCAATTTTGTGAGATTTGTTATATTTGGCTATTTTAAATGGAAACTGGTGTTTGGCTCAAATACGCCAATTTCGCATTCGCACGTTTGGCTCTTTCAAGCACCCCGTTGTGTGGATCTGGCGCCTTCGAAGCCGCAATTTCGCAGATTTTCATGATTCTTCATGGATTTTTTTTGGGGCTGAATTCTTCAAAAATCAAGTTATTCGGATTTGAGCTCTGTAAAAACCCCAATTTCGCGGATTTTCTCTCCTTTGAAAATCATTATTTTGTGGGTCTGACTATCTTAGAATACTCATTTCATGGTTTTAACAAAATTGTCTCAAAATTGTAACAAAAAAAAAGGTTGAGAGTGACTCCTTAACGATTAGTGTTCCTCATCTAGTCGGGGACCACGACGGGTCCGGTCGGGGCCCCTTAGGCAGTCGCCTACTTCTAAAAACAGTCCTGGGCGGCGGGCGCCATAGTGCGCTCCCCCTCTGGAGTTTGGATCCGCGCCTGTCTGGTTGTCAACACGGGCGGCTTTCACCTGCTCGACATTTCAACTGTTCGACAGGGATGTCGAACAGTTGAAAAGTTGAGGCTTGGCAACTGTTCGACTTGTTCGCATGCAGAAGTGGCATTTTGTGTGAATCCCACAAGGGAACGCGTCGGTGTCGGTACCACACGTGCCATTTTGTCAAACAGGCGAAAGCGAGGTGATATTGCAAGTGTTTGACATTTTTAAGTGTTCGACAGGAGAACCCGATAACGCGAGCAGAGGTGAGCTCAGGTGCGCGAGTAGCAACATAATTTGGGGGGTATGAGAGAAATTAACTCTCACACCCCCAAAATATTTTGCTACTTGCGCCCCTGTGCTCACCTCTATGCGTTATCGGGTTCTCCTGTTGAACAGTTGAAATGTCGAACACTTGCAATATCATCTCGTTTTCACCTGTTTGACAAACTTGCACGTGTGCTAGCGACGCGTTCCTTTGTGGTATACCCACAAAATGCCACTTCTGTATGCGTTATCGACTTCTGTCGAACACTTGAAATAACGCCTCATTTTCAACTGTTCGACAAAAATTAGTGTCAAAAAGTTGCCAAACCTCAACTTTTCAACTGTTCGACACCCCTGTCGAACAGTTGAAACACTCCCGTCAACATCGACTTTCTCTGTTCGTTACTACTTTTTATGCTTGTGTGACTTGTTGTACATGCCATAACATGTTCATCCAATCATTTTGATTTTTGGAGATTTGAACCTTGACAATGGATTATGTATGGAGGGTTTGTTTTCTTCCAGGGAAGCAAGCTTGCATTTCTGCCACCAGATTATGGAGTCCCCGTTTTCATGGGGACGTGAAAAACCCAACTCTTCGACCATGTGGATGAGTTCACGAGGGTTATAGCACTTATATAATATTTAAATAGCTGCATAACTTAAGATTTCAAAACCCTGGGAGCGGAGATATGGAATTAGCAATCGACAACCCTTACGAAAGTGCTGAAAGAGAACAATTTTAATTCATTTCATAACTTCGATTGCTAAACAGAAACATAAAAGTCGATGCCTTTAATGGCTTCGCAAAATTCTAAAATACCAATGATTCCTTATTTTGAATCTGACAAACTTCCCATTTGATTCTTCGTACGAGCTATCGCTTCCTGGTGCCTTTTGATTTGTTCCTCGTGGAAACTTATTTCATCAGTCAGGGCCGCTTTCATTTTCTCCAATTGCTCTTTTTGCTGTTTGAGAGCACCAATACAAGTTCTTCATAAACAAAAAACCAAATAGCCGGAAGCGCAACCACAGCATGTACCTGTTTGTAAAAGTATTCCTCTTCACGTCCGGCTTCCATTTTCCCGAAAGCACCTCCGGCACTCCTGATGGAACCGCCGCCGCCGCCCCCTTTGCCAGCTCCAGAGCCTAAATCCCCCAACTGGCTCATCCCACGAGTAGATAGTCTGCAAATTGTTTAAGGAATTTGTTAAAAGTAAAAGACATTGACGTTTTCGCCGGTTGGTAAACGTCATTAACTTACTTCACAGTTTTAGACAGAGCAACGATCCTGCTACCAGCTTGTTTGGCGGACATTATTTCGCTTCGAAATTTTCCTAGTGCGTATTAAAATCTCAGAATGTAAGAACAAGAAATAAATTTTCACAAAATCCCCCTTCTTCTGACTCTGCTGAAAATAGCGATTGTGATACGACGATACCCCCAGATTAGAGTGGTGTGCTCAAACTCAAAGTCATACGCAAGAACAAGTTGAACAACTCCGAATGAAACCTGTATAGTGAACTAGTGACTACCTAACGATGGCTGGGGTTGGGATTTTTCATGTTGACAGAGCGAGCTTATGTCCCATTGCGATATGGCGACAGACGTGCTTCCCACGTAAAATTGTTCCCCATTTTCACAAAAAGGGTCAGAATCCATCAAAAACTAACATTTCCTATTGTAAAATATCGTTTTAGCCTTCTATTTAAGATTTTCGGTCCAAAAACTGGCAATGTTTACCCCCAGAAATATTGATACCTACTTGTAGGAACTAGGAAGAGCTTATTAGCCCTCATACAGGGCGTTTTCAACTTCTTGCCTGAGAGACGTTAAGAACTGACATTTTTTAATCCAAAACTGAAGATTTTACTCCAAAACTGGGGACGCTTGCAATTTTAGATTTTGGAGAAGCGTAATCCGAAAAATTGGGTTTTCAGTGACGTTTTCTCCAAAACGGATGGTTTTACGCCGAAACTATTACGACTCTGCCTTGGAAAGACTAACGATTTTAACACAAATTTAACTGACAATTTCATCACAATACTGACGATTTCACCACAATACCGACGATTTGTTCCCAAGACGGGATTACACCAAAACAGACAGTTTCGCGCTGAACCTGACATGATACCCCCAAAAGATATCACTAAAAAAGGGGAAGTTTTGACCCAAATAATGATGGTTTCAACTTTCAAAATCTTACTATTTCATTCCAAAAACTCACGTTACGTACCTTAACTGACTATTTCACCCTATATAACTGCAGGGGCGTAGGTACGGGGGGGATAGACACCCCCACCACTGAGCTACAAGTATACGAATGAAGGAGCACTAGAACCATAACGAAGAGCCCATAAAATCTCCAAAAATGAGCGTTTCACGTTGAAGTTAGGTTTAGCAGATTTTCTGGATTTAAAGCAGCTTTTTTCTTGGACTTCAGCCCCAACGCAGTAGTGTACCGAGGTAGGGGGGGGGGGTTCGCCCCTGACCCTCTATCAGACAAAAATCGGTAATATTCGTGGCTATAGCTGCTATAATTAGCGCTGATTCGTGGTCTCGCGATGCAACTTCCAGACTAAAATTAAGAAAAAAATCGCTGATTTGCGGTACTTGGAGGCCATTCTACGAATAAATTGTGGAAATCAACGCAAACGTGTTGTATTTGGGCAAACCCCGCGGGTAAAGTTGGGAAAACACGCTATAATATTGACAAATAAAAGACGCTTTCAGGTTAAAATTGGACAAAAATGGAAAATTCACAACTGAAATGGCGTAAAATCGCCCATTTGCGTGTGAAAAAGGGAATAGGATGCTGAATGGCCGCAAAATTAGCACAAAACGCTATTTCACAGCTGAAATTGGGAAAAATCGCTAATTTGGAATTTGCAGATATAAAAAGTTATGGAAAAACGTTAACTCGCGGATACAAAATCACTCGCGCAAAAATTGAAAAAATCACCTATTGGCGCAGCTAAAATTAAGAAAAACGTTCATTTTCAGTTCAAATTAGGGAAAAGTGCTAATTCTCAGTTAAAAAGGGGAAAAAATTGCTAACTTGCAGCTTAAATTGAGTCAAACGCCAATTATTGGCAAAATTTAACAAAGTAGGTAATGCACGGGGTGGAGACACTACCACGCTGCTAAAATTTAGAAACATCACTAATTCTCAAATTAAGTGTCGTGAAATTTGTAATTTAAAAATGATGACCTTTTGACAGAAATGGATGGATAGATGTGAATTTTTTGGTCTGAAAAAAAAATTTACATTTATAATTTAAATTCGCACCTTCTGAAGGCATTTTCGTGGCTAAAATTCAGAAAAATGGCAAATTCATGCATGGCTATAGCATAATATTAAAAAATACGCTAATTCACGGCTAGAGCTGAAAAGAAGCAATATTCTACACCTATAAAAGTTATATAAAATTGCTAATGCGGTGGTAAAATGTGAAAACCCGATAATTTGCGGGTAATATTTAGAAAATAAAATAATCAGCCTGCTAAAAATTAAGAGAAAGGTTTATTTTAACCCTAAAAATTGAGAAAATTGCTAATTCGCGGCTAAAAATGGAAAAAATCGCCAATTTACAGCTGAAATTGCGCCAAGCGTCAATTTGTGACTGAAATTGAGAAAATTCGCTAATTCTCAGGTTAAAAACGCTACGACGCGTCGCCGCTACAATTTTAAAAAAAGAGCTAATTCGCGGTTGAAATTGAGAAAAATTATAATTTGCGCCAAAAACTGAATATACACCAATTTTCGGATTCTGAAGGCAACTTATCAGGCTGAAAATTCTCGATATTGGTTTTTTCAGTGAGCGAAATTCGAGAAATGCTTTTGACGAGAGCGTGAACGTAAGAAAATGTGGCGATTCTGAAGAATTTGTAGGTACATTCCGACGACGGTATTCAGGGGTGGGCAGCTGCCCCACTAAGTCTTCGCTTTCGAGTCTTGGGGAGGGCATCTGCCCACCCCTGCCGCCCTCTGGCTACGCCCATGGATGGAAAGAACGTAAACTGCAAATTTCGCATCGATTAAAGTGACCGACCACTCGCCCTGTACCACGTTTTTTATGGTTATTTCTGGGTGCAGTGGCATAAGGGAGAGTTGCACATGTGTTTCCTCGACCCCCCTCCAATCATACCTCGCCTACTCCACGTTACGGAAATTACCGCCGTATTTCTGCACCAATCGTGGACTTCAAGGGCTCATTTAAATCTTCAGGAAATTCCGCACAAGCGCACGATCTTCCTTTTTCATATTTCATCCCTAAAATAACTGTAAAACGCACACAAACTTTTACCTTGAAAATTCACACTCTTTCGACGACTTATTTAGGAAAGCAAGATCGTACGCTTGTGCGGAATGATTGGAGGGGGGTCGAGGAAACACATGTGCAACTCCCCCATAAGTAGTTATGCCAAAGAATCTGACCAACAGAGCGACATTGCGCGTTTGTTTTAAAGCATGCATAAAACTGTAGCCGTAGGAGCCTACGTTGTCTGTCTTCCCTCGCGTTGATGTTCGTCAAAAACGGACCGGTTTCGGCTGCTCTCGCCATCTTCAGCGCTCGGCTTCCCAGCTGAAACGCTTATATACTAACAATTTAAATTATTGTGACCCAAGAAAAGTCTATAAACCACGGATTTCACCCCGTAATTTAAACTTCAATTTGTCGGATTTGCCTGTTAACCAAATAAATTTCACGGATTTGGCAGTATATTGAACAAATCAATTTCGCGGATTAGAAAACTTGCGAAGAAATGAATTGTGCGAGTTTTACCCTTTAAAAGCCCAAATTTTGTTGATTATCTGTACTCACAGAGCGGGTTTGGCTCACTCAAAAGTACAAAATAAAAATTCGCGGGTTCGGAACGTCAGAAACCAATTTCGTGGGGTTGGCTCCTTTAAAAAAAAAAAGGCAACTTCACGGATTTCACACCTTAAAATCAAAGTTTCTAGACGTTCGATCTTTTTAAAAAACAACTTCTTCGTGGGCCTGTGGCTCCTTTCTAAAACAAAATTTGGAAGGGTTGGCCCAATGAAACCCAGTAGCATACCGAGGTAGGGGCGAGGGGGGCGGACCGCCCCGAGCCCCCTAGCAGAGGGGGCCCCCGAAAAGCTTGAATATGCAAAAATGAGATTTTTTGGATTTTTAGGTTCTACGTTCATGGATTTAGGTACATGAAAAGGAGTTCTGGCGCAGGAATGACGGCGATTTGGCTCCTTTCGAAGATTTTCAGTCCATCCGATCTGAAGCTAATAGATAGTTAATAAAATAGCGCAAATAGTGTGGCTACATATTCGATTGACTCCACGGCTCTAATGGCTCAAATTGACAAAAATTCGCGCCTTCTAGAGGTAAATTCGCGGCTAAAATACAGAAAATACGCTGATTCCCAAGTTTCCTTAGGCCCGTAAGCAGATAAAATTGAGAAGGCGCTCTAATGTGCCGATGTAGGGGCAAGAATAGGCGGCAAAAAGTTTGGAACAAGCGCTAATATTCGTGGCTAAAACTGAAAAAGCGCTCATTTGTGGTTTCTCAATGCAAATTTCAGACCACAATTTAGAAAAAATCGCTAGTTCGCTGTTTATAGAGGCAATTTTACGGCTTGAATGAAAAAAAAAAACCCAAAGTGTAGGCAAAGCCCGCGGCTTAGGAAAATGCGTTATAACAAGGCTATACAAGTGAAAAAAAATCACTTATTCGCGGATAAAACAGAAAACGCTATAGCATCCGAAGGATATTTTGAGGCTAAAACTGAGAAGAGAAAAATTGCTTTCAATTTTTTTCGACCTATCCTGATGGCGTTTTTGCTCTTAGCGACGTGACGTTTCGTCGAGGGATCCTCAACGTCGCTGAAAACAAAAACGCCGGCAGGATCGGTCGAAAAAAAAAGAAAACATGAAAACAAATTACTCCTGCCTCCAAATTAAAAAATCATCAGAAAAATTGCTAATCCATTACAAAATTTTTTAAAAAGCGGGCCCGAAATGTGAAAAAAACGCTAATAATTGCGGCTAATATTGAGAAAAGCCCTAATTATTGCGGATAAAATAGAGAAAACCCCTAAATTTCAGCTGGGATCGAGAAAAATTGCCAATTCGCCGCTATGAGGACATCAAAAATCCCTAATTTGTGAGATAAAAACGCAAATAAATACGGCAGTATTATGTTCAAATTGAGAAAAGTGCTAGTCTCCTGCTAAAATGGAGAAAAGCTCTAATTCGCGGCTGAAATGCAGACCATTTTTTAGTAATTATTTAAAATTGAAAATACCTACACCAATTCTCGGCTTCTAAAGCCAATTATTTTATTTGTGGCAAAATTTGAAACAAAGCGTCAATTCATTTCTATAGGAGAAAAAAACCGCTAATTCACAGCTAAAACTGAGCTAAAGCACTAATCCATAGCTTGAAGTGAAAAGAAGTTGTTAATAATGCATGGCTAAAATGTAAAAAAAAAACCTGAAAATATGCGGCTAATTTTGGAAAATCACTAATCAACGCAACAAAAATTAAGAAAAACTCTTATTTGTTAGTTCAAATTGAGAAAGCGTACTAATTCGCTTCTAAAAATTGAGAAAACCCGCTAATTCGAGGGATAAAAATTCTACTCTGCTGCTAAAATTTAGAAAAAGCGCTAATTCGCGGCTGTAAAAACAAAATTTCAATTTGTATTTAAATGGTAGTACCTATCTACGGCAATTCTCGGCTTCAGGGGCCAATAGGAAAAGCGTGAAGTGAAAAACTTTGCTAATTTACGGCTAAAACTGTGAATAAGCGCTAATTTTCAGCTCGAATTGAGAAAAAGTGCTAATTCACTGCTAAAACGCCGTAAAGAACGCTCTTATTGCTCTGTCCTAAAAACTCCAATCCGTTGCTAAAATTCAAGGAGAATCGTTTTTTCACGGGATAAAAATAATACCTTTACGGCTGAAATTGAGAAAAATGTTGCATGCGGCCATAATTGAAAAAAACACTCATTCGCGGGTAAAATTGACTCATTCGCCGAGGATAAATTCGTCAATTTTGCGGCTTAAACTGATCGTAAGCGCTAGTTGGCTGATAGGGGGTAGAAATAATGACAATCCGTGACTGAAATAAGGTAAAAGCTAGTTTAACGCTACATAAAAATTATATTTCTTGTTTATCCTGTAGATCAAGGGGCCTCATAGAGTTAACCGCCCCGGGTCCCGATTGGTGTAGGTCCGCCAGTGATAGGCTCGGCAAAAATAAATAAATAAATTTCTGGTTTGGCCGGGCCCACTTGTAAAGCCAATTTAGTGGTTCTGGCTTTTTAAAAATGATCTTTCATTCGGAATTTTATGCAAATGAAAATGCCATGAGATTGAACCGTAAACGAGCGCCTTGAGACACACGCGCTCCTACGGAAGCAAACATGCGGGCCCACCTGCTTTTCTTCCTTCTTCCGGAAGTCTGTGGGGTGGTAGATTTGGTTTTCAAAAGTCAAATTTTTTACTTTACGCACTTTATTTCTGAATATTCTACGCTCAGGCTCTGAGAATCAGAGAAATTAATCATAAATCACGCAACTTGGGGAGATTAAATTGCAAGATAATTGCAACAAATTGCGTCATGGCATGAGCCGTGCTCCCCCGAAGAGTGCTTCGGTTCCCACAGTTTGAATTTCAATTCTGTGACTGTTCCATTTGGTTCGTGTAAGCACCTTCTGTCCTATTGAAATAGTATTAATACCGAGCCCCTTGCCTATATGATAGCTTATAACACGGAATTTCAAATTTTAAACGAGTGATTCTCTCCTCTGTACGTGGTCTTTGGCTCTTTGACTTTAATTAGTTTAATTACATAGAGAGCCAGCTGTTCTGTTCTGTTAGCACACAGCTGGTTGTTCAATACTTGTGGTTGGTGGGGGCGGGAGAGAACCTTCTTTCCTCGTAAGCCTCCTGACCAGGGTCGCGCATGTTTTCTTTGTCTGATTCTCTTCCTTGTTAATTTTCGTTGAAAATTATACGACTTTGGAGTTCGTCACTGAAACTCGCGGGTTTTCCGATTTTTGTAAGTAAAAAGATCAAAAGTTGGCCTGAGTCGTAATTCAAGACATGGGGGTTCCCCTAGAAGTTCCTTCAATCCGGGTGATATCGCTATAGAAAGCTTAGTCCTCCCCCTCTTAGGAAACCAGTCTAACTAACTAAAAGAATCAAACCAATTTTGTGGCAAGAAAGTATCGGTGAATTCACACTAAAGAATACTCAGGCAGTTCCCAAAACGGTGGGCTACGCGGAGAGAGATGAAATCTCAGCGGTCCAGTACCGCCCCAAGACTACTACATCGAGTGTCATCGCTAGTTGTCGCGACGAGGACGATAGGAAATCTTCCAACTTCAAGCAAGAAACCAGCAAGGACGTTATGACGACCGTGAAAACCCTTAGCTCGCAATCGACGACGAGTTCGGCGGCAATGAGCCTCTTTCAACACGTCCGGGTCGAGCATTTAGTCGCTGGAGTGACAGGAGGCGTCGCTTCGACGCTCATTCTCCATCCTCTCGATCTCATTAAAATTCGATTTGCAGGTACGTAATTTTTATCAACCTTTACCTTTTCAAGTTTACTTGTCCTTGATTTTTCTTATCGACTTTTGTCGTAAAGAAATCAATAAATCGGAGTTTTCCGGTATCGTTAAGTTCTAGCTGTAAAGACCAAGTTGTTCGCTTAATTTTCAACTTTGTATTAACACATGACGTCACCCTCATTGTGTGACTGAAATTCTGACGCAACCTCTGGATGATATGTCTTTCCTTGATTCATCTTCATCATCGGACGAGAAACTATCGTAGCATTTCTGAGATCTGAAGAAAAGAGTTGGGGTTAGCCAAAACGTAAATGTTACCGACCTAGTGGGAAATGCCAAGGCGATCTTCACAATGCCTGGTGAAATCAGGCAATGGCAATGTGGAAAATAGAAAAGAAAGAAGAATTATATCTTTGCACATTACCCAAGGCTGACCAGGCAACGTGTTCCTAACAGCACTATCGGCAATGTGGCAATATTTTTCAAGCATGGGTTTTAATTGAAGAAGGCTTTTTCACGATGCAGTTGCTCATATGAATCTTTAAAATCAATCAAGGATTTATTTTTTGCGCATTTTTGAAAATTTGGAGTGGGAGTTTGTTCACGTCAGAAGTTATTTCATGAAGAGAATGGTATGGTGGAACAGGGGGGGGGGGTGACGCGTTTTCTGGGGGGCAATTTTTCTTGTTTGTTTCCTTGGTTTGTTTCTTGTTATTTGTGAACTACAAATTTTAGAGTTCCCTCAAATGCTTCGCATGTGAACATTGACGTAATTTCTCCTCGCACCATCCTTCACCTCCTGAAGCTTAAACTACTAGGGTTAGTAGGTTAATACATGCGAAAAGTCGTAGCCGTAGGCCGAAGTCACGCCTTCGTTGTCAGTCTTCCCTCGTCGGGGTGCGACATCGACGGACCTGTTTCTGAAGGCTGAAGATGGCGAGCAGCCGAAACAGGTCCGTCGATGTCGCACCCCGACGAGGGAAGACTGACGACGTCTTCCCCTCGAACGGGCTATAACTACCGTTGATATATCCTTCTGTCCACGTGCCAATTCAGTCACTAGTATACTTTTATTCCAAACCGGGCATTCATGCAAGTTCCCCATTCATTATATTAGGTCTGCTCCATCAAGGTGTTTGAGACATAAAATTTAATCATCTTAAATTTTATTGACTGGTCCCATGGCAACTCTGCTCCGAACATGTTCCAAGCACCTTGCTGGAACAGACCTATTAATATTAATAATTAATAACTGAATCCACCTCCTTCTTCATACGGTTGTCCCTCTGTAAATTCTCCTCTCCTTCTCCAATTCAGGAACTAACTACAACCCTTTTGCAGCTTTCTTTATTGGCCGTGTGCATTTCGGGCACAAACAGTGACCCCTTCTCAGCAATTGACTCCTTGCACTGCAAATGACACAATGTAGTCATTTGCTGTTTGTGCCCGAAATGCATACGACCAATAAAAAAGACTGCAAAATGGTTGTAATTAGTTCCTGAATTGGAGAAAGAGAGGAGAATAATTAATAACATTAGTTTGCTGGGAGGTTAATTAGGACTTTCTGTGCTCTCTAAAGTATCAGGAGGATGAAAATTCATCTCTGGGACCCAAAATAGGACTGAGAACATAAATTTTGCCTTCTAATCAGGGGCGAGATTTTTCCCACCTCTCTCCTCCTTTTGCTCCTTTTGACGATTTTCGGTCAGTTCGGCCTTCAGTCGATCCGGTGTAGAACTATGAAGGTGCTCAGCAATTTGTGAGGCTGGATATTTGATTCAGCCCACGAAAGCGCTTTCCTGAAAAGGTGCACTAATGTGCTGTTCTTGGGGCAATTACGAGGCTTAAATTTGGAATAAGCGCTAATATTCATGAATCCGTGAATAAAAGTGCAAAAAGCGCGAATTCGTGAGTTCTCGATGGCAACGTCCAGACGAAAATTCCGAATAAATTGCTGAATCGCAGTGTTACGGGTGAAAATTGGAAAAATTCTAATGTGCTGTGCGGGGATCGAACCCCTCACCATCCCACAGCAAACTCCATCCCTTTTTGCCCCTAACACACCACTATTTTACTACCTCCAGGAAGGAGTAATTTCGCTATTAAACCCCCCTCGATACGCCTTGGAAGGTGGTGATCGCTCTTTCGGGAGTAGGTCCCCCCTCAAAAACCATCAGTACTTCCACACATCGCCTGATTTTTCTACAAATAAGAAGTACCAGACCATAAATGCGGAAAATATCTCACATTATGGTGCCCTCATTTTGCACTTTTTCTCATGGTTTTTTGAGTTTGGGACTCGATATCTTGAGTTTGGATGTAGGGAGATGCCGATTTTTTTACCCCGCCCTGAAGGTCTGGACCTGAGGATGTTTTCCTAAACTTCGCCTATCTTTGTGACCAAAAACCAGATGTTTAACCATGGTGGGAAATTGTCAATGATTTTTGGAAATCGTGTTTTCTTAAAGTTTACCTGGCAATAAACGCCACGCCACTACAACTTAGTACAACTTCCACGACAAAATCTTGAAGGAAATTTTGTCATCTTTTCAAAACTGTCGTCAATTTTGGTCTGAGCCCTTACTGATTCGCGGGATTCACTTTTTTGCGGTTAAGACGGAGAGAAGGCGCTAATTCGCGAATAAATTGAGAAAACTCGCTGCTAAAATGGTGAAAAATTGCTAGTGCATCGATGACGTTGGAAAAAAAAAATGCTAATTTTCGGTTTTGGAAAATGTTTCGGATAAGCGTGCGCTCTTGGCTAAAATTGAATTGAGAAAATTCCAATTCGAGGTTCCTGAAACTAATTTCGCATTTTTTTTAAATTGGAAAATTTCACTAATTAGCGGTTAAAATGAGGTAAAACGTGGCCACATTTTATGAAAAATCGCGGGTAAAATGCGGCCAAAAATTATGAAAAATCGCTACCTAAATAAAGGGATGAAAGCGCTACTAATGTAGCGGATAAAATCGAATTTTACGACGTGTAAAAATGACATTTCCTTTTTATTAGAGACTTGTGAGCGGGAATCGCACGATTTTAGCGTTTAGCGTTTTTAGTGGTAAAGTCCGTGGTATTCTATCTAGCTTTCGATGAAAATCGTGCACTGGCAAATATGGACACACCGCACATGTGTGACCAAGCCCTCGGGAGGCCGTTTTCCGATTTATGCCATTATTACTTTATTAAGAGCCTGCCTCTGTCTAAATTTTGAAATTTCATTCCCCCTCCGTAGTTTTCATGTCGTTTTTCGTCCTAAAGTAAGGTCCACGAGTAGGTTCGTTAAGTAAAAAAGCTGGCACGGATACAAGCTTAAGAGGGCGGGGGTATCCGCTAACCTCAATCTCCGCTCCATCCTCACTGGCTATTTTATCAAATACATATAATGACCTCTACCAGTGTATGACTATTATTTTTTTAAATGGTATAAAATGGCGAAATTTCTTGAGGTTGGCACATTTGAGACCCATTCTGCAGCTATCCACGAGTGACAGAGAGTGAGTGTGAGACCTAATTTGTACTTACACTCATGGCGTTTTCCATTCAATGCAATACACTAGTGTGGTGTAAGTTTTCCCACCTGTCCTCTCTGAATTTAAACATATGTTTATGGAGGGGGCGCTGCACTACACTTGTGTAGTGCGTTGAATGGAAATCGCCATCAATGACCTCACCCACGCACGGCACAACCGCACACTCAGTGACGGGAAAGCTGTAAGATGCCCCTCCCCTTAACTTTGGGGCGGCATAATCGAGCCTACCCCCTTCGAATTATGTCTACACGCGGCACTGCAGCGGTAAAATCGCCGGATCTATCATCTGCAATGCCGGATATAAACAAATTATTAAAATTAATAAATTAAATAAACTGATGTTATCCGGACGACGATGGAAGGGCATAGCCCAACACGATTCGAGTTTCGAGAAAAAATGGCTCCTCGGCGGGATTTGAACCCGCAACCTCTGGATTACCAGTCCAGCACGCTGCCAATTGCGCCACGGAGACGCCTTTGGGAGTCGTACTCCGAGGGGTAAGCTAAGCCGAGCCCCACCCAGGTCCATTGTTTCTCGAAACTCTAGGCGTTTCTCCTGATCGGTAAACCACGCCGAATTTTATCTTATCTAGATGTTGTTAGATGGTTATAATAAATAATTCTGTCGCCGGTGTTTTATTAGTTAATTTATTATATCCATCTAAATTATTAAAAGTCAATTTCCATCGTGAATTTTTGCGGTAAGGGTACGTTCATAGTCAATCACCTTCACTGCGATACCTCGATGAGCGATGCCCCGATGAAACATCGATGAATAACAAACAACAATAATTGTATGGGACTGTTCATAGTAAAGCACCCTCACTGCGATGTGATCTTCGATACCTCGCTACTATCATCGATGATATGAACCATATGGTTCCTCGATCCCCCTCCTGCCGAGGAACCATATAGGGGGGCTCATTAGGACTTTGTTGGCCTTGCATGAAAATAAACGCACAGTCGTGGACAATTGGACATGGATCTTATTTGTTGATTTTTTTTCGCAGTGAACGATGGGAGATCCCCTGCTCCTCAGTACCACGGTCTCAGGAACGCTTTCACCACCATTTTCAAGCAGGAGGGCGTTCGAGGGCTTTACAAAGGAGTCACACCAAATGTTTGGGGCTCGGGAAGTGCATGGGGGTTCTACTTTCTGTTGTAAGTTGTTTCTTCCGTGCCTCTTATCATACCGCTGTTTATTAACGTGTTTGTCATTCTGACTTGCACCCTTTTTTTTTTTCTTTTTTATCAGTTATAATTCGATAAAGACGTGGGTTCAAGGCGGCAACTCAAAGACACCCCTGGGACCTTCCATGCACATGCTGCTGGCCGCTCAAGCTGGCATCCTCACACTCATCATGACTAATCCTGTCTGGGTTGTAAAAACAAGGTATGTTACTATAGATTTTTGTATCCTTCAAAAAACTTGCTTTTCTGTGTAAGTCGTTATGTCCTGTTGTTTTTTTTTTGGAAAGAGGGGGGGGGGGTGAATCCGTGACTGTTTCGCTCATTCATAGAATTGCTTCAGTTTTTCTTTCCCTAAAATTTATCCCATCCTTGTGGTGTTCATTTTGGCTGTGAAACACTCCAAAAATCTCTCTTTTTTGTTCCCCTTTATGCCCCTAAGACGGGGTTTTAAATTTCTTGGCAGGTTATGTTTGCAATATTCTGATGCTAAAACGAGCTCTGGAAAATCCTACGCTGGCATGGTCGATGCTCTTTTATCCATATATAGGCTAGAAGGTGTCAGAGGACTATACAGGGTAATCTTTTTTTCCGTTTATCCTTTAATCCTTGTGAACAATTTTTACTGTTGTTAATGCACCATAATGAACATTTTCTGGAGCAGTTTGTTTGTCAGTGAAAAATGTATTGTTCTTACAGGGATTTGTTCCTGGAATGTTTGGTGTTTCTCACGGAGCTATACAATTCATGACCTACGAGGAAATGAAAAATTTTTATAATGAGTACAGGAATGCCCCAATAGACACAAAACTGGTAATGCAATTTGCCATTTGGTTCACTGGAAAAAGGGAATTTTTTACGTTAAAAAAAATTAATGCTATTCTCTACGTCAGGGTACTATGGAGTACTTGGGCTTTGCAGCTTCTAGTAAATTGGTGGCTGCCTCCATCACCTATCCTTACCAAGTGGTAAGAGCTCGACTTCAGGATCAGTATCACTCGTACGAAGGCTCGTTGGATTGCATCAAACAAACATGGAGGTACGAAGGTTTAAGAGGTTTTTATAAAGGTCTATTCCCTTATCTGCTGCATGTGATGCCCAATATATGTCTAGTTTTCATTATTTATGAAAAATTTACCAATACAAGTTAAAAGATAATCGTGTTGAAAGATACGGATAAAAAAATGATGTAAAATTTAGAACAGTCCCTTTCCCATCTTCTGCGTATACCTAATAAAAACAAAAGAAGTGTTAGAAAAGTGTTATAACGAAAGGGTACAGACGCTCAAGTGTGTTTTTCGTCAACAGCGCGTTTTTTTGTTCTTTTATTTGACTTGAAAAACTTACTTCCTCTTCTTGAAAAAGTACTTAAAAAGGCATTTATTGATCGTAATAGTAAATGGCAAGGCCTAATTGACGTCAAAAGCCTTGTCCATCAACGAACAAGATGCAGTTATCACTTTTGTTAGGTATAGGTTTAATTTGTATAATGTATCGCCAGATAATTAGGAAAGTTTCAACATTCTTTAAAAATGCGCTTGGCGAGCTGTTTTTATTTCTTTTTTTTTTGTGATTTAGGACCCTAATTGCTTTGATGTTATCACCTTCCATATCCGCTCTTTCATTTCTTTCGTCTAGGCGTGAGATCATTAACTACATTTTTTGGTCTGATTAACATGATTTTCTTAGTTTCGTGTCGGTTCGGTTTGAAATGGTTCCGCAGAATCTTGAGGACAATATCTGTTCGAAAAACCCGTGCCCTTGTCTTAATTTAGGAAAACAAATTATACTCCTAATTGTGTATTAGTCCTCTGTGATAAAATTATTTCAGTTTCTAAATTTATAAAATACCGTTATAGAAAAATTTGTACAATTATTTTGTTCTCCTAATTCGAGGATTTGGATTTTCTGCAGGCAGGAAGTCCATGTATGGTTAAATGAATAACTAGTAGGCTATTCCCCTCCCCTTTTAGTTACACCCCTCGCTACGATTGCGTTTGTGCTCTAGTAAAGTGAATGTCTCAAAAATAAAATTATTTTTGAATTGAAGGAATATCGTACTTGCTGTTGTAAAAATGATAACTTCTTCCAAAAGTGTCACTCTCGTTGGGTTGGTGGGGGCAATGATCCTCTTAAGGGCCCGTTCACAATCTCTATGATTTCGTTGTGTGGTGTCTATGCAATATATCAAAATGCTTCATTTTTCGAGGGAATAAATTTGTTTGGTTGCATAGACTCCACACAACGCAGATATAGGGCTTGTGAACGGGCCTTTAGCACAACAGATCTTGAGTTTTTCAAAGTTATGCAGCCAATTTCTGCCCGCCTATTCTGTAACTCTTAAGGCGAACGTTAGCGAAATAAACAATGTGAATAATTGAAAATAATCAGCTGAGAAATTTTGCTAACGCACGCGTTTTGAGTTACAGAATAGGGGAAGCAGGGGCTTATAACACGAAGGAACTCTCGATTATGCATATCTCAGTAACGTTCATTGATTCACCAGAGTGGTTCACTAGATTCGCTATTTGTCAAACCATGTTCTTGCTGTCGCGTTTAACATTAATCCTTCCACGTGTCTTAACGGCATCATCTAATGTTGACACGTGTTAACTTTTTAGTTACAGTATCGTGTTGCTTTTTATCGTATTGCCACCCTTGAATGGAATAAAGTTTATACCTTAAGCTTTCTAGTGCGTCGCACTAACTTATAACGCAAGTTAGTGTGTACTTCCGGTAGGTACTATACCCATTTTCGACGTCGCGTCCAGGAGGAGTACGCACAAAATTCTTCCTTTACGGGTGGCAATTTTTCAAACGTTATTGTGTTGTTAGAGGTTCAGAAGTCGCGGATTGAGATGTTCGGGGCCGTATTAAACAGTCCAACGTTTATACATATTCCAGGTATTTCCTTTCTTAAAAATTAAGAACAAAAGTTGATTCATTTTATTTTTCCTTTACTCGAATCAAAAATTTCTGTGCATGGAAAGTTCTATAAAACCTTCTTTTTTTCTCTTAGTAAACTCAAACGAAATTCTAAAGCTCTTTACTTACTGCTCAAGTTTACTTCGGTATCATGAAAAAAAAAGTCAGCCAAAAAGTTTGAATAATTGACCAAACCAATCATTTTCAAAGAAAACGCAAGATTTTAAAACGCACACTTCTCTTCCTTTTCTTACTATGATTCCAGGTACGAAGGATTGAAAGGATTTTACAAAGGTTTGATCCCCAATCTGACTAGAGTCGTACCCGCAACGATGATAACGTTTGTAACGTACGAAAACATGTGGCGGTTTGTGGCTGACAGGATTCGGCCACCCTCTCAATAAATTCCACACACAAAGAAAGCGATAGTGATATAATGAAGGATTATCATTTAACAAAAAACAAAACAAAAAAAGTTTGTTAGTCATTGAATGTTCCTCATAACTAGTTTTTGTCGGGATAAATGTTCTCAATAAATAGATTCCACGTAATGTATGTATTTTATTTTGTTCGGTTTGATTGGGTGAGAGATCTCAGCTCTTCGTTTAAGGAGGTCTATTAGGTCAATTCATGTTTCCTTAATAACATCCAGTAGGTACCGTACTGGGGCTCCCATGAAACTCTTACTTTTGACAAGGAGTGAGGAAAAATCTGGTTTTCGGCCCGATGAAATGATAGACGATCTTGGTCATGTTTAACACGGTTAAAATTCGTGTAATTTTGATGTATCGTTATACGAACAGAGTCCACATTTGTCACTTCATACTTCACTCATCCGAAATCTAGCCTACTCAATGGACTTTGCCTATTCCAGCCTAGACAAAGCCCCGAGGGGATTTTCCACTTTTCTCATCTCCGATTAGTGCTGCTTGGACAATGTCAATAACGCACTAAGACAGCTGTTCGGTCGTCACTTTGGCCAAATATAAAGAAATACTCAGGGGAAAATTAACAGCATTGAAATTAATGCTAGCCCTAGGCATGGGCGTAGCCCGAGGGGGGACAGGGGTGAGCAGTTGCCCTCCCCTAGACTCGAAAGCGAAGACTTAGTGAGGGAGCTGCCCGCCCCTGGATACCGTCGGAATGTCGTACAATTCCTTCAGGATCGCCACATTTTGTTACGTTCACGCTCACGAAAAAAATACATTAAAAAAATATTTCTCGAATTTCGGTCACTGAAAAAACCAATATCGAGGATTTTTGTGCCCTAAAAATACATTTTCGCAGATCTGGCTCAACTGAAAGACAAATTTCTCATATTATGTACAGCATCAAAACCCCAATTTTGCGAATTTCTAAACTGATTTCGCGCGTTTTGCCCTCAAAACACATTTTCACGCGTTTGGGTCACTTAAAACCAAGTGCTGAAATTTCCCTATCTAGAAAAAATCAATTCGCAGTTTTGTTTCCTGAAAGCCGTGAGTTTTGGTGGCTGAAAAAACAATTTTGTGGGTTGCCTAATTCAACAACTAATTTTGCGGATTTTTCATATACCAAATAGACCATTTTAGCAGGTTTAACTCTAATCTAAAATCGCTAGCTTAGTGATAAAATTAGCAGTTTTGTGCAACCTGTGAAATAACTAACGATTCGTCCCCTGAAAAAAATCAAACTGATTGACCACGCCTTAGAAATGACCGCACTCTTGATTTTGCGCACTGAAAATCCATGTGTCTATCTGCAACCTTGAAAATGACTAATCTGACGGTACCCGCTTGGAAAATCCTTCAAGTTGACGATCCCTGCTCGGCAAATGACAGTTCGCGATCCAAAAAAAGACAAATTCGCGCCTTGAAAATGGCTAAATTAACTGACGACTTGCGCCTTGAAAATTGCTAAACCGTTTGCAACCTTAACTTAACTAAACTGACCATTTTAACAATTTTACCCGTGATGGCGGTTGCTATTTCACAATTTAGCTTTGAATTGGCGGTTTTGAGCCGTAAAGGAGTGTTTTTTTAAAAATTATTCCGTAAGTGAGCGTTTTTTCTCAATTTTAGTCGTGAAAAGGTCTCCATAAACCATGGATTAGCGCCAATCCTTAATTTTGGTCCGGAATTAGCGTATCGTCAAGCCGCAAAAGAGCGCTTTTCCTAAATTTTAGGCGTGGGTGGGTGCAAGCGCTTTCTCAATTTTAGCCGTGATTGAGCGCAAATTCTCAATTACAGCCGAGAATTAGCGTGTTCCCTCAAGTTTAGCTGAAAATGAGTTTTTTTTCGCAATGCCACTGAGAATGAGCCGTATTTCTCAATTTTAGCCGTGAAAAGATCTCCATAAACCGTGATTTAGCGAATTTTCATAATTTTGGCCTCGACTCTGCATCGCAAAATGTCGGCGAAAGCCGCTAAACAGCCAATTTTCTCAAAATTTGAGCTGAAAGAGCGCAATTCACAATTTTAGCTGCGAATTAGCGTTTTTCCTCATTTTTAGTCGCAAATGAGTGGTATTCTCCCTATTCTACAAAGAATGAGCCTTTTTTCTCATTTTTAGCTGTGTCATGGTGTTCATTAACTGCGAATTGCAGTATTTTCTTAGTTTTGGCCTGGACGTTGCATCGCGAAACCGCGAATCGGTGCGTTTTCTCTATTTCGGCCGTGAATGGGCGTTATTTTATCCGCGAACAGGCGTTTTTCTTTCAGTTTTAGCCGCGCATTGTTGTTGGTTTTTGTCTTCAATTTTAGCCCCTGGATCGGTGCCTGCTTACCTCATGCTTCCTATGCTTTTTGGAGCTTACACGATCATGTGTAAAAAGTGAAATAAATTGACAGAAAATGTGTGGTGTGGGGTCGGTTGCACTAGTTGAACTTTGGTTCAAATTTTTGCTCCCCCAATACAGCGTGGGTTTCCACCGCCGCTGTCTAGGTCACAGAATTCTATTATAAAACTAAATTGATAAATTTGTAGCACGCGTTTCCTGCACGAAACGCATCCCTAAGCAGTTTCTGTGTTTCACTTTAAGTTCCTCACAAAGATGGAACCGAACCGGATTAAATTACAGCTCAAACCGGGGAAAAAAAGGCTGGGTATATGGTTTCCCCTTCGGGCTTACTGGAACCGGTTTCACCCCCACCTACGCGATCCTTCTCAGAACGCCTCGTTCTGCCAAGCCGACAGAGAATTTTGTCACCGGTTTGAAACTGTCTCGAAACCTTCCAGCATCTTAACCCCGGAAACTGTGTCCAAACTAGTCACGATACATCTCTGTTACAGGCTGTATTGTTTCATAGAAAGTAGACCATAAAAAAAGAAACTATGTAATCGGATTGGAGGGGGACATAAAAATAGTGCCAACCCACCAACCTTCCGACAAAATATACGTACTTTTATTATTTTTATTTCAAGGAAATATAAAAAAATGAAACGGTAGGAAGCAAAACGAAGTTGGGCTGCGAGGGGAAAAATGAACACTGATCCACGATGAGATAGAGTCGAAGTTACAAACCAACACGACTATAAAAAAGAAGATACGCTTGGCACTCTGAGACGGTTTTTTGACTGACTTCTGACACCCGAGAATCACTTATACAGTACCATTGAGTACTTTCTTTGTGAACAACCTGTCGAAGAGTTTCACCCATCAAAAAATAAAATAATAATAATAATAATAATAGGAACGAGGAAAAATTCTGAAATTACCTTGACGTAGGCGACATAATGACCACTGTTCAAATGACCACTGTGCTCAACCAAGCCATAGAGATCGTACAGAAGGCTCGACGACGAAGAGGATGATTCGCCTAGGGCTGAATCTTCTTCCATCGAATTCGCTTCATTTCTAGGAGCCTCTGCGCAAAATTTTGCCAGATCGAGAGTGAAAGGGAACCCGACGTGTTTCGAGAGTTTCCGGGAAGAACAAGCGAGCACTTGAAATCGCTTCAAATGGAGAATTAAAACTGACGGAGCGGAACGGATCAACAGTTGTTTCGACCAGACGGTCAGAACTGTTTTTCCTTCTTTGCCTGGACAACAACAACCGTTTAAGAGAATTTAACGCTGATTTACATATTATAGTTGTTTACCTTTATTCTGCCTCTCCGTACAAGTCGAGCATCCAACTTTATTGTTTCCCGCCATCATTTCAACACAGGTGAATTGTCCTAAACAACCCTGAATCGAATATCCATCATCTCTTGCAGATGTTGTTGACAATGGTTCAGCCTTGGGACTCTTCAAACAGAAAAATAAGCTTGAATTATTATCCCACAATACACAATATAGACAAATCATCCGGCTTACTGGATTTTTCATCTTATACAGGTTTAGTACAGGATCATCTGTGGAGACATTCTCGCTGGCGTCGAAAGTACTGTTTTTCCTACCCCACAAGTCATTAGAGCACCCAGCCGCTTCCACGGGTCCGGATTCCAAAGTTTCACCATCTCCCCGAGACGGGAATAACGCGTACTCGCCTTGTTGCCTTGGTTTGTTCACATCTTGCAATAGCCAGCTTATGTCATCTCGGTCCAATTCCTATTTGTTGAAAAATTGAATAAATTAACGGGAAATCAAAAATTCAGAATCTCAGCATCTTCTCACCTCATGAGTTTGAATAGGCGAGCAAGAGGTAAAATTCAATGATTTGGCTACAGGTGAAGGGCTACTGCGGCGAAGCATGTCGATATGGAGGGGACTAGCATCAGGTGACCCCACGAGGTGGCCATTTAAAATTGGACTAATAGTGGGAGAGCACGTTGGTGTAACGTGGTCTTTGGCATTGAGAGAGTATTCATCTTCAGACACTTGGTCACAGCTAAAGAACAGAAAATGAAAATCGTTTTAATAACTTGTAGAATGTGTCATTTCCCAGTTTGTCGATCACCAATACAAATAAATGAGCTTTCAATGCGATTTCGCAATAATCAGCCTCATAGTACAGACTGACAATCAGAGGGAGGTACACAAGAATTAGGACTTACGAAATCTTTTTCATGGATGTTCTGCCTATACTGGCGGTAGTTACACGCGGAAGGAAAATACTAATAAAGTCACTTTTGTCCGGAGTGGGGGAGTATCCCAAGTACCGGGACTTTTCAAGTAACACAGTTCGTCGGTTCGGCTCAATAGGCAAAAATGTATTCGACGCTCCAGCATGCCCAACAGCATACACAACAAAATAAACAACAGCAAAAACAACAACAACAACGTACGACTGAGCTGAAAGTAGGCGAATTTAAGGGGAAATTTATTCTCGTCACAGCCAAAATGCCTTTATAAGGGGTCGTTATCGCCAAAAATAAAACGTTCTGCCTTGCCGTTGGTTTAGGACTATTTTCTTGACCCCAAAGTATCTTATCGAGGTCCGTGTCAACTATTCTTAAAGAAAATCCGGGTCAAAAAATGAGAAAAAGCTGTTCATACGAAAAATTGTGAAAACGCCAATTCGCGGTCTTTATAGGCAAATTACTTCGAAGCTAAGATTAAGAATATGGACTAATTCGTGGATAAAGTGGGGAAAAAGCGCTCTTTCGTGGCTAAATTAAAAATTGATACAAATTGCTAAATACTCATGGCTAACGTCGCCAATTTGCTTCTAATATTGGAAAGGAGGACTCTTTCCAGGCTAAAATTGAGAGAAAGCGCAAATTCACGGATAAAACTTTGATTAAGCGCTAATTCTCGATCAAAATTAATCAAAATAGCGGATTCACAGATAAAATGGAGAAAAAACGCTAATTCGCAAATAAATGTAGACAAAGTTCCAATGGCTAAATGAAAAAAAAAAAAAAAATTCGCTCCGGCAGCTGGCGGTCGGAAAGAGTGCATTTCATTTTGAATATGGATACCCTAAGCCGTCCCAGAAGTAGTAATGTTGAGACCATGATTTGTTTCGTTAATGTTTGACCCTCCATCGTACTGTTTGCTGCCGGGTTTGTTTAAGCTGAACTTATGGGAATCAAAGGCTACTTCAAAATGAAATCATCGTATATAATGCTTCTGCAATCAACTGGTGATTTCTAGTGATCCCAATGCAATACCAAACGAGGTCGTATGACTACTGATTTTTGTGCCAAAGCGCGTTCCGCTAGATTAATTTCTTCGAGAGTTATCGTGCTAACAAGACCACACACTTACTTCCACTCCGGGGGCACCACCCCCTCCACCTTGACTTTTAAAATGGGAATCAAAGGCTAGTATACGTACGGAGTATACGTACCGAATATGATGCTTCTAGAATCAACTGGTGATTTTTAGTGATTTTTTGACCATTTCAAGCCCAACTTTCCCCCCCTCTAACACGATCGATTGGGCCCAAATGCAATACCGACCGGGGTCTTATGACTACTGTTTTTTGTGCCAAAGCGCGTTCCGCTAAATCAATTTCTTCGAGAGTTATCGTGCTAACAAGACCACACGCTTACTTCCACTACGGGGCCAACACCCTCTCCCCTTCGACTTTATAAAAAAAAAAAAAAAATGGGAATCACAGGCTAGTCTAACATGGAGTATACGTACCGAATATGATGTTCCTGGAATCAACAGGTGATTTATAGTGATTTTTTTTTTACCATTTAACCCCTATTCCCCCCCCCCCCTACACCTTGACTGATTTGGCCCAAATGCAATACCGACCGGGGTCTTATGACTACTGATTTTTGTGCCAAAGCGCGTTCCGCTAAATTGATTTCTTCGAGAGTTATCGTGCTAACAAGAAAACGGCCATTATACAGGGTGGATCCGTATAAGTGTGACAAAAATTTTTGGGTAAAACTGCGTTAAAAGTGGAGTAAAATGGTACCTTCGGAAGTGTCCTACGTCGGTCCGTTCCGGAGTTATCATTTTTTTGTGTTAAAAAAAGTAACCAGTGCTTGCTTCGAAAAATCCGCAATTTCTCGGCTTATATCGCACCAAATCCAAAAAGTGATGCCATTTTCAGAAACTACGGAACATTTCCTTTAGGATAGAGGCCATTTTATTGCTTGAAATAATCGTCAACACCCAGAAATCTGGCATTTTTTCCATAAATTTACGTGTCCTCTAAAATTTGTCCGTTTTACGAAAAGTCGCTGTACCCAAACAGCTGTCTCAACAGATTTTCGGTGTATCACAAAAACTTCCCCGTCTTCTAAGCTTCCTTTTGGCGTATTCACATTTCATGTTACCTCTGACGTTTCTCACAAAAACGTCACGGGAATGCACAAAAACCGTGTTTTTACGAAACATGGGCCATTGTCTACGGTATTCGTGAAGGGTGCAGGGAGATCGGCAGTAAGTGAGAACAGGATATCTTACCATGGAGAAGATATCGCAGGCAAGAGACATTCAATTTGACCCCCCCCCTCCATTTCTGCCGATCTCTGAGCACCCTTCACGAATGTTGTTGGCACCTGGCACATAGGCAATCGCCTATATTTTTCTGTCAAAATACTGTTTTAGAAAGGGAGGACAGAATATTTTAGGAAGGAGAAGATATCGTAGGCAAACGGCATTCAATTACACGCTCCCCCCCCCCTGAATGGCGACAATCTAATGAATCCACTGATGGGGGAAGGGGTCAAATCGAATGCCTCTTGCCTTCTCCATGGTAAGATATCCTGTTCTCACTTACTGCCGATCTCCCTACATCCTTCACGAATACCGTAGACAATGGTCCATGTTTCGTAAAAACACGGTTTTTGCGCATTCTCGTGACGTTTTTGTGAGAAACGTCAGTGGTAACATGAAATGTGAACACGCCAAAAGGAGACTTAGAAGACGGGGAAGTTTTTGTGATACACCGAAAATCTGTTGAGAAAGCTGTTTGGGTACAGCGACTTTTCGTAAAACGGACAAATTTTAGAGGACACGTAAATTTATGGAAAAAATGCCAGATTTCTGGGTTTTGACGATTATTTCAAGCAATAAAATGGCCTCTATCCTAAAGGAAATTTTCCGTAGTTTTTGAAAATGGCATCACTTTTTGGATTTGGTGCGATATGGGCCGAGAAATTGCGGATTTTTCGAAGCAAGCATTGGTTACTTTTTTTAATACAAAAAAAAATCATAACTCCGGAACGGACCGACGTAGGACACTTCCGAAGGTACCATTTTACTCCACTTTTAACGCAGTTTTACCCAAAAAGTTTTGTCACACTTATACGGATCCACCCTGTATATATGTATATACTATATGAATCCTGGAGACCACTGAATTCGTGTTCTAGAGGTTCTGAAACGTGAAAAAACATGACATGACCCATGCTTGCCACCATCACGACGAGACCAATAGTGCATTTTCAGAGTGAAATGCACTAAAAAAAAAAAAAAAAAAAAAAAAAAAAAAAAAAAAAAAAAAATCGCTGATTCGCCGCTAAAATTGAGAAAAAGCGCAAAATTTTGGATAAAATTGAGACAAAACGCTAATTCAATGCTAAAATTGAGAAAAAGCGCTCCCAGTCACTGCTGAAAATGGAGGAAAAGTTCTAATTGGCGGCTAAAATTGAGAAAATGCCAGTTTACGGTTTATGAACGCGAATTCGTGGCTAAAATTGAGAAAATGAAAAAGTTGAAATTATATTCGTACTTGTTTATTTAGAGATTGAGGGGCATCATTGAAATTTCCTCCCTTGGGCTATGTCCACCAGGCGCGGATCACCAGGCAACACTGAAAATCCTGGCCCTGCAATCTGATTCACTATGGTGACCCAAAAATGGGCTGTTCTGACTCATAAAACACGAATTTATGTCCTCAAAGTTGGATTTATTTTTCAAAACCAAGTGGTATTGCTCCACAGAACCTTATTTTCTGGCTGAAAACATCATATTTTCACGGCAAATTAAGTTTACAGGCGTGCTGTTGAGCTCTGAAAATTAGCACCATCGCACAAAAATTATTGTGACCCAGGGAATGGCTATAAACCGCGGATTTCGCCCCTCAATTTTAACTCCAATCTGGGGGATTTAAGCCCAGGTCGACCACATAGGTTTAAAGTTCCGTTTAACACAGCTGAGCTTAAGAGCTTACACCCCAATCAGAAATGCTAAAACTGACGATTCGTGCAGCCCTGAAATGCATAAACAGGTCATGATCCTCGCCCATAACTGGCTACATCGACCATTCACACTCCAAAAACGACCAAACTGACCATTCGCGCGCCAGAAATGGACAATAGTAGTCATTCACACCATTCATCAAGACCAAAAAACGGCTCAACTGACTATTCTCGACCCAAAATGGCAAATCAAACGATTCACGACTTAAAAATCGCTAACCTGACTGTATGTGCGCTAAAAATATACAACTGGCAATTCCTGCTCAAAAAATTGCCAAACTGACTCTACGCGACCAGAAAATTGCTAAACTGATGGTTCGAGCCCTGAAAATGCCTAAACAGATTATTACTTCCATGTTCCCGTAGTGAAAGAAGTTTGGTAATGAGGGGGGGGGGGATTAGCTGACACAAGATTCGTGTTCCTGGAGCCCGAAAAGGCCTAAATCCGTCCGTCGCCCACTTTATTCTCAACAGATCTGGACGAGTGATGGCTCAAAAGTTGTGTCTTCATCCCCAAATGCACACAGTAAAATTCGAAAACGATTGGTTTAGCGATATGGATGATATTATAATAAATGTGCTCGAAGTAAAAATGGTAGGATCCTTATAATTCCAAGAGAATATTATAAAATTTGATGACCGATCGTTCAAAATCGCCATTTAGGTTACTAGAAGACGCTGCTAAAATTTCAATAAGATTTCTTGAGCGGCACAGTTGCTACCAGCTCTTTTTTTTTGCCTCAAATCTATCTCCTCCCAGGATTTTAGGCCGATTTCCTCTTAAATGACCCCAACAAAATTCCCCATCGATGAACAGGCCATTTTTTCGAAATTCAATTTGGTTATTTTTTAAATTATTTTTTTTTAACAAACTGACGAGGACGATTTCGAAGACACGTTTCTCTTCGATTATTTTGAGTTTTAGCGACCATCACTGATCAAATATTTTCCATTTCTATGCATTCAAAATGGCAATATCGACCATTCACGTGCTGAAAAATGGTCAAAATGACCATTCGCGCCATGGCTTGCTCGCGTCTGAATAACAGCTACGCAGACTTTTCGCGCCCCAAACGGACAGGCGCTCTTAAAACGGTTAAACCGACTATATTTGGGCGCTGGAAATAACAAAAATGGCTATTCACGCTCTAAATTGAATAGCCAACTGCGCGCTAAATTGAACGCCAAACTGAATATTTACGCCCCCAAAAGTGGCTAGTTGGCAATTCACGCTCTAAAACCGGTCAAACTATCCATTCGCGCCATGCAGATGGCTAATCACGCCCTTAAAATCCTAAAATCGACAAACTCGATTCGTCCCCCCCCCCCTCTGAACAGGATCTTCTCGGCCTTACCAAACCATCGAAGTGACCTCGATTCCAAGAGAGTGACCATGGTCCCTGCGCCCCCCCCCCCTGTATCCACCATCGACTGATTCTGTGAGTGTCAAATCCACGAAATTTGGACTTCGAAAGGGCCCATCCCCCAGAATTGCTTTTACAAATGACCAAAAAACCCTGAAATTATTTTTTTAGTGAGTCAAATTCGTCAAAGACGCGACTAAAACTCCCGGCTCTGTTGAGTGTTGGGCTGGAACCAGCTGTATTTCTCGGTTGAGCATAGTTGGAGGGATTGATAAATCATTTTTGGCTCAAACCGGCAGGTTTGAGAGAATTACCGTGAAATTTAAGACGATTGGGGTTTGTGTGGTGGCTTTGATGATGTTTAAGCAAAACAGGGAGATGATCCCTGTGACTCCCCCGCCCCATGGATCAGCACCTAATCATCCGCGCAGAAGAACATGCTTCCGCCCATGCTTCATGTTTAGTCGCATTAGAAAGCTGGTAAACAGTAAATAAACAAAAAACAATAAAATGTACAAACCCAGCAAACGGAGCGTCCCATGAGTAATCGCACTGATCGTCGTTATAGGTTCTAACGTCTACTGTTAAGTCCTCGCCGATGTCAGAGATGTCAGGGGTGACACGCGTGGGAGATGCATCTTTGGACGCATGATCCGTCGAAAAATTGAACACCTTTTCGTTTTCATTCCAGGCATCGAGAATCCGATCAAATGCGGGTTCAGACGCTGGTCGTAACCAACTGATTTCACCAGCAACACATAATGAATACCCAGCGTGGCTAAATTAACACAAAAATACGTTTACCTTTCGTTCGCCTCATTTCCCTCTTCGACTCCACCTTCTTGCATGATTGTCTTCGAATCACGGCAAAGAACCTGAACTTTTTCAGACGAATCAACTCGAGGAAACATTCGGGCAAAATCGGGGGTGTCGTCTTCTAACAGGGGAATGGGATTACGTGTCTGAGACCAGCCACCATTAAGCGTAGGATCACCCTCAACCAATACTTTATTTGGTTGAGGGATCGATTCAAGTCTGAAGTCATCTAAATTCCTTTAAAATCAAGTAAAATTGATATCGGAAAGAAATGTGGAATTAGAAGAAAAATGTACCCGTGCCAAAAGGGTTCATGAGCCGATAGAGGGTTAGGGCTCACGCGGGCCGAATCTTCGTCGTACGGAGTTCCCTTAGTCAAATTGACCTCCTCGAGCGCAGGACTCCCCCTCGGTGAACTGTAGCTCTCGCCCTTTTCTGACGAGTATCCCGACTCGCGACGTCTATCGTCCGATTTTGTTGGATCGTCATTGTCTTCAACGTCTCCATCATCTGGACAATTGAACGCCTCTTCTTCTTGTGATGGCGAGAGTGTCATTTGTATCAAATCCGGCAAGTTTTTGTCTTCAGATTCTTCTTTGCCACCCTTTCCTTTATGAACGCGCCAAGTCGTCCTCCGCCTCACTTTCTTCTTCGATGTGCTCGACATGTTTGCTTGAAGTTCAAAGTCCACCCCCGAGGCCTTTTTCTCTACAGAGCCAGACCATCTCCTTAAAGGAGGGGGCTGATGCTGATGGAAAAGCGACACATCATTTAGAGCGTGACAAAAAAAAAGAAGCTCACGTACATTCCAGTCACAAATCTCACCTTATCCACGACAATAGGCAATGACAAGTCCAGAAAGCCTTCTACGCATTCTGTACTGTGCGAGCACTCCTGGCACTCGAGCTTTGAAACCAGATAACCTCTAAAGATATGTTCAGGAGTGAAAGTGACCACTTGACTCATTTGATGATCCAAATCGCGGGCCTCCTTTCCCAATTCCTTTGACACTTCCGCGGGGTTTACTTTCCTAGATACACCCAATTGAGGGAAAAGCAAAGCCCGATAACGCTAGAAAAAAAAAAAAAAGATTTGAACAGAAATTTCTTGGAACACTTATTTCTCGGCCTTACGCGTTGCTCAGCAGTTCGAACGGAGTCAAGCAGAAGACGCAGCAGTTCGTGAGCGTCGTGCTGATCGTAGCCTTCAAACTGCGAATGTTTCTTCCTTAACGCCGACAAAAGTCTACTCGGATTAACGGTTCCGTTGCTAGTTCCTCTCTCGGTGAGCGACCGTAGAACTTCAGCCAAGGCTTCAGTCAAATCATCCCATTTGCCCAATTCCCCAGCCTTATAAGCATAAGATAATTGAAAATAATTCCTTAAACACGAAGACTTAGCGCATTATTCTTACCACAACGCGTCCGTCCTTCAGTTCTATTCTGACGTGTCTTCCAGGTTTTTCCATTTTACGAAGCTCCTCGAGCAAATGAGGCGTCCGAGCCAAACATTGGAGCACGGAATTAAAAAAACACGTGTTACCGAGGTTAACGAGGCCTCGGACTGGAGGGAAACTGTCACTCAAGCTCGAGGTTTTCGACGGCGAGGAAGAAGTTGACGCCACTTCCTGTTTCGATTCAGCCCCTGAAAAGTACGCGGTTTCAATCAGGCTGTGAAGAGCCAAAATAAAAGGGGGGGGGGGTTCCAGTTACCGTATAATTTACTCGTAGAAGAGTCCTCGGATTTGCCCATATTTTTCGTCAGAATTGAATTGATCGTTGTTACGCACGTATTCACTTTTTTTGCCTTCTCTAGACTAACCTCGGCTGAGCATTTGTGACACCTTGATATCGCAGACAAATTGAAACTAGAAACATTACCGGGGAATCGAAATGCAATCAAAGCTTACCAAACTTTTTCTTGTACCACGCTGTAGACAAGATAGTGGGGATCAGACCTTACAGTCGAGAAATGAACTTGAGAATGATCTAACGAGCACGTGAAAGTTCCACATTGCAAACAGACGTACTTTTCATTCACCTCCTGGGACAGAAAGTCAGTTGAAAACAGGACAGATGAAACGTAAAAAAAAACAATGTCACTACATACAGGAACCGCAAGTTTCAGTTTGTCACAAATCTCGCACTGATTTTTATAGTTCATGACTTTTTTTCGGACTTTCCCCATATTGACGGAATCCTTTTCATGACTACAAACTGAAAATAATAGACAAATTGATTTACAATGTGAATTTGACGTCTCGACATTTACTTGGGACGTCTAAATTTTGGGGCTTTAGAGAAAGGCCACTAAACTAGCTAATAACCAGGATTTTTAAGTTATCAGAACGTTCTCATCAGTGGGAAAACTGTCCAACATTCACGAACAGGGCAAAAACTGGTATTCCACTGGTGTCTAAGGACCACCTGGCACCATTACATTTAGCTCAACTAAAACTTGGGTGTTTCTGTTTGCACGGTCTAGCAATATACACATTTGACCAACGTTGGACCGTTGACAACTCCCCACCAAAGGGGCTGTACAAGATCACCGAGTCCATCTCAACATTGAACTTGAACTCAACAGCACCACCAGGATCAAATGACTGGAAATAGACTTCGTGGATGACTTGAATAAAGTAGCTGATGGAGCGAGAAAACCCGTTGTACTCTTTGCGGTATATACGTTTATACTCGTAATAGTTAACTACCTAGCGTGAACCGGTGCAAAGGCGGGTGACGACAGCGGCCAATGGCGGAGTTTTCGCCCTAGAGAGGTCGAGATTGTGAAAACATCCCCAACGAAGTGCCGTATGGGAATTGTTTCAGCAAGAGTTTTTTACTCATAATTAATCTTTTCTCAGGAAGAGAAAAGTCTAGGAGAAATCATTCAAAATAAGAAAGGAGAGAGTGTGCATTCCAACTATGAGGACAATGAATAGTACGAAAAAGTGGATATTTTCAGCCTCTTCATCGGGGAAAATACGATCGACTATTCAAGTGATTTCACATAGAATTTCTCACAACTAAAGTAAAACGTAAACATTAGTGATTTACCAGTTCGACCAGCGGAATCTGAGGAGTCATCGCCGCCGTCATTCGGAGCTTTCTGCTTCTTTTTTTGTTTTCGGCCCATGACGGGTTTTCAGTGATGAATAAAATTCTCTTACAATTTAAAAACACTTCCTTGTCACTGCCAACTCCAGCAGACCACCCCCTTGCGCAATGAAAAAATTCCTTCTGAAAACGAGCGAACCAGGAAGTGAAATAGTTCTGGAGGCACGTGACACCCTGGCATTGTCAGCTTTGTTTAACGATCTTCTTTAAATGTTCATGCAGTGTAATCTGGCCCGATATAAAACAATCTCATGACTATAACACTAGAATTGGCTAGAAATTAAACATTAAATTCACAAATAATTTTTAAAATGAATTGAATTTGAACAAAAATAATATCTTTGGACTGATACAAGTTCTGTAGCAGTCAGCAACAAGAAGAACCTTTTCTACGTGTCAGGTTGAAACGTTCCGTGGAACACGCTCCCTGATGATGTTTTTTCGAACGAGAAGTACTGTTTGGCGGCAACAAGACGACCGTTATTTTCGAGCGTGTAGTCAGCGGACGCGATAGTCGCCCACCCCGGCGCGGTTTCCGTCGCAGGTCCTTTTCGCCCTCTGTGTCATTTTTACTTCAGAAATTTCTCTTCTGAAGGAAACCTTGTCATTAAAATGAATGAAACCACCCCCTCCCTTCATCTAACCTAAGCCAGCATATTATTCTCGAACAAGGGGTTTACACGAATATTGGACAATAGCAGCAGACTATCTCCATCGCAGGGAAAAGCAGGGCTATTCGAAGGAGGCAGAAAAAAGGAGGTCCGCCCCAGGCCCGAACTGGCCAGGACGGCTGGTCTGGAAGACGGGGGGAGGGACATTTTGAGCGAAATTTTAGGGGTTTTTCGGGGCACAATGACCACGCAGTTTCATAGTCAACTGTTCAGTTCGAAGGGCAAATCCAATAGTTATCGGTTAAAAATGCCAGGTCCAAAAGTCTTAAGGGGCGATGCTGCCCGCGAAATTAGTTGATTTTGGGGTCAGCGGCGCATATTGAGGAGGATTTGGGGGGTGTCACACCTCCCAAAATTCGTTGAATGATTTCTCAGGTGGTAAAACTCGCTCTGAATTGTACTTTCGGGTGGTAAAATCCCTTTTTAAGTGGATAACCTCAACATGGGGTGGAAACATTATGTCTCACAATTTTCACGCAATATTTAGCGGATGTGTACACACCAAGTGCTAAATTTATACCTCCTTTGGTAAGTGGAAGATTTACTTCTACATTTCGCGGGAAATGTAGAAGTAAATGCTCGGAGTTTGGAGAACCATCCAGGTGGTAGACAAATCGCTCGTTAGCGACAATCCAACGATTATTTAATGCAATAGAATGCGTTCAATACAAGCAGAAATGGCTCACAGACGCGTTCAGGAGGTAGGATTTGCTGGGAATCAATAGGTCTGTTCGCGAAGCTACACTAGATTGCCCGAAGGTACACTCGGACGCCCGAAAAGCGTTCGCGAGCCGACGAGTATGCGTTGTAATGCAACAAAAAGTCATAACGACTCGAATTGAGCAAACAAAAGTTTTACCTAGATGGGCGTCAGCTCTGCCCTTGAACAAGGCGTTCTCTATTGGATCTGCCGATTTGGCCCTTTAAACCCACAATTTGGTAGATTTCTCTTCAATTCACGGGTTCGGGCCACTCGGAAAAACAATTTCAAAGATTCGTCTCTTATAGAAGTGCAGGAAATCCGATTTCGCATGTTTTTTCCCCACATTTCATCGGTGAATTAGCGAGTTGTCTCCATTTAAGACGTGAATTAGCGATTTATCTCCATTTCTGCCGTGAATTAGCGATTTTTCTTTCAATGAATTTGTGTTTTTCCTGATTTGAGCCGTTAATGAGCGGTTTTACCCGTGAATTAGCGGCATATTTTCTAATTTTAGCCACGAAGTTGTCTCCGGAAACAGCAACTTGCTATTTACTCGATTTATTTCTGTGAAATAGCAAATGTTCTCAATTTAACCCCATAAATAGTCATTCTTCTTTATTTCAGCCGTGAATTAGCGTTTCACCTAATTTTAGCCTCCTAGCGAGCACTCAATGAAAGCTTTGTGTCCCAATTTTCGCTGCGAATTAAACACTTTTTCTTAATTTTATCCGCAAATTAGCGCGTTATCCTCATTTAGCCGCGGATTGGCGATTTTTGGCCATTTTAGCGATTTTTCACCATTTCAGCCGTGAATTAGCGATTTATCTGAATTCGTGTTCGTCCTGATTTCTCAATTTTCTTTGAATCAGCACATTTTCTCAAATTAACCCCCTATTAGCCATATAACGCTTTTTTCTGACATTTGGCCGCGGATTAGCGATTTTTTTCACTTTCTGGCATGAAGTTCCCTTCAGAAGCCGGGAATTGACGTTTTCTCAATTTCATTCGCGAATTAGCGTTTTCCTTACTTCAGCGCTTCTTATCAGTTTTATGGATGAATTAGCAATTTTCTCCATTTTAACCGCAAATGAACGATTTTTCTGTCATTTTAGCGATTTTTACCATTTTAGCCGTGAATTAGCGTGTTTCGTAATTTTCAACGCGAACTACTGTTGTTTGGCTTTTCAGTAAAACTCAATTTTGTGACGCCTTCAAAGTCATTTCTCATCACTTGAATTTTTAAAAAAATGTTCAGATTTGGCTCTTTGAAACCTCAATGTCGCAGATTTGCTCTCCTACAGATCATAATTTCTTGGTATTTGGCCATTCCAGAATATACCAATTTGAATTCCAAATTCAAATTGAATTAATTTCGCGTGTTTGGCTCGTAAATAGTAAAAACATGGATCTAGGTCTTGCGAGACCCAAATTTCGTGAATTTGGCTCACTCGATAATAATCAATTACTAATGTAGGTAAGCAAATGTAGCTAAGTATTTTTCTTAATTTTAGCCGTAATTTAGCGCTTTTTTAAAATGCTGTCCTCGTATCAGTAGCTTACCGTGGTATTAGGGGCGACGCGACGCGGAGCTGGGTCGACGGCCCCCGGGCGGATAGGGGCAGGCCCCCGATAAGCTTGAAGATGGAAAAATGAGGACTTCTAGGTTTTATGTTCGTGGTATAGGTACACGTGAAAACGAGTTTAGGTATTGGGGTTTGGTATTTGGTAGAATGGTATATGGACAATGATATACGATATTGGCTCCTTTCGACGAATGGAACGTTGCAGGTGATCGGCAAAGAGTGCGGCTGAATATGTGATTTAGCCCACAAAAGCACAATTATGAAGGCTCAAATTGAGAGAGATCGCGCCTTCCGGGTGAAACTTCGCTGCTAAAATAGAGAAAGAACGCTGATCCCCTGTTTTGTAGGACCTTAAGCGCGGATAAAGACGAGAAGGCGCACTCTATTATACTGTTCTGGGGGCAAAATGCGCAGCAAAAAGCTTGGAAAAAGCGTAAATAATCGTTGCTAAAACTGTGAAAAAGCGTTTAAGTCGCGGTATCTCAATGAAACTTCGAGACTAAAATTGAGAAAAAATCGCTGATCGGTGTACAGATATATGCCACTTTATGGCTAAAATGAAAAAAGCAAAACAAAACGCTAGTTTGTTGTTCTTTGTTAAAATTAATACGTTCCCCGGATTTTGCTTTTTCACAAGCGCAAAACTGAGAAAAATAATTGAAATATGCGAGAAAAAACGCTAATTCAAGGCTATGAAAGTGAAAAAAAACGCAGGCCAAAATGGAAAAAACAAACAAAAAACAATATTTCGGGCTAGAATTGAGAAAAATTGCACATTCGCAACTGAAATTGCAAAAAAAGAACAACAAAAAACACCCATTCACGGATACAAAAGAGAAAAACCGCTTATTCGCAGCTAAATTTGCGAAAAACTCACATGTAGCATTGAAATTTTCTTATACAGAAATTTACTTATAAAATTGACAAAAAGCGCTTATTTGCGGACAAAATTATAGTCCGGGAGCCCACCGTATGAAAAATCCGGGTCATTTGATTGTGTCTGGCACCTGCGCAGTACGTTTTCTATGGTCTAGGAGATGACTCGCCAGAAATTTTCCGTTGGGACAGGGGCTCACAGCAGTGCTAGGTGTTGACAAACACACGCTTGGGTGCTTTAAAAACGACTGGCGAGAGTAAAAACTTGAAAAGTTGTTTCCCACGTCCAATACGTTACGAAATAAACAACGCCATCCAATTTGACCGTAGATAACGCCGTCAGCGAGCTTTAGAAAATCTGAAGTTTCGAGGCTCATTAGTAGCCAGGGTTTCATTCGACATTGGATGGTGGTGGTAGTTTTCCAGTTTATTGTTTGCGAAGAACCAATTTTTACACTTGCCAGCCGTTTTCAAGCAGCTCAAAGGTGAGTTTGCCAACAGCTAGCTCTGTTGTGAGCCCCTGACCCACGGAAAATTTCTGGCGATCTCAGAAGTGTCATCTACTAGACTATAGAAAACGTCCTGAGCAGGTGCCAAACACGATCAAGTGACCCGGATTTATCATACTGTGGGCTCCCGGACTATTAAAAAGAATCGCTAATTAATTCACACAGATGAAATTGGAATTTACGGTAATTCGCGGACAAAATTGAAAAAAAGGGCTAATTCACGACTAAAATTAATTAAAACACTGATTCACGGATAAATTTTAGGAAAACAGAAATCCGTAGCTTCTAAAGGCAACTTTGGACCTAAAACAGAGAAAAAACTTTAATCCATAGCTATGAGAGAAAAAATGCGAGGTACAAATAGTTCCTACCCCTCTAATTAGCGACTAATATTGAGAAAAATCATTGATTAGCGCTACTGAAATTAAGACAAACGCTAATTTGTAGCTCGGAATGAGAAAGTGCTAATTCACTGCTGAAAAGGTAAAAAATCGTTAATTTACAGAAAAAATTTGAGTAAAAGTCCAATTCGTGACAAAAATTGAGAAAAGTCGCTAACGTACGATAAAAAGCTACTTCGCCGCTAGAATAATAGAAAGTGCACGTAATTCGCGGCTAAAACAGAGAAAAAACACTAATTCATGGATAAAGTGTAGAAGAAGCTGTAATTCGCGGCTAAAACCTCAAACCTCAAATCTAACCACACCTATCCATAGGTTTGGACCTATTGGTACTCCCTCTGCCCCTTTTGACTTGAAAAACTCATTTAAGTCAGCAAGAAATAGGCAAAACAGTTCCGGGCTGAACGGATCGCCCTTCAGAACTTCTTGAGTCAGTGTCAGTTCCATGCTACCCTCACTTTGAAAACCCAGAGAAATAATCAGTTATTTATCCCCAAAATTATTATGCGATTAAGGGTGGTGGTTTTGAGCGTCCGAGAAATCGAAGTACATATAAAAAATAAAACATATACATAAAAACGCTGCATTGATGCGGTTGAGTAAGTTTGAATAGGCCTCAACCAGCACGTCCGAACAGAGTTGAAGGATGCAAGGATGGTTGTCTGATGTACTAATCGCGTTCCAAGCTGTTTATTTATTTTATTTCTTTATTACCTATATGTTATTTGTTTTGCTCAACGGGGTTGGGGCTTGAAGGCAGTGATTGCGGGAAGTGCTTCGAATCGGCTTCGTCCGGCGACAAAATAGAAAATTAACACCCTCCTCGCCTTATTTATGTTTTCTGCTAAAAAACGAACGGATAGTACTTTTGGCCCAAAAAAAATAGGATCGTTTAAAGGGCAATTTGTCCCTCTAGGATCTAGGTAATTATTATCACGAGAAGCCCGTTGTTTCGTCTTTCCCGAAACTGAAAAAAAGACACACGAAGGACGAAATTCACATGTGTTACAATCTTACCTGAGTATTAATATAAAATCAATTTCAGATTATCAACAGCTCTGCATGTTGATGAGAGAACATCTTTTGAATGTTAAACAAAGGACGCAATTTTAAAAATAACATAAAGATACGAGTAGAACAATTAAATCAAAGCTATCTTGTCTAACGAAAGGAAGAAAGGAATATTGTGTACAGAGAGATACGCAGCACAATGTTTCCTCGATTATTCTGTTGTTTCCAACGTGGTTTCAATATAATTTGGCCTCTTCTTCAAACTTCAACCCCACTTGTATCACGAGAACAGCAACTCGCAATCTCGAGCGAAAATGGAATTGCATTTAGACTTTTTTAATTATCCAGAGTTTTTCCAAGGACCCCTGTACGCACTTGCGGTACGAGCCTACATTGTCCATGTTTTTCGGCATAAATGAGTGGCTCACTTACGAAATGGCTCCAAATTCTTCTCACAGGTGTTCGGCGACAAACGTCAAAAATATTGGATCGATTTGTTTGTATTATTCCTGCACGAATCCATAAGTAACAACTCCATAAGTAGGAGTAGCAAGTACCAAAATTTTATTTAAATCATTTGGTTTTATGGTTTGGAGCTACTCGTAGCGTTGCAAGGGTGCAAAAAGTAGGTTCCCTTTTTTTGACCGCGCAGATTTGAGGGTTAAGCTCTGCTACAAGGGGGGGGGGGATTGACATCTTCTGGGCCAAAATTATAAGTTCCGTTGGTTCTTGGTCGAGTAAGGGCCCAAACACACTTGCGTTTTTTAAACGCGGCGATTAAAAAAACGCTCCCGCGTGACTCGCCGCCAGCAAAACCGTCTTAACACACTTGCGTTCAAAGTATCGCGTGTCCAGTCTCCTGTACCCTGTAGTGAAATGGGTCTCGTCAAGACAGCTTGTATCCCACATCTTGTCTTTCAAATTTCTATAATGTTCATCTTTTTTATTGAAGAGAGCAGGTCTTCTCTCGATTTCTGCGATAAACTTGTCAATTTCAATAACAAAATTTCGCGTTGTAACTTCTTCGTCCGACACAGACATATATTATGTTAAAACCACGTGTTGAACACGTTCACAAAAGAATGACAAGAAAGACAAGCTCAGAGCCCAGCGTTCAAAACACAACTGAAGAACGATTCAAAAGGATTGAACGAGAAGATACTGGGGGTTGCCGACCAAGCAACCGGAAAAAATTTATTGGGGGCCAAAATGAAAAGTCCGCTAAAAACGCGCCTAGACGAACGCAAGTGTGTGCAAAGCCATTCATTTCTTTGTGTTTCAAATTTCAACGCGTTAAACGCCCCGCGTCGAAAATAGAACAAGTTGCGTTTTTTTAAACGCGGCGTCTTTTTAGACGCTGGTGTGTTCGTTCTCATACAGTTCTATGTGTTGCATTTTTCACGCGGGCGCGTTTTTTTAATCGCCGCGTTTAAAAAACGCAAGTGTGTTTGGGCCCTAATGATTTTACTAAAAAAGTCGGTCGTCCTTTGGTTATTCTTACATAGGCTGACGTTGACACTATTGAAAGAATCTTCCAACTCATTAATTTGAAAGCTGCAGTTGTATGTAGGTATGTATTAGGTTCTGTACCAACATGAATATAGAGTGGGTGAGTTGGTTTTCTAACTTTCAGGGGGAGAGAGGAGAATATACGCACGTGTTTTCGTACAAAACTTATACATATGAAATTCTGTCCTCCTTTGCCCCCTCCCCTCGTCACCAGATTAATGCAGGCTACGCAGTTTGATGAGGCTTATAAGCCGACCAGTAAAATAATATGTCTTTGACTGAAGAACTTCCCCTCACCATACCATCAATCAACTCCGAAAGAAGAGAGAAACACAAACAAACCAACTAAGCAGTTAATTCCGCCCTCCGTTCTCCGTTCCCTTTTCCATCATCCCCACCGGACCATCACGACAAATTTCTACCACAGCACGTTTTACGCTTTTACATTTGCTTGGCATTGGCAACAGCAACAGCAACACTGGCTCGAATTCCACATTTTCATCTCTAGCGCTGCTGTATTTGGTCATTCATAAGGTCTTTGTCATCGTTGAGTCGTTGTTGAGTGGGATATGAAACGAAAAATGTAAGTTCCATTTTATTTATTTACTCTTTTTTCCCTAGCTATCGTTCACCCTAGCGAGAAACGATAATTCCTAATTTTTATGGTCATCAGTAGGGCTCGGATTCGAGCATATTTGCATATTTTACTCCTGAATAGTACTGCTCGTTCAAAGAAGCCGTTTGGTGGTATTTTCAAGTCACTGGGGCCTACAGAATTTTAATTTATCTGTCATATAAATGCATTTATTGTTCTTGTCAGTCTTGTCAGATTTTTTTTTTTTTTTTTTTTTTTGTTCGTGGTATTTTTCTCGACCAGTCTTCCAGTGAGGTTCCCCTAAACTAAAGCAAGGGCGGATCTGGGACCTCTCTCAGGGGGGGGGAATCGAAACCCCTCCCCTCCACCAGTACGCCCCACCACCTGCCCACCACTCCCCTTTCCCCATGTTTTGAGAGATTTTCCAAGCTCCAGGGGGGGGGGTAATTCTGCTGTTACCCTCCCCCCCTTAGATCCGCCTATGCCCTAAAGTTTTGTACCCGTAAATAGTAGTTATTATGCCACGAGTCAACGCCGGGTTCGTCGGGGGGAGGGGGGTTGTCCTATGTAGCATGGGCGTAGCCAGCCCTTGGTCTAGGGGTGGGTAGAACATGTCAAATGCACAAGAACAAGAGACCCCAGCCAGAGAACTGGTAGTGTGTCTAGTCAGATATAGGCACTGACACTTCACAAAAAGGGTCAGAATCCGTCAAAAACTATAGCATTTCCTATTGCAAAATATCGCTGTAGCCTTCTATTTAAGATTTTCTGTCCAAAACCTGACAATGTTTTCCCCCCGAAATATTGATACTTGTAGGAAGGGCATCCCTTCCCTTGTCTAACCGATGGGGTGGGCGGCAGAGACACTTGGGGGAGATTTTTTTCAAGTAGGTTTTCAATGGAACGACATGGTTCTAACTGCGAAAAGAAGACTTCGCCACCATCGGCCAATGAGATTGGCAGAAAACTGTGTGGTGTGGGGTGTTTTGAAAAAGAGAGAGACAGAAGATGGTAACACGTTTTCTTTACCATCGTTCATCAGGGGGCCTATTCTCTAACAACAAGCAATATTTTTTTCGCCAGCCATGTGTTAATTTCATTCATTTGTTAGAAGAAAATCAATGAAATAAACATATGACTTCGAAAAAGCTATTGCTTCGGAGTTAGAGAATAAGCCCCCAGGTTAGCTTGAAGTGTGAAGTCTGAAGAAAACTGAAGTCCACGTCTTTCTGTTTCTTATTCATGTAACTTGTAGAGTTCTCAGTTCAGTTCATTTTCCTTCTCTATCGGAATTTGGGTTTTCACCAATTATGTCTCGGTTCATCACTTAACGCGTTGAATAATAGTCATTTACCTATTTCATTTCGGTTTGTATATGGTAATATCGGCATTCAAAAGTTGGTTGTGCTAGACATTGGATAAATTTTCAATTTCTCATGTTAATGTCAATGCATCTAATTATTGAACTTATTTACGTGAATCAAATAAATAATGCAATTATTAGAAGTTCGGAATTTTCGAGTCATTCTTTTCCCTTTATTCGTTAGAGGTTTTGTGTAAAGGTAAGGGACAAAAACTACTGAAGAATTGAGGTGAGGTAATTCCTGTTGGCGAAAGATTTTCTTTGATGCAAATTATGCTGTTTTATTTGTCTTTGACTTAAATGAAATGGCTATGTTTACACCATTGAATCCCTATTTCGCTCGGGAAGTTGGAACAAGGAACTTGCAATAAGTTTAAGGATTATTGCTCCAATGATAAGAAATAGAGGGGATTGGTGAGGGGGAAGCACCAACACGCAAGCGCCAATAGCTTCTGTTGTCAACTGCGAAAACGAGACAGCGCTAGCTGTTCTGTCCTCGTCCCCCACTCCTCTGTTAACTCTCTTATGTTAATATATTTTATCCTCCTTGGGAAGGGCTTAGCCCTCCAATATAACAGGGTTTCTGAATTTTCAACTTCTTGTGTGAGAGACGTTAAAAACTGACATTTTTTAACCCAGAACTGAAGATTTTATTCTGAAAGTAAATATTTTATTCTGAAACAGACAATGAGGAAGTAACACATTTTCCAAAAACATGCTGTCGTAATAGCTTGGGTACCAAAACTCATGAAAACACGATCCGTTCAAATAAAATCAGGCCCCATATTAGTGCATTTCATTCTGAAAATGTACTATTGGTACTCTTGGTGATGGTGGCAAACATGGGTCATGTCATGTTTTTTTCAAGTTTCAGAACCTCTAGAACACGAATTCAGTGGTCTCCAGGATTCATATATATATATGTATATCTTTTATATATATAATATTATGACCGGTTTCTTGTTAGCTCGATAACTCTCGAAGAAATCAATTTAGCGGAACGCGCTTTGGCACAAAAATCAGTAGTCATAAGACCCCGGTCGGTATTGCATTTAGGCCAAATCGGTTGAAGTGGAGGGGGAAAAACAGGGGTTGAAATGGCCAAAAAATCACTATAAATCACCAGTTGATTCTAGTAGCATCATATTCAGTACGTATACTCCATGTTAGAGTAGCCTGTGATGCCCATTTTAATTTTTTGAAAAAGTCGAACGGGAGGGGGTGTTGCCCCCGGAGTGGAAGTAAGCGTGTGGTCTTGTTAGCACGATAACTCTCGAAGAAATCAATTTAGCGGAACGCGCTTTGGCACAAAAATCAGTAGTCATAAGACCCCGGTCGGTATTGCATTTGGGCCAAATCGGTCGAGGTGGAGGGGGGAATAGGGGTTGAAATTGTCAAAAAATCACTATAAATCACCAGTTGATTCTAGAAGCATTACATTCGGTACGTATACTCGCATGTTATAGTAGCCTTTGATTCCCATTTTAATTTTTCGAAAAAGTCAAGGTGGTGGGGGTGGTCTTTCCGGTGTTGAAGTGTAAAAATAGCGTTGAACTTCACTAGTTCATCTTAGCGCTCTAAAATTCGACTCAATAATTTAATGTAACGAAAGCCCTGGGTTCCATTGAGATTTATCGAAAACTTTGATGGGGGAGGGTGAAATGGGGGATGAAATTTCAAAAAAAATCGCTTAAATTCACACGTTTAGGTATTATAAAATACGGCACAAAAATTTAATGTAACAAAGCCCTTTGAAAACTACCGAAACTTTTCGACATTTTTGAAGGGAGGGTGGTGAAAATAGAGGAAGAAGTTCGGCTTAATGAAACAAATTATGATATCAAAATTATTACTTCTGGGACGGCTTAGGGTATCCGTATACGGAATGAAATGCACTCTTTCCGACCGCCAGCTGCCGGAGCGAAATTTTTTTTAAAATTAATTTTTAAAACTAATGGGTTGCGGGACCCATTTGAAATAGGCTAGATAGACTGATGACGTAATAACAGCATTCGCGTGACCTTCACAATAGCTTCCCACAAATCAAACAATAGGACTTGAGAGAATTGGACGGACAAGAAGGGGCAAGACATGATAACAGCAATGATGCGGATGGTTGGGAGGGGTACAACTCCTTAACTACGCCACGAGTCACAGACCGGCCGTTTAAGGTAACAAAAAAAATTGGCAAGTTTTATTATTTCGCTATAAATCAAAATCAATCATTAACGCACTAATATTCAATACATGGTCAAATTTTGTCATTTTCTTTCGAAAAAAATGTTTCCAGCGATTTTTATTTTGTATGTTACTTCCTCATTTCACGCAAAAGCTGAAGTGTTACCCCAAAAGTAGAGGTGTCACTACAAAACTGGCTATTTCACTCCAAAACTTTTACGGTTTCACCTCATAATTGAATATTTTACCCCGGAAATGTTTATTTTACCATGAAATAGTTGTTTACTTTTTTAGGTAATTAATTAATTTTTTGAGTAAAACAGTCTTTTTTATTTAACTATGCCGACTAGTTTTGGAGTAATGAAAAAAGAATTTTTTACTCAAAAAATTAGTTAATTACCTGAAGTTATTTAACATTCACGTAATAATAAAAATTTGTCAAAAGACTTTTTAGCATTTTGGTGAAAAAGGGTGATCTCTCCACGTTTGAAGTGTCTTTATTAATTTGTGGCCATGGTTCCAGTCGACTAGACCATCTTCACACAAGGTTTAGGGCGTAAGACCCACCCTCGTCAAACGACTTTCGAGTATATTGTATCTTGACAATATTGTATATTGTATATCGTATATTGAGCATATTTCAATGTTTTAAAAACACACAGGGTGGAAAGGGATAAGTGTGACAAAAAATTGGGTGAAAGTAGACCTCATTTGCGACCGAAATCACCATATACACCATAGTCCGAAAATCAAAACCCTTCGAGCTATGATTTTTCTAACGGTTTTTAAGGCTTACATCATTTTTTTAAACTAGCTGCGAGAAACTCGCATTCAGTTTGAAGTTTTGCAACTTTTGGTGATGGATTCGGAAAGAGCACACTATTTCCTGTCAGGATTTAGCCATTTTCGATAGATGTCAACTATTTTATGTGCCCTCAAATGCGGCTCAAAGTCGTGAAAATCGGAAATTTTATTAGTTTAAAAAAAAGTCAGTCCCCGTTTGTCCACACTAAATCTGAGTGTACGGACAACCCGTGATTCAGAAAAACATCTTCAAAGTGCCCTTTTCAAAATATTCATGAGCGTTTTCTTAGTTGATTGGCGAGTTTTTGTCAGAAATGACGCTTTCTTGGTCTAGCCAACACAGTGCATTAAAGATGGACCGTAGTTTCAACTTGTCCAAAATCTACCGCACTGAAGTTAGACACCCCCAACTTCGAACATTTTAATTGTTACTAAACCAATACCACTAAGAAAATTTTGCGCACCACCTCTCTGGTTTTAAAATTTGCCCAAATCTCGTTTTCAAACTTTTGATGAGAATCTTTTTCTTTGATGTAACAAGAAAACCTGCCTTCTCACCGATCGTTCCTTCTTAAAACTTCACTTAAATGTCAAGTGGTACTTTAGACAGGACCTGTACGTTACAAAGGAACGACTGGAAACCGGCCTGTCTGTAAGCGAGGGGGGAAAACCGCCTTGTAAGTTGGGTCCTTTCTTCTCTCCGGAAAATGGCATATAATATCTCCTAAAAAAATATGAGTTTTTTTAAACTTTTTTTTTATCCTGAAAATTCCTCAAAAGGTAAGCTTTTTGCTTTTATTAGCGAAAATGTGGTTTCCCCACTGTTATTTCACTGATTTCTGTAGGAACGTCTAGGGGTGGTCCCGGGATCGCCGAGAAAATTAATCAAAATATTATAAATGACCGTAATAATGCACTCCCTATTATTGATCTTGGAGTTGTACTTTTTAGTCAATCTGGACGGCTGTTCACACAACAAGCCCTGTTAATTTTCTTAAGATTTTTCCGACGGTGCTGAAAAAAATATTTAAAATGGCGGTTTTTTTAAGGGTTGAAAAATGTACTCTATGAAGGAAAAATGACGAGAAAAATACTAAAAATATCAAAAGTGGGGGAAAATTATTAAAACTGAAAAAATAAATTTTTCAATTTGAAAATCCCCGTGGATGTTTTTGGAGTGATTTTTCGATATTTTCAGAAAGGGCTCAAAATCGGTTCTAAAAGTTTTATCAAGGTGAGATCCAATAAATTGGAGTCAGTTATGCGTTGTAATTTTTTTTCGACGTACCTACTTCTCCCAGTGATTTTGTGAGAAAATCGGGGGTTATCCTCATGGACCTCTGAGGGCAAGGAGGGCGACAGGCCGATGATAACACCCCTAATCTTTTCTGACGATCAAACCTCTAGCTGGAGGGTGACAGGGCCAAGAAAACACCCTAACCTTTTTCGACGATCCAGTCATCGACGGTACCGACAATGCGAAACCCCATCGACCCCCTCCCTCCTATGAGTCACCGATTCCCTTCCTCCTCAATAAAATCTCGATTCGAGTTTCCCACATGTGGCCTCTACGCCCACCCGAGTTCCAAACCTCTTGGAAAAACACGCACACACACACCGTGGGCAGGGGCGGATCTTTTGTATGGATATTTCATCAGCTTTCTTTTTGAAAAGGTATGATTTTGCTCTACATAGAGTGCGTCTTTTCGGAGTTACGAGTGAAAAAGTCAACTCCCCAAATTTCATGGTTTTTCGCCATTTACATGGTGAAGCCATATCCGAATTTAGTCGACAACTGGATTTTCGAATTCAGCGACCCAAAACACATTAAGAATCGTCATAAAAACCTAGCCGGCAATTTTTTCCTGGATTAACTACTTTTTGTCACCGAATGAACTGACTATGGGGAACTTGCATGAATTCCCGATTAGGGAGAAAAGTGTACCGGTGAATTGGCACATGGACAGAAGGATATCAACGGTAGTTTCAGCCCGATTGCTGCATTTGGTGATTTTTAAATAAATTTCAAAGTTCTTGAAGAGGGGATAGATGGCACGAGGGGAAATGACGTCAATGGTCACTTGTGAATCATCTGAAGGATCTGAACATAACTTATGTTCCCTGCACTCTGCATAAAATGGCCTGGGCCATTTTCCGGACTCCGAAGCAATAGAGCTTTTTCGCAGTCATATGTTTATTTCATTAAGTTTCTTCAAACAAATGAATGAAATAGACACATGGCTAGCGAAAAAAATATTGCTTGTTGTTAGAGAATAGGGCCCCTGTTTGTTATCTGATAGAACATATTTTTGAAAAAAAAAAAAAATGGGTAATCGTTTTAAAGGGTCATAAGATCGGCAATTGGACACATGTGTGGCCAAACCTTAACCCTAAAAGTTGAGTCTTTGAGAGGGACAAACCCGCAAAATTGCGTTTTTGAAAAGTCGGGAAAGCCTCTATAACATGGTTTTTCAAACAGCAGAGAAGCAGCGAAATGGGGTTATGTTGTACAATAACCAAATTTCACGAGGTGGCTCGTCATTCCGACCCCCGTCAATTTCTCAATTCACATAGTACATCAAAATTTGAGTTTAAAAAAACGATTTTTTCTTAAAAATTCACAATTTCCAAATCAAACTGACAATTTCTGTATAAAATTGAAAATTCCCTCAAAAATGGCAATTTGTCGTGAAACTGAAAGTTTTTTCAACGAAAAGGACAATTTCATTATAAAATTGCCCTTGGTGAAGCGTTTAGCGTAAGTTTTGCCCTTGGCGTGGCTTTTCGCGTAAATTTTGCCCAAGGCATTGGCCTTTCGAGTATAAATTTCTTAGATTTGGCTCAATGAACAAGCAATTTCGGGGATTTTTGAGGCCTGCAAACCAATTTCCCCAGGTGACTCAATTGTCAATTCAGACACCGATCCTCGCTTGAATTACCCAGCGAAATTGGTTTGCTGGCAACAAAAATTCCAGAAATCGGTTGTTCAGCGAGAAATATCTAAGAAATGTATTTTACAGTTAGCCAGATCCGGGAATATACTATTTCTTTTGCGAGAAAAATTCGCGGGTATTTTAAAGAGCCAAATCTTGCAAAAAGGTTTTTTTTTGTTTTTTTGTCCGAAAAATCAGCGAAATCGTTAACTGAAGTAATCCGTCCCGAAAAATGGTTTGTCAGCATCAACAAATAGCAAGATTTGTTTCATTAGAACATTTATTACTAGAAGAAAAAAAATGTTTTCTCGGAGAGAAATATCCGCAAAAAAATTGTTTTAAGACAGTGAAATCAGAGGAATTTGTTGAATTAGGCCACCTCGCGAAATTTGGTTTCCATTACAAAAAAAAAAACAAGTAATTGGTGTTTTAGTGAGCGAAATTCGTTTATTGCTGAGTCAGGATCTGAAAAAATTTTGATGGAACAAAATATACCTGTTGGATTTTAAATGTTTGAATCCTTTTTGGAGGTATCTGGGGGTGGGCAGCTGCCCCTCTAAATCTGCGCTTTTGAGTTTAGGGGAGGGCAACTGCCAACTCCGGCCCCCCTCTGGCTACGTCCATGGTTGTGGTGCTGCTTCTCAACCATAGGTGCCCACCCCGGAAACCTAATTATCACATTTCTGAAAAATTTCATGGGTTTTGTTGCTAGAAACCCAATTACGTGTGAGGTTGCAGTTTTAAAACATATTTCATGTATTTTTCTCGCCATATAACCATTTTCGCTGGTTTCATTCTCATAAAAAATCATTTTTGCAGGTCAGGCTCACAATAAAATCATGTTCACCGATTTTTCTTGCTGAAAACCCAGTTATGAGGGGCGGCCTCGTTCAATAACTCCAGTGAGGTATGGCTCACTAAAAAAACCAATTTCTCGGATTTCACCCACTAAAAACCGATTTCGCGGATTGTCTTCCCCAAAAACGAATTGCGCTCGTTTTTGCACGCTTAAAAAATATTTTGTGGCCTTGTTTTATTTAAAAAAAAAAAAAAAAAAAAAATCGCGGGGTTGGCTCTATCAGTAACCTTTTTTGCGGATTTTGCACAAAACAATTTTCGCTGGCCTGGCTCTCCAAGGAAAACGTTTTTTTTTTTTTTTTGCGGGGTTGAAGGTCACCGGAAGGTATGCTTTTTTCTGCATTTTGAGATTCATGCAAGTTCCTCGTTTGTGGTGATTTGTTGATGGTTTGATGAGTTTTCAGCCACTGAATTCGCGAAATTTCGTCACAATAAAAGAGTCAAGCCCACGAAATCCATGAAATGTGGTTCTTCAGGCGCCGAATCCTCGAAATTGTGTTTCTAGAAGAATCTACGATGCGAGTCGAACTAGAGCCATTTTGGTTTTTGAGGAGCCTTGGTTTCTGAACGAGGGGAACCCGTAAAAATCGTAGGCCAAACTATCGTTACTGACTTACCTCGCTCTTGAGCTATTTTGGCTCTTTCAAGCGGACTTTTGGTCCGTCAAAGAGCCAATGCTCCTCAATTGGATTTTTGACACTGGCTATGAATGCACAAAGTTGCATTCTCCTCGCCACCCAATGGCGCCCAAAGCCCTCCCCGAGGAGTGGTTTTGATGACCCCGAGTTGAAGCGTGAGTGAAAGTGGCCTCCCCCCCCACCCTATGATTCGCGCGTGGTGTTCATCCATCCGTGACCAATGCTCAATGCTTACCATTTTATTCGCTGTTGTATTTTTTTTCAAGTTCAGCTGAGGGTATAAACAGTAGGAATGTCAGGAATGTGGATAGGAGCCTAAGTCTAAAAATCACAGCGTGTGAAGTCTATCTGTGTCAACGATATTATTGCTCACAACTGACTGGGGGGGCGTAGAGGGGGTGGCGCCCCCTGATAAATAATCCCGTCCCTCTCCTTGTGTAGTTATGGCAACTCCACGGCCATTATTTTATTATTTTGAAACCCCGCCCCTCTCATCCACTTTCTGGTGGCAGCACTCTCAGCAGTGATGAGCAATCCAGTTCTTTTATACATATATCGTTGATCTTTATCATCACTGTCATCTGTGTCTTCTACTGGAAACAGCAAATTGGCAGGAGGTGCTCACCTACCGGGGGAAGGTTTCTTTTTCTTCACTCCTGCAGCAGATAAACGACCAGCACAGTGTTTGGGAGGGATAATAACGCAAATATAGTGACCCCGAGCGAAAATTATTAACACAGCGATGTACGTCCATCTACATCTGTTTTTGCGTGAAACTTAGTGCTAATCGCGTATATCCACAGATCTACGGATCTTTACTTCGAACAACCCCGTATTTGAGCTAGCAAAACTTGAATTGAAGATCATCAGCTAGAGCTGCGCAAACACAAATTCTATGCGTACCCCGACGAAAGAATTTGAACTATTTCGTGCTCTTACTTTATTTTCCCCATCATAAGGGGGGGCTTTCCTCCAAATTTTGGTAATTTTTTCTGAGACTACCCTCGGAAATGAAGAAATACGGTAGTGATCGACTGAATGAAAAAAAAAAATTAGCGCGCTATTGTAATCACCATTTGCACTGAAACAACAACACTAATGTGTGATCAATTCACTTTCAGGTCTACTGACGACGGCAAACAAACGATGCCACTGTACGTTTTCAATACGCGTGGAGAGGTGATTGTACACCTACAAGTGACCGTTAATGCGTTCAAGTGTAGTTGCTCAAGAATCACAACGCCATATTTTCCTGATGGCTGGAAACACCAATGGAGCTTGGAATGCGTGAAAGTCATTCGTTCGACGACGACGTCCTTCGAGGGTTTAGAAGCGAGAATTCGTAGAGCCCCTGAGAACCAAAGCCAATGTCGTATTCATTTCTGGCTGAAGATTAAAGAGCAAAGCCGTTCCATTGATTTCCCCGATTATGACGTGTCTCAATGGGGCAATTATGGAATTGAAGATGTTGTGGGTGAAGTCATTGACGTCACCATTCGTGTACCGCTTGACGGTGACTTTGCCTATCTCTCCAAGAAACGGAGAAATCATTCCTTTGCGCGAAGTTTCAAACCACTCGTATCAAAAGAATTTGAAACGGACGTCACTATCACAGCAAACGACGGTAAATCTGCGTCAGCTCATTGGAACGTCCTCTGTTCTCGATCTTCGGTTTTTTCGTCTATGTGTATACGGGACTTCAAAGAATCAAAAACCAATGAAATCAAAATTGCATTGGACTTTGAAACATTGGAATTATTTTTAACTTTCATTTATATTGGCCAGGTGAACACATGCTACCATTTTCACGTTATTCTGATTTTCAGCCGCCCTTAACACACCCTTTTTTTTTCAGACTGATTTTGGTTCCGTTGAAAATGGAAAAGCATTGTTAGCTGCCGGGGACATGTACCTCATTGAAGACATGAAGTCTGCCGCGGAAGAATTTCTGTGCGAGTCACTCGACACAGAGAACGCGGCTGATCTGGTCGCAGTGGGTGACAAGTACAATGCTCCAGCGTTGAGGCAAAGAGCCTTGAACATCCTGAGACGAAAAACTCCATTGTAAAGCTGAGGGTTATGCGCTCTTTTTTAAAATTTATAACTCATCAATAAGTTTTGTATTTCGAGATTTTTTTTAAATCGCATATATTATTTTCAATAAAATTTAGTGCTTGCTTTTCAACTATCAACCCGGCAATCGTCCTGCCATCTCTAACATATCGAATAGGGACTGACTTTAGTCTTTAGGCTGGGCTTTTTTTTTTTTTTTTTTTTTTTTTTTTTTTTTTTTTTTTGTGGGCGCGGAACGGCTCCTCAAATCTCCCTATCCTCTCGAGAGAAACTCCAGGACCCAAACCCCATTTTGTCCGGGAGAATTCTAGAGAGGGTATCTTGTCGTCCCCAAAAACTTCAAATCTCGTCCTTGCGTATACCCATCGCATTCACACACTATGTGTTTCATCGTCCCCTGGGCTGGGCCTGGTATCTCCCCTCTCCATCAATCCAGAGCTGGCTGTCAGCTTTATTTGCGCCTCTACAACAACGCACACTCATGTGACAGATTCTCATAAATAGAGAACCTATACTACCCCCCGAGCCGAGAGGTGAGTTCTCGGCCATATTGGGGTAGATAAAATTCTCATAAATTTAATAAAGCCTCGTGGGACACAGTCGGACACTCCATAGTACTTCCAACTCCATGCACTCCTCGTACCCCCTAAATATCAACTTTATCTACCCCCAAAATGCCGGATGGGCTTACTCGGTTGTATAGTTACCTTACTCATAAGAAGCTCGACAGAAGTCTCCCGTTGATCCTTTCATTCTACCCTCACCGATATTTTGCACTGAGATTTTAATTAGACGACTGGCATCGTGACTGTGGAGGTGGGTGGTGGGGTTACACGGGGCCCATATATGAGCCCATTTTCCAGTCGCGCTTTACAGTGGGCTAAACTGGTTATCTTGCGCCTCTATCGGTTAGCACAGTTGCACGGTTAAAATAAATTACTCGATTTTTCCTACGCCCATCCGGCGTTCTAAAGCGATAATTCGCTAATAAAATTGAGAAAAAATGCGGGAACGTGGAAGTAAAACCACAATCACGGTTACTGGGGGCAACTTCGTAGTCATAATTGAGAAAATCATGCTCTATGGTGAAACCTGGAAGTTGATTAAAATGGATGATTCTCGGGTCGGGTAAAATAGAGAAAGCCCTTATTCGCGGCTAAAAACAATCAATCGCAGCTAAAACTGAAATAACGCAGATTCGCGGCTAAAATAAAGAAAAAGTGCTAATTTTCTGATTAATTTGAGAAAACGCGCTAATTCGGGTTTAAAATTGAGGAATTGCACAAATTTGCGGCTAAAATTGATATAGATCCAAATTTATGAATGAATAGAACTGAGAGAAAAAAGCAATTACGTCGATAAAATTGAGAAACATCTCGTATTCGATGTTAAAATTGAGAAAAAGTGCTAATTTGCAGATAAAATTGAGAGGAAGTAATTGAACTTAGATGACCCTATCTACGGACATTTATGGGTTTACTCCCCTCCTCACCCACGAGGAGGGTGAGGGAGAGGCTAATTTCCACTCAAGAGAGTGGAAATTAATCTTTTAGCTTTTAATCTTTAGCTTGCTTTGAGTTCCGAGAAAAAATGGCTCCTAAGGTGGGATTCGCGCTAGGTGCTCTTACCTTCTGAGCTATCTCGGGAGTCCACGCAAAGAGCGAATCCACCCAGGAGAAAGAAGTAAAGAAAAGTAAGTATTTAATTTAAAGATTAATTTCTTTATTTTCAGCCTCCCCACTCCCTCGAATCCACAGATGTAACTAGGGTGGTGCGGTAGGAGGGGAGTAATCCCATAAATGTCCGTAGATAGGGTCATCTAAGTCAATTAATTGTCGGACACATTAGAAAAAAATGGGAGAAAGTGTTAATTAAAATACGGTACAAAAAATTAATATAACAAAGCCCTTGGATAACTACCGACACTTTTCGACATTTTTGAAGAGAGGGGGGGTGAAAATAGAGGAAGAAGTTCGGCGTAATGAAACAAATTATGGTATCAAAATTATTACTTCTGGGACGGCTTAGGGTTTCCGTATACGGAATGAAATGCACTCTTTCCGACCGCCAGCTGCCGGAGCGAAATTTTTTTTTTATGGCTTGAATAGCCAATTTGACCACTTTTATGGTACCTACGCAGGGTCATAGGTTTGCCATTTATAGGGGGCGCGAATAGCACGTTCCGAAGACGTTCAGAAGAAATCATCTGCTAAGGCATTTTTAGGGCACGAATGTAGATAGTTTTTAGCTATTTTTAAGGCGCGTAGAGTCAGTTTTGCAGATTTAGCAGTTTTAGAGCGTGAATAACTGGCATTTTTATCCGTTTTCCAGGCGAGATTTTCCCAGCGCGAATTGTCAGTTTATCCATTTTTAGGGCTTTAAAAGGTCGGTCTGGCCATTTATAGTGCGGGAATAGTCAGTTTTGGCATTTCGGGTCGTGAAATATAGTCAGTTTGTCTGTTTTATTAGGACGCGAATAGTCCGTCAAGCCAAAGACGCGACATGGTCAGTATTGGCTATTCACGGCGCGCGAATGGTCAGTTTGGCCATTTTTGACACGAGAATGAACGATTTGGCCATTTTCAGGCCGGCGCGTCAAGATTTTTTCAGACATTTTAAGCGCTGCACGATCGTCAGTTGGGCTATCTGTCTGTGCACGTCAAGTCAGATCGGCTATTTTTACAGCGGAAATCGCCAGTTTGAAAATTTTTGGGGCGCAAAAATGGTCAGTTTAGCCATTTTCAAGACGTGAATCGTCAGTTTTACCATTTTGGGGCATCATTATAGTCTGTTTAGCCGTTTCTGGTGGGAGTAGGCTATAGTTCAGCTATTTTGAGGCTGAGAATGGCCCTGCAACAAAATGCAATGTCAAAATCGTTTTTCTAGTTTTATTCGTATAAAATGAATATAACATAAGAAAAAAAGAAAACACAATAAATAAAAGAAACTAAATTTACGTACATTAAAGGAACAACGAACATCAAACTAAATTCAGTGAGTTATTGTACGAAAACAACGCTTCAAAAACCTGTCTGAATTGTAATACTGATAATATTCGTAAAAATTATAGTTAATTCGATAACCACATAGTGGTAGTACAATATTTTACAAATAAAAGTACAACAGTATTATTAAAACATTTCTAATTGCCTCTAAAAAAAAGACAGTAGAAATTGAGATTATCAGCTAATTAACATTCTTTCAGAAATGATCTCCATCTCGTTTTCTTTTATCTCATTTTATTCTATCACAGGTCCCATTTTCTTAACATTATCCTACTTATTTTTTTTTAAATGAGAGTATTTTTGAAAAAAATTGTCAACAATTTTGAAAGCCCTACGAGGCGATTTTGTTGTTCATAGTTTAGTATTGTAATCCTTCGGGCTACATTTTTCCTGAGGTAAGTTGGTCGAATTGGCAGACTCTGGTCCGACGAAACATTTTCGTCGTCCTGGCAAATAGTTGTAGAGTTTTCTCACCCACGAGTGAACAAGTTTTTCGTCGAAAGTGTCGTCCTCCGAAGCTGTAACATTATAGTATAACATGTCAGGTTGGGGATCAATAAAGGGAATAGGGATGCGTACCAGTTGCGTAGCTGATTATGATTCCTATTACTACGGTAATGACCGTACCGAAGAGTGAGTAGTACATGTATGTTATAGAGTATAGGTAGGTCAAAAAATCGCTGAAAAACGGGTAGAATTTGTTTAAATAAATAAAAACCTGCCTCTGAGAGAAATAGAAGTTAAAATTTACTTATTATCCATAGCGGGACCAACTACGGGGTCTTCCTGCTGAAATTCGTCGAGCCAGATGGGATCAAGCTGCCAAGGAAGAGGTGGAATTTTGCTGGAAAAGGAGGAGTTCGAACAGCCATCGATGCTCACAGGAAGATATTCCTCATGTCGGTTCATAGTCAAACCACCGATGCTCAACCAAATGACAAGCACGTGACTTATCAGCATACCTCCAGCAGCTCCCTGTAATTAATTGATTATAAAATCACTTTTTTACACAATTTCTACGTTTAATTCACCTTCCAATTGGCCGGCGGAAAAAACATGGCAAGAATGAAAACTCCCAAAAGTGGCCCACTCGTCGCTGAGGTCATAAGTAGCGATGCTTCAATGACTCCACTCAAAGAAGCTACACAGTAGGCCACCCCAAGAATAATTAGGCCTAGAGCCACGCTTAAACTCTTGATAAACCACAGTTGGGCCCGGTCGTTCAATTTTTGCAGCGAAGGTATCTGGTAGAAGAAATCTTCCCATGTAACAATTGCGAGTGAATTCAAATTTGACACCAGCAGACTAGAAAAAGTTCATTTTCGGTTATTTTCCCCGAGTTTTTCATTCGAATACTACGTGATTACTTTAAAGCCCCGTTAAAAAGAGAAGCCATGACGAGACCCAGAAATCCTGGTAAGAAATAGAATTTGTCTTCGACGTAAAATGGTACGATTTCGTCGATACCAGATATGTAGCCAAGGGCTCGTGGGTCGCAGTTGACGTAGTTGGCAAAAATAACCATACCAACAATCCAGGACAGCGAGAACAAAATCGTCATGATTGGAATGTTAGCCCAGATCGTTCTGATGAAAAACCCCCAAATCATCAATTATTCTAAATAGGGAAAGGGTAAAACTTACTTGTTGACCTTGCTTTGCGATCCCAGGCTACAGTATCTCTGAACGAAATTCTGTTGACATCCAAAAATGGACAGCGACATGAAGAGCTGCCCAAGAGTAGCTGATACTGTGTTCACTCGCATAGTTGGGTCCATATCAAAGCTACGAGATATTAAAAATAAAAATTATTTTTGTTCGCGCGAATGAATAATACTATTTAATACGATTTTCGAAGTTTACATACTTGAAAAACTGGAGACGATCGTGCGTGTAGGTTGTGTTGACGACGTTGACAACGCCTCCCGCCGTGATCGTGCCTTGAAGAATAATTGCGGCGCTGCAGCCTACCATTATTAGCAACTGTACAACATCGGCCATAACGGCAGTGCGAAGTCCACCCTGAGGATCAAACGAAAGAAGGATTAAGTTTTAATGCCTGTGGCGCTAGTTAATTGAAGCAGACCACTCAGCAGTTTTTCGGCTGATTGGCTCATTAACCCCGGCATCTGTCACAACTACGGGATTTGATTTCTTATGAGAAGCAATATATAAAAAATGTCGGGCTTTCCAGATCCCAGATGGCGAGGTTTAAAGAATCCCAAATCGCGACGGCTCACTTAAGAGGCAACCTCCCCCCACCTCCAGAATAAGTTGTAAAAATAAAGTGCTCCCTCCTCATGATGAACGCCATTACGCATGTTTCAGGTCTAAATATTCGGGAATGTGGTAGTTTCTGGTCTTTATTTTTGCGAAAATGCAAGTTCAGGGGTTTTTTTTTTCGGTTTTAGCGGCACCACCTTGACGTATATAGCCGCAAAGTTGCAAACATTTTGTAGGCAAATATAACCGTGAAATTGGAAGTCTTGGCTAAATATTCGCAAAATAGCAAGTTCCCACATTTTCTGGGAAATTACAAGTTCCAGGTTCAAATATTCGTGGAATTGCCAGTTCCGGGTCTAAATGTTCGTAAAATTGCCAGTTTGGTACGTGAACATTCGTAAAGCTGCTGGTTTCCGGTCTTTATTTCTATTTTTTACTGGGCACTGACTTGCGGCTACCCGGCCACGACAGCGACAAAAGTCTTACCCTTGACCCTAGAGAGCTGCAAGCCCTTCTGTCTAGCTGTCTGGACGCCCATGGTTGTGAAATGTGAACAAGTGCAATTTTCTCAATTTTACTCGCGAATTTGCGCTGTATTTTAATTTTAGCCTGGAATTAGCGTTGTTTGTCAATTTCAGCAATAAAATAACGCCTTTTCTCAATTTCAGCCACAATTTAAGGACTTTTCTCCATTTCAGCCTCGATTTAGCGATTTTCTCACTTTTAGACATGAATTTCGTGTCTTTTCTCCAGTCTTTGGCCATTGAATTCGTGTCTACTCAATTTTGGCGTCAAATAATACTTTTTTTCTCAATTTTAGGCGTGAACTGTCGCTTTTTCTCAATTTTTTCCACGGATCTGCACTTTTTTTCAAACTTTTTAGTGCATTTCATTTTTGTTTTTCTATTTCATTCATAACAATGAGCGCTTTTCTGTTGTTTTAAAAATTTTAATGTATTAAGTTAAGCCCCTAATAACAGCAAATTTGTGCGCCATGTTAGTATAAGCCGCCTAATAAATATTTACAGAAACTGGGCTGGGGGGGGGGGTTCTCAATTTAAAACTCAGATTCGTTGGCTTTCCCCAAGGACCTCGATAGGCAACGCCGGAGTCATGAAAAATCGTCAAAAACCAATGAATTGGCTAAACGTTTCATTTTCAGTGCTGACGATATGTTATAGAGGCTTTTTGGTCCCACCCGCGAGTTTTGGCTATCCGCTGTCAATTAACAATTGAAACTGTCCAGCACAATTGAAACAGTTTCAGCTGGAAATTCAGACTCCTATAAGAACTGCCGAAACTGCGGTCCGTTGATGACGCACCCTAAAGAGGGAAGACCTTAAGGGGCAGTTGAATGTGGAGCTGCTTCATGATTGAAGATGATTCCTCGATTACCTCTATTCATTCCTCGTCTACAATGCACCCGGTGGGTGACGGTGAAGGGAGGGCGAGAGAAAAGCTCAAAAATGGAAAATATAGATTTGTAGGTTTCAAAGCGTTGATTAGCGGTAAATATTGAGAACAAAAGCACTCACTTGCCATTTGAATTGGGAAAAATAGACCAATTCGAGATGTCTGAAGGCAACTTCGCTGACAAAACATTGAAACTACGCCATACCCAAGTTTCTGTAGGAGTTTCTTATGGAGACAAAATTGAAAAGGCTTTCTAATGTGCTAATTTCGGGGCAAGTAAGCGGCAAAGCGGTTGCAAAAAACTCCAATATTTTTGCCTGAAATAGCGTTTAAAGCGCTGATTCATAGTAAAAAACGAAAAAAATCACTAATTTGAGGTTAAAAATGGAGAAAAATACTAATATGCGACGTAATTGAGAAAAAGCGCTAAATCACAGCTATGAAATTGAGAAAAAGCTGCAGCTCAAGGCTAAACTGTTATTTTTTAAAACGCTAATTCGTGTTTCTCGAAGCGACAACGGGACTGAAATTGAGAAAAGCGCTTATATTCACACAGACAGAAGAGAAAAAATCGCTAATTCACCGTCAAGATTAAGAAAATCACCTAATTTACGGGTAAACCTGAAAAATTCTGCCAGATAACGCCCAAAATCGAAGTAAAACGCTCATTTGCAACTAAAATGGACGCCAATTCGCGGATCAATTACTACGCGGACTAAAATTAAAGAATAATCCACCGCTAAATGATTCGCGGCTAAAATTTAGAAATAGTGGTAATTCGTGGCAAATGTAGAGGAAAAGCGCTAATGTGACGCAAAAACCATGAGACCCGCTTATTCACGACTAAAATTGGCCAAAATTGGTGTAAATGTTTGATACGCTTATTAACAGGTAGATAGAGAAATACGCCGATTCACGGATAAATTTGAGATATGTAATGCTCTAATTTACAGCTAAGGTTGAGGAAATAATCCGCAGGTAAAATCGGAAAAATAATTCGCGGCTAAAATGAGAAGTAGTGCTAATTCATGGCAAAAATAGAGAAAATGCGCTAATGCGATAATTAATAATTTTCTGCTAAAATGAAATGAAAAATAAGGAAACCGCTAATTCGCGGATGAATTTGAAAAAATCCGCTAATTCGTGGCTAAAATTTGGGAAAAGTGGTAACTCGTCGCGGCTAAAATGGATATAAAACGCTAATCCTCCCGACTAAGGCGCCGTCCTGCATGAGCGGGAATCACTGTGATTTCAGCGATTTTTGCGAAGCGGGTGATTTAAGCGTGTTGATTGTTTACAGCAAGAAACGCCCGTGGAGTCCTATCATAGCGTTTATGAAATGTGTGTGACCACGTAACATCATTTTTACCTAAAGGAAATACAACAAAAGTTCAGAACACATTGAAAATAGCCCGACACTCTACAAACGCTAAAATCGCACGATTTTGGACTCGCACATGGAATGACTGTCTCCTAATTTATGACGACCAATGTTATATTTTTATTGTTATTACCGTTCACGTGCGACACGGGGTAAGAAGTCATCTATTGGGTGAGGGACTGGTGTAACAGCAGAATTACCCCCTCCACGCCACTGAAGCTAAAGTCTGTCCACTTAGTGATGGACTCTCGAACGTGTTGCTTCCTTTCGATAGTTCGATTTATTCACTCCTACCAAAAATATTTAATGAAATTAACAAACAACAAACTTTTTCTACGGGCACTATGGTTACGTATAGACGCTACACGGTGATCATTTGTTCTGAAATCATTCCCAGTGCTTTATTTTTAGTAGAAGGGGTAAATGGGAAGCTTATTTCACTCAATTCGGGGGCGGGCGAGGGTCCATCACTAAGTGGACAGACTTTAGTAAAATCGTCCCAAAAATTAGTTGTAAGGAATGGTGAGAGAGTGTTGAAGGAGGAGGAACAGTTTTAATACCCCTCCCGATAAAGGTCCCAGACCCGCCCTTGGTGACAGTCGTGCTAATTTAGATCGAAAACTCAATGTTAGCCCCTATATTCAATCCTTTTGAAACGACCAACAAAAACAGCGAATATCAGCCGCTCATAAAATGGCAGGATTACGATAGAATGTTACGTGTGGGTGAGGGGGGGCAACGGGGTTTTATAGTTTGTTCTTATGAGTGACGTATTCAAAATTCACACACTTATTCTTTTATAAATTCTATCGTTTCACAACGGCCCGGGCGTCATAGCTCCGTAGGCCCTACTCGAGCACTTTTGTATGTTCGTTGAAACGGCATCTTTATCCGCGCTCGTGGACGGGGATCCACGCTTACTACAAAGGAATAACTTCGGTGACGATACTTATCTCCGGAAGTTGAGGATAAGAATAATTTTGTTTTAAAACACCGGAGAAGAAAAATCTCCGATTTTATCGGTTAATTGCCCCGTTGTATCGCGGCAAAATATATAAAAAAAATTTACCATCATCGTGAAAAATATAGAAATCGTGACTATCATGGATATCGAGGCGATGTACGGCAGTCCGATGACGGTTTTGAGAGCGACGCATGGTGTGAAAACCGTGACACCTAAATTAAGAACGCTTCTGAGAAGGTAAGTGCCTGACGCTAGGCATCTGACAAGTCGTGATTTGAACCTAAGATCTAAGTACTACAGAAAAAAAAACAACAGGTGTTAACAAAATTTAAAAAAAAACGTCATTACTCCATTCACAAGTAAAAGCCAACCTGATAAACGGAGGTGATTCCCAGACTGAAATACACAGGTACGAAAAAGTAGAGTACCAAAGGGAACGCTATTATCATGCCGTACAACGTTTCCCACATCGCTGATCCTCTGTAATATAACTCGGAAGGGTAGCCTGAAAAAAAAAAAAAAAAAAAAGTGAACGTTAATGGCACCGTTTTAAAATTGAAATGAATGTAAAATTGTCCGTTTCCTCCTCTTCTACTACAAGTGCGTACCAAGAAACACGCGGACGCCCAAAAACCCTCGAGCGATCGACAATGTCATGGCCATCATGGAAACAGAACCGGTTTTTGCAAATGCGTAATCCTGTTTTGTCTTTTCCGAAGGCCCTGAGAATCGCCCGTAGACGGCGACTGACATCGAGCCGAGGATAAAAGCTCCAAATACGAGATAATCATATATGAGAGTACTCCCGTCCATTCTGGAAAAAAACATAAGAAAAAAAAAATTAATTTGGTGTGTTGTGTGTGAATGCTATGGAACACAAAGAATTCGTAGTTGGTAATTCGTTTCGTTCCAAAATCCTCTATACATATCAACGGATTCTATTTTTATTAGCTTTTGTATTCGTTAAGCTTGAGTCTTCTTTAATCGAGTTTTAAGCGCAAAAAGCATTATTCAAGTATTTATCTCCTCAGTCCGTAATCCATTACAAAATTAATGAATTTTTAATCCGTTCAAAATTTCAACTTCCAGTATAATTTCGAAATAGAAAGTAAGTGTATGTAGCTCAACGTTTTTTCCCTTTGCAATGAGACTTCCGCCTAAACATAGGAATCTTCGGTAATTTTCATCGAACGGCAGTAATAGGCGTCTTCAAATTACGGTTCATTATAAAATCTACTTTTAGACGCGATGCCGTATATTATACGGCTTCCTTCGGTGCAAGTAGAAAAAAAAAAACCCGCAACATTCACCTTCCAGATCCTTCCAAGCGAACTAGTCGTACTCAACTCAGAAGTCCGCATGAAAAACCTGTTTCTTGTGTTTACATTTTTCGAAGGAAGTTTTTACTTCACCGGGTAGAGGTACAACCGGGTCTCCTTTTCTGGTCGTATCAGTGATTCCCAGTGCCGGGTCGTGCCTACCTCATTGCGAAGAAGTGTGGACATTTAACTTCCCCGTCCCCTTTCCGTTAAACCACAGGTGCTTTCAGGGCGATTTTTATTTTTTTAAATTTTTCAAAGGAAACAAGAACTCTATTTTTAGAATTCGGCCCCTTTTTATTTTTCGTGTTAAAGAAGAAGAAAAAAAAATAAAGAATTGAGGATCTCCTTGAATGAAAAAATAAGCTCGAAATTTTTTTGTGTGCGAAGCATGGAAGGGGGTCATTGGACTCTTATTTTTCTGGGTCGTAATATTGTTTTGAACTTTTTGAAAGATATCGAAAATCGTTTTCTTCTACCAGCTACTAAAGTGTTACAAAGTTGGTGTCAAACAACGGAGAGGGGGGAAAAATCAGAGATGCTGAAATGGATGTGTAATTAAACTCGCTGAGACACATTTTGCATACCGATTACCGAACAAGCGTTTTCCCATAGCCGTGTTTCCGCGTTAAGTAGCAAGGACGATTTGGTTCCCCCCTCAACAGCGCCTATCGACCACGTTGGAAAGAAGCTGTTTTTTTTTTTTTTTTTTTTTTTTTCTAAATATATTTTTTATCGCTGTTGTGCAGTATGTTGAACCTTCCCCGTTTAGTTTTATGGGTTTATCATGGTCGAAAAGCCGGCACTTTCTCTTCGTGATAGTCCTAATAAATACGCTGGAGCTTTCGTTATTCCAGTACTAATGCAATTCGTTCGTTCGTGTTTCTTCGTGGAACGCCGTGTATGAAGACACTCAGGAGATTTTTCCCTAAATATTAACTGGAAAATATGGTCCAATAAGGGACGAATGTCGAGTTTTGTTCGTCCTTTCTTCGACCAGAAAGAGACAAAAAAACTAAAAAATTCTGACAGTTGCGTAACATTTTCGAGCTCAAACTGTAGCATGATACAGGCACAAAGTCATTAAAGGGAACTTAATAATTGAGAGAAATTCCATTCGAATGACAAATTTTTCTATGCACGTCCAGGGGCCGTGATTTTGCCACTCCTGTCATTATAAAAAGAAAAAATAATAAGTTAATCAATGTTACGCGAAGGCTCCGCTTCTCTCAGATATGTATGTTTTTTTTCTTCTCTCTCTCTCTTTTATTATTAGCTCGCACTTCAGTACAAATAGAGACGTTGTAAGGATTGCCATTTTCCATTAGGAATTTATTCAGTTTATAGATATTCCTTATGTCGTCTCGTCTTAAGAACAGTTGGATTTAATCAATTCAATAACACTAGGTACAAAGTAACTAATTTCATTAGTAACACATTAATTTTATTAAAATTAATTTAGTTGGATTGAAATAAATTCGTTAATTACCTAAAGTTACTTTTAACATTCACGAAATAATAAAAAGTTGTCAATTCAATAACATCTCCAAGGGATTTAATAACAATAATACATAAGATAAGTAAAATAATTAGCTATCACGCAGTACAAGACTGTTCGTGACTTAGAATTAAATGTGTTGACTACCTTCTTTACTTAAGCCCTATTCTTGCGTCCCCATGTCCGTATGTAGTTTCAAACCGAGAAGCTCGGTTTGTTTTCCAATCGCGGGATCATTTCACGCTTGGTGTGCCAAAATAAGAAGGGATGTCAAAAAATGTATGGAAATAATTAAAAATTAGTTAATTACAACGTGCGAAAAATAGAATAAGGCTAAAGATGCCGTTATGATTCGGCTTAAACTTTATCTTCTAGGAACCACGCGTCAGTTTTAGAGGAACTCATTTTAAAGCTTCTAAAAATTCATTTGTTCTTCCAAAAAGTCGAATTCGCAAGTTTCAAACAAATCGTTCGTTCCTTTGAGGAACGTCTAAAATTCATTATCATTATCTTCGGAAAATCCCGCAGGCCTGGATTATCCGAACCAATATTTTTGGGTCTTCTTAAAATAATTCTGATTTATAAGCCCAAGGATTTTAGACTAAGTAGTAAAATTCCTAGTTTTGACAATTTAAAATAAGTATCTCAATAAACATTGAAAATCCGTATTGATCAGAAACTTTGAAACCAGCAGCCAAATGCAGCCGGTTGTGAAGCACCGATAAGAACGATGGCCTACACCGCTGGAAACTCCAAAAACGTCCAATAAATAAGAACACAACCACACTTTGAACGTCATCGGGGACTTACATGTGAGACCCTACCCCTCCCTGTCCAACCAGAGGGGACTTTTGGCTAAAAAGTGAAAATGTAACATTATAGGCCGTAGCAGCGTTGCCAACTGATATTTTGCTTTTCCCGTCAAGTCAAGTACAACATCCAGTCAGAAATCCGTCAAAATGTAGGTACTACATATCCCATTCCGTAAAAAAAAGCAACGTCCTGGCCAAAATTAAAAAAAATACCCCTGGACATTATTTCTGTCCTTGGTAGAAAAAACGCCAATTCGACGATACATTTTTGAAAAGGCGCTCATTCACGACTAAAAATTGAGGAAATGCGCTCGTTCACCGGTGAAATTGAGAAAAAGCACTCAATGGCGGTTAAAATTGAGGGAAAAACGCGAACTCACGGCTAAAATTGAGAATAAACGTCTACTCGAGTGGCTAAAATTTGGAAAAAGGGCTTATTCGCTGCTGAAATTGAGAAAACTCATGCCAATTCCCGGTGTGACATCCGCAGACCAAAATTAAGAAAATAGGTACACCTAAACGCTTATTCACGGCTAATGGGGACCTTTTCACGACTAAAATTTAGAAAGAGGGCTCGTTCACGGTAGACAGTCTGCCGGCATTGGGGAGCACAAATCTGAGCAGGTAATATTTACCCTCCCCCCACCCCACCATCGAAAATACAATTTTTCGAGTCAATTATGCCTAATGTGAAAAAAATACAATTTTTGAGGCCAAAATTCCAAATTCTTAACTAAATTTACCGCCTCTTCATGAAATTTCCTTGTGTAATTTGAGGACTAACCACACAGTTTTATTATATAAACGACATGTTATAAGCTAAATCGGCCATAAAATGTCGTATTCACACTATTCAGAGCAGAAACTTGAACGGGAAGAGCAAGAGTATGCCATGAAATGTAACTTACCTCTCTGAACCAAAATGCCCCAATGAGCCCATTAAAATATAATTTTCTTGCGGTTAGCCCTTTCAAAGCCTAAATTTCGTGGATTTGGATCCCAAAGAACCAAATTTCTCGGGTTTTAATAACCCAAAAAGGCCAATCAGGAGGACGAAACAGATGTTTCCAGAGTCACACACCTCTTCTCTATGGTCTTGACTGCAATTGCCTTGGTTAGGTGGCTAGAATTGACAATTTTCACCCATTTAAGCCCAAATTCAGAGATTTGGCCCTTTGAAAAATCAAATTTGAAGAATTGTCTCCCTCAAAATCCGAATTTGCGGGGTTGACTCATTAAAAAGGTTCAAGAAAGCAATTTCACACGTTTATGGTCTTCATTGAAACAATTTCCTGGATTTGGCACTAAGGGAACCCATCTTTTGCTGTTTTGGCAAATCCGAGAACCAATTCTACGTTTATAGCTTCCTAAAAACAAGCAGTTCCGCGTCTAAAATTGATAAAAAGCTCTCTTACGCGGTTAAAAATGAGAAAACGCATCAACTCGTACACGGAAGGGCTGGTTCACGGTAGAGTTAGAGAAAAATAGCAATGCCTAGAACATTTGCCCCCCCCCCCTCATCTTTCACTTTTCTGCAGAATTTTTGTTAGGTATATTATTGATTCTTCTTCTACACTTTACCCCTGCCATCTGACAAACGGGGGCGATCCACCTATCGGCCCCCCTCCCTGGAAAGGGTTTCAGCCCAAATTTAAGCAATATGAAGGACATTTATTACATCTCCCCTCCCCCACGAGCACACAGCAGCGTCCGGGCTACCGGAATCGCCGAAATTGCCTCCGGGAACATTTCTAGTTACGTCCCTATCTGCGATCCCACACTTTGCTACGTAAACGTAAATATATTTGAATGTTTTGAACTAAGAAACCTATATGTATAGCATAGCATGTACAGCTATAAGTATACGCAGGAGCTTAAGTGCGTCTTTTCGAGACGAGAAGAGAGTTGGCCGGACTCGCCTCGTTCCGCCACTCCTCGAGGCTTGAAAATACACTTTAGCTTCGTGGAGTACGTACCTACTACTTTTTATTCTAGGGCTTAGGGCTTTTTAGGGCATTGATATTGAAAGCAGGATAAGATTTGAAATTTGATAGCAATTCGAAAAAGTTATTCCATGTTTAGATAATGTCACTGAACTAATGCCCGGATTTATGAACATTCCTTGACATTAAGGAACCCTTGAAATTCATTAGAACAGATGTTTTTATTTCGATCAAAACTGTTCTCCAGGTTCCTTGACTCAAGGAAGCTTCAAGGAACGTTCATAAATACGGGCCTAAGACTCTATAAGTTCCTACGAGTACTGACAGTCGCCATATTTGGTCTCCCCTGCATATGTGGATCAAATAGATTTGGAATCTCTCATATGCCGCCATGTTTGGTCCATTAGAAGATCAAATGGATTTGATATCTCTCAATCGCTGCTGCGGTCGTATAGGTTAACGCTCACCAGCCAATATCAAGCCCTCCCCATTCTAAAGGATCACACATGGCGCATGTTGTCAGTACCTGTGTGTAACTATAGGTTCACTAACTGAACAGCTGATATTCTTACTCAGTTGTTTCAAGCTTATTAATTCGTTTCGTTCAACGCAAGTATATTAAGCACAGTCCGAAAAAATTACTTTAGAGGCTAGGATCTAAAACGCCGTAAAATTTGCGGCGGTAATAGTATATTACATTACAAGTCCAGGAAAGTAGTTATTACCTGCGACCTTTTCATTTGGCGGGCGAGGCGGAGGACTCCCCTTGGTAAGAAAAGAAATTGATTGAAGTTTTCTATAAAATACTATCCACCTTCTATCCTCGATTGGAATTCCTGGTTTTTGTTGTGAAGGACTTTGACAAACTGACCCCTGACTTCTCGTGTGTTAGTTCAAGAAGACCTTAAACGAGGTTATAACCCGAATTCATTTACGCACATTCCAACCAGTTAAACTTCCTCATTCAGATTCATTGTTGAGGGGCCACAAAAATATATTTAAATCCGGACAATAGGTATTGAAGCTGCTTTTGTTGTTTTTTAACTCAGCTGGGCTGTAACTTGCTTGTTTGGTGCACCAATTTAAACGGCCATTATTTGTGTGTGCTATCGTTCTACTTTAGTTAAGGAACCTTTAAGGCTCGTTCACAAGCTCTATGTTTGCGTTGTGTGACTCTGTGGAACCAAACAAATTTATTCCCTCGAAAAATGAAGCATTTTGATAGGTTGCATAGACACCATACAACACAAACATAGAGCTTAGGAACGTGCCTTTTAAGACGAGTAGACGCATACGGCGCCATGTTCGTTCTTATCAGTTTATTAAGAATGGTTGGGGGTGGTTTGTTGACATCGTCAGTCTTGACCAACTGGCACGGCTGACGGGGAGTGGGGTGGAGATAACCAGGACTTGCACGTGCCGGGTCACTTCCCGGCCGTCATGTCAGGCTTAAACCTGGTCACGTGTCTTTCAAGGCGTTAAGCCAGGGCGGGAAGAAGGCACAATCCTGGTTTGTTGACATCTACAAAACATCAACAAAAGGTGGATTTTACAAGACTGATAATTGATAAGAGCGAACATGGCGTCTGTGATTTTACCTGTCTGAATATAGGTTCTCTACTTTAGTAGGACAGTGTCAAGAAGAAAAAGAAATTATGAAAAAAGATCCACAAATATTCAATATTTGGGGGCGAAATCGTGTTAATGCTGGGTTAGGAAGGATGCTCAGTTCTGGGGGCAAAGTGAGTTTCAGTGGTTAGCAATGAAGCCTTCCACGGGCGGGAGCCTGCGGGGGGTTCATCGGATTGTGCAAACTACAGAAGATTTCCTTTATATCTTTCAGAGGATGCCAGAACTGGGCATCTGGGCAGAGGGACGACTGGGTTTTTATAGGTTTATGCACGCAAGAATACTCCTCAACAAGTACCTGTGCCGCTAAAGTAAAAGTTTGATGCTTATTGGACGCCACGCTGAATACATTAGAGTTTGAAACATACCTGGCAATCTTAGCAAAAAAATTCATGTATTCTCTTCAGCCTAAAAACAATTTACCAAAATTGTTATATTGACCCACAAATTTTGACTAATGGTTATCTATACTCGCACGCATCGTATTTAAATATACCTTGAGCCCAACCCCTCTTCTCGTTAGTATTGTTGTTTCACCAAATAAGATTTTGCCCCTCTATACTCATTTTGTGGTCGTAAAATTGACTCCGTAAACAATAAATGATATAGTAATCACAACCATTGTCGTGTGTCGTCTATTCTTTCCTGATTCTATTCACCGAACCGCTTCTCAGGGCTTCGTTAACTAAAAAGGCTAATCGTGTTATCTGTATAACTCACTATTTCAATGCAGATGGAGAGTGTTCGAGTGCACACATCTCATGTCTAATCGCGTCATTCACTTGACATCTTTGCGATATGGATTCTCTGTTAGGAGACGGAATAAGCAATGTTTTTATCTGACGGCTTTGTTATGTTTATTTCTTTTGACTTATTTCTCAATAATAAGTCTTTGTAATCGTATATAAAAAAAATTTTGATGACCCCCCCCCTCTGCAAATCTGCAATAAAAAAAAAAATGTCCGTCCGCCGTCCTGGTTCTTATTCGCTGCAGTACCGATAGAAAAATACCAAATTTCGTACAAAGGCTCCTCTCAATACCTAGTTGATCCCAACTTCTCGTCAGCCCGAACCACAACTCCAAAAGGCTGGAAAAAGGGCGTTAAAGTGTTCAAAATATCGCTGGAATTAGCCCTTTGCTGCGATAGGTCCCAACATCGACTCAGATAATCAATCAGCAATTAATTATCTTTCTTCTGAGACCACGATGAACGAAATCGGTTGAGTTTGAGAGCGTGGTTCTGGGTTGGATTCAGTTATTTTATTCACCTGAAATTTCAATTTCCACTCCATTATTATCAATAAAGTGAACTGAAACCGAGGTGACTAAACTCTCTATAGGTGCCGCAGATCTTCGGCCATTACTGTCCTTCACCTACGTCACGAGCAGTCCCAACCGCCTTTGCACTGGACCCAGTACATTATTAATTGTTGTTGGGTTGGGATTTATGAGAATTCATAAACTTCAATTTCAAAATTAACTTGCTCTGCTGCTGTATGGTGAGCAATCGGGAGAGTAAAGGACTGCTGGTGACGTCAGTCCACACTCCTCCCGCCTGATGGGCAGGGGGAAATCTGCGGCACCTATAGAAGAGCTTAGTCACCTTGAACTGAAACAACCTCCACTTTATTATCAAAATTGAGGGCCGGTGCACACGAGCGATAAGTGTCGCGTGGTCGTCGCGACAATTATCGCTGCGACCATTTATTTTTCGAAGCACACGAGCGACAAGTGTCGCAGTGACCGGCGATATTTACCGCCGCGACAGTTTCATAATTATGTTTACGTAGCAACGGCGCATACACCCAATCGGGAGCGGACACGAATGCCTAACCTTCACTGATAAGAGTGAAAATTCTAATTTGGTGGGCAGCTTGCGGTGTCTTCGTACAGAGAATTTTAAGAAAAAGTCATTTTTCTTGTTATGAAGTTCCCTCTTGTGACTTTATATAATTATTTTGAAGTGAAATGGACCCCACAAAGCTAAGCTCATACGCTGAAAGCCTTGTCGATGCTCTCCGAGAGCGTTACCATGCCAAAATAACTGCACTTGGTGTCGACCCACTTGTAAGATTGTAAGCTCCTTATTTATTGAATTATTGTTGATGGAATTTGTTTTTTCCCTATTCGTTCGTATTCAGGGGCCTTGGATCTGTCTTCCACTGGAAGCGTTTTCGAGCGACGCTACAACGAGCGTTCATTCCAAAGGCTTAGCTGCCATCAATGCCAATGAGAGATTGCGAACCCTAGTAGAGTAGTAGAGATGCAATAAGCCTTTGGAGAAAACAGATAATATCCCCTAGTAGGTAGGGCCTATTTGTACCCCCAGAATGGTGTTGCGTTCACCTGGTATAAAAGCTAGGTTTTCAAGTATTGAGTGGTGAAAATAAGGAACTTGGGACAGCATTTCGAGTGTCGCCAGCGATAATTGGTCGCCGCGACACGTGTGCATTGCCCATTGAATTATATGTTTCTGTATGGTCGCGGCGATAAGTGTCGCGGCGACCGCGCGACACTTATCGCTCGTGTGCACCGGGCCTAATTGTTCATTTTTCACATAATATTTGAAGTTTTGAACCTTTTGAACCAATAAACACTCTACAGAAGAATCTCAATGGGAAACTGAGGAAATGCTAGGACCAAATATAGGCATTGAGTCGAGCCTGTGTACGAAATTGGAGATATTTCTATTCATCCTACAGCGGATAAAGACCAAAACGGTGGGCAGACTTTTTTATTATTACGGATTTGGATCCTATACGCATCCTGAAACGGAAAATAACGTGATACTGGTGAGTGGAGGAGGGAATAAACTCCTAGTTCTCCGCACTTTTCTTTTTTTATTATTCTGGGGAGTGCGATGCAATAAATATAAGAATTTAAAACTCCGCTATGTTATGGTTAAAGATGCAAATCAGTTATTTACAATAAATGAAAATAACCGGGTAACGTAAACCGACGACCAATGACCCAAAATCGTGGTTAATGACGCCAATAACCAGGTAACAACAGCATTTCCCGAAGCGCTCGGTCAATGGTGTTAATACGATTGTGACGAATTATTAAAAACTGGGTATTGACGTTACTAAGCATCAACGCTTAGTGGCCGGGTTGAAGGAACCGGGTGATGTTGATAACACGAACAAAAATTCCTAGACGTTAATAACCGGTTAACATCTAGAATAGCCGACTTGGACAGTTTAACCGCCCCTAACGGGACGGTTAAACGGTAACATCACGGTTAATGATGTTATTAACCAGTTGATAATGTCATTAAACGCATTTACAACATTACCGTAACATACATATACATATACGCCCATGCATGTATACATACATGTCGTTTACAGAAGCTCCAGTACAAATATTGTAATACTTTTAGTTCATCCTATCAATTAAATAGTCGAAATAATAAGGCATTGTTCGATAATTCGCAGCGGTTTTTTTTTTTTTTTTTTTTTTTTTTTTTTTTTTTTTATCGCGTCGTACTTTGCTTTTTATTGATTCGTACATGATTTGTTTATTGTTTGGAAGCGGTTTACAACCGAATGACTCTTTCTTTCAGCAGTATATGATTCAACCATTGAAATCAGCCACGAATGGTGCAAATGCCATGATTCATTGTAAGTCTGGTGCTTTAAACCTCCCACGTGCCTTCAAAACTACGAACTAACAATAGGGAGTTATTGCATAGCCGTTAACGTTTTGGGTTATGTGACGTCACCATAAGCGTAGCCGTTTGTGTCGGTGGAAAAAGAGTTATTGCAAATAATAGTTGCGCTGAAATGTGAACACATCATGGTAGAGCATAAATGCACTCAATTGCTTCAAATAAATTAATGAAACACCTCCTCTATGGTCTTTAAAAGTTTGTGATTAATGCATAAACTCATAATTTGCATTTCACGCTTATCATGACGTCACATAACCGTTAACGTTAACCGTCAGACGGTTATGCTCATGCAATAACTCCCTAATAAGAAGAACGGCATTGCTTTAATTGAACTGTTATCTTATAATTTAAAGAATATCTATGAACTTCCAACTCGTCATATCGTGTCATCAAATAATTATAAGAATAAAATAAAACAATAATACTCTGTCTGTGTTTGAATAGATCGAATTAGAAAAGTCCAACGTTTTATTTTTGTATTTCGGCCACACGTTCCAACGGAGCCAAATCGAAGTAGGAGAGAGTCTGCACAGTTCGGCAAAAAGAGACTGCCTACTATTGTAATAATTCATTGTGTGACGTGAGTGATTTTGACGATAGTAGAACGGGAAATCCGCCTCCGCAATCGCTGTAGATATTTGGGTTTGGGATGGTCGTAAAAGTAAAACAATTTCTGGGTTAAAATTTTCTGCTGAGGGTTTTTAAAACAACAATGACTCATCCAAAAGGCAAGCACAGTCATCATGATTTTACTCGAAAAACAGTAACACATCGATAATTCGAATCCTAGGGGAAATAGGAAAAGGCTTATAGAGATTTTCGAGTAATCCAGATGCGAGGTCAGTTCCATTAGTATACTTATAGTGGCAACATGAACATTACGGGAGCCAACAATATATGAACAATGAACAAACACAATGTTTTCAAGGAAGCTTATACACAGACAGCTTGTAGACAGAAAGCAATTCTACTTTGGTTTTCCACGAAACTTTAAATAAGGCTAATCTCTTCGAAGAGGTAAAAATCTTGAAACCAGATGGAACCCATACACCTTTCTTCATTTTTCCTTATTGATCATAAAAAGATCTTAATGTGATAAATCTTCCTTGAAAAGACTGTTGTGGGACGAAAAAGAGTAAGGGGGGGGGGTTTGATAGCGATAAGCATTTCAAATACACATTGAACAGGTAGCATCAGGTTTTGAGTAAACCGTATATGATTATCTCTGCTCCCCCACCACACAAATCACGATACAAATCGTTAGCCAAACTGCATTGTCACCGCTGTCTTCAACTGTTCAACTACTTAAATAAGTATTTTTGCCATCATTTTGATGCCAACAGGAATTCCACAATCAATCAGGGAAGAACTACAGTTCACTGGTTTCTCAGTTAAATCCGTCTCCAGATACTTTAATCAGAACAAACAGGAAACAGCCCACCCCTTTATGCTTTGTCTCCCTAGACAATACGGTCGAAAAAACAAAAGATATTTTCCAAGTCACGAAACTTCTATATTCACTTGTGCAAGTGGAGCCAAGGAAATAGATAAACTCAAATACCGCAGTGCAAAAACTGTCAACGTTTTCACTATACGCAGAAAACTGCCAGCTCCCTAACCGGTGCGTAAAATGCAGCGGCAGCCATCACTAGAAAAACTTGCACAAAATCAAATGAAGACAGTGCGATCTGTGTTAATTGTGGGGAAAACCACCCAGCAAACTACAGGGACTGTGAATACTTTAAAAAAATTAGTCAGAGCCCGACAAACCTGGCCACGTTTAATGTCAACGAACAACAGACAGACGGTACCAGCTACCCCCACTCACAACACCGCCCTCATCCAATAAGGTATGCCTCATACGCAGAATGCGCCAAGAAAGCAGACCCAGCCGCTAATATGACTACAAGCGATGTCATCAACATTATACATGTTATAATCAAACTCGTCGTTGATGCAGTGAAACCTCATCTGCCTCAAATCATTAATGAGTTTAGGAAATTATTTCTTAACAATGAACCGCAACAACCTTACACAAACATCCCATCCAACTGGAACCGCGCCAAATTTTCGATAAACAATTATGCTAAATTGAAATGCCAATTGAATAAAAACAACAGAACGAATTAAAAATATTTCTATATGAGCACGCAGTAAATATCGCTTGTATCTCCGAGACACACCTGAAAAAAGAGAATAAACTCTCTATACCGGGATATGCTGTGATCAGAAGCGACCGCAACCCACAGAGGAGGGGTTGCTATTCTTGTGCAAAAGAACCTCATACATGGAGAGCTCAGCATACCACTCTTAGCCAACCTGGAAGCATGCGGAATAATTCTCCACACTCAACTGAAAGTGAATATTTTCGCAGTTTACAAAGTCCCAAATAAAAGGCTGATCGAAACGGACCTCGGTCCTTTTGTCTCCTAGTTGGAGATTTGGGGGTGCGTGCAAGATAACTCCAATGAACGTCGATTACTACGTTACTCCGATCAAAATACCTTCGATATCTTCGCCCCGCCGCCGGAACCTACTTTTTCCAGTCCTAGTAGAACCCCAGACATTTTGGATGTACTGATCTCCAAGGATACCCATTTCTCAATCTTCACCACAAATGTATGTGAGCTTGTGAGCTAAGCGCACACGCCGTGTCTAATTTCATTCAATGCACCCGTACAAGTTCAAGCACGAAATTAACTAATTAAGGGAAAAATAATTTGGCCATTATTTCAAAGGCACATAGTCGAGCACGTTACCATAACCAAGCACCATACCCAGGAGGAAATCGATGATGCAGACTTCGTTAGATTATTAAGGACGCAGTTACCCGCGCAACAATTTTTCCGCCGGAAAGAAGACCATTCAACCCGATTATACCATCCCGTATAATCCATTATACCATCCCGTATACCATCTGGGCTGCTTAGTCTCATTAAACAAAAAACGCAATAAGACGTCAATGGCAAAGATTCAGAATACCTGCATTAAAGCGAGAGTTAAACCAGTTACAACGTCGTGTTGAAGACGCCCTCGACAAGCATCGTCATGCCTCGTACCAAAAATATGTCGAAGATATCCAGACGGGACATTATGGAAAGCCACGGAAGGTTATTCCCCCAATAAAAAGCGATGGCACGTTTATATCGTCTGACGAAGAAAATAGCATGGCAGAACGGAAAATGCATCCTCGGTCCAAGTGACGTACATTCAGATTTAGACAGTGTCATTACGGACTTTCACGCCAGCCCGATTCACACAGCTGAAGGGGCACTGCCCTACATCACACCCAAGGAGCTGAAGATACACGTCCTCGAACTAAAAAACAAAAAAAGTCCTGACTCGGACGGTATCCTCCTAGAAGGAGGATTCCTAGGTTTTCCTAGAAAAGGGATTATGAAACTGCTAAGTATTTTAAACAGTTGCTTACGCTTCACGCACTTTCCAAAAGAATGGAAATTGGCAGAAATAATCGTAATCCCGAAACCGAGGAAAGACAACTCATGTGTAACTAACAATCGCCCTATCAGCCTGTAACCTATCTTTGGAAAGATTTTCGAAAAATGTCTCAAAACAAGACTAATGCCATTATACAATGATTTAGCCCCAAAACACCAATTTGGATTCACGGAACACTCCACGCTTCACCAAGTGTACAGAATTGCAAACTGCATAAGACCCCTTTTACACGAGTAAGCTTTTTGATCAAAGTAGCCATTTTGAAGAAAATTGACAGATGTTCCCTGCTTCAAACCGTCTGTTTGTGATCAGATTGAACATATTTTTGAACAAAAAACTTACTCGTGTAAAACGGGCCTAATAAAAGGGTACGTACAAAAGTAACACACCGTGTGCGTTCTACTAGACCTTCGACAACGTGTGCCATGTTGGGTTTCTATATAAACTAAAACGCGAAGAATACCAAAGTGCCTACTGGGCTGCTCAGAATCCTTCTTGAATGACCGGAAGTTTTATGTAAGAATAAATAGTTTTCCAAGTCTGTCTTAAGAGAAATGATGTCGGGAACACCACAGGGTTCTGTCCTCTCTCCAACCCTGTTTAATATTTATGTCAGCGATATACCCTCCTCAGCAAACGTTGAGCTCGCAAGCTACGCCTTCGACACTACGGCTTTTTCAACTCATACTGACATAAACGAGGCAAGGGTCGCAGTTAAAAAAGAAATGAATGAGATCAGCTGTTTCTTCGAGCGTTGGAAAATTGAGTCAGTTTGACTATTTTTATGCCTCGAATCGTCAGTTAATTCAGCCATCCTGGCTGAATCCTGCACCACCTGAAGCTGTAATTTACAGAATACTGGATTGGTGGAGGTTTAAAATTACGGACAATTTTTAAAATACCACTGATTTACCCAAGTGGCAAGGAATTCGGGACAAAAAATTATTTCAATAATAATAATATGACCTTCAATTTATCGAAAAATTGAAAATGAAAAGGGGTAGCGAATGGATAGGTGGAGGACATCGCGGAAGTGGTGAAGAACGGAAGGCGATAACATCCTTTTCTAAAAATCATCCTGTTAAACTAAATCGTCGTATGAAAAATATTACTTCTTGGATGGCTGAGGGATCTGTATACAGTTATGAATGAATTGAGCCCTTTCCGACCGCCAGCTGCCTGAGCGAAATTTTTCTTCGTATCCGTAAAAGTGCCCAAGTGAGTGGATTAGAGAAGAGTTCCAAATTAATATTATTCCGAGAAGCACTTTGTGTTATTTCCTTGTGGCTGATTATCCCCTCCTCCCCATCAACAATCCGAACCTATTGCTTTGAAAACTGACACAAATTCCACGCCATTAAGTTCTTACCATCCACTTTTCTTGGAAAAGAACTAATTTTTCAAGGCAGCAAGAGTATTAGAATCTTCCGGGATTATCTTCAGACCTAACCCCGGCGGAAAAGTCACCGAAAATCTAAGAACTTTTAAAATGTCAAGGATTCCCTTCGGAGAGCAATATGAATCTAAAATTCTTCAGCGCAAAAAGTCTTGAGAGCCATATTGTCGTCCCACGTGTGGGGGGCGGAACCTCTTAGATCGCCCGATTTACACCTCATTACTCACTCTTTCTTTCTATGACTTCGTAAGCCTATTGGGATCATGAAAACAAGTAATAACGTGCGTTAATGTAGCTTTAATCATCCGATTCCTACAGCTTTAATTAATTCTGTTTAGTCAAAACGGCGATATCGATGAACGCCGTGATTTTCATCAAAATTATTCTGTTTTTAATCCCATCTTCCCTATTGCGCAGTACATTCAACCCAAATAAAAGAATTTATGTTGTAGTAGTTCAGTGATCTATTTTTTATAGTCGTATCTTAAAACGAGCGTTGAGCTTCGCTGAGAACTTGTTTTTTTCCTCCCGGTGTTCTTTAGTTTTGTTACACGGCAGCATTTTTTGATTTTGATTTTGAAATACCCATGTATTTTTGAAAGAGTTTTAAAAGAGAACAGTAAAGAAGAAAATGCCGCAACTATTAAAACAGATGAGTGTAATTAGATCCCAGATATTATAAAATCTATTTTTATTGCGTATTTTGTTTACAAACTGTGTAATTTACCTTTATTTAGGTCCATCATTTATTTCGTTCTTCAAAAAATAGAATTTAAACGATAAGCAATTAGAGAAAATTACATTCAGTTTCATAACAGTATTTGAACCGTCAGTCACAATCGTATAGTATACACGACAGTAAGCACATAACAAATGAATCGTTTTTCTTTCAACGAAGAATGACAATTTTCAATGCATTTCATATTCGGAGTACGCACTTCCTTCACGATCTGCAGTGGCATAAATAAGAAACGAGTGCGACCTTGCCAAGTAATAACCAACAAGAAGCATCAATACTAAAATTAAAACATCGTAATGCATTTCCCCCCAACCCCACCCTTTGTTTCAAAATCACAGTCGTCAATAAGGAACTGTTTTACCGTAATTAATAAAAGGAAAGATTTTTCTTTAACGAGCCTCGAAGGCCAATGAAGGTGAAAGAAACTGGCCTACTGGATAGTTGCCACGATGAAAAGAAAAGTGTTTTTAATAGAGCGTTTTCTGGAAAGCTTGCCGTCAATTTCTATAGTTCAACCGTTGTTGCCACAGTTTCAGTCGTTGGTGCTTGGAAAGGGGCGAGGATGGGAGGCGACAATTCCTCCCAGCGTGTAAAAAAAACAATCTGGACAGTTGTCAACAGTTGCCAAATTCAAGACGATCTAACCAAAAGCGCGTTTCATTTCAAGTCACTGATGGGTCTGCGAAATAATTAACGCTTTCTCTAGTTTTGCTCTGTCTTGACAGGTCAAGTTTTTCTCGTCTCTTTTATATGGTCAAAAGAAATTGCTTTAAAAATAGAACCAGAGAAACTATTGGAATGCCAATAGTTTTATAAAGGCACAGAAAAAGGAATAGAATGGGGGGGGGGGGTTAAATGAAAGGGAAGCCTTGCCTGATTAAAAATTGAAAAGAAAATGCAAACTAAGGTTCTGGTAAAACTCTTTACAATTTACTCGTATAAAAATCTCGTATTTCAACCATAACCAACCTTAACCACAAGACAAAGGCGACTGCTGTATCAACACGAGCGTTCCAAACGTTTCAACAATATTTAAACTGGGTGATAGTGTTGATGTGGATGTGGGCGTTGGTGTGTGTGACTAACCGTTTCTTAGTTTATTTATACAGTCATTTTTCAAACGATTGGTGAACGCAGCTGTGGAGGGTGAGAAATCTGGTTTAAACTAAATTCATAAATATTCGTATAATATTCGGCTAGACGGTTGTCAGTCGTAACTTTAAAACAATTATATATTTCGTGAATACGCTGGTCAAAGCGAAAGACTTTTCCTTGAATCAATAATGAGTGATTACTTACAAATTGAACGAATGATTTATCTATCAATCGCTTTTAAAAGGTGATTTTTAGAAATTGTTCGTTAATTCGTATAAAAAATCCGTCTTTGCCACATGAGTTGCCTTTCCCGCATATTAGGTGTTAGCTTTATTAGTACTATGGGCGTTTCCACGTGATAATCACCAAAATGCTGAAACGTCAACCCGGTCTGAAATAACTTTTCGGGCTGATAGTTGATGACCCAACTGATTTTCCCTATTATTTTAGAATTAAATGAGATCATACAAGTGTTTCAATACTCTCGTTTAGAAGAGAAAAAGAGGAGCCCCTATAATAGTTGATGAAATTAAGGGAAAACAAACAAAACAATCGCAGAAGACGGGACGATAGTTTTGGAACTGTCTAGATTTCAGTTTCGAGTTCAAAACCATTCATAATTGCCACGGTAAAGGGTAATTATATACCCAATCAATAGATCTTAAATGTTCTCGGGGACAAAGAAGTACATCGAGAGAGAGAGAGAGAGTGAGTGATTGAGTGAGAGAGAGAGTGAGAGCTTGAGTGAGGTTTAAAAGAAATGGACAATACACGGACTCCCCTCACGAATTCAATTCCCTTTTCTATAACTTTTTTTCTGTCCGTTCTCCGCTTCATCTGGATCGAAATTAATTTGGCTAAAATGTTTGATACATTTGATGACTGAACTCTTGTACCCTTGGAGCATGTTACGCAATATATGAAGACTGACATTTAAACTTCCACCGTTCTTTTACTCATATACGCCGGACAAACAGGCGCAGCAATGGATATTATTTATTACTATTGTCCCGTGTCCGTCATATTCTTTTATCTATTGCACTGGTATAAGCATTTCAAGCGATTGGTTTCATTGAAATTACATTATTGCATTTATGTGTAAGGAATACCTATTCAATCAAATGATCGTGGATATTTTTTTCTCGAGCCTAGATATTCCTATACATATATACGAGTACATAAAGCTTATATACTTATAAAGAATTTCCCCCTCGAGTAGGAGTAAGCTCACAAGCGGATATTTACCACTTCTTGCTTGGACATTTGAGAATCCCGAATAGGATTATCGGAAAATAAAGGTGTGGTAACAATAAATACCACACGGATAGTCGGAATCAAGGGCGGATCTGGGATATCTCTCTGGGGGGGGGGGGAATAGAAACCCCTCCTCGCGAGAAAGGCTCAGGGGCTATACTTTTTCCGGTCCAGGCAATATCGGTGTCTAATTACCTGCAGCTTTTATGGGCATTCAATTTTTCTAGGACGGTTACGAAGCAACAATAAACAGCACCTGCAGTGGATAATCTGCCATCTCGGCCAAAGGGTTAAGCTGTGTCCACACTGGTAAAAAATTCAGTTATATGTATAACAACGTTATAGTTACAAAATCTTATGGGAAAAAGTTATTTAACTTCCTGTTTTATAACAATTTTGTCTGTTATTCATAAATTCATAACGAGTTATAAGCTACCCGACTCGTGTCGGTAAAGATCGAAGAAACGTATAACATTCTGAATAAATCATGGTGAAGTGCAGGGTGGTCCAGATTTGACGTTCAATAACTGTTTAAACTTCAATTCTGAATAAACTTCTTTTGAAACTGTATACACGCCAGGCATTTTTGCACACCAAGAAGTGTGCCTCGCCCGGCCCGTCTGAATGGGAGTAGGAATGCTCGCAATTGACTCCATTTGGAGTAAAGAGGGACTTCGTGTGTGAGAAGATTCAATCGCCATGGAGTAGACAAAGACCATGACGTCTCTATTAAATGAATTGTACCGGATCATCGGGTCCTATGGGACGCCAAGTCCGGGGACAGCATGACTTCCTCCACGCTTGAAGACATTTTATGACTACATTCATCCTTCGATATGTTTTTGCAACTTGTTACAACTAGTTGTTCAACAAAGTTATATAACAAGTTAGTTATATAACAGAATTTTGTTACTAGTGTGGACGCAGCTGTTTCTGGTTTCTGGCGCAATAGAGCGACCTCCTGGGTTTGGGGAGGGGTCCCAGTGAACTTTCCAGAGCTCTATATACGGAGTTCTTGTAAGTCAAGTCCATGTCTCTTTGGTATCCCAAACATAGTGCGAAAAATCTCAACGAGGCTCTGAACCCTATACTGCAACTCTTTAAAATTAGATTTTGGATTCCGAGTGATGTGGTTTTCGAGATGAATACCAAGACCAAGACGGTCTTGGTCTTGCAGTGAAATCTTGAGGTCTTGAAATCACAGACTTTATCGTTTATAGACCGCGTAAAGTCAATTAATCATTTTAAAGCTGCGAATAGCCAGTTTGGTCATGTTTTGGGCCCAGATAGTCGCAGTTTTGCCATTTTTAGTTGGCGAATCGTGAGTTGCGTCATCTGTCAAAGCACTGGGAATGGTCAGATTGACCATTTTAGGGTGTGAAGAGCCCTAAGTTTGGCTATTTAAAAGGCGCAAATAATCCGTTATGCCATTTTTAAGATGAGAGTAGTCCGTCAAGCTACTCTCAGGGCAAAAATGACGAATTTGCCAAAATTAGCTGTACAACTTATCAGCATAGCGTGAATCGTAAGTTTTGCCTCTTTAGAGCATGGATAGTCAGTTTAGCCTTTTTAGGGGCGCATAAAGTCACTTTGGCCAATTTTGGGGGACTGAATGGCGAGTTGGACTATTTTCAGAGTACGAATTAGTCATGTTTAGGGTCCGTGCGGTTTGCCTTGGCGATTTTTAAGGCGTGAATCGTCAGTTTTACCATATTATGGTTATAGTTTATCCATAATAGCCATTTGGAGGCACAAATAGTCAGTTTGCAGGAGTGATCATTAGTCCAATTTTTTAGCGTTAATCACCAGTTAGCCATTTTTAGGGCATAAGGCCCAGTGCACACTTGCGTTTTTCCAAGCTGCGGCGCCGCGGCGGCACCGCTCTGGCGGTCTGTATTGTCTTAAAATACCTTAGTTGCTATGAAGCAATGCACACATGCGGTTTTTTCTAGTCGCGGCACCGCTTTCTCGATTGAAGCTCTTTAAATTTTTCAGAAATGAATTGGCGTTGGTATGGCCAAAGCTATATATCTTGGGATATATTAGTCCTTATAATATTGTCAATTAGTAAGTGATTAGGACCTTTGTTCGGGTCAAAAGTGGTTTAAAAGGTACAAAGCTTCATTAGAGCTACACACTTCGTGTGTTAAAAGAGGCCTCTGTTGCATTTTTCAATGATATGTATTAATGTTGCTAGGCAAAATGTGCCGCAAATCAACCGCCGCCGCTTAAAAAAACGCAAGTGTGCACCGGGCCTAAATTGTCAGTTTAGCTATTTTTACTGTGTGATTGGTCAGTTCACCATTTCAAGACCGAATAATCAGTTTTGAGTTTGGCTATTTGAAGGGCGCAAATTGTCAGCGGAGCAATTTTTAGGGCGTTGAATAGTCAATTGGAAAATTTTCAGGAGATATGGTGCGAACGTCACGAACATCAAAATTCGCTTTATCAAAAACCAACTTCCAAGTGTTTCGTCTTCTTGGTTGAGGTTTGGCTTCTTGGAGTAGGCATCAATTTAGCGGGGGTCATGAATAGTCAGAACAGCAAAATTTGCATTTTTAAAGAGAGCAACTCGCTAAATTTGGTTAAACTGGAACTTCCCCCAGCAAAATTTGGTTAGTTTAAAGGTTATTCGAACCCGCAAAAAGCGTTAAAAACCTTTTTTTGTAGAAGCATACTCTAAACATTCTTAAGCGATCAGCAAGAGACAGTATTCAGCCCTCGGGGAGGACACGGACGTTAGCATGACCCACGGAATTAGGACATCTATAAGAGCCAAATCCGCGAAATGTTCTTTATAACGTAGCCAAACCCCTGACATTGGTGTTTTTAGGCACTGGATTCGAAGGATGCCGGACCCCGAAATCCGTTTTTTAGGAGCCAAACCCGAGAAATGGGGAACTTGCACATTTTTCAAGCACGGGTGTTTCTTGAAGAGGGCTCTTCCACAAGGCTATTGCTCACATTAAACATTGAAATCAATTAAGGATTTTTTTAAAGCGAATTTTCAAACATTTTGAGTGGGGGTTTGATTACGACAAAGGTTATTCAATGAAATGGATGGTGTGGAAAGAGGGGGGTAAGAAGCATTTTCAGGGGGACATTTTTCTTGTTATTAGTAAACAAAAAATGTTAAGTTCCCTCAGATGCTTCACAAGTGACCATTGACGTCATTTCTCCTCGCACCATCCACCCCTTCTTGAAGAACGTTGAAGTTTATTTAAAAATCACCAAATGCACCAATCGGGCGGCAAACACCGTTGATATCCTTCTGTCCATGTGCCAATTCACCGGTTTACTTTTCTCCCAAACCGGGCATTCATGCAAGTTGTGTTTCTCAAAGAGCGAAACTCGCTGAATCTATACATTTCTCCCTGAAAGAAGCCAACCCTAACTAGAAGTCGATAGCATGACCCAAGAGGCCGTATAAAAAGCCAAATCCGTGAAGTTTCATCCATAGAAGGGCCAAACACCGAAATTAGCGTTTTGAGGGTTGGTTAGAATGCAAATCCCCCGAAATCCGGGCAAAGACGTGAAATTAGATTTTTTAAGGCCCGAATCAGTGAAATTGTCTTTTGAAGAGCAAAACCCGTGAAATTTTGTTTGTTTTTTGTTTTTGAGGCACCGAATCAGCGGAATTTCGTCCACGAAACAGCCAAAACCACGAAATTGGAATTTTAGGGCATAAACCCGTGAAATTGTTAGCGTTTTCATTTGCAAAAATTCTGTTACGGATTAGTTCATTTCCTCCCGTTCTCCTTTGACATTTCAGAGAGGTCGGGTGAAAATGAATTGCTCTGAAGCAGAATTTTATACAAATGGAAAACCTTGCACAAAAACCTGCCTTAGAGCCGTTCATTTCCGTCATTTAAGAGGAATGGTCCAAATCATGAAAATCTTCTTCATTAAGATTAGGGAGTTATTGCATAACCGTCCGACGGTTAACGTTAACGGTTATGTGACGTCATGATAAGCGTAAAATTCAAATCTTGAGTTTAAGCGTTAATTACAAACTTAAAGACCAGTATGAGGAGGTGTTTTATTAATTTGTTTGAAGCAATTAAGTGCATCTATGCCCCGCTAAACAAACGGCTACGCTTGCGTGACGTCACATAACCGTTAACGTTAACCGTCAGACGGTTACGCAATGACTCCCTATAATGTATTATGAACGGGTTTAAGCGATTTTGTATGCAAACACTGTATTTCAATTACGTTTAAACTATTTATAGTGCGCAATAATCTGAGTTTGGGGATCGTAAAAAACATACGTCGTAGTCGCAGGCCCACCCCTCCACCAAGTCGGTATTATTTGAGGATCAAACGTCTTCTCAACGGACGAGGCTTCAAAAAAAAGCTATTTTCAAAATCTCTTTTGTCATTTAAGGGGATCGGTCCAAATCATCTCAACATTTCCTGCTTTAGACGATAGCAGAAGGCACAACTTATCCCATAAGAGTTAAGGCCGAGTTCTATAATGAGTAGAGAGACCCGCAGTGATTGAGAGAGAAAGACACCACGAGAATGATTGGCTTCGTTTTACGAGCTTTTAATGACAATGAAAATCAGTGATGGAACTTTTCATTAGCCTAATGAAAAAACCTTAATAAGTTTGATCTTAGAGGTAAACTTCGAATAAACAACAACAAAAAAGTGATGAAAGATAAACACGCAAAAAAAAAATCGAAAGCGTTACAATACGATACAGGCTCTTGCGGCTTTTGGACTATTTTTTTTGCTTTCGTTAGATAGTTAAAAAGAAACAAAAAACAAGATGGAAACTAACGGCCACAAACAAAATTGAGCGCGAGGGCACACAATGATTGGGGTATCAATGCGGGTACACTTCTTGTTTTTTCTCTTCATCACCAACCATTGGAATATTCCAATAATCTATTTCAAATCTTCTTATTTATACCCACGTTTCAGAAATGAATGAACCTAAAAATCATGTATGTGTAAAGCCAAAAATTGCAACCCTTTTCCAAATTGTTATTTGTTTTATATTATGTATCTATGAAATTTGGCCGACTTCCAATGTTTCCTATCCTACAAACGCTCACTTTAGAAGCTAGGAAAGTACGACTTAAATAGAAAAGAATCTGAGTGAAATAGCCCATTCGCTCGTCTTCAAAATGAAAATAAAAGTCAAAATAAGCGGTAAACCGGCTGCATATAGCCGAATGAATTAGCCTAAATGACCTTCAAAAGAAGGGACTCTCCGCACTTAGCATCACGTGAGTTTTAGTCCAATAATTGAAACACAAACAGAATGCCTTGCCAATGAGAAAATAGAATGATGAAAGACGAGGCTATAATTAATCAATTTAATAGTATTGAAAACTTGTGAAGGAGTTAAGAGTTCTAAGGCAGAGAACTGTGTGTGTGTGGGGGGGGGGGTTAGTGGCGACTGAAGTGCGACTCCTCCAGTCATTCGTTCATTTCTTCACTCAATATGTCATGAAAATCAAACATTCGATCAAAATTTCAAACCAGGATCAAATAAAAAGGGGAAAATAAATCGTCCATTGTTGACACAATTGGGATGGTGACATCAGCGGTGAATATTTTATTATTTCGAAGGACAGGAAATATACGGCTAACTTGGCCACCTGCCGGTCTCCTGCAAATATTGTTTGTATTTCAAGAATAGGTATAGGATGAATGAGGTAAGATTCAGTTGCACCGTAACAGTAAGAGTTAACAGTTACAGAGTGCAGCTTGTCTGTCTTCACAAGGATAAGACACCAGAGGAACGATAATATAAAAGATTAACGCGACAAATTAATTTGAATAACCCTAATGAGGAAGTTTCACAGGTCGAGACTTTGGGGAAAATGTATTTTTTTATGATGGAGTATGCTAAAATAGAGCTATGTCGTTTTCCGTTCGTCAAAAACTGCTTCCATTAATTTTTAATTTGACGTTTGCAGTTACGGGCTGCTCCCCCGGCCCCCTCGCCGGCATACAATGTCATCAATGCTGCTCCCCACTTCACCGCACTGAAGGCGGCTCGGTTGCAATTATTTCCATTATCTTCAGTTTATTTTATTGACCCGGGACATTTATTATAAGACTCAAGGGGAAAAAAGAAAGACTTTTAAAATAAAAAAAAATCGTGAATTCAAGGTGAATCACGTCTTAAATATGTATTTCTTTAACGGTAACCCTTTTGAAATGGAAACTTCAGCGGCTTCTCGTTTGAGCGCCACGTTGTTCATGTTTGGAGGGAAACTGTTGGAAGTTTGTAATAATTTAGCCAATTCGAAAATCGGGAAGACAAACGTTTTATTTTGTTTTCTCCCAATGTCTTCCTCTGTGGCCAGGACAGGAACGCCATGGAAGAAGAAAAGAAAGCTCTCGAGAGAAAGAAAAGAACTCGATGCGTACTTCGACGTACTTTCATGAAGATGTACGACCGACTGATGACTCTCCTAGAGGACGCCGACGACGTTACTTCTATCGAAGCAGAATACAACCACAGGGAACCCGCGAGAATGGGTTCAGTTTTTGGCTCAATTCCAGAAAATTGACGAGGACGAGTCCCTCGATGAGTCGGACAAGTTCCAATATATTTGATACAAGCGACAGTCCCGGGATCCAAAGCTCGAGAATTAGTGAAGGCCTACCCACGACTATCCAAACAAAATTACCCTAAGGCTCTTAAAACCTTTAAAGACAGATTTGGCAGGGAAGAACTAGTCATCGAACTCTACTTTCGTGACTTTTGATAACTTTGGTCATTGCGAACATTCGTGATCAGTCGTCAAAGACCCTTTCCGCTTTGTATGTTAAACTCGAAGCCCAATAAGGCGCCCTTGAATCTGCGCCATTGACTATGTTGTACCCCTTAGTTGAGTCATGCTTGCCGGTAGAGCTTCTCTACGAACGTGGCACCGAAAACAAACAGACGACCAAGATGAGGCGCTGTCTAGGTCTGCTGAGGAGCGACTGAGTAGCCTAAGACGTTTTATTAAAGGTGCAATCCAACGAGAAGAGCATGTCGAGATAGCTTTGGCAGGTTTTGGTTGGAAGGAAGAGGGTGAAAGGAAGCGACGCAGTCTAGAAAAGGATGAATCACGCGTTCCCACTGCTATGGGTCTCTTATCGACTAAAACTGACCCGAAATTGTGTATCTTGTGTGGTCAATCGTCACATCCCACTCCACAATGCCCGAAAGCCGTGGGCTATGACTTTGTCTGAGCGTTGTCGCTTACTCGGAGAGAAGAAATGCTGTTTCGTTTGTCTTTTGCACGGCCATTTTAGATTAAGGTGCAAAGCCAAATTCAAATGCACTGGCTGATGTGGAGGTCGGCATTATCGCATAGTTTGCCGTCGTCTTCAACTGACAATTCGGAGAAACGGGTGGACGCGAATACTGCCTCATGTGACCAAACCCTTATACTAGCTTACAGTTGCCTGGCAGAATCGTTCTTCAGACGTTAAGTGTCTCACAGGTCGGTAAATCAGGGGTAAAATAATTCGAGCGTTCGACCAACCGATTATTAGTCAGAGTGTTCCACCGTTGTTAACTGAACCCCTTCGCCCTGAATTCATTTCAGCAGGCATCGTGAATTACGATATTAATCCTGGACCGATTGAACTACTAATCGAACCTGACATCATCGCCAAACTCCTCACTGGTCGTGTGGTTTCTGCACAAAATGGCCCTGCGGCCATTTGCGATGGACATTGATGGGTAAGACGCCACCCGATCCCAAGTCTAATGAGATTAACAAAATCGTATCACTGAACTTACTTTATTCATGCAAAATCGGGTCCAGGAAATTCGACGTCTGACCTCAGGCTCTGATTGGAGACATGCTAAGAAGGAAAATAACACCGCTGATCTTTCCTCTCGAGGCTTCAATGGTAAGGAGCTTTCCAATTCGAAATGGTGGGAGGGTCCCCCTTGGTTGCATTTTCATCGACAGAAATGGCCTACCGACGATGGACCCCCCAAAGAATTTATCAGTCGGTTTCTCACCACCAGTTATCAGCGTTTCGACGCATTGTTCATCTCATCGGATGGGTTTGACGTTTCTTAAAGAATTGCAGAAGATCCCTCAAGTCAGAACAAGGGGAACTGTCTGCAGACGAAATTCAAGAGGCAGAAGATGCTCTATGGCGCATGATACAACGTGAGGTCTTCAGAAACGCAGAGCAGTCACAAAAATTCGAAGGACTCCGACCCTTACTGGATGAAAACGGGGTTCTGAGAGTGCGTAATCTTATATCTCGACGCGATGACACCAGAAACTTCCGACATCCTATACTTCTCCCTGGACGACACGTGGTGGTGAAGAGAATGATCCGAGAACTTCATCTGAACCCCTATCACGCTGGGGTCACGACGCTGTTGACCATCCTTCGAGAACGTTTTTGGATAGTTGGGGGACGTCAGTCAGCACACACTGCGTCGACGTTACCGCTACAGGTTGCGCTTGAAGACCGACTTGCAGAGTCACGATTTCGGACAGAATATCTCAGTACGCTAGCTAGCGTGTGCAGCTCCTCCCCAGTCCGGATGGAGTCGTCCGCACCGTACTTTTAAAAACCTCCCACGGTGAGTTAGTCCGTCCGGTGCAGAGAGTACATCGGTTGGAGTTGGACTAGTCACCCATTGAAGGGCTCAGGCCCTCTGAGAAGCTCGAGGATTTCCTATTGTAAAGGTTGTAGAGGTTGTAGAGGTCGAGGATTTCCTGCCTCATCCACCACTAGAACAGGATGAAGAATGCCCGTCAGAAGAGGATACTCCGATCTCATTACGCTCGGTTAACGTAACCGGGAACCGGAGGACGTCTTTAGGACGACAAGTGCGCCGTACGGTCAGGCTCGATTCCTTTGGGATTTGATAATTGTAATTTAATTAATAAATTAATTAAACTGATGTTATCCGGATGACGATGGAAGGGCATAGCCCAACACGATTCGAGTTTCAAGAAAAAATGGCTCCCGGCGGGATTCGAACCCGCAACCTCTGGATTACCAGTCCAGCACGCTGCCAATTGCGCCACAGAGACGCCCCTTTGGGAGTCGTACTCCGAGGGATAAGCTATAAGCCGAACCCCACCCAGGCCCATTGTTTCTCGAAACTCTAGGCGTTTCTCCTTATCGGTAAACCACGCCCACGCCGCATATTCTCCGTGGCGCAATTGGCAGTGTGCTGGACTGGTAATCCGGAGGTTGTGGGTTCAAATGTAGGGGGTTTTTCTCGAAACTCGAATCGTGTAGGGCTATGCCCTTCCATCGTCGTCCGGATAACATCAGTTTAATTAATTTATTAATTAAAAATACCGACGACAGAAATATTCATCATATCCATCTAACAACATCTAGATAAGATAAAATTGCCTGCAACACGTCCTTGCGTTCGGCCAATCATGTTACGTTTGGATAAAAATTAGCACTCGCACTAGGTCATTCGACCTCTGTTTACGTTTTTAACTAGAATGCCTAATACACAAAACTTTTGACGTGAGAAGATAAGAACGAACGAAGAGAACCTCCAACTTTAATCAAATATTATGAAACTGAATGGACTCTGAAAAAATTTAACTTCTTTTTGTTTTTAATGATAAACTTTAGCTTGACTAATAATCATGTTGCACCATCCAGTGAAGTGAAGCAGGTAACTGTGCCTCATGTCGAGTGACACAAATTATAGTAAGACAAGGGCAGAGTACGCATTCGTGACGTCACGCGGGAACCCAAATTTCCTATTTTTATTAATTAAAAAAAATGTTTCTAGCACGTTTTAATTTTTTTACACGTTTTTATATTCATATATCTGTCGTATCCATGTCGAGTAATTGTCCATCTCACGAAATGGATGTCCATTTCACGAAGTGTCTCCACTTGCCGTAACTTCAAAAAATTACTACATCTGGACAAAAAAATTGTCCATTTCTTGAAAAGGAAATCGTGTTTGTCCAGTTGCTGAAATCAAGCTTCAATACTGCAAGTGGATGCAACAACGTTATCCTTTTTGTGAAATGGATGAGTGAGGAATCTCAAGTGCTGAAACAATTTTTTTTTATTTAAAAAGGTTATTTTACTGAGCACTCAAAAACCCGCTAAAAAATGACGTTGTGCATCCACTTGCAGTAAGAAAGCTTAATTTCAACAACTGGACAAACGCGATTTCCCTTTCAAGAAATGGACATTTTTTTTGTCCAGGTGACGGAATTTTTTGAAATTACGGAATGTGGAGCCACTTCGTGAAACGGACATCCATTTCATGAAGTGGACAATTTCGCCAAGTGGATGCGACATATCTATGTGTTCGACCAGAAAAAAATACTTTTGAAAAATGTGAAACTTCCTCATAGCCAAGTTTTAATTATTGCAGAATTTGTTGCAATGTTAAACTTGACCTCTGTACGTAAGCATTAACCCGTTGTCTATGGATACTACTTAACTCCCCCTTCAAATCGGAGATCACTGCATAAATTAATCCCACATTAAGAACCCATGGAGATCGTTGGGAACGAAATAAAATTGCTCTGTAGATTGCGTTTACAAAAGTAAAATACAACTTTCTCTTTACTTACACGTCGACGGAGTGCATTTTGCAGGTTTTGGACTTCACTATAATAGACTGGAAACGGCAAGTTGCTCATGATGGGCAGGAGCAAGCCGGCTCTTTTATATGTAGCTCGGAGTCTTCCATTGGACAAAATAAATACTTTTTATTTTCCACGAGATATTTGCCTTATTCACGTTCTCAAACAAAACGCCGGCGTTATCAAAATTTTACCAAGAAAAAAATATTAAAAAATCAGTTTTGACGTGATTCCCTCATACTCCAGGGCTGTTTATGCCTTTGAATTGCTTTGTGACAAAAAATTACAACTGTCATACTGGCTACTATAACTAGCAAGGGAATGTCCCGCGTTTTCGGAATTAAGGAGGCATTCCCGAAATAACGAAAAATTGACGGAACTCTTATTCAATGCCAAAACGTTTTATTGTCATTTTCCCCTGGAAAGACAATGGAGACCGTATATTCACTCTAACTAACTACATCGCGATTCAAGTTCCAACTCCAACAACGAGGGGCTATTGTTTTTAAAGAACTTTTTTTAACCATCCTGATAGAAATCAAATCTCTTCAACTTTGAAAGAACCCATTCGAGTCAATAAATTAATCGCTGCGTACAAAAGGGCAAAAATAACGACACAATGATTACAATAAGGGATGGTTTTTCAAGAACGCCTTTTAATAGCTGTATCGTTTTAAAAACGTGGAGTCTTGTCTCCAGGCGTTCACTGAAAGGAAATTGATGTGGTTATCATTTTCGACTTGTTATTTTTCCAGCAAGCGCACTCAAGCAAAGACCCACATTAGGACATGGACATGTAGGAACGGCGTTATGTGCTTCTACTCCACCAACAGTTTTATATTATTTACACGTAGACTCGTCTCATTGTTAGAGGTACTTAAAAAATAATAGCGTTTTTAAGCAACCAGGCTTTGGCTGCACAACTAAAAAAAAAAAAAAAGTGTCCTTCAATCAGGAAAATATAAAAATGAGTTCCTACAATTCCCTTCCTTCCCAAACCAAACTCGCAAGGCTCATCGTAATTTTAATGCGAGATTCAACGTTACAAAAATAACAGCGCTCAGTTAACTTACATTTGTTCAACTCGACGCCTCATCGTATTTCCTACCATTGTGAAAACCGTCAACTCGTGCACTAAAATGAATTAAGAAAAAAGTTCTGATCGTAAAAGAAAACACATCTATTGGTAAACATTTGAGAATCAATTTTCATCCCGCTCTCCTTCATTGAACAAAAACGAAAAAAAACAAAAAACAAGGTTTCTAGGTGGGAGAGTAAACTGTATTTAGGTTTTAGGGGTCCCTATGTACAGTCTCTGCAACGTTAATTTTTCTTGTTTGTTATGAAATCTCAACGCGCAAATAGTGCCTTATAGTTTACGTCACGTGGGAACGAACACATCATACCATGTTGAAAATAATGGAGAAGGAGGGGTGACAGAGTGAATATAGGGGCGGGCTAATCGTATGATCACTATCCAAAAGGTACGGGAACGATAATAAACATTCAGTTGTTTAATTATCTATAAACCGCTACAGCGCCACCACTTATTCTCCCCAATCCTCTTTGCTTCTGGTCTATTTGCATCAAGAAAACGCATCGTCATTCGTCACATACGAATGTGTGACTATTCTCGATGTGATCGGATTCAATGTTCGTTATTCAATTTGAGCTTGAAAATCCGTCTCGATTTCGGGGTTGTAATTAGAAAAGTGAAACACATGTGAGACGAGATGAGATTGACTTTGATTTATGCACACGTGCGGGCCTATTCAGTAACTCATAACGCGTGCGTTTGCAAAATTTCTCAGCTGATTTCTTTCATTTATTCATCCACCAGAATAGGCCCCATAGCTGTGAAATTCATTCTCATCTCGTCTCACACGTGATTCACTTTTCTATTACAATTTACAACCACCCTGCAGGGGTTAAAGAAGGCGATATTTTTCCGCCGTGCACAAATAATGCCAAACCTATCACACGTCGTCAATTATATTGTTGTCATTATGGGGTTGGTGGTGATTAATAACTTAATGTCGACGTGCAATATACAGCCACCCTTATGTGTCCAGGATTGCCAGGTCCGGCGTTGGAAAAAAACTGTAGGACGATTACCTGAAAACTGTAGATTCAATAGAAAACCTGTAGATTTTTGTTTCTATTCTACTGAGAAATGCTCTGAACCAAGTGAAACTCAGCAAAAATGGATGATTTGTGAGCGCTATTTCAACATACCTGAGGAACACTAAAAAACTGCCAACACACAGCACACAACGCACAACAGAACAGAACAACAGTCTACATAAAACAACAGTCTAATAAGCAATAAAACTAAACATTTTGCTCTTAAAAAACAAAATATTCAAATTCCAGATTTCGCACAGAAAAAAATGGCTTCACGGCTCAGACTGAGACAAATCGCTAATTCGCAGCTCAAATTGAGAGAAAGCACTCATTCACAGCTGGAATTGAGAAAACACCAATTCGTGGTTTGTGGGGGCGTATTCCGTGGCGTTTTTTTTTTTTTTTTTTTTTTCCGAGGGTGCGAACTCGGGTCTACCGAGAAATAAGAAACTGCCATTGCAGTCGATTTTGTAGGTGTGTTCCAGCGCGAGAGTTTACCTACCCGACCCCTTAATGTTTTTGAAATTGTTTTAAATTTATTGACGTCCTAGGTACTTAAATTTATTTTTGTTATTTTTTGTTGCACGTAACTTATTTATCAGCTATCATTATTTTGCTTGTAATTTTAATAGTTTACAACACTGAAACGGACAGAGGAGTGTGCCCATTACCCGCCGGATAATTAACAGGTATTTGTAAACAGCTGGTTGTGTTTCTACATGATTTAGTCAGACTTTAGTATTTTAGTTGAGCATGGTCACTGTGTGACCGAAACCGGTCCTGTAAAATAAAAACATTATCGCGGAGAGACAGCCTCTTGATCGTGGTTTATTGAATTCGCTATTCAACTCCGCTATACCGCTCATATATTTATTATCTATCTTTGGGATGAAATATAATCATGATTCTGGTACTAAGGGTCTCACGAAATTTAAATTTCAAAGGAGCTTTAGCTTTTAACGGGCTTTTGACCTTAAAAACATAGTTTTTCCAAGAGTGAATGAGCCAAATCCGTGAAATGGACCATTTCAATGAGGCAAACCCACAAAATTAGATTTTCAGGAAGCCCAGAACCCACAAAATTTGGTTAACAGCAAGCCGAAAACCCACGAAATTTGGGGTTTAGTTCTTCAGCGAGAAACCCTAGTGAAATTACCGTTTAAGTGGACCAAGGCCCACAAAATTGGTTCTACAGCGAGCAAATCACACAACATTTTGCGTTCTAATGAGCCAGAATCGTGAAAATGATTTGATTTGTGAACTAAGACCGCGTACAATTGTGGTTTCAAATGAGGCAATCCCGCGAAACTGGGGGGGGGGGCTCATAAAAACCCACGAAATTTTTGGGGTTTCAGCGATATTTTATTTTGTAGTGAGCCATGCCCATAATGAATCATGCAAAAATGTATTTTTCTTGAGAGAAAATACACAAAATTGTGTTTTACATTAGGCAACACCACGAAATTGGGGTTTCGGCAAAAAAAAAAAAACCACGAAATGGAGTTTTTTTGTGAGCCAGAACTGCGAAAATGGGATTTTAGCGACACAAATCCGAGATATGGTTTTCAGAGGGCGAAACCAGAGTAAATGTTTTTTAGTGAATAAGACCTGTAAAATTGGGGATTTCACAAAATCCGCGCTAAATTGGTTATCAAAAAATGGTCCAGTCATTGTCAAATACATGCCAATACGGAAAACAGGAATGTTTTCACGAAAGCATCTTCGGGACCAAAGCATGATGAATTTATGAAATTACTAGGGCTTGAAAATGTTTAGTTTTTAATTAATTTTTGTTTTGTATTTTTCATTTGTCGGTTAGCCATTCGAGGGGGCCTGTTGGTTTTTGAGTAGCCGTGATGTGAGGGACACTGAGGGACCGATATCACTTTTTAGGCTTAATTAATGGACTTTTTTAAAGGATTTTTTGGGGAGAAATGCTGCAAACCAACCGCAGTTACGCAGCTACTTTTTTATTTTACGTGTCATAATCAGTAATGATCACATTTCACATAAAACTGGGCAGGGAGAGTGATGGATAAAAAATGAGAGAGATCACAGAACGTTCTAAAAAATGTGTTAATTTTGTTGACTAAAAAACAAGTTTTAATTTTTTAACAACTTTGTATAAGCCGTTTTCATTATGACAATCAATTTTGGGATCAGCGATGGGATTAACGAGAAATTTCTAATGCGTTGAAATATCACAGTTATGTTGACCGTTTTGGAAAACAGGATAAAGAGGATATCGTTGATAATTTCTTCTTTTTTTTTTCCTTTCTGAGAAAGCTGTTTGATGTAACAATAAATTATGTATACCAGTCGATTAAACAAGACCGCGTTCATCATTGTAGCGTTAAAGAGATAACCCAGGTTGGGCTGAGCTGTTGCATGAGGAGAGGGCTGGTCCCGGAATTAATTGGTAATATTAGAATAATAAAAAAGGGCGGTTTGAACCCTTACAGTTCTATTTAGCGAAAAGAAGCGAGAATTATTATCCACAAGGATGTAGAATACAAAAAATTAATAAGTATAAGAGACATGGAGAGTCATTCATGGTTGTCCATTTTGTCAGACATCCCTCTTGAAAGTTCGAAACTTGTTTCGACTGCTCGCCAATCTCAATGAAGAAATTGAAAATTAAGTTCTTCAAGTTGGTGGGTACTGTGTGGCCAACAGGAAACGGTGACATCAGATAATAAAAACACCTGCCTTACGGCGAAGGATGATTTTCCCCCTTCTGAAGGAATGTAAGGGTTTCATTCGGTATCATTCCCTTTAGGGCGCCATAAACATTGAGGGGATCGCAGTGCTCAACCTCGTTATTTGATTTGATGAGAATAGTCGGACTTTATAGACCAAGATTTGGAGGAGGAGGGGGGGGCGGAATTAAATGTGAAAATATTCGTGTACGAAACTGGTTCCTTCCAAGGACTACGAAATTAGTAAATAATTGATCCAATTTTGTATCATGATACTTCATGGATCTACTTTACTCAGGACCTCTGAAAGGCTCTCTAGTCTCTACTCCTATCATTCTTTTCTCATTCTGGCAGTAAAGTTAGAACTATTGATTTAATTTCGGGGTGAGGGGCAGACCTTGTTTACGTGTTTCAAGGTGTAATCTAAAATTCGTGATTTCCAATACATTGGGATTTTGTATTTTAATTGTTATTGATTTTTTTCGTAAGAAAAATTGATATTTTAATTTAATGGGTAGACCTATCTAATGAGAGTAAAGAGTAATAGTTTTAAAACTATTTTAAATGAAGAACTGAAATCAGCACGCTTCCATCACGTGTCTTTTCCTACTGATTTTTTTTTGGCAAAGATCAACCCTTAACAAAGTATATACGCTATTTATAAAACCAGAGAAAATAGAAAGAAAATCAGTTGAACTGATGCAGACTGTTTCGAGTTCATGTCCTATCGGATCTATGTATTCAAGAAAAAAAGTCATACCACAGGACCACAGCGCAGAAAATTTACACAAATGGTGTAGCATCACAAAGTCTTTACTTGTAAATTTTCATTGCTTACCTACTAATTGAACGCTATAACATTTTCTAATTATTATTAGTAGTTACTCCATTTCAGTCAAACTTTAATTTCGCGTGTAGGTAGGTACTTACGTTTTTGAAATTGTAGCTGCGACAAGGTATTTCTTAAAAGACGAAAACAAAAAACCTCAGTCCGAAACCAGAATAAAACCCCTCAATTATTAATATAAATTTGCGGCGCTTTCTTGGCACAACACAGCCGATTTTTTCGTTTCGCGATCAAGCCCGCCCCTGAGAGAAGGAGTCAGGGCTTGCAGTACCTACACAACAACTGCACCAGCTTGATACCAAGCTATGAATGATATAAGCGCCCCTTTAGAGTCAGAAATACCCTGTCTTTCTCGAAGACGTCCCTCACCCCACTACCACCGGCTACTTCCTCCTTTTCTTCTTCTTGCTCCGTCTTTTCTTATTTGAAAATCCGGGGGGTCGGGAGAGGGGTCCTTCAGGATACTTGAGCCTATTTTTCGTGTTTTAGGAAAAGTGGAGACGTTAGTTCAGGGATTCTACTGTTTTTCTGCAGTATACTCCTGTATTGAGTGAAATGTGGAAAACAAGGGTTAATTAAAACGCCGGCACTCTCTCCACCGACCTCCAACCACGATAGATACGCAACGTCCTTTTATTAGAGCAGTTCGCAACCACCAGGTCAAAGATCACACCCACATTAGCTCACGATGTCGGGTGCGCAAAAAAATATAAAATAAAATAATGCAACTGGTCAATGTACGGCTTAGAGTTTATTAATAAACGATGCACGTGATAATAATGCTCTTCTTTTCAGTGCATAACATATTTGAGAAATTAAAATTATTGACCCAGTAACCTAAAACGATTACCCGACTTAGTAGGAGATCCAGTTCTAGGAATCATATCGCGGTACGACAATGAAGCGGCCAGAGGTTATTAAAAATTTAAAACACACAAAAAACAAGGCAATAATAGGAAAGAGATTGGTGAGTTTCCAGTCCGTTTATACAAACGATGATGGCACCCTATAAATTCGTCTCGTGCTTGCGATCCGCCATGGGCTGCTAAAACACGGGAAAAATTTAATTATTTAAATTGAATAAATTATTTAAATTTTATTTGAATTGCCTTGATTACTCCTGGCAAGGATCTCTCTCCTCCCCCTATTCCCACAAATCTCACTATAGAAATTGTACTTAAAGAAGATCGTTCTCTGTGATTGGAACATTGATCATGACTGAACCGTTAATAACTATGTTAAACCTAATTCCAGTTACTGCGCGATTCGCGATTATGAAATTGGATTGAGCCAGGCATACAGAAGAAAAAATAAACAAACAAACAAATTTTTTGGATAAAATTGCGAGCTTTCGAAGCTCTGTGCAATGCGTCATATTTATTTCAAACACAGAAACATCCAAACCAGAGAATAAAATGTAGTTCTTTTGTGTGACTCATAGAAATAGTGCGGGTCTCGCGCCGCAGAACTTTTCTTGGCTTGAACAGCACAATTAAATAAATTATCATCGCTGGCTAGTTCTCGCACTTAAATATACAAGAATAAACTTTAATTGAACCGTTATTTTTTTTTTTCAATAAGAATGTGTTTCAATTTGAGCCAGGCGCAGTTTGCAAGTCCCTCTCAGGCAGACAATGCTCAATTGAAAGATTGTGTGGAGGACCACACGATACTTCCATGTTCCCGTTTTTGGCGTTCATCAATAATGCATACAAAAAAAAAGTAAACAAGAAAACTTCCATGGCCGTATCAATTTTTTCAGTGCTCCGACCCGTCCTATTTCATGCTGGTTAAAGGGTAACGTGGGCGCTCAAGTTTTATTTCGCATTTTTCGACTAACGCGCCCATGTTACCCTTTAACCAGCATGAAATCGGAGGGGTCGGAGCACTGAAAAAATTGATACGCCCATGGAAGTTTTCTTGTTTACTTTTTTTTTGTATGCATTATTGATGAACGCCAAAAACGGGAACATGGAAATATCGTGTGGTCCTCCACACAATCCCTGAATCATCAATCACGCAGTCTTAACTCCTCAAACACCAAAATTTCCATAACCCTAAATCCAAAAAAATTCTTCGTCGCACATAATCAATAATCAACCCTCAGCCCACATCCACTAATCTTCAATTACCGACCCTTATCCATCAACGACTATAACTATCAATCGTCACTCAATGTTCAATCCTCCTTCAATCATTCGTCTTCGTTCTTTCATACAAAAAACCACAAAAAAAATGTTGGACAATAGTCCAAAGTAAAGCACAATGAGTATACTTGGGTCGAAAAAGGGCGATTTTAGGACCTTCGACCATTTTGGAACAACAATTTCGAAAGGCTGTAGCCCGTTCCATATATTCATCGTGGAAAACTACTTTACATACAAAATTTTTTGGAAATTTATCGCTCAACATGTTTTGTGAGTGAAGATTTTCCTCTAAAGTAACTCATTTTCGGCATATTTAGAAAAGCTAAAAGAAGTGCTAAAAAATTTCGGTTTTTGGGCTGCCAAAAAATTGTTCGAGCTTTTCAGAGTTAGCATTTTTTTCCTCGAACACTTCTGACCTACACATACAAGATGGCAAAAAAAATGCACGTAGGGAACATGGAAGTGAAAGGGGTTTGTTTTCGGCAACGTTTTAGTCAATTCGCATGGAAACTGAACGAGAAATCTTATCAAAATAGTTACAAAATTCCAGGACCAATTGTTTCGAAGTTAATACCGAAAATATTATTCCACTAAGGGGAGAACATGCCTGGGAAATGATTTACCTTCAAAACAAAGGTCATATTCGCGTTTTTCATGCCATGAAACAACTACATTTTTGACGTAGTCACGCCAAATCCTACTCCTCCCACAATTTCCTCTTAATCTCAGTTTTTTTCTGGTACAAATATTTGCAATTAAGATACAAAGAGGCCCTTTTTTGCGATTTCAACCGTCATTTTTTGCTACTGGAACTTTCGCGCTAAAGTCGACGATTTTGGCCACAAAAAAAGTTGCATTTTTTCGGCAATATTTTGATTAATTCGCAAGGAAATTTCACGAGGAATCCGAAAAAAATATTGAAAAATTCTGGAATATCTTGTCCTGAAGTTATATCCAAAAACGACATTTCGGTACGGGTAGAACATGTCCGATAAATAATTTTTTCTCAAAACAAACGCCAGATTTGTGCTTCTCATACCAAGAAATAGCCAGGTTTTCATTTTCATGCAATTTATCGAAAAAAAAAGCGACAGACCGACGGCATGCCAAAAACCACTTTTTTCAACTTTTCTGAGGTTATACATTGTGAATGTGATGTCAGCCGGACTCGATTTTTTTCACGAACACCATACTTCCGTTCCCGAAGGGAACATGGAAGCACAATGAAGGCGGTGCCGATCAAATTGTGTCCAAGTTACTGCAGAATTGGCTGAAAATGGAGGGTTTTCATTTTCACTGTCGTTGGTTTTGGTAAGATTTTTGCGACTCCCAGCTGCCTGTAGCCTATCGAGGTCCACAGACGCGGTTTCAGGATTTGCTCGAAGGAGGGGTTTGGGAAATGGTGTGCTTCGCACTACTAAAAATGGCTTGACAGCCATTCGATGCCTATAAACAGTGCCGGCTTTAAGGGGGGGGGGGGCGACCACCCAGGGGCACCGTGTCCTAAGGGGGCGTCCAGCAAAATGAGGAGGAAAAAGGCGAACGGGAAAAAATGGCCTAAGAAGAGCATTTGATTTTTTCAAAACTATAAAAAATAGCCGAAAATTGGAATGTTCGTTTTTGTGCAATGTTAACCATTTCTTGTTTGCCATGAACCGAAGTTTTCCTCCATTTTTGCAGCAAATTACTGATTTTAAGCTTTTCAGCAGTGAATTAGCACTTTGAACTGCAAGTATAGCGTTTTTCGTTAATTTCAGCCGCACTAATTTGTGATTTTTCTCAATATTCACTGAAAATTAGCGATGTTTTTTTCCACATCAAGCTATGGACTAGCACTTTTTTTCAGTTTTAGGCCCGAAGTTGTCAAGTTGCCTTCAGAAGCCACGAATTTGTGTTTTCCTAAATTTTAGCCGTGAGTCAGTGTTATTTACTAAATTTTAGTCGTTAATTAGCGTTTTTCTCTATTTTAGCCGTGAATTAGCCGATTTGGGTTTATTATTCGTTCTGAATAATACACCTAGATGTTTTGGGTCAGGAAAAAATTTTCACATAATCCACCCTCAAACTTTTTCTGTGTACGTTTTAACATGACTAGGTTCGATTTCTGAAAAGTCCGTCCGCCGTCCGTTCCAATCACGCCCTAGGATTGCTCGATAAAACTCGTTCTTTCGCACATAGACTCCATTTGGGATCTAGTTGGTCCCCACATATGATCAGTTTGATCGACAAACTCTCGGGGGTTTTTTGGGCCAAAATCGGGAACAAAATGGGGATTTTCGAAGGTTTTAAGATACGGGTGGGGGGGTGTCTATTTTCATGTAATTTCAAGCCGGATTTGACTACATTCGTGAGGAAGGCGTTGATGACACAAACATGCTAGCTGGCATGTTTAAAAATGACCTAAAACTCCAAAACTTTTCATGAATAATAAGCCCACGTGTGAAATTTGCAGCGTTTTTTACGTTTTATGATTCGCGAATTAACGTTTTTTTCTAGACTTTATTCGCAAATTATCGGATTTATCTAAATTTTAGCTGCAAATTAATTAGCGATTTTTTTCAGTTGTGTCCGCGAAACAGGATTGTTCCAAGTTAAGCCGCTAATTAGCGCTTATTGTCAATTTCATCGGAGAAATAGCAATTTTTCTCAATTTTTGCCGTGGATTAGCGTTTGTCCAAATTTTAGCAGCTAGTTAGCCGTTCTTCTAAATTTTAGTTGTGAATTAGCGTTTTTCGAAAAATTAGCTGCAAATTAGTGCTTTTATTCTTTTTATCAGCGAATGTGAAATGTTGTTGCTATTTCAATTGCGAATTTGTCATTTTTCTCAATTTTAGCTCCGAATTTGCGTGCTTTTTCTAGTGTATAGCCGTAGCCGGTTTTCTTGCCTTTTTTCAGCCTTTTTTTGCCTTTTAGCGCTTGCAGAAAAGTAAAAACTGGGCCATACGTCTCAATTTTACAAAAAAAACAGCAAATTATCGTTTTTTCTTCATTTCAGCCGTAAAGTGGCCATTATGCATTCGTCGCATCCATGTCGAGTAATTGTCCGTTTCACGAAATGGATGTCCATTTCACGAAGTGGCTCCACTTGCCATAACATCAAAAAATTACGACATCTGGACAACAAAATTGTCCATTTCTTGAAAAGGAAATCGTGTTTGTCCAGTTACTGAAATCAAGCTTCCTTACTGCAAGTGTATGCACATCGTGAAATGGTTGAGTGAGGAATCGCAGATGCTAAACAATTTTTTTTTTATTTACATTCCTCGCTCATCCATTGAAATTACGGCAAGGGGAGCCACATCGTAAAATGGACATCCATTTCATGAAGTGGACAATTTCGCTAAGTGGATGCGACATATAACACTGCGAATCAGCGATTTTTTCACAATTTCGGTCTGGATGTTTCATCGAGATACCGCGAACGAACGCTTTTCAACAGTTTTAGCCACGAATATTAGCGCTTTTTCCGAAATTTTTGCTACATACTTAGCCGCACGAACAGCATATCAGTGCGCCATCTTTATTCATCTTAAGAACCTAAAACAAATAGGGAGCAGCGTATTTTCTCTATTTCAGCCGCGAAGTTACCCCCAGAAGTCCCAGAAGGCCGCGTTTTCTCTCAATTTGAGCCTTCGAAATTGAGCTTTCGCGGGCTAAATCGAATATTCAGCTACACTCTTTGCTGATCACCTTCAACGTTCCACTCCTTCCTCAGTTGGATGGATTGAAAATCTTCGAAATAAAGGAGTCGATATCTCTGTCCAATAACCGCATACCAAAAACTCGTTTTCGCTTACCTACATAAATGAGCATACAGAACCTAAAAATCCCCATTTTTCCATCTTTAAGCTTTTTGGGAGCCTGAGGCGACCCGACCCCCTCGCCTCTATCTAGGTACGCTACTGATTCACGGTCAGGGGCCGTAGTTAGAGTTGTCGGGAAAAACTCACGTGAGGTGGTCGCTATGGCGAGATAGGCCCCGCGCACACTAGGAGAAAAAAGACGCCGACGCTCGAGTTGGCGTCTTTTTTCTCGGGGAAGCGACGACTCTCGCGTACGCGTCCAATGTGCAAGGCGCCATAGAGTTCTATGTGTTTTTACTGCACGAGTCGGACTAGTCGCGTAAAAGGAGCCAGACCTCTCATTCTTAAAATTTTCGTGGCAAAATTGCCATTCACGCCCCAAAATTGACAAAACTGGCTCTTATGCGGCCTTTAATAGTTAAACTGACGATTCGCGCTTTGAAAAGGCCTAAAAAGATTGTTCCAGTCCTGAAAATGGCAAAATCGAGCACTCAAGGGCCTAAAAAATATGGCCTAACTGATCATTTGCGCCCTACAGAGGCTACAGATGGTGTTAATGACGATTCACGCATTTAAAAAGGCTATCAGCACACACACACACACACAAATGGCCAAACATTTGCGCCTCGTTGCGATAAACGATAAACTGAACGAATGGCGTTTACGCACTGAAAATGGGCCGTTCCCTCCTCGCCAGCCGATCGACTTCACTCCCCTCCACCACATTAGTTAAACATATCCTAAGGACGTGAATAAACTGATTTTATGTTAGTTGAATACTGAGATTGACTTCTCCCCTACCTTCAGTGTTGGTTACTATTGAATTACTATCACGCTATTAAATGGCTTGACTGGCTATTCGCGCCCTAAAAGTGGCCCTGAGAATTTGTGAGCCTGAATGCCAGTTCTTATAGACTTATAGGTTAGGAGGCTTGTTCGCATTGAAGTTCTGTACAGTTCTTGATTGTTCTGTGCATGTGCAGATATACGTTATAGAAGCTCAAATCCCATCCCCGCATGCGCTTGATCCTTTATCGGGAGTTTTATTATCTATCGAACGATCGCAGGCATGCGCGTTTGAACAGGTGGTCTATAGCGTGAAATTACAAGTTTTGCGGATTTCACGATTTCCTGCTTTTTCGAAAGTCAAACATGTAACCCGGGACTCGCAAACCAAAGCCCCGCAAGCCCGCAAGCGCTGCCCCGAAGGAGAGGGCTCAAGTTCCCTGATTCAGCTCTTTCCCCTGGACGGCTAAATTTGAGAAAAAAGGGGTTAATTTTAGGACAGATTGTGCGAAATTGAGAAAAAACGCCAATTCATGGCATCTCGAGGCAGCGGCCTCGCGCTCACTAATTCTCAGATTCTATGTATAATTGTATACTATACATACAGAGTATAGGTCCTTAAGAAGCTTCAGGAATAGCGCTGATGTGTTGTTCCCGTAACAAGTCCACGCGGCTAAAATTGGGACAAAGTGCTTGTTCGCGGTTAAAATTGAGAAAAAGCGTTCACTCGAGGACGAAATTGAGGATAAACGCTAAGTCGCGGTTTAATGGAGGAACGCAATTTGTTATTCTGGGAAGCAAATTCGCGAATGAAATGGAGAAAAAGCGCTATTATGTGGTTTTTCAGGGAAGTTGGCGGTTAAAATTGGGAATAAGTGGTAGCGAGCTATGCCGATGACGACGCGACGTTTGCGGAAAAATGTGTGGGACTCGTGAAAACGCCCCCAAAGGGAGAAAAATGCCTTAACAATTATAATGATAAATAAATCATGTATCCAGGGACTAGGGTGACACTATAGCAATCACCCTTCCCCTAATAACAACCTCCATCTGCAGACGCCTTTGATTCTTCTAAAAAATCGGCAATCGCGCAGGTTTGCCAAAAAACATTAACCACCCCCGAACAAATTGCCCCGTAATAATTAATGAGTAGAATGGAGCACTTTTAGCAGTACACTACTTCGTACGTGTACTATTTACGTATAGGTAATTAATGTTCATTAGATGCATTGCAACAATAGTTGATGTAATTGAATACATTTCTGGAATCACGAACTCAGGGCATCGCCGCTCTGGAACTCAAAGTAAATTGGATTTTGATGTCCTTGGTCCTTAGTCGGTTTTTAACGCTTTTATCAACGCCCCCTTTCCCTCCCAACTCTTTGTTCACGTTTCTAGTTTATTCTTTTCGGTATTTATTTTATTTATTTATTTATTTCCGCCTCGTAGTGTGTCATTGAGTGTTTGCGCTATGGAACTGAAGTACGTGAAAGGAGGGAGAGAATGAATGAAGAATCTTCATTGTTCTGTTTCACAGCCATTTAAATTTGTATCTTACAGGTTTTCGAGTGGTTCACCGCTCACTTGTCTTTCATTCAAAAAAAGACGTAATTCTTGTTCTTTTCCGCACTGTCAAAAATTAACAACTAAATTGTGTGTTTAATTACGTTGTCGGAATCGAACGCACGTTCGGTGGACACTCATAAATAAAACAAACGCCTTTGTCAATTGAGTGATGGTCACAACTATTAGCGACTAGTTTCGGGGATGCTCCTTATTATCAAGCCTACAGCTACAATTCTGCCTCAGTTTAGACGTCTACATAGAGTTGTAGACTGTATGTTGACCGGCTGGCGATGCGGACTCCTACGCCGTCTTATAGCTCGGCTTTGAGTGAAGCCAGCCTATAAGAGCAATTGTTAATTTAGTCGGAGTTGATGATTATTAATTTATTACGATGTTTTAAGAAGTACGAAAAATAGCGTTCACAACTTGTAGGAAAGTAAAATATCGTTGCTCGTGTAATTGCCTCGCTCGGCTGCCCCTCGCCCGATATTTCCCACTCGCACGATATTTTCCACTTTCCGTACTCGTTATGAAATATACTATTACGTACGAATCCACGTTATTGGCGGCTAAAATTGAAAAGCCTCACAGTGCTATTCTTAGGGAAAGTGTTCGGCTAAAATATTAGGAAAATACGTTGATATTCGTGACTAAAATTGCAAAAAAGGGCTAATTCACCTTTTCTCGATTGAACGTATCGAGAAAAAAATCGCTGACTTGCATTGTACACATGTAGAGGCCATTTTACATATGTATATACCTAATTTTGAAAAACAAAGGAACAATAATGTGCTGTTCTTTGGCGAAGTCCACGGCTAAAATTGAGATAAGAGGCCATTTCATTGAATAAAAATGCTACTTCCCAGGATAATTGGAGCAAATTGCCAATTCCTGCTTACAATTGCATTGAGAAAAATCGCTAATTCGCGGCTCAAATTGAGAAAACAACAAATCGCGAATTCTAAGGGCTACTTCTTGGCTGAAATTGAGAAAAACGATTGGTAATTTTGCTTCCGAGCTACGGAAGCATTGTTTTCACTTTTAGGAAATATTTTTTTCTTCTTCTTTAAAATCGAAATTTCCACTTGCATTTCACGTTTTATACCTTCCTGAACAATTTCGGTTTCGTGTCTGTCTGTCTGTCTGTCTGTCTATCTGTCTGTCCGCAAATCCTTGTAACAAGCATATCTTCCATAGTTTTTATCCGAATTTGATGAAATTTTCAGGGAATATATGTGTTGGCTAGCAGAGGGTCCCCTATCAATTTCGTCAAAATCGTACAAGGGGGAGGGGGTGAAAAGCGACTAAAATTAAGAAAAATTAATAATTTAACTTTACGTAAAACATAAATTGATTACAATTCATTTTGTCGATGTAGTGGAGCGCGTAGGATCAAGGTAATAAAAGAAGTTGTCTCTTCACGATATACACATAATATTAATCTGCCAGACCGGTTTTAACCCTTCTAGGTCATCTTCAGTGTTCTCCAGAGGCTGGGAGCTGGGAACATTCCCTTTGTCTTAAAATATGCGACGTTATTTATCATTACCTGTCTTTGTCGAAATTGTTTCTTCGCGCAAAGCCATATAGGCCCGCGAAATTGGAAGCCCAAGAAATTTCATTTTTGAAAAAGTCGAACGCAGAAAGAGAATACAAGGGATACTACGTTGCGAGAAATGTTCGTTTTGGCGAGGTTTCATACATATATGCCCACTTTTCTTTATAAATAAACAATATTTCTGAGAGGTTCTCAATTTTTATTTATTTATTTACATGGAAGGATTGATATGCCTCATCGAAAAATTTTTTTTTTTGAAAATGTGTTTTTGAAAGGAACCAGATCCGTGAGACTGCTCTGTAAACCGCATAGAAATACTTGCTTTTTGAATGGATCAATAGCGCAAACTTTTGTTTTTGTAGCAGGGAACACCGAGAAATTGTTCTTTTGAGGTGAATCAGCATCTCGGAATTCGTTTTAAATGAGCCAACTCAGGGAAAGCTGGCAATATCACCTTTGAAAGAATTAAAGAAAGAAAGAAAGAAAGAAAGAAAGAAAGAAAGAAAGAAAGAAAGAAAGAAAGAAAAAGAAAGAAAGAAAGATATAGTGAACGTTACCATGGCAACACTGCTATACTGATCGTTACCGCATGGCAACCGTTGCTGTGGTAACCGTTACCATGGCAACCGTTGCTATAGTAACCGTTACCTTGACAACCGTTGCTATGTCAGACGTTACCATGGCAACCGTTGCTATGGTAACTGTAACCATGGCAGGTACAATTGTCATGATCAGCGAGCCCAGGTAACCTGCTGGTCATGATAAAGACTCGCACAGCAACGGTTACCATAGCAACGGTTGCAATGGTGACACGTTGCTATGGGAACCGTTACCATGGCAACCCTTTCCATAGTTACGGTTACCCGTTACCGGGGTGTTGGACGCCGTCGGCGTACATCTGACACTGGCCAAATAATTCCCAAGCATTCATTACTGACCCTAAGATGGGGGGGGGGATATTTCATTCAGCTCGTTCATCATTCACATCAATGTTACTCTATCAGGCGAAGTTTTCGGGGGGGTCTGCCCCGCGACTCAACCACTCCGCAGTGCGTGGGAGGGGGAAGCAGCTGGTGAAACGGAATCTTGGATATACAGTTGTGCGGGGATTTGGCTTCTTTCGACGAATTTCAGTCCTTCCTACTATGAGGATAGAGCATTAAAAGGTGTCCTGAAAATTTTTTGGTTAAAATTCGATTCAGCCTACGCAAACGCTACTCGGGAAGCTGAAATTCAGAAATGTACTAATTGGCGCCTTCTGGAGGAAACTTCATGGCCAAAATAGATAAAATACGCTGATACTTGTAGTTAATGTAGGTATTTAGGCGGCTGAAATTGAAAAGGCGCACACTGAAGTGCAAGAAGATTGGAAAAAGCGCTAATATTCATGGCTAAAAAGGCGAAAAAACGCTCATTCGCTGTTTCTTGATGCAAGTTTCAGGCCAAACTTGAGCAAAAAATGCTGAATCGTGGAGTATAGAGGTCATCGTTTACGGCTGAACTGCTGTTCATGGCCCAAGCCCGTGGCTAGAATTCCCTGCTAGTACAGCAACATGGTCAGCAAAGTTAGCAAATCGTTAGGTTACTGCTACTTGGGAAATCACTAGTAAACAAAAGAAGGAATTGAGGAAAATCGCTAATACGGAAGTAAATGCGAGAAAACGCACTAATTCGCGTTACAATTGAAAAAAGGCGCTGAATCTGGCTAAAATTGAGAAATATCGTTAACTCGCTTGATAAAACGCTTCTTAATTATATTCCTGGAATATAATTAAGAAAAAAACTAATTTTCGACTAAAACTATTGAGACAAATTTGCAGTTAAAATTTAGAAAAATCACTAATTCAGGATGAAATTAGAAAAGGCGCTCATTAATGATCAAGAGTGAGAAAAGTCAATTGAAAAGGAAACTGAGAAAAGTCGCTAAAATGGAGAAAACTCGCAAATTCTCTGCTAAACGGGAGAAAAATCGCTATAATTCACCGATAAAATTGAGAAAAAGCGCTGAAGTGTGGGAAAATCGCTAATTCGCGGTGAAAATAGGGAAAATGTGTATTTGCGGCTTCTAAAGGTAACGTCGTGACTGAAAGTGAAAAAAATCGCTAACCCGCGGCTAAATGAGGAAAACCCGCTAATCCGTGAATCAAATTCATCGTGAGAAGCGTTAATTCGCGGCGAAAATTGGGGACAAACTCTCACTCACAGAAAATTGCTATTCGCGGCTAGAATTAGCCACAATGCTAATTTCGCAGGTAAAATCAAGAAAAATTGCCAATTAAGGGTCAAATTGAGAACATTTTTGCTAAATCACAAAAAATTGAGAAAATGGCACGTCGGATGTCGCAGTTTCCGGAGGCAACTTCGTGGAAATCGCTCATAAGCGGCTGAAATAAGGAAAAACACAAATTCGCGGTAAAAATGGAGAAAAATCGTTAACTCGCGGCTAGAACGTAGACAAATCGCTATTTTACCGATGAAATTGAGAAGACGAGCGTATAGCTACAAGTATACACAATCACAGGAGATATCACAGTTTGTCACTAATATAGCTTTGATTTGTCTTCCAGCAAGAAGTCTTGGGGCAGTTTTCGGTTTAACCGACGTAGATGACGAGGTGGTGGTATCGAGTCCGCGAGGTCAGCAAGGAGGTGATTAGGATGGCCTACCATTGAAGAATGAAGTTGAAGGTAAGAAGACTGCAATACAGCTTGAACGTACTGGACATCGAGGTCAGCGTGCAAGATAGAATTTCGGACATACGGAGTTCACCGCTGAACCTTAAAGGCCACAACAATGTGAGGTACAAAGTGCTTTGGAATGGGAGATCGCCTATCTAGCATGCATTTTAATTGGCGTATACGATGTCTCAACCTAGTCATTAGAGAATCTGCATGACGTTTCCACGTTAGTTTTTCGTCGATCACGAGTCCTAAATAGCGAGTGGATTCGCAAGCCGGTATGAGCTCGTCATTGAGTAGGACGGTTGGCACAGGTCTGTACTTCTTAAGTGTGAAATTCACCACTGCTGACTTTTGAGGTTTTATTTTCACTTTCCATTGGCGGCACCACTTACTTACTTCTTGCAGAAAGCTTTGAGTAGCTGATTCGGCTTCATGCTCGTCAGAATTCCCTGCTAGTACAGCAACATCGTCAGCAAAGTTAGCAATCGTTAGGTTACTGCTACTTGGGAAATCACTAGTAAACAGAAGATATAAGAGAGGACCCAAAATACTTCCCTGAGGTACTCCTGCTTGTATTCCCGCTGTTCTTGAGATGGCCCCTTGATAGCTTACAGCGAATGTTCGTGATGTTAAGTATGACTGAAGAAGCCGATAGTATGTGTCGGGTAAATGTGGTTTCGCCTTGAACAGGAGTCCAGTGTGCCACTCTTTATCGAGCCTTTTCTGTATCTAGAAAGGTTCCAAGGCAAACATTTTTTTCCTCGAAGGCCTCCATAATTTTCGCCAAGACTCTATGGAGTTGCTGTGGGCATGAATGGTTCGTACGAACTCCAAATTGAGTTGAGGGGATGAGGTCTTTAAAGTGTTCGAGGAACGTTGGGTAGAGAAGCCTTTCTAGAACTTTAGCGGGAAGGGGAAGTATGCTTATTGGCCTGTAACTAGATGGGTCAGCTCTAGGTTTCTTAGGTTTTTTTATCATGACGATTCTGGGTGTTGACGATTATTTCAAGCAATAAAATGGCCTCTACCCTAGAGGAAATGTTCCGTAGTTTCTGAAAATGGCATCACTTTTGTATTTGGTGTGATATAAGCCGAGCAATTGCGGATTTTTTAAAGCAAGCATTGGTTACTTTTTTAAACACACAAAAAAAATCTTAACTCTGGAACAGATCGACGTAGGACACTTCCGAAGGTACCATTTTACTCCACGTTTAACGTAGTTTTACCCAAAAATGTGAGCTCAGTCAAAACATTAACTTTTACTGCCAACGGTTGCTGGTGCCAACCGTCTACATTTTGGGATTCAAAAAGCCACAACAGTGTGCCATGCAACAACAAATGAACTGACTTTACGAATAAGAATCTTTTAATTTTCAACCCTTTGGTTATTGGCTTCATACTAATAAAATCTTGGATTCTTTTTTTCGTTCAGTTTTGGTGGTGGTTTGTCAGATCTTTTGCCTGATTGTTTTGGTTAGGAATTTCGGGTTTTTACTGATTTCGGGTTTTAACGGTGACCCCAAGTGGCTATATTTAGTTTTAACTACAAACTTTTTAGTAAAAACTAGAATTGTCTGGCAACTTTGGACAATAAGTTTTGCCTAGTGAATACTGAGAGTTCTGACTAGGCAATTCGGGTTTTGACGGTAACATATACATATATTAGGTTGCGATGCCAGGAGGGCGCCACAACGGGATCATCAGGGTTCAGAGTGAAGGAAATTTCTGGCGGATTTCAGGACGTGGTGGATGGGGGAGGGGGACAAGTAACAACCTTCAAAACAAGGTGTGGGTCGTCAGCCGCTCGTACAGGATCAGGGCCAGCGTGGTGGGTGGTACTGCCGGGAGACGATGGATTGCCGAGCCCGAGGTTGCAGGCTGGACAAGTTCAGCCTTGATGGGGTAGATAAGGGAGCAATACCTTAAAGTTGCTCGGACTGACAAGAGTGAAAATCTGGCGTTTATAGTGGAAATATATGCATGACACAACGCCCTCAATAGGCAGTTGGCATATGTAAGTAAGAGCGCTTGTTGGCCACGATAGGATGCCCTTTATTGTTTCTGGATCCCAAGATTGAGTACGAATGGGACGTCATCTCACGTTTTCTAGAAAGGTAAGTTAAAGAGGAGGTTCGAGGAAGAACATCACACATGACCACCATTCATCCTCGAAGCTAAAACTTTTCATAAAGCCCCCCCCCCCACCTGTCTGTGTTTGAATATATGTATAAAAAAGCATAATATTATGCATTATTTCAAGCTGCATCACAGGAAACCCAGATTCAACCCCCCCCCCCCACGGCATGATGTCTGCTTGAAATACATTCTAACTGCTGATTTGGAACTTTAATTATTGATCCAGTCCCGCATGACATGAATGAAGCTCAAAAAATTATCACCCCTTTGTTTGCGACTACTAATTTTTAGTTGAATAGTCCCGGATTTGAACGGTGGTATGAAATTCAAGCAAGTAACGCTCTTATTGTCTCAGAATTTGCCATGCCTAACGTTTTTTATGCTACCTTCGCTTTTTGTCTCGTTGCTCTCTTTGACCTTACAAAGTACAAACTGCTGCGGAGAAAAGTAAAAAATTTGTGTTCCTTAGTATGCAACTAACGCTTCTATCCATCGGCGAGCCACCGCGACCAGCATGAACGAAAAAAATTAGTTAAAACTATTTACTTTTGTGTATAATTTGTCTTTTCCTGCAGCGTGGGTTTTAGTGTTTCTGTACTAAATAGACCAGTGATAGTATCAAACCCGCTGAGAACTGAAAAAAATTGAGAGATTTTACATTTTTTCTACGCGCATTTGCGTGTCAAATAAATTACTCGTCGGAATACAATAAAATAATAGAATGCGTCAAAGTTTCCTTTTAAACGCCTAAATTGTATCACAAAATTATATCCCTCTTCCTCCCCGCCAAACAGGAAGCCATCGCCTCATCTTCTAAAACGCGTTGTTATGTTATTTCGCGGGAAGATTCTTACAAGATCATTGAAAAAATGACTGGAAAAGAAAAAAAACACATAGGTACCTACTTTCACACAAAAATAAATACGAGAATCCCCGTCATTCGAATGAGCAATTAACTCAAGAGATCATTGCTCGTAAGATAAAATTCGTATAGACGAACACCTGACCTGCTTTTTATTGCTGGCAAAAAGGTGACGTCAAAAGAAAAAAAATTTCCACTGTACAAAGAATCGCTGAGAGCAAGAGCAAAGGGGTTTGTTTTTGTTTTCGCCAATGTTTAATCAAAGCCAGTCGAGACGAGACACAGATACCACGTACTGTCTCAAGATGCGGTTGCATAATGGTAGTACGTTGTAAAGAAGCAAACACCTGAAAACAATACCGTTGATTACGGTGGTCCCTCATGAAACATAATTCGGCTAGTTTGCCGTTTTTTTTTTTCGCTTCACACAACTGTTGTTCCGGGATGAGCGGGAATGCATAAATCAAGTCATATCCCTACACCAAGGATTTTTGAAAATGTCGACTTAATGAAAACAAAACACGGTTTCGCCCTTTACATTGAAAGATTTTCAAGAATTTCCTCCTTCAGGTTCTTCTCTGCCAACCAGATGGAATGAAGACTGAAGGGAAGTGTTGGATTTGAAGAAAGAAAACCCCTCAAGGACGTCAAGATTCAAGAAGGAAGAATTAACGGAAGCCTCTATAAAGTGCCGGTTTCAATAATATTTAGCGGAAAAGCCAGTTGGTGCACACAATTAATATTGGCGCCGCTCCCAATAAGTCGTCCGCACAGAAAGAGAAGAGAAAATAAAATGAAACGAGATATTGCTGGACATGACAGACTGATTTGAAAGTGACATTTTAATTTATTCCAGTCACGGAGGGGCAGGGTGAGATTTAGTACACATTATTTGACCCGATAATTATTCAAAGACGAGAAAACAGCTAATAGCTCTTGAAAATGGCTGAAAATTGGTGTTTTAAACACTCGTTCTAAACCAAAGTGAACTTGATAAGTATTCGCCTAGTTGGGGTTTTTTACCTTCAAATGTTCGGCCCCAGGCTTGTTGGATCTGCTAGTTTGCTAGATCTGACCTCAGCAAATATGTGTAGTTAATATGTGGGTTATTAAACTGGAGGACGCCTTGCTAGAAAAACTTAAAACCTTTATATAGGACCCCTGACTACGAGATCTTGGAGAACGAAAGTAGGCTGCAGAATATCGGCAATTTTAACGCGACTGTGTTGTAAACAAATTATTGAAACGATGGTGATTAGCCCAAATTATATTTTTTCCTGATAACTCAGGGGAAATCCAGACCCACGGTGGAGCCGAGTTTGTGAACGAAAAGTTCGACATTTTTTAAAAGAATATTGTTGCGTAACATCCGCGTGATTACAACGAGAAGGGACTTCACGTAAATTGCCCGATCGTGAAAGTATGCTCCGACTGATCTTATTTGTCTTCTAATATTATCAATGACGTCTGAAGTTCATTAATCGGAAAAATCATAATTATTGCACAGCCAGCGGTTGAAAAATGTTCTTGTCTCTCAAAATTGCAACATTCTCTTCGGGAGCCATTATTTCCGGGGGGAACATTTCGGGTCGAATATTAAAGGTAATTGACCGGCGAACGGATATTTCATCGCTTAGTGGCTGTTTCGAAATTTTTGAACACGCGAATATTAACAACGAGGCATAAATTTGCAGTTGACTTGGCTCGGTAGTTCTGAGGGTTTCGGCCTAACTTCCCATCAGTAAAAACTTCTCCATGCAAGTTCAAATCTTTTTACGCTCCTTACAAACATGTCAAACTTAAATTTAACATCCACCGACATACCGAGATCGACTGAGGCGTGCTCTCTTGATCAAAATGACAGATTTTCAGTGCTATCCCCCTCCCCCCTTTCGACCAATATCGATTAAATTGGATTTATTATAGGTTTTTGTCAATTCAGGTTCCAGTGGTGATGTGCCCCGTATATGTACTCAATAGGCGAAATAAATGTTAAGGTGACCTATTTGGCGTCGAGGCTCCTTGGATTAAACCCCTTTGGACATTGGATTTGGTTGTGTGTCACGCGAAATGACGACTTGTGCCATAAAATAGGCAAAACTGACTCAATTGGCCCTAAAAATGGGAAATCTGATGGAAAATTCCTAAACTGACGGTTCGTGACCCTCAAATAGCCTGACTGGCTATTTACGCTCTAAAAATGACAAATCCGAGTCAAATTCACCAGAAAAATGGCTAAAGTGAAGATTGGGGCCATGAAAGTGCCATAACTGACAAATATTTGTACTCTGAAAATAGAGAACGACCATTTGCGATGCCGAAATGACTAAACTGATGATACGCACCTTGATACTGTCTAAACTGGCAATTTGTGCTCTAAAAATAATCAAATCTGACTCGATTGGCTCTAGAGATGGCCAAAATTCGTGCTCTGAAAATGACGTAATACAAACCATTCGCGCTGCAAAAATTACCAAGGTGACCATTTGAATGGTGTGAATGAAAATGGTGAAACTCACAGGACGTGCCCTATAAAAACGGCCAAACCCGCTGTACACGCCCTAAAATTGTGAATCTGACTTAATTTCGCCCTCCAAATTGCCAAACTGGCCAGTCACTCCTCAAAAATGGCTCAATTGACCATTCGTCGAAAAATAGCCAAAACGCCATGAAAATATGGCGAGGAGGATTCGTGTTCTCAAGAATGTCAGTTCTGAATGTTGCAATTACCCAGCTATTCGCCGTATCGTGGAAAGGCTTGCCTAAGTCCGCGCCCACTTCAAAAAAGGCCCAGAATATTGGAATATCTTGGAGAAATATAGTCCTGAAGCTTGCAATTTCGCTAAAATATTTAGCTCCGAAACTCAAATTTCACGTGCAACTTTGCGTAAGTACAGACCTGAAACTTACAATTTTACGAATATTCAGCCAGCAAACATCCAGATTCACGGTTATTTAGCTTAAAAATGTTGCGATTTTTGGGACTATCGCCTCTTTGGTTTTGGCTGTCATGGCCCAAGGTCTATACATATACATACATATAAGAAGGTCTGCTCATGTCAGATGAAGTGCGGAGGGACACTGTGGGCAGATGACATGAATTTATATTTAACACCTCTGCACCACTATACTTCATAACTCTAAATAAATATTGCTTGGTGGTCGAGTAGCTTGCTATCTTGGCATGAATCAATATAACTCATAAAAATTATTTCCAACGGAAATCAGAACGATACGAGTGCGGAACGCACCACATATTTTCTTACACACTATTCTCTTCTACAACGTACTAGAATGAACGGTACGTAGCAGAACGACATAATGACGTCGCTTTTGATAGAGCTATGAAAACAGGAGTACGGGTTACGCTAGTCTAGAAAGGGAGAGTGATGGCCATACTCTGCTCACTGTTCTTTCACTCATCGCTACTTGACATTCATTTTCGCTTGTCGCCCCAAGGGTTAATCTGTAGAGCACGTTATGAAATGATTAGGTGGGCATCCTCGAATCTAGTCGCAGCTAAAACCACGCGTTTCATCATAATGACGGCGCGAAAAATGTACAAGACATCCGTATCTTAGCCGCTACCGCTCAATCCTGAGTCCCTCAAGGTATCTGTCGCTCAACATCGTGAATGCATTGTCGAAAGTCGTCCTTCAATCAACTTACTTATAGAAAATGAAGTTTGTACATGCAAATAAATATGACGCTATGACAACCATTCGCATTGGATAACACCTAGAAAGAATCCCTGATGTTTTGTTTATTATTTTTGGCCACAATGGTTGCGTTGCAAAACTCGGGGCTCGTGTTTAAGCACTGAAGTGTAGAATAATTAAGCGCTTACTGGAGTTTTGCAACGGTGCTTTGTATCGCGATGGGACGTGTTTAAGCACTTACTCAGCGCTGAGTTAGATTGCCAGTTTTGCAACGGAAAAATACGTCATTTTTACCTTTCCCCCCTCGCCCATCTAAATGCATGATCGGATCTTTTTTTTTATAGACCTTGGTCATGGCCGTCAAGATAGGTTTCCCCGGTCACGGAACTAGCAATTTTGTCAAAATATACACAAGGAACTATCAATTTTTCGAATATTTTTACCCAAAACTTGAAATTTTTAAAACATTCAGATCAGAAACTTATCGCAGGTTTTTAGGTCCGAATGATGTAATTTTCCCGCTATTCATAAAAACTTTGGCGTGCTATCGGGAATTTGGGACATTACACCCGCTATAAAATAAAAAGGCTCCTGAACTTTGCAATTTTACAGATTTTCATCTCCAAATGTAGCAATTTCTTAGTGACGTTTGGGTCCATTGTTGCAAAGTAGCGGCTTTTTGACCGTACAATTTGTTCATTGAATACGACTGATATCTGTTAAATCATTCAATGGCACGAGTAATCACGTTCAAATCAGGATTTCCTATTGTTGCTGCACAATTTTTCTGGTCTTTACCCACTCCCCCTAAAATAGTGATGAGTTTGCGGCTGTTTTAGTCGTAAATCGTAAACGTCGTTTCGCGACAATTTATAGGGTAGTAACACTCTCAACTCGTACTCCAAAAAATGCCCACTCTTGCGACTGTCGAGAAAGTCGCTGGAACACGCGCAGCTGTCGCACGACTGAGCGGCTGCTAGTGTATGGTCCCCTCAGAGTATAATAGAAAGCAACGACTTGTCTGTCACAGGTCGCGGCGACTGTCGCCTAGTGTGTTATGCATCATAGTCTCAAACTTGCATTTTAAGAAAATTCACGGCTGCGAGGATAAACGCGCTGGAGGGGATAATTTCCAAATCGTTCAATTTGTCACAGCATTTGTTCGGACAAGAACTGTAGATTTATGCCCCGTAGCCCACTCGGGAAGTTTCGAATAGCTGCTCCCGGCTCAAGCCAACCATCCTGGCATGAGAGCGTTGCGGGTTGTCTTCTTACATCAAACAATTTCTTACTACTGTAATTTTAATTTAGCACTGTTTTTTTTTGTCGATCGCATGCTTTCTGCCTGGCCTGTGGTGGGGAGGGGGGGTTGTGGGTCAGAATAATAATCCCTTAAGATCAAAATAATAATAATCGCCTGATTTCTGTTTGGTTTCCAAAAGGTTATTGTATTCGGCACACAATTCACGCGCATTTGAGCTTAGCAGTTAGAATTCAAGAACACCAAAGTCACACAAATGTTTTAGTACTATTAATTATTTATCCGCCACCCGTCATAATCGCCAAGTCACAACTCGAAAACATTAATGAGATTGGGCACTATCCGAATCGTATTTTAAAAATTAATTTTAGTACAGGAAATAAAATCAGAAATAGCGGCAAAATTCGGCCCAATTTCGAATGTGCCTTAAAAATTACTTTTGAATCGATAAAAATCAACCCCAAGTCCGAGGGATTATTATTTCTCGAGTTGCGGCTCAATTTGTACGAAAAAAGCGTGGCTTTTCGCGTGATGAGTTTCACAAAATCCTCACGCCCTACATTTAGTGAATAAGTCGTTTCAGAAGTTGTTTTTGGTGCTGAATCAAACGCACGGTAGCTCGATTCTCTGAGATCAATACCATTTGATTTATGAACGTTAAATACCCGAAAAAACGCGATTTTTGCCTATACTTGAATGTGTCCTGAACATTTTTATTGTGATTTTGGCGGGACTAACCTTGTTCTTTCAACTTCAATCCCAGGAAGCTCTAACAACGAAGAAATATGGCCCAAAGTGTCTACAAAGTTTCAACCCCAGTAAAGGGGCGGTTTTATGACTGCGTGAAACTGGTTTCAAGTTCCAACATCCGCGAAATGTAGGGTTTGGATGAGCTAAATTCACTTTTTTTTTTTTTTAAATTAGGTCAGGCCGAAATTGGTTATTCGAATGAGCCAACCCCGCGAAATAGTTCTGAAATGGGTCAACAGTTCGAAAAAGGGTTTTTGATACCGCGAAATGACTTTTTATGGTGAGCCTGCAGCCCTGGAGTATTGCGACGGTGATTTGTATCGCGATGGGACGTGTTTAAGCACTCACTCAGCACTGAATTAGATTGACAGTTTTGCAACGGAAAAAGATTAAGTGCTCATTAAGCGCTAAACCAGTCTGGAGTTTTGCAACGCGGCCATTGTCCACTTTATGAAAAAACTCGTCGATTTCACGAAAAAATTGTCCATTTTATAACGAAATTGTCAGTTTTATGAGAAAACTTTCAATTTCATAAGGCATCTTACGCTTATGAGTACTATGGTTGATTTGATGAGGAAATTTTCAGGGTAAAAAGTGTCCATTTGATGAGTACGTCTTCAGTTAAATAAGGAAATTGTCAATTTTATGAAGAAAATGACATATTATTATGAGAAATTGTCAATATGTATAATGAGAAAATTGTTTTTTTAAAATGAATTTATTAATTTTTAATTTAAGAGAAAATCGTAAATTATATAGGAATCGTTAATTTTAGGACGAAATTGTCAATTTCACAAGGAAATCGTCATTTTTATTAGCGCATTGTCAATTTAATTAAAAACTTTTCGTCCGGGAGATACAGCTGTTGTCTCTCCACAAAGACTTTTTGTGGAGAGACAACAACTGTATCACCCGGACGTCTGAATATCTCCACGACAACATGGCCAGTGACAATTTTAATGATAAAAACCATGTCGGTTTGAAGCAGAAATTGTCCATTTGCCGTAGAAATTGTCAATTTTATGAGGAAATTTTCTATTTTATGAGGAAATTGTCACTTTTATGAGGAAATTGTAAATTATATGAGGAAATAATAAATTTAATGCGGAAATTGTATATTTTATGAAGAAATTGACCATTTTATAGGGAAATCGTCCATTTTATGAGGAAATTGTCTGTTTCATGAGTAAATTGTCAATTTTATGATTAAATTGTATATTTCATTAGGAAATCGTCTATTTTATGAGGAAATTGTATATTTTATGAGGACATTCTCAACTGTATGAAGAAATGGTCAATTTCATGAGGAGACTGTCAATTTTATGAACAGCTAATCCCGGGAAATTTGTTCGCTGGGTGGCCTACTTCAGTGACCGATTGCGCGCATTTTTCGCACTAAGAACCGTTTTTAGCTGGTTTCACTCAACAAAACCCCCAATATCGAGGGTCACAATCGCAGTGTTAGCCATGGAACATAAGAGCTTCCCCTGCACCACTGCTCTGAGTCCACTTCATTCGGCGGGAGGCAAGTTTTTGCCAAACTAATAGTTCACTTTACGTAGGTAGTTGTTGTTTTTTTTCCCCACTTTTCTGGCCTTTGGGTTTCCTCAATTTTCCGATGTTTCAATTGTAGTACAGGAAATAAAGCCAGAATAGCGGCAAAACTCGGCTCAATTTCGAATGTGTCTCAAAAAATTCCTTTTGATGTATGCTTTGAAGATTCGAAGAGTCCGCAACGATACGGGGTGGCGAATCTATTTTTAAGGGCGGGTAGACGATGGCCAACTCGCCCCTATAAGGGATGAAAAAAATTGCCCAAACAAGGTGACTAATCTTATGCAGTTGTGTGTGCTGAGTCGATAAAAACCAGCCCTAAGTCCGTCGGCTGATTACTTCTCGAGTTGTAGCATAATTTGTACGAAAAAACATTGATTTTGGCTTGATTAGTTTTTTAAAATCCTCACGCCCTTACATTTGGTGATGAAGTCGTTTCAAGTTTCATATGCCGTTTCTGAAGTTTTGGTGGTGAATCAAATGCGAAGTAGCTCGATTCTCTGAGATCAATATTATTTGAGTTATGAACGAAAATACCCGAAAAACCAAGATTTTTTCTATGCTTAAATGTGCCCTAAAACAATTGTATCATGATTATTATTCTTTTTATATGTCCCAGCAATTAATTAATTAATTGAAATTTAGACGACCCTTGTCTTGGGACTTTTTCAAGGGATTACTCCCCCCCTCACCGCACCACCCTAGTCACCCTGCAGTGAATTCGAGGGAGTGGGGAGGCTGAAAATAAAGAATTAAACTTTATTGAAGTTGAATACTTACTATTTTTACTTGTTTTGAGTTCCGAGAAAAAATTGCTCCCAAGGTGGGATTCGAACCCACGACCTCCTAGTTTCGCGCCCGGCGCTCTGCCACTGAGCTAGTCTGAGAGGCTCACGCTAAGAGCGAACCCCACCAGAGAGAAACTCCCTCCCGGAACTCAATTGCACCCATCGGGTCAGTGCACTTATAACATTATTATTATTCTTTTTATATGTCCCAGCAATTAATTAATTAATTGAAATTTAGACGACCCTTGTCTTGGGACTTTTTCAAGGGAGCAATTTTTTCTCGGAACTCAAAACAAGTAAAAATAGTAAGTATTTAACTTCAATAAAGTTTAATTCTTTATTTTCAGCCTCCCCACTCCCTCGAATTCACTGCAGGGTGACTCGGGTGGTGCGGTGAGGGGGGGAGTAATCCCTTGAAAAAGTCCCAAGACAAGGGTCGTCTAAATTTCAATTAATTAATTGTATCACGATTTAGGCAGGACTGACCATTTTCTCTTACCGTACGCAGTGTTTTGAGCTGAATTGAATGAGCTGTAGTCGAGATCGCTAGTAACAATACTTTTTGAGTTACGGACAAACATCTCCAGCATTTTTAAAGGATTTGTTCTTAGATTTGTGGGCGTATCTCAGAAAGTATTGACCCCAGCGATCCCTGCAAACGCTCATTCGATTCATCACAAAAAACTACGTAATGTGAGAGAACATCGTTAGTCCTGCCCAAAATCTTGATACTGTTTCAAAACGAGTTTTGTTTTAACAACGTTTCATTAAGGGCCAATTTCACCACCGGGAGTTACGTTGGAGTTACCTAACTCTAACATTGTTTACATAAATAGTGACGCCTTTTTTCAGTTAATTCTGAGTTAACGTAACTCAAACCTTAACTCTCGGAGGTGAAATCCACCATAAACGACACAAATAGAACTGATTTATTTTTAACAATAATTGAATCATGTGGATCTAGCATCAGCTAGATCCCTATACACTTCCCCTCCTTCAGTAGTGGCGAAGAAGGGGGGGGGGTTTAATTAAGACTTCGGAATCTTCGACCACTTCTTGTAAGTCCGGTGGTGTCCTTGGGTTCGTTGTTGACGAACGGCTCGTTGACTTCCACCGGCTCCACTTCTACTTCTGCTTCCACTTCCTCCCACCATGGCAAACGAATAGGAGGAAGAGGATCATCAGGTGTCCTAGCTGACATCCCTAAATTTAGCGGTTGTTGTGATGGGTCGCAATTCGTCGTGTTTGACTTCGTGTTGCCGCTGAAAATAAGACAAGGGTCACAATCGTCATCAAATTTTTGGGATCGATGAGGAACTTCGATGGATTTTCGTTTCTTGATGTCATCATATCTTTTCGGTCGCAAATAATTCGTTGGAATTAAGAATTAAGTTGACACGGTTCCTGGTCACTACTCCGGTTTCGGCTCCGACCTGATAACGTCGCGGTGCTTCCACACTTTTTGTCTGTACTGTACCAAATCTTTTCATATCCGTTATGAAAACGTGTTCCCCTTCCTTTAAATCTCTTAGGGGGCGAGCTGCGTGCCTCTTATCAAACCTCAGTTTCTGAACCTGCTTGACTTTTTCATCAATATCTCTAAATTTATTTAAATCTGGCCACCTAGGCTTGAGAGACGACGGATTTATCGGTAGAACTCCACGAAGTTTTCGCCCCATTAAAAGTTCAGAAGGCGAACATGGACCTATCTGCGGAGTAGATCGGTAGGCCAGAAGTGCGAGTTGTAAATCCTGTGATTTTTCAATTATATTTTTCGCTATCCATTCCATGGACTCAGCAAATCCATTTCCTTGATAGTGTTTTGGACTTCCGGGAATGATTTTAAACCCAAGTTCTCTACTGAATTGTCTCATTTGAAAATAATTTAAATTCGATCCTGCATCGCAACGAATTGATTTAGGGACTCCAAAATGTGCAAAACGTTTTTTTAAGTACTCAATTATTTCAGAAGACTGTTTACTGCGAGGAAAAGGACAAATATCTATGTACCTGAAAAAAAAAAAAAAAAATCACCTACGACCAAATGCCGCTCCCCTTTTGCTTTGAAGAAGTCCATGACAATGCGTTCCCAAGGCCTACTAGGTTGAGCTGACGGTATCAACGGCTCTGGACGTTGATTACGATGAGACACACAGTTTTGGCATGTTGCAACTTTCTCGCGAATATACTGTGAAATTGATGGCCACCAAACGCATTGTTTGGCACGTTCTATGCATTTATTTTCACCCCCATGAGCGGCTTGTAATTTGTCAAACATCACGGCACCTAGCTGGTATGGGATCACTAAGCGATTTTTATACTGGATTATGTCGTCCTTTACCCATAGGTCATATTTAAACTTCCAAAATTGAGCTACCCTTGTGTCACGGACCGTTGGCCACCCTTCCTTAGTAAATTTCCTCAGAATATCAAACAAGGGGTCCGCAAATTGAGCCTCCAATACCTCTTGGAACCGAACGTCGGCTGAAAATACTTGATCTACAAACAGTTCTGTCATCTGGTCTTCGAGAACGTCGGTATTTTTAAAGGAAGAAGAAGAAGCTGGAGATCTCGATAGAGTGTCAGGAGTATAAAATTCCTTCCCCGAAACGTGTTTAACTCGAAAATCGAATTTTAACAAACGCATTCTAAAGCGCTGAATTCGAGTACTTGAATCAATAAGGGGTTTCTTTCCGAGCAGCGTGACTAAAGGTTTGTTATCTGTTCGTAAAATAAATGTAGTGCCTATTAAAAGGTCTTCGAACTTTTCGCACGCCCAAGTCAAAGCCAAGGTCTTTCCAAGTTCGAGTAGCGTTTCTCTGTCTCAGTTAAGCCCCGGGACGCGAACTGTACTAGCTGCCAGCCGCCTGGGCGAGTTTCTTGCTCCAAAACAGCCCCCAATCCCTGCAAACTTGAATCGGCGGAAACTCTTATAGGTCTAGTGGAATTATACAAAACTAAAACTGGCTCGCTGGACAACCATGCTAATTATCCTGTCGAAAGCTTCCTGTTGACTTTTATCCCAGACCCAATCGTTTTCATGCTTCAGTAAATTCCTAAAGGCTCCGTCGCTTCAGCCAATTTGTAGAAAAATTTAACGTGATAGTTTACCATACCTAAGAACCTTCGTAATTGGGGAACGTCTGTTGGAGGAGGTAATTGTTTGATTGATTCCAATTTTCTTCTATCGGGTTGGATCCCTCTATGTGAAATGATGTGACCTAGGAATGTAACCTCTTGGACCCCAAACGCGCATTTATCTTCATTCAACGTGACTCCCTCTGCTACCAACCTTTTGAGTACTTGATGTAACCGATCATTGTGTACTTTGAGAGAGTGGCCATAAATGAGGGAATCGTCCAACAGGGTGACTACTCCAGGGATACCTGAGAGAATCTTGGTCATCGTGCGATGATACACCTCTGGTGCACTGCAGATACCCATCGGAAGGCGGTTAAAAACAAATCGCCCGTAAGGCGTGAGAAAAGATGTCAATTTTTGTGATTTTGGAGCTAGAAGAATTTGGAAATAGCCGCTTCTACAATCTATTTTCGGAAAATACCGATCTCCCGAAAGTTGATTCAGAATTTCGTTCACCCCAGGCAAAGCTACTCTTTCCCTTTTAATGGCCTTATTGAGTTCCGAATAGTCCACGCAAATTCGGACTTCTTTATTGCCCTGCTTCGGTACGACTACCATCCCTGCAGCCCAGTCCGTTGGTTCTTCTATTCGAGAGATAATCCCATGATTCTCCATTCTTTGCAACTCTTGTTCGGTCTTGTCCCTAAGCTGTACAGGGATTCTACGAGTCGTGTTGATAGCCACCGGTCTGACCCCTTCTTTTAGACTTATTGTATAACTGTAACGCATAACTCCTATGCCATGATAAATGGATGGATATAACTGTTTTAAACTATACTTCCGGTCAATGCTAGATCCCTATACAGATACACATTTTCATGGTACATCAAAGTATCGGGGAAAACTCGTTTTTTCATGTACTTTCGTTAGTAACTCAAAGAATATTAAATCGCATAGAAACGGGCCACCGTGCATTCGATTCAGCGCCAAAAACTACTTCAGAAGTAACATCTACGTCAACTGCATTACCAATCATTGGACGTGAGGATTTTTTGGGAATTTTCAAGATGTTTGCCACCCCGTATCGTTGCGTACTCTTCGAATACTGGAAGTATGCATCAAAAGGAATTTTTTAAGCCACATTTGAAGTTGGGCCGAATTTTACCGTTATTCTGCCTTTTTTTTAGCTTTGTTTCCTGAACTATTATCAGAGATTGGGAACTGTGTCTGTCTAGCAACTGTGTGACGTGTGGTACTGGTAGGTGCGCGGGCCGCATGGAGGTGGGGCGGATGGTGGTGGCCTTTTCGTGAAATGGATGAGTGAGGAACCTCAGATGCTGAAACAAGTTTTTTTTTTTGTTATTTAAAAAGGCTATTTTACTGAGCACTCGAAAACCCGCTAAAAAATGACGTTGTGCATCCACTTTCAGTAAGGAAGCTTAATTTCAGCAACTGGACAAACGCGATTTCCTTTTCAAGAAATGGACATTTTTTTGGTCCAGATGTAATTTTTTGAAATTACGGCAAGTGGAGCCACTTCGTGAAATGGACATCCTTGTCATGAAATGGACAATTTCGCCAAACGGATGCGACATATACATACTTACATTATAGTATGCAATATGTATATTGCACACCATCGAATGGAGGTGAGCTCGTGGGTTTCGCTCGTAAATTCCTTCATGGTAGACGGACTGGGAGTTTTTCTTCTATTCGATAACAGGATGGATAGCTGCTCAGAGGAAATATGATGGTAGCACATCTCATTTGTGATGGAAAATATTGTTTCTGGAAATTCCGCTTTTCGTGTTTTTCATGAACCACTACTTTTTCCAATAAATGACAAGCAAAAGTTTCCTTCGTAATTGGTCTATAAAATTGCTACTTTTCCTGGCTTAAAACTTCCTATTTTGCTAGTTTTTCAACGTCACAATCATTAGTTGACGGTCTTTCTCAAAGTAATATAACCATGAATGGCTAAAAAACTAACATTAACAAACAAGGAAGCGGAGACTTGGAACGTGTCAAGTGCACTCCGACTCTCTCGAGTTGCCCGATACCAGTTCGCCACCCAACTTCGTTCACAGCACGTTCGCCTTCTGATTCTTCGCACCGCGCACAGGAAGGACATTCCAGCTTTTGCTTCGCTGACAAATTGGTGCATCTAGATAGCTCCATGGGACAGGATCCAAGTTTTCACGCGAACTGTCACTCTGGTCGGAGAGCGATTCACACGACTCTTCAGTTTGTTTGTTTTGGATGGTTAGAGGATCGAGTTAGCATAATAGTTATGGGAAATAAATTATACGCCGGCAAAATCTTATGAAAAAAAAAAAAAAAAACCTGAGCAGCCAGAAACAATCGTTCAAGCTTTGCGTTTGACTCGAGAATACAACATCGAGTGGAATGAACTACCAGCCCACAGTTAATCATTTTCTGCTGAAAAGTGAAAGTGCCCAACCTCAGGAACATCCCGCAACTGACGACACTCTCAGCTTACCGATGTATGACGAAAGCAAAAGCGACAGACCGACGGTATGCCGAAACCCCCTTTTTTCAACCTTTCTCAGAGGCACTGAGGTTATGTATCACGAATAACGAAGTAATCTCGGTTTCGATTGTTTTCACGAACACCATACTTACATTCCCTACGGCGGTAACAAGGAAGTAAAACGAGGGGAGGGGGGGGGGCAGACCTCGTCAAATCGCTCAAGACCAAAATTAAATAAAGTTTATCCAAGGTAAGAAAACAAGATTATGGAAAAGAGACTTACAGGATTCGGAACGGCATTTTCTTTCACAGACTTAAGTGACTCGGCCGCTACAAAGAATCGTTCAAGACAGCCGACCGATGGCTATAACTGAATTTTCGCGCAAACGACTGTTTAGGCGCTTCAATCAGTGATACTTTCATAAAAAGTCAGTAAATTATATTTGTACATTAAAATAGTTTCTTAATTGCTAAGAAAAAAACTCGTAACAAAAGTGTATAAAAAAAAGAGGAGGCGAAAAAAAATGAGTTTTGGTTCTTGAATGACTGCATAAGCAGAAATTCTGTTAACAATTAAAAGAAACTTGTTTTTTTTTGTTCATTTAATGGCAACTAGCGCATTTTTCCTCAACTTCCTAATAAATGCGAACGGAATTCCTTGGTTTCTTCATAAAGAATGTAGGGACAACCACTTCATAAATAAAAAATAAAAACTCAAATTATGTTTGTACCGATTCTTTTATCTTTTTTTTAGCGAATTAAATAACAATGCAAAAAGCGACTGATACTTATGATGAATAATTTAATGAGAACACCATTTATTTACAATATAGTTGTTATTAAATTTGATAATACAAGGGAGTATATGACCTACAATATTTTCTTCCTTCTAGAACTACTTTTATGTTGATGTTCTGCTAAAAGTTAAATAGCACTCGGAAAAAATAATAACTTCAATATAAATTATATACAATCTGATTTAACCACAAAAAGTCATAATGCAGCGATGCTTTTCACGGATTTATTTTTTCAATTAAAGGGCGACATGCTTCCAGTAAAGTCAGTTGTATGGATCACAGGTTGGCTTTTTCTCTTTTTTTTCTAAAGAAAAGGATTGGAATGGGAATATGACATCACTATTTCACTTTTGTTGAAGGAACGTTAAAAATCAGTGTTGCACAGCCCCCTTAAAATATATAAATAATAAAAAAATGAACTTTAAAGCTTAATAATCGGGTACAGGGAACAGTTTCAAGAGAGCTACACGTGAGTAGTTCAAGTAACTACTACTTTTTACTCATTTGATATTTTTTCACGTTACTTTAAATGATCTTAAGAGCTAAACAAACTTTTTTGAGACGGTACAAACTTTACGTAAAAATTCACATTTTGAACAAAGCATCGACCACACAGTATACACAAAAATATACTAATGGGAGGATTAGTTTTAACATTATGTTAATATCTTTCATTACTTTTAATTATTAGTACAGAATGGGGTACGAAAGGATACAGGGCTTGCGCGTTTTTCAGTTGTTTTGAATCGCCAAGCTTCATCCGAGTCTATGTAACGAACATTTTTTTGAGGCTTCACAACTCTATGGCAGGGGAGTGATTTGGGAGTGGGGGATTGGACAGCTTTTTACGTATATCTCTCGGAGAAAAAAAAAGAAGAGGAAGGATTAGACATCACGGGTTCATCCTTCCAAATTGGATGGCTCGCCTATCGTTCAAACAGGCTACACTCTATTGGCAGTTCAAAATTCTTTCTAATAACGGGAGGTTCCGCAATGGCAAGAGGAAAGACACGGAGGAGAAAACCATAAAAACCATAAAAATGGTGTTTCGAGTTCCAATTATTACGCCTCTAAACCTTTGTCTTAAAAACAATACAAAATGTTATTTATACGTGTTTTTCTTTTAAATTCATTTCTTGATTGGGAGAGGATAGAAACTTTCTAGCGATGGACAACAGGCGAATGCGCCCCACTTGATCGTCCATTGTACAACGTGTCTCAAGCGTAAAATTCGCGACTCGAATTTTTTGAATAAGAATTCGCAGCTGGCGACCTTTTGGGTTCGTCCAAAGCGTACGAGCCCTCGTCTTTTTTGCGCATCCTGTAAACGATGAACATGACGACGAGAATAGCGCACAGAAGGCCGACAACGGCTCCTCCTATGACCGCTGTAAATGAAAGAAGGTGGAAAACAAAGAGGAAAAAAAATTCACGGTTTTTTAAAGTCTTTGAGAACGAGCTACGGGGGTTTACTTCGGAAAATATCTTGATGGAGAGCAGGAGAGAGGGGGATAAGTTGTGAAGCTAACAAAAACGTTCGAGTCGGGTGCTTGTATGGCTAAAAACAAAAATTGAAGGGAAAAAAAGGAAGAAGAAAGGAACAAAAAAATAATTGCGCTCATCATGGCACGGTTATATACCTCTCACAGTTCTGTTCCCTAAAAAGAGTTATGTGCTTTTTTCGAGGGAGCCAAGAGAATTATTGTTCTTATTTGAAGTTCATCTCTTTTTAAAGTTTAAAAAAGGCATAAAAAATTGAGTTTTTGTTTTCTACAGAAAGAAAGAACTTTTCAGGCGTAAAATTCTTGATTCGGTAGTCTCTTGGGCTCGTCTAACGGGTACGAGCCCTCGTCCTTTTTACGCATCCTATACACGATGAACATGACGACGAGAATGGCGCACAAAAGACCTACAACTGCTCCACCAATAACAGCTGCGAAATGTTAAAATTGCCAGATAAATAAAAATTTTCGGGAAAATTGGGATAGTGCCCAAAAATTATTCAAGTGCGGGACAAATAAGAAATTAGCGAATGAAAAATAAATCAAGTGAGAGACAGAGCAAGAGAAAAAAGTATCGTGCGAATGCTCACCGGCTAATATGCCTGGCTGGGCGAAGAACGAAGCGGTCCTCTCTTCGGATTTGGTGTCAATTGTTACACCTGGAACGGCATGATGCGTTTGACCGGGCAGGTCGTTGTCAACAGGCGGCAAATCTGGAGTGTCATCGTCATTTTCGCGATGACTTCCACCACCGCTACCGCTACTACTACTTCCGCTACCACTGCCGCTACCCGAACTGCCACCGCTCGACTTGCTGCCGTCAATTTTGTTTCCACCCTGAAAATGAACAAAATAAATTGAAAAATTCAAGTCCACCGTTTTTCAGGGAAGGCCAAATAGCAGCAATGTGCTAAGACCAGCGCATAGCATAAAGAATAAAAGGGGGTATGAAAACAACGTAATCTGAGCTTTGGAAGGCGAAAAATATGGAATGAGGGATGGGTGAAAATCGAAGAACTGCTTGTGTTACAATGAAATTCCCAAAATAAACTTGTGGAAGACCATTTTCTGGATCTCTACATCCATCCCGGCTTGTACTGTATCCATTACAAAATAGAGGCGACCGAATGCGCCAATGCGGGCTCTACTCATGTGGGGGCATTTGCCACACCCTTGGGTCCTTACAACCAACGGTCGGGGGTAAATGCCACAAGCACGCAACGCGATCCAGAGCGAACGCATTTTTGGCGGTCGATTAATTATGATTTCACACGAGTTCGTAATAGGGCCCCATAATGGTTAAGACGCATTATACGAACGTGGTGACCAGTGGTCATTCTTTGGGAAGCACGGCACTACTTTATCGTATGTCGTCCCTTGGAATGCTCAAAAGCAGGAGCGTAGCGTGATAAAATATATTGACGCTGGAGGAGGGGGTTGTCATGGTAGTTGCCTCTTCATCCTTTCTGAAGATTCTGACAATAAGTAGGCGATGAAGTGTCGGTTTGGAACGAATTGCAGAGTTGCCAGATTGGACTAAAACCGCGTTTTTGGATATTCCTGGAGAAAACTTAACAGTGAAAATGAAGGCAAAGCACTAAACAGTGATTTGGGTTGTTTAAATAAACTAAAAACGCGAGCATTGGACTACTTGCACAGCACAGAAATCAGCCAAGTTTGGGAAACCTTTAAAAATGGTAAATTGTAGGGTTCTCATGGGCACGCTCTCAAACACGGTGTTGCAGCTAGCAGGGGTAGACAATCTTTAAAGCACAGGTACGGCAATACACCATCTTAACTCTAAGCCTCCCCCCTCACCCTAAAATTGACTATAATGACCATTTGTGACCTAAAAAAAGTCCCACTAGCTACTCACGCCGTAAAATTGGCAAAGCTGACTGAATACGCCAGACGAATAGCTAAACTGACGATTCGCGCCATGAAAATAGCCCAACTTAACATTTGCGCTCCATGCCCAAACAAACCATTCGTTGATATTGTTAGTAAGATCGCTTAAACTAAGAGGGTTAGTGGGTAATGCATGCATAAAGCTGTAGCCGAAGGAGCCTACATTGTATGTCTTCCCTCGTTGAGGTGGGTCAATATCGAACCGGTTTCGGCTGCTCGCCAACTTCAGCGTTTGGAAGTACATACGACGAGGGAAGACAGACAATGTAGGCTCCTACGTCTACAGCTTTATGCACGCAGAACCATTCGTTCCTTAAAAAGGCCTAAAATAACAATTCATGTGCTAAAAATAGCCAAAACGCCATAAAAACGTCAGACTTTCAATTCACGTTCTCAAAAATGGCCAAGTAGCTGACTATTCGCGCCTTGAAAATGGATAAACTGGGGCAAATCGTGCCCTAAAAAACAGTCCAACTGACTATTCACACCTAAAATTTGCAAATCTGACTGGGAAAGAGGGAAGGGCGTCACCAAGACTCGGCTTTCACCGCACCTTTTTTGCGATTAAAATCCCGTCCGAGACCACTTCAGGGGCTAGGTAGATATAAAATTGACAATTTCGGGGCTGAATAACAATGAAAATTTCAAGCGGTTGCCAAAGAGTCAAGGTTGATAGATAAAGAGCCACGAAATTTCGGGTTTAGAAGCTAATGCCCGTATTCATTTACGAACGTTCCTTGAAATTCGTTAGAGCAGGTGTTTATATTGTAATCAAAACTGTTCTCAACAGTTCTTTGACTCAAGGAAACATCAAGGGACGATAATAACAAATATGGGCCTAAATACCATCCGTTAAAGGCAAGTTTGAGACTAAATAGTAGCGAAACTGCATGTTTGTGACTACAAGCAGCCGCGAAATTATTATTTTAAGGGGGAAAATAGCGTAACTGTAAAGCAGTAATGCTGCTTTTGAATTATACGTTGCATTGATGGCGCAATTGCTACATTCGAAGATGAAACTTTGCAGATGAAAATCTGCAAAATTGCAAAAATTTCGTCCAAATATAAGCGAAATTGCACGTTTCTGGTCATTACTTTCGCGAAATGGCAAGTTCCGAGGCCGGTACCCATGGTACCTAAAACTTGAAGAATAGCCGCGAAACTTCATCTTTCAGCGCTAAATATTAGATGAATTGTAAGTTTAAGATTTAAATTCTGAAAATTGCTAGGTAGTGCCCCAAATATGGCAAGTTTTGGGATTTTCAGCTCTTTTTAGTGGCCACGGAACTCTGAGCTAAACTGCGAAATTGCAGGTTTCGGGTGTATGAATTCGCAAATTTACTAGTTTCTGGGCATTATTTCCGCGGAATTCTTCTTTTTAGTGATCGCGTCTAGCCGGCTGCGACGCGACGGCGCCCAAAGTCACATTTGCGGGCTAAATATCCGCGAAATTGGAAGTTTACTGGCTGAATATTCATGATTGTAAGTTTTAGATCTTTGCCTAAGCGCAATTGCAACTTTCTGGTCAATATTTTCACGAAATAACAATTGTCTGGGCCTTAATTATAGCAGGCGCGATCCCTGGGGCTGTTGGGCCCGACTGCACGCAAAGCGATATAAAATAGAAACTTTTGGAGCCAAATATTTGCGAGTTTGCTAGTTCGGGTCAAAATCTGGAAAATAATAAGTTTCCTGGCTCCCCACTCGGAGTCACTTGAGGCACCAAATCGAGTTTTTCACGAACGCCATACGACTTCCTGTCCATACGGGAGTAGAAATAGAGAAAAACGCTAATTCACGCCAATAACAGAGTAAAAGCGCTAATTGTCACTATGAAATTGATAAAAAAATAGCAATCAATCACTCAGCTAACTTCGCGGAAACGCCAGATCACGGGTTTTCGAGACGACGTCACGACTAAAATTGAGAAAAAGCGCTGAATTTCATGGATAAAAGCGAAAAAAATCGCGAACTCTCGGCTAAAATTGAGTAGAAGCGTTAATTCACTATCTATCACACTAGCAAAAATCGAGGGAAAAACCCTCATTCGTGGGTAAAATTGGAAAAACACTAATTCGCAGTTCAATTTCAGAAAATACTCTAATATACGCGACTGAGACCGAGAAAAACCACTAAATTCTCGGATAAAACTGAGATACAGCGCTCGATCACTTCTAAACATGAGAAAGAGCGCTAATTTGAGGCTAAAATCGGCAACGGCAGTTTTAGGTTAAAATTGAGAAATAATTCGCAGCTAAAATTGGAAAAAGCGATTATGCGCGGCAATAATTAAAGAAAACCAGCGACTCGCGGCTAAAAAGAAGAAGAACAAAAAAAGGGACAACGCTGATTCAAGGATCAATTGAAGAAAATCCGCTGATTCGCGGCTAACATTGAGAAGTTTCCTGTCTTACGGATGAGTCCTGAGTTACGGATCTAAATAACCTCGAAATTGCTCGATACGGGTCTATATGTATATGTATACGGGAAGTTTGTAATTTCCAGTTCTTATTTTCACGAAATGGCAAGTTTCTGGGCTTCTCTCCCCCCCCCCCCCCAGAGTGCAAAGGGGCCCCGTGCACATATGCTGCGCTTTTACAGGGCGGTTTTCCTGTCCATCTGTCTCACGATCAGTTGAATAGCAGAAGAATGAGTTACAAATGACCTATAGGTACCCCATGAAATTAAATTTCTTAACGAGCCAAACCCGCAAAATTGGTTTCTCGAATCCCCGAAATTTAATGTTAGAAAGAGCTATGTCCACTAAATTGGTTTTTCAACCACCACCCCGCGAAATCGGCGGGATTACCTTCTGAAATGTGCGAGTGAAGTGAGGTGGAGCCACGCACGCAGTTGGATTTTTTTTTTAGAGGGCTAGCCCAGCATAATTTAGTTTTTTCAGAGAGCAAATCCCTCAAAATTATTCTTGAACGAGACAACTGCACCAAATTTTATTTTCTACGAGACCGGGCCCGTCGAATCGGCTTCCCGAGTGGCCCAAACTCGCCGAATTGATATTTTTTTAAATAGTGGATCCGACGATACTGGTTTTAATGGCTCAACCCTGCGAAATTTCGTTTTAGAAACAAGCTAGACCCAGGAAAGTGTGTATTTGTAGCAGCGAAAGCCACGGAATTGCATTTTAATGAAGCTTGACGCGCCAAATTGGTTTTTAAGTGGCTCAAACTTGCAAAATTGTTGAGATGTGAATGATTCAATCTTTCAATCTTGTAAAATTGTTTTTGAATGGTTAACAGCGCGGTTTTTTTTTGGATGGTCAAATCCGGCTTTTTTTGCTTTCCTTTTTTTTCATCGGAAGCTATGAACTTGTTCTTTTGAGTCAAACGAGTCCCACGAATCTCTTTTGAACGGGCCAACTCTGAGAAAATGTATTTTGAAAGGGCCAACCCTGTGATATTTTGTTTTTAAATGAGCCAGTACGCTGGAAATTTCACCTTTGAGGAGGAGGAGGGCAGGAGACGTGAAACCCTTTGGAAAGGTGCTTCAAGGGAGCAAACCCTGCGAAATTGTTTTCTGACGTGCCAAATCCGCAAAATTCGGTCTCAGAAACCGGCGAATTGCTTTTTTTTTGTAAGACGCCGGCAAACGCAATTTGGTTATTGAATTAGCCAAACCCGTTAAATTAGGTTCTGTGAGCGTCAAATTCGATATATTTGGTCATTGAAAGTGTCTAACCAACGGATTGCATTTTTGAATGAGTGTCAACCCGGTGCAGTTGGATTTTTAGGGAGTCAATCCTGTGAGAGTAGTAAGGCCGGTCGTCCACGGGAAGCGTTTTCGATCGGCGGTATACATCGCGCGTACATCCAAAAGCCTTAAATTGAACGCACTACAGCAAAGCCTGCAGTGGACGATGTCACATTCAATTTGAGCCTTTGGGATGTACGCTCGTTGTAGCGCCGCTCGAAAACGCTTGCAGTGGACAACCGGCCTAAGGAAAACCTTTGAAATTCGTTCTGCTAGCAATAATCCACAAAAATTGGATTGTGATTAGATTTGCAAGAGAGGGGTGAGATCTTGAGCCCGCCTAAACATTTTACCCAAAATCAGGCGTTACGCAGAGGTTCTAAACAATATTATAGTGGACAAAGATTCATAAAGAGAAATTCATTTACTTTTTTCTTGATTTCATTCTTCGGTTGAAACTGGTACAGTTAGGAAAATTGAGCCATTAAATCACCAAACCTAGACGTTGTAAAAACAGGAAAACTTACAAATCATGTAATTTTCAAAGACAAATATGTACACCTCGTTTTCGCTGCGTGGAAACTCTCGTTTGTACGAATAAAACGAGGTTATCCGGAACCTAAAACACTCCGTTATTCTCCTTTTTTCTTGTTTTTCTTCAAAGAAAAAAAAACAGCCAAAGCCATAACGATTAAATCTATCTAAAGGTTGGGGAAATGAAAAATGAGAGAGGGATACCAATCTGGTCATGGAATTGCTGCACCCTCACCTACCTACCATTCATGAGGCTCACTCTAAGCATCCATCCACCGCATAGAGCAAAATCCCATAGCAAGGGATCCAAGTCCTTAAATCCTCATTTCATGATGTATTAGACAAAAAATAAACCGATTGAAAAGTTCCTCCTTTCATCCCTTCCCCAACAACAATTTTCTACAAAAAAGTTTTCAAAAGAATGTTGGAGAGTAACTCGATTTAAGCCATATCCGTTCTTTGAAATACTCTCGTTTAAAAACCTTCCGATTCTTAGTGAGTTATAATCGAATTGCACGAAGTCTACAAAGATGAACTTCTTTATGAAAAAAAAAGAAGATATTCGTGCGAACACGAGGCCAGAATCGTGGATTGTTAAAATTTAAAACGAGTACAGGAAGTGGCATCCGTATAAGGACAAGCCTTGTAAGGAGGTAAGGAACGGTGAGCAGAAAAAGCCCGCGATATGAGTAATGTGGAGCAATTGCGCCGGACGAGAATGTGAGTGTGTTGGATAATTGAAGGGGGGGGGGGTGAACCTGACTTAAAAGACTTCAGCTACCTACTCTGCATGTTTCCGCATCCACACTATTTAAACATCGCATAGCTTTTATAGTGAAGCTGAATGTAATGGATAGGGGGTCGAGGGGAGCCATTAATTTGTTTACAACTAGTAAGATCAAGAGTAATTAAAATCTATAATGAACAAGACATTCAATTTTTTTAATGCAAGCGAGGTCAAAACGACTCTACCACCCCTCCCTGCACTCACACACACTCTTACCCAGCCGCTTATCATTCAGGAAAACATTTAATTCTGATAAAATTTAAAAATATTTAAAGGAATGAACTGTCAGTAACAGGAAGGGATTACTTCCATTAAAACGAAGAAAACAAGGCAATTTACGTTATAAAAGACAAAAAAAAAATATAGGGAGAGAAAGAAAGAGACAAATAAAAAGAGGGGGATAAAAATAAACAAAGTAGGAAACATACCTCCGCAACGTCCAATACTCGTGTCTTGGCTTTGTCATCCGTGCCACTCACTGTTTTTGTATTCGTCTCTTTGATTGGTTGTCGTACGTCTGAAAATGAAAAGTCATATCAATAAAATAATTGAAATAAACGAGAAAAGGAGAACACAAAATGAGAATGTAAATGACTACACTATAAAAAAACACGAGTGTTAGAAAAAAGACACGAATCTCATGGAGGCAGTAAACAACCAGACAAAAGATTAGACACTATAGAATGAGGGATAATCACGTCATATTTGAAGAAGGAGGGGTTAAAGGAAATTGAGCTTCTGCTTGAGTAGTATTCTCTATTTGAATGATTTACTTCTAAAGCGTGAATTGTGAGGGAGAGAGAGAATGAGTGAGCGCCATCAATGTTCGAGAATTATTCGAATTCTACTGTCTCTTTAGAGTCGAACTTGCGAAACAAATTGGAACGCTCTTCGCCCGATTTTCCACCCTTGCAGGCAAATTAAGGAAGCTCATTATGATACGATTATTGATACACGCCCCACCCCTCAACCCATTTTGAACATAGGGGCATGAAAGAGGGTGATATTGATCCTATAATTATAAGCAGGAAGGAACACCATGAACATGAACTGTTGATATCTGGCGAGGGCATTATTGCCGTTATGAAACTGGCTATATACGTGCATCTCAGCTCCCTATTACTGTGGAAGGATACAGTATAAAATTGAAGTGGACTATTTGTTACAACGAAGAACATTGAAGAGAATAGTTCAACTCGCCATGGTCCCACTGTTCAACAAGACTTTTCTCGAAACAGCACTTAGTGGCTCCAACCTTTTTTTCCCTAGAGGCTTTCATCTCGGTTTCAAGGCCTTTTAAAATCCCAAACATGACTACAAAAAAGGAGACGTAAACAAACAATTATAATGAATAAATGAATAAATAAAACAAATTTATAATAGTACTACATTAAACACCGTTCGCGAGGTTCCCAGAAATCATATTGGAGGGGGGGGGGTCGTGTTTAGTTTGGGGTACTCCGTTATGCGCTGGTTTCAGGAACCCCATTACTAGAAATGTCGATTGGAAGAATTTTTGTGGATTTTGATCCTGAATGGTCCACCAAAAACAATCGATCCGTACACCTAAGCATTCCTTACATTCCACGTTGACTGGTCACTTGTGCTTGCTTATGGAAATTATACACTCTTTATGATGATACTAAATCTACGCTATGACTTCTCCTTCAAGCTGGATAAATGTTGATTCATTCTGTCATCAAATAGAATTGAGTTGTCCATACCGGAATCATCTAGATCCCGTATGCCGAGTATGCCGAGTATTTGACGAGGTATGATTGGAGGGGGTCGGGGAAACACGAGTACAACTCCCCCTTAAGGGGGGGTTTCAGGCGGGTTTCCTCGACCCCTTCCCAGTCAACCCCTCGCCTAAACTTCGCACATAAATTTTGGCTCCATTTCTGCGTCAATATTCGATTTCAACGTCTCATTTTAATCTAGGAAGTTCTACAGTGACGTTAGATCTTGCTTTTTCAAATTTTATCCCTAAAATAACCCCAAATCACTTTACAACTTGAATGTGTTTTAAGGTAATTTTAGGGATGAAATCTGGAAAAGCAAGATCTAACGTCACTGTAGAACTTCCTGAAGATTAAAATGAGACGTTGAAATCGAATATTGATGCAGAAATGGAGCCAAAATTTATGTGCGAAGTTTAGGCGAGGGGCGACTGGGAAGGGGTCGAGGAGACCCGCCTGAAACCCCGCCTTAAAGTTTGACTACTTCTAGGTCACAAATTGTCCCCTGATATCCCCAATCCCAAACTTCCTCAATCCCGAATCCACCCTACGACCCCGATTGTCCCCATTGCATGTTGTTCTGTACGGTCATTTTTGGGCGTGGTAGTCAGTTTAATTATTTTCAATCGTGCGAACGGTTAGTTCAAACGTTTTTATGGTTCGAAGTTTCAATTTTACTTTTTTAAAGTCAGTTTTCCAATGTTTAAGGCGCGAATAATCCGTCAAGCTATATCATAGGGTACGATTGGTCAGTCTGGCCTTTTCAAAGCGTAAATCGCGAGTTTGGTTATTTCTAGGGCGTGAAAGTTGGGCTGATTGAAAAGCACAAATTGCCAGTTTAGCCTTCCCAAAGGCGCAAAACGTCATAGCGGCCATTTGAGGCCACATTTACAGTAATTTTTGTTGCTTTTTAAGGCGTGAACAGGCAGTCTGACTATTTTCAGGTTGTAAATTATTGTTAGTATAATACTTAGTCCAATAGGCGCGAATTTTATTTAGGGCGGGTGGGGGGGGGATTGCCATTTTTTCTATTTTTAGGGCACAAGTTTGTCAGTTTTATTAATTTTCAAGGCGCGAATCGTCAGTTTTGCCATTGTAGGGCATGAATTGGTCAATTTTCAACGCCTCAGAAACTTGAATTGCAAATTCTCCCCCGCAAGTGGCAAGAAAGTTTGGAATTCGTCTCCCGCGTTTAGGACTGCGGTGTATTTGCCTATAACTCCCGAATCAAATCACCGATGCTAAATGGTGTAAAAGTTGGTCTTCTCAGTTTTTTCTCCTTTGTTTATCTAATTAGCCCGCGGGTGAATGGTTTGCTTCGAACTGGAGAAGAAACCCCCGGTATACCTCCCCACCCCGGACGTAGAAGAGTTCAACATACATACCCTATCGTCCACGATTTAACCCCCCCCCCCCACCAAGGCTATAGCGCTATCATCACACCCCAGTTATGAAACTTCCCTGAAAATGGCAACCCAGTGATGGAAACGGGGCAATTTGACTTCGAAACCAGCAGAATCAATCCAAACAACGAAATCGTTACAGTTGATTTGCCCTCCAAAACTTTTAACTGGTTGTAAAATGTGTAATGAAGCCATTGGAAAATTCTGCTCACCTTTAAGAACTACAATTTCGTAATGTTGAACCATTTCTCTATCCTACTCACTGAGGCATTGCAGCAAAATCTGGTGGTATCCAGGGAGCGGGAACTCAACAGTTTTTAGCCTGTAAAGGCGACGAGAACAAAAATACTATGGTCATGGTGACAGAGCATTCATGATTTCATGTCATACGAAAACTGCTTTTAAAACCACGAACACTCCTTACCTCCGTATAACTTGCCCAAATTCGCAATCAAAGAACCTGGGGCTCAAGTACGAAGGGGAGTTGTATGAAATAACACGGGTGGTATCCACCGTGTTGAAATTATAACACCTCATCGTACTTGCCCCCTTGGGGGAACTCGGAGACGGCTGGAAAGGCGCATTAATACGTAGGTTTCATCCTTCTCGCCGATTTTTCACGTCTTCAAAGCTTAAGTGAGGGCTAAAAATATCCTTGTTGGAGGGTGACAGTGAGCTCGGAAACGAGAAGGGTGGAGGAGGAGATAATATCAATATTCAGAGCTTGCTAACGCTCGTCAGTTGATATATTTAATTCATCCTTAACGTCGGCTGCGTCCTTCAATTGTGCCAGGAACGCGGGCTCCAAAACGAAGAATAAGAAAGAAAATATTGAGATGGACGCAAAGGATGAAAGGGGCGAACAGGAAGAGTTAATTATTACGGCTAAAGTACAGGCTCTTGTTGACAGATTGGGTTCCACATTTAATTTAATTAAGTACCTATGTTGATTATTTTTTCACGAGCTCCCTATTCCAACAATATTTTCGATTGTTATTGTCTTATAGCCACGTAACGAAGTCCTTCAAGTTTGCCCGGAAAGAGGAAAGGCCCGTCAGATTTTTGAAGGAATTACCGATAGACCAATGGTATTCATTTATTTCGCCCATTCTTATCAAAGCAATAACGCTAATAACAGAGAATACGGACTTCTTCCACCAAGTCCATTGACTTGTACTGGGAGAACAGATAGAGATCGTCACCTGACATACCTAATTAAGATGAGCGATCTCTTTATCTATTACAATATTGACTAGTATAATATTTTTACAATATAAGTAGGTATAATTATGGCCTATTTTCATTTTTTTAAATGTTCGTACCTACTTTGGTAGAAATGTCACAAAAAAATGATCTTGTTTGTTTAAAAAAATATGAGAGTATCGTCCTCGAACTAGACTAGAGGTTATTTTGAGGATCCGCTTTTGCTCAGTTTATTGTTTCAATTTTTCAAGTTCGCAACAGTCAAACTGTTGTGCCAGTTGGTTGTTGGTTGATTGTTACGAAGGCTGCGACGAGTTATCACGTCACGGCGGCTCATTCCTCTTGATCGATGTCAACGTCGACATCGCAGGGAGGGGTGGGATAACACTAACACCCAGCGAACTTCTCACCCGGCTAGTACCTAATTCATATGTGACCTGAGTAGAGGTAAAACCCATTATGATTGCCCTTTTCCAGAAGTCTGGACGGTATCGTTGAAAATTTGAAATCATTTTATAGTAGTTGCTCTAGTGCAAGTTTTCTCTTTACCCGGTCATTTTCTAGTTCATGGAAATCAGGAGATGACAGGTTGGCGGAGATGAGGAAAAAATCCCCGAAATTTGGTTTTAAATGAGCCAAGTCCATATAAATTCTGAAAGAGCGAAAAACCTTAAAATCGGGGTTTGAAAGAGCAAAACCCATAAAAGGTTTTTGAAAGCAAAACCCGCGAAATTTGGTTTTTGAAAGAACACATCCCATGAAATTTGGGGTTTGGAAAAAGTAAAACCCACGAAATTGGGATTTGAACGAGACGAATCCGCCAAATTTAGTTTTTAATAGTGCTAAGCGCGCATAATTGAATCATACTGTGGAATTGGTTTTGAATCATACTGTGAGTAAAATCATCGGGGAACTCACTGTCCAGTTGTGCGATAAATCACCTTTCAGTAGAGGCGGAGGAGAGTGGGATCAGTTAATTCGAAAGGCCAACTATGGCAAAACTAATAATTCACGACATAAATGGCTAAACCAACGATTCACTCCCAAACCTTGACGTAAACTAACGATTCTTCCAAAAAATAGCCAAGCGGACCAATGCCACGCCCTAGAAATGACCTTATACACACAAATTGCGCCTCTAGTTGTGAAAATGACTCAATCCACCCTAAAAAATTGCTAAACTTTCAGCGCCCACCTTAAAACTCCTCAAACTGCAAAAGGCGAAACCGACTATTCGCGATCCAAAAATGACCATTAGCGCCTTGAAAATGGCTCGACTGATGATGATTCATGCCCTACATACAGCCAAACTGGCTATACTCACGCCCTAAAAATATTAAACTAACGATTTACGCCTAGAAAATGGTAAACTGACGGTTAGCGTTTTATAAATGGCTAAACTAACAGTTTAGCACCCTGGGCCTTGAACTGACAATATAATCTAAGTGACTATCCTCTCCCTAAAAATGACCGTATTGACGGTTTGTTCCATTAGAATTGCCAAACTGGCTATTCACCATCGAAAAATGGCGAAAATGACTCAATGCACCCTTCAAATGCCCTGAAAATGGCAAAGCCGGCCACTCGAGATCCAAAAGTGCCAAAAGATTGAAAATGTACAAACAAATTATCCATGCACCAAAAATGTCAAAGCAGGCTATTCGCGATCCAAAATTTCCCAAACTCTCTTCCCGTATTTACTTTGAAACTCCACCCCTCTCATCCACTTTAAGCTCCACTTGGAGCTTATTGATGGCTATTCTTTATCAGCAGTGATGAGCAATACAGTTCTTTTCTACATCGTTGAGCGTACCCTTCACGACCGGAGCAGCGACTGAGAGATATCAAATCTATTTGATCCCTATTGGAGAGGGGGGGACCAAACATGGCGGACTGTCAGTACTCGTTGGTAAGGCACTAGAGACACGAGTACGGCGGACCTCCATATTTGGTCCCTTCGAGCTCCGGGAACCTTGTCGTTTTCTACGTGTATCACTGGACTTGATACGAGTAGTTTTGTTTATTCAGTTTAAAACGTGTTTTTTTCTTATTTTATAGACCGAATACGAATAGGTATTTTAAGTTTCGTCGGTTTATACGTTTGCTCATAGACAGAATATCAGTTTCTCTAACAATGAATTCCTGGACTGAAACCGAGCGAATGGTATGTTGCAGTCACAAGCACAACACTCAAAGAGCTATAATATTGTGTTGTAATGTTGAGGTCCCTGAGCCGACGACCGAAGATTTAATTGCTGCCGCACATCAAGAAGTAATTAAAAGAAAACCACCACCATGATTGAAAATCGCCAACTCGCCTTCAACCTCTTGCAATTATACTGCATTAAGAGACGATGGATGCAGAACCCTGAGCACCAAAAGCTAGATGTCGATGCTTGATTCTCAATTTTCAGACTTTGGAAAATATGATTTGTTGGCAAGTCGCCCTCATCGAAGAATTTTAATGTGCGTCAGCTGTGCTGTTTGGAAGATGTGCTTTCTAATAATTTTTGTGTGTGACAAGACAGTGTTCGATAGGGACTCTATTTCTGCCACGATTAATCCTGTGATGTGAACTAGATATGATAGTAACATTTTATTTCTTAAAATGGAGATCCAATAGTGTATTCTGCAAAAATTGCACTGCCCCTGAAGCTGTCCTTTTCTCGCTAAACTCAACCCTCTCCAGAAACATGTTCAGGCCCGGTCTACTCCTGGGGCTCTTTGCTCGTGTGGACCAGAAAGGAAAATAGATGTGTCGCCGTGTTTACCGGACCTTATAGAGGAAAAACTGGGGCTCCCTGTAAGAACTTGTACACTTGTCTCTACGTCAAAAAGCCATTTCTTTCTTCTTTCCACGTCAGAAGGGAATTTGAACATCCGACCACCGTGAATAGTCTTGTTACGACTATTAACTGCCGAACAAATAACCATGTTTCTTTTGAAGGAGAAACCGACAATATAAAAATGAAGTGCGCCGAAAGTTAACGCTCCGAGCCGTTTGCGAAAAGGAATAACGGGAATGGAAGTTTTGAACAAAACTATTGAAACACGGGAAAATTAGGAAGAATAATCAAAAGAAAGGCAAAAACACAGGACAAAACTCAGCACTCAACCACAACTCGAAGGGCTCGAAGGCAAATGTATACGATAGATACTAAAGGGGGAAAAATTGGAGGGACCAAATATAGCCGTCCGCTGTACCTGTACTTAAAGGTTCTCTATCGTAGGAACTTATAGAACCTTAGTTGGAGAATTTTTTTGATATCTTATTTATGCCAGCATATTCTGAGTGAAATTTCAGGCAAGATCCAGGATAAGGCACCGTAATTTGTTTAATTACCTATTGACATCTCTCATAAATACAGCAGCGCCCTTGCCGAGCTAACGATCTGGGGTAATATCTGACTAATCTGACCGGCATCACTTGCTTTGTTTTGATTATTGTGATCAATTGTGATGGTGAGAATCAGAAAGAGAATTTTTGAAGTAAAGCCCATTTGAAAATTGAGGGGTACACTAAATGGTCGTTTCACCTAGTCTCCACTTGAGCGCCGGTGTATTTATGAAAGTTACGAATACTCTAATTCCAGGTGATTTCCATTTTTTAAAATTCCCATCCCTCCGATCGTCAATTTAAAGAAAGCTTATTCTAATTTGTTGTAACGCAATCCCAGCGAACAATTTGAATTAACGGCTTCTTTTACTTTTGCTCAGAGACCGGATTATAATAGAAAATTGAGTCAGAAACGAACAAGAAAACTAAATTGTATACAACGCCAAAGTTTTTCATTTCTTCAGACTCTCATTAATTAGCCTCACTGCATTAATAATACGCGAAAGAAGAGAATCAGAGGAACGTTGTTATTAATGTATCGCGACGCTGAGTTTCTTAAAATCCTAAAAAATGCAAGGCAGCTGAACAAACCCGTATAAGCATTAAAACTGAATTGTAGCTTCGGGTATTTTTATTTCTCAACATAAGCGAATAGTTGGTTTAACGCTACTGGCTAATTAAGGAAGAGGGGAAGAGGCTATGGCATAAATAATCGTTGTACCCAAAAAATCGTATGGGTAGTTGGACATTACAATTCGAGGAAGAGATTCGGAACAATAATAATCCACGCACGTTCTCGTAATTCGTGTATCCTTACATATATACAGGGTGTTCAAAAAATGGATGTCAATATTTTGCCCTGTGAATGTACGTCCAAAATGCGTCAAAATTATCCGTATTAACCATAGTCCGATTCCTAATAGTTTCCGAGATATTAAGGAAATAAGCACTTTTGTAATGGGCCACGTTTTTACGGATAAAATCATTCGTAGCTTGGCAACCAGAGCTCTCACGTCAAATTAAGTGGCACCATTGGAAAGGACCGACTTTTTTCCATTAGACTTCGTGTGGTTCAATTTGATTTTTTACGTACGCGCTGAGGAAATCAGCTGCGAACTCAAAATTATGTTCAAGTTCATCATTGTTGCCCATAATTTGAAGTCAGATTTCTGGTCAACAGGTGCTTTCCGAGATGACATTTTTTGAGAAAAGTTGGCGCACGGTACCGTCGTTAAAGTGACATGTTCATCCCCACCCTTTACCCACAATTTTTCCAGAGTTTCTCTATTCATACTATAAAAAACGCTACATGCATCCTCATGTAGTCATTACATTAATGACCAGAGTAGCTCCAAATAATTGTAACTCTCATGTTTTATTATTCTTCTTCTTTGTGATAGGCGGATCATTTCTCTAGATAGTAATTTCTAGAAAAATTTGAAAGTTCTGAGAAAATGATTTTTTCGAATTTCCACTTTTCGGTGATCCGGTAGGGTTTTCCGAAAGTAAACCCATAGAAAAACACAATAAATTCATTACAAATTCTAAAATTAAGTTTTCCATAGAATTTTTCGTGCATAAAAGGGATTAAGTAATTTTTAATTTAAAGAAAAAATTCGAATTGCATCTCTTGTTAGCGGATACAAAGTTGTGCGCGTCTTTCCAACGACCGGTGGACCTTATCGAGCAATTCATCACGGATACTGTGGCACATGTTAATTATTTTTTGTCTTATGTTTCGATGTCTGGAATAGTATCTGCGTAGACTATAGTTTTGATGTGTCCGCATGCGTAGAAGTCTAAAGGGTTCAAGTCAGGTGAACGCGGTGGCCATAATGCTGGACCAGCTCTTCCGATCCATCGGTTCGGGAAAATTGTGTCCAGAATACGGCGAGATAATCTACTAAAATGAGGAGTAGCTCCATCATACACGCAGATCCTATTCCAGACATCGAGACATTGAGACAAAAAATAATCAACACGTGCAACAGTATCCGTAATGAATTGCTCGATAAGGTCCACCGGTCGTTGGAAAGACGCGCACAACTTTGTATCCGCCAACAAGGGAGGCAATTCGAATTTTTTCTTTAAATTAAAAATTACTTAATCCCTTTTCTGTACGAAAACTTCTATGGATAACTTAATTTTAGTATTTGTAATTAATTTATTCGTGTTTTTCTAGGGGTTTACTTTCGGAAAAGCCTACCGGATCACCGAAAAGTGGAAATTTAAAAAATTCATTTTTTCAGAACTTCCCAATGTTTCTAGAATTGATTATCTAGAGATATGATCCGCCTATCACAAATAAGAAGAATAATAAAACAAGAGAGTTACAATTATTATGAGATACTCTGGTCATTAATGTAATGACTACATGAGGATGCATGTAGCGTTTTTTATAGTATGAATAGAGAAGCTCTGGAAAAATTGTGGGTAAAGGGTGGGGATGAACATGTCACTTTAACGATGGTACCGTGCGCCAGCTTTTCTCAAAAAATGTCATCTCGGAAAGCACCTGTTGAGCAGAAATCTGACTTCAAATTATGGGCAACAATGATGAACTTGAACATAATTTTGAGTTCGCGGCTGATTTCCTCAGCGAGTACGAACAAAATTGAATTGAACGACACGAAGTCTAATGGAAAAAAGTCTGTCCTTTTCAATGGTGCCACTTAATTTGACGTTAGAGCTCTGGTTGCCAAGCTACAAACGATTTTATCCGTAAAAACGAGGCCCATTACAAAAGTGCTTATTTCCTTAATATCTCGGAAACAATTAGGAATCGGACTATGGTTAATACGGATAATTTTGACGCATTTCGGACGTAAATTCACAGGGCAAAATATTGACATCCATTTTTTGAACACCCTGTATAGAAGAGAAGCGGGGACTTTAAGGGGGAGTTGTACATGTGTTTCCTCGACCCCCCTCCAATCATACCTCGCCTACTCCGCGTTACGGAAATTAGCGCCATATTTCTGCACCAATCCTGGACTTCAAGGGCTCATTTAAATCTTCAGGAAATTCTGCACAACCGTACGATCTTTCTTTTTCATATTTCATCCCTAAAATAACTGTAAAACGCACATAAACCTTTACCTTGAAAATTTACATTCTTTCGACGACTTATTCAGGAAAGCAAGATCGTACGGTTGTGCGGAATTTCCTGAAGATTCAAATGAGCCCTTGAAGTCCAGGATTGGTGCAGAAATACGGCGGTGATTTCCGTAACGCAGAGTAGGCGAGCTATGATTGGAGGGGGGTCGAGGAAACACATGTACAACTCCCCCTTAAGAAGAGATTAGTTGAGGGATTGGGCTACATGAGGCAACTCTGTAGTTGTAGGAGTTTAAAAATTATTATTAACTTTCGATTGCTGATTTGTGAAAACGTTCATTCACCGTTGTTTGTCATTAACTAATTTTCTCTTTCACATTTTACCCAAGCGGGATTTTTTATTCGATGCTTCTGTTATCCACGCCATGTGCCCAGGCCCTCCCTCCTCACATAAATGATCTGTCTTCATTTCTTCGTCTACCTGTTTCATTCTTTGGATCTATCTGTTTCTTTGGAATGCAAATATCTAGCATTAAAAAATTTCTTTATCCGTCTCTTCCCACTTAGTCCCATTTTCTAGGGAGTGTACCATACATCATCGGAGATTCAGCGTGCGGTTTTCGTGCTGAGGTCACGCTTGATTTCAATTTTATCCTCGTCTCAAACCATTTTCTGCTCACCTAGCGCACATTCTTTTTCTTTCCTTCTATCCCTATGAAGATGTGTGACGTGTGAAGCGATCGGTGTAATGTAGAAGTACTGCTCCTTACACGACAATAACTATCATTGCGAGAGAGAGAGAGAAAAAAAGGTTTGACGCTCAAGAAAATTCCAGTCAGGAAGCCATAATCGATCTGAGAAAAGTATTGTTGAGTAAGTGTGCGTGCGTAAGGGACAAAATCGATGTTAAACGGTGAACGTTTTTCATTTGCAATATAAATAAATGAAGTTCAAGGTGAAGTCAACTCCCCCTCCTCATAATGGCATAACCATTCGTTTTCTTCAATTAGGGAAGTCGGGTCATTATGCATTTTCGTTTTCGTTCAAGCACTCAGGGTCAGACTAAATATAAAACAAATCTAGAATTCCCTTATTCATCATCAATCATTTTTTTCCTTCTCAATATCGCATTACAGACAGGACAAAATTTTACAAATAAGGTCATAGGATGCTCCGATTGTTTAATTAAAACCTGCCAAAATGAACAATGGAAGAGTAGGGATTATTCAAAATTCATCACCATGCAATGCTCGGCATAAGGCGTCTGCAGCACGGATCATGAGCCTCACAGAGCTCTATACCGACGATTTGTTATCTAGCTAAATATCGTAGCTGATGATGACGGTGGGTAGGCGATGGTGTCTTAACCACAATATCGCTAGACGTCTCCGTTTCGTCCTCGCGGCTTCGGTAAACCTCGTCATCACTTTCATGGTTCGCCGTATCAGGTTGAGAACCAGCTAGGACACCCCTGGCCATGGTAGCAACTCTGGTAACCCAGAACAAGGCAATAGGGGAGGGACGCTTGTGATACGACGCATAAAAGAGAGTACTGGTTTCGCTGTTTCATAAGTAATTTATTGTTAGACTACAAAGACAAGAATAGTTCGTCCAACTCTTTTATGACGAATAATAAAATATGAAGAACGAAAGGGAGGGAAAAATGGCATCTCAATTCCACCCGATGATGGCAGGTTAAGAGCAAAAAGATAACCCTTTTTGCTGCCTAACGACCGTCTCGAGAAAGGAGACAGTTTGATGTTTCTACTAAAAGTATCTACGACGAATAAAACAGCCAGGAAGAAAAAACGAATGTCTTCATTTGTAAACAATGAAGGCCAGATATAACAGAAGTCGAAGAAGATATGATTCGAGATTACTATATACGATTACGTAGGAGGGTGGATGGAAATTGGAGGACGATTGCATCGAATCCAAAAGCCGCCCATAAATAAGGCTGAGCGTATACCGGAAATACTCGACGTCTAAAATTCTCTCTCCTTTCCTTTCTCATAACTCTCTCCCTCACACACACTCTACCCGCATATAAAAACGAAAAACTCGGCTTCCCGAAATCCCGCGCATCATGCAGAAAATAAATCCAATTATCTAAAAAAAATGTAAAAATAAGTTTGTTGGAAAAATCATGCCAATTGATTTCTAGTGCAGTCAAATAGTTCATTTCCACGTCCATGAAATACAGTAGCGGCAGAAGCCAGTCCGCACTGGGGGAGCAAGAATCTAAGCAGAGATTCAGCTTGTATTTTCAGTCAACTTTCCCGTAGACGGTAAGCCCCATCCCGCACAAGATGTGACCCTAAGGGGCAAGAGGGGACCCAAAAAGGGATAGGGGCTAAAATTAACAAAACTCGCAACTTTCGCAGTTTCTCGATAAGTACAACTTTTTGATCAAAATGTAAAAAAAAAAAAATCGATAATGCCTGCTTTAAGGTGGCCCTAATACGAAAAAAAAATTCGCTCCGGCAGCTGGCGGCCGGAAAGAGTGCATTTCATTCCGTATACGGATACCCTAAGCCGTCCCAGAAGTAATAATTTTGATACCATAATTTGTTTCATTAAGCCGAACTTCTTCCTCTATTTTCACCCCCCTCTCTTCAAAAATTTCGAAGAGTGTCGGTAGTTTTCCAAGGGCTTTGTTATATTAAATTTTTGTGCCGTATTTCATATATATATGCAATTTCATCCCCTATATCACCCCCCCCCATCAAAGTTTTCGATAAATCTCAATGGAACCCAGGGCTTTCGTTGCATTAAATTATTGAGTCGAATTTTAGAGCGCTAAGATGAACTAGTGAAGTTCAGCGCTACTTTTACACTACCGCACCGGAAGGACCACCCCCACCACCTTGACTTTATCGAAAAATTAAAATGGGAATCAAAGGCTACTCTAACATGGATTACCGAATATGATGCTACTAGAATCAACTTGTGGATTGTAGTGATTTTTTGACCATTTCAACCCCTAATTTCCCCCCCTCCACCTCAACCGATTTGGCCCAAATGCAATACCGACAGGGGTCTTATGACTACTGATTTTTGTGCCAAATATCGTTCCGCTATATTAATTTCTACTAGAGTTATCGTGCAAACAAGACCACACACTTACTTCCACCCCGGGGACAACACCCCCTCCCCTTCGACTTTTTCAAAAAATTAAAATGGGAATCAAAGCCTACTCTAACATGGAGTATACGTACCGAATATGATGCTACTAGAATCAATTGGTGATTTATAATGATTTTTTGACCATTTCAACCCCTATTTTCGCCCCCTCCACCTCGACCGATGCAATACCGACCGGGGTCTTATGACTACTGATTTTTGTGCCATAGCGCGTTCCGCTAAATTGATTTCTTCGAGAGTTATCGTGCTAACAAGAAAACGGCCATAATATTATACATAATATATAAAATAAAGAAATATATATATGAATTGTGGAGACCACTAAATTCGTGTTCTAGAGGTTCTGAAACGTGAAAAAAAATGACATGACCCATGTTTGCCACCATCTCGACGAGACCAGTAGTGCATTTTCAGAATGAAATGCACTAATTGGCAAATAATAAAATCGCTAATTCGCGGCTAAAAAAGGAAAAACGTTAATTCGTGACTAAAATAAAGAAATAGCGCTAACTCATGAAAACCTGAAACAAATCGCTAATTGACGACAAAATTGGAGAAAAACGCTAATTCACGTATAAAATTGACAAAAACGCTAATTCACGGATAAAATTGAGAAAAACGGTAATTTGTGGCCAAAATGTAGAAAAAATACGCTCATTCTGAAAGTGGGTAAAAAGCGCTAATCCTGCACGGCTAAATTTGGAGAAAAACTCTGATTCACGACCAAACATGAGACGTAACGCTAATCCGCGAATGAAATTGGAGAAAAAGAGCTGATTCACGGCGAAAATTGTGAAAAAAGGGCTAATTCGCTTCTAAAACTGAGAAAAAATGCTAATTCACGGCTCACGGCCAAGTTTAAGGTCAAGCACGAATTCGCCGCTGAAATGGAGCAAAAGCCTTTTTTCGCGACTATAGTTGAGGTAGAAGATAGATAGAAAGGATAGAGATAGAGAGAGAGAAAACAAACGTTAGTTTCTAGAATCTTCTTTGGGCAGCTTCATGTCTAAAATTTAGAGAAAAAGTTAACTCGCAGTTAAAATTGGGGAAAAATGCCAATTCGAGGTTTCCGGAGTCAACTTTGTGGCTAGGTTTAAGAAAAAAAAACACTGATTCGAGGCCCAAATTGTGGAAAAACGCTTTATCACGCGTAAAATTAGAAAAACAAAACAAAAAAAAACCGCTAATTCATGGCTAAAACTGAGAGTAAGCGGCAATATGCAACTAAAATTGAGAAAACACAAATTCTTGGTTTCTGGAAGCAACTTCGTGGCTGAAATCGAGAAAAAGACATAGTTTAAGGCAACATAAAAACTATAATCCTTGTTTATTCAGAGACTAAGGATGCCCGTGGATTTGACGGCCACAAGGTGCAAGTCCGTCACGGCGTCGCCATGGTTGTCCAGAAAGATAGCCAGGGCTAACTAAGCAGATCAATTTCGTCTCTTTTTGTTTCGCCAGCAGTTATCGAGTAAAGAAGAAAGAACAATCATGTCAGCAGCTTCTCTGGCATCAGTAGCATATCCAAGGGAGGGGCCATGGCCAACACCCAAACATGGCCAAACGCTGGCCATGGCCCCTCCCTTGTAGTCGAAGTCACTTGTACAAATAAATCATCAAAACCACCTCCAAAATCCCACCGAGTCAAATTTTAGGGTCATTTTCTCAAAGGTACTGGTCTAAGAAAGACGTGATTTATGAGTCCCCTGAACCATGCTCAACCAAGAAATACAGGAGGTTCCAGCCTGACCTGCAACAGAGTAGCCGCTTGTGCAGTGGCCATTAAACGGTCCAGCATTGAATTTTTCGCGTCATGGTCGCTGGTAACAGTCAATTTTCTCGACATTAGAGCCACAATAGTACGAGCGCTCGTAAAAAAACAAAACAACAAACCCTAAAGTGTCGTTACCACCGTGTCTTAAACGGCATTTTTTCGAGGTCGTTCGTAGCAAGACCTCTGAGCTGCCCAGCGAGGTCAATGTGCATCACGACTCTTCCTGGGGATTCAGGGCTGTACACAGGAAAGATCGTACGCGTGGTTAAAAACGGTGGCATCACAGTGAGAGCCCTTTCATTGAATCTTCTTATCAATTATTCGTCTGAATTTTCAGATTCCCCGTGTCGAATTTTCCCGATTTCACCCACTGAAACACCAATTTCGTGTTTTTTTTTGTGTGCTGAAAACCAAATTTCGCGGGGTGGTCTAATTCGAAAGCCACTTACGTTTTCGTACGCTACAAAACCCCAATTTCCCCACTATGCATCACTAAAAAATCAATTACTCAGATTTTGATCACTGAGACACCAATTTTTCTGAATTTTCTTGATGAAAAACTAGCCATTTTTCAGGACCTGGCTCACTGATAAACGGATTTCTCGGATTTCGCTCTCTAAAAACCAATGTTGCGTATTTTTCAAACATTTTCCCGTACATTTATCAGATTTCACCCTCTAAAATCTATGTTGAAATGCCACGTCCAGGGAAAAATTCAAGCGAAATGCCACCCCAAGGTCAACATTTACGCGAAACGTCAAAATATGGGTGAGAGAAAAACTGTTTCGAAACGGCCACGGCACACCAAGGGACAAATTCACACGAGACGCCCCATTTTATGGGCAAAATGCAACATGGGGGGGGGGGACACTCGCGTGCAACTCGCAAATTGTATGAGGAATTATCAATTTCATAATAAATTATCAATTTAATAAAAAATTGTGTTGCTATTATGAGGAAATGAAAAAGTGCAACGCAACAATGAAGGCGAAATTTATGAAAATTTTCCCATTTCAGAGCTAAGCGTCACATCAAGGCCAATTTTTTAGCGTAAGCCTCATTCAGGTCAAAATCCATGCAAAACTGCTCCTTCTAGGCAGTATTTTTCTGTGTATTTTGTCTGTGGGCAGAACGCCATGCTCGAGGAAACCCACGAATCGCCAATTATCAAGGCAAAATTACCCAGCACAATTTTATGATGAAATTGTCCATTTCATGAACAAACTTGGCAGTTTCACGAAGAAATTGTCTGTTTTATAAGAAAAATTTCAATTTCATGGGAATTCTCAAGCTTATGAGCTAGTAGTTGATTTCATGAGGAACTTTTCAGTTTAAAAGGTGTCAATTTAATGTGTAAATAGTCAGTTTCACGAGGAAATATTCAATTTTATGAAGTAATTGTCAACTTTATGAGGAAATCGTCGATTTGATGAGGAAATTGCAATTTTTGAGTGAATTTTCAATTTTATAAGGAAATTTTTACCCAATTTGAATAGGAAATAATGAATTTCGAAAGGAAATCGTAAATTTTCTAGGAATCGTAACTTTTATGACGAAATTGTCAGTTTCAAGAGGAAATTGTCATTTTTACTAGCGATTATTAGCGAAATCAATGAAAAAATTGTCAATTTGAAGCAGAAATTGTTTTGTGGTGGCCTTTCGTGGTTGGACCTTTGCTGTGGTTAGGTAGAACAGAGGGAGGCAGTGTTGTTGTTTTTTTTTTATTTTCCTTCTTTCTTTCTTTTTTTTTTAGCTTCACCGTGGTTTGGAGCTTTGCTGTAATTCAGTGGACATCGTGTGCGTGGCTTATATGAGTGCCAAACTGGTCGTAAGATGAAATGGGTTGAGGCTGAATGAACACATTTTTGAGTTCGTCCTTCTTCGTTTCCAAATCTTGGCAGTGCTAGCCGTGGGACATGAAAGCCCATGCCTTCCCCGTCCACACTTCATTCGGGACGTGGTATATTTTTTCTCAACAGTTAGTTAGTTAGTTCACCCACATTACAATCATAGGTATTAAATGTTGTTTTTTCCTCACTTGTCTGCCCTTCATGGGTTTCCTTAATTGTTCGATATTTCAATGATCACAGATTGAGAGCTACTTTGCCACAGAAACTGCGTGACTTTTGGTATTTGTAGGTGCGGGGGCCGGATGGAGTCATGGCCCCCTTCTTAAGCCGACTATGGATCCGCGCCTGGAAGGCTTTCTGTATCCGACTTGAACCGCGTATCCACTTCACTGTATACGCAAACAGTCGTTTCGAACGACAATGACGGTCGATCGGAGTAGCAAAACTTGAAAGACAATTTATGATCAGAAGAATAATCTTAGTCTCTTTCTTTTTTTCCATTTTTTCGACCGATCTTGCCGGCGTTAAAAAATTGAAAAAAAGAAAGAAAACAAATCACTCATGCCTCCAAAATAAAAAATCTTAGTCTCGTTCGCAGCGGCTGGTGGTTTTTTCACCGAACCCTCAAATTCCTCAAACTTCGGACGTATCTTTTCTTTGCTTCTGAGGGAGCAGCTAAGCTGTGTTGCAGGGCTTAACTGCAACTACCCGCAAAATTAAATCTAAATAGGTCCATTGGAGTTAAGGATGTTGAGTAGATAATTAGCAAGACACAACATGGACGTGGAATTAAGGTAAGAAGTAAGGTTTAGCGCTATATTTCGCACGAAAGAAATACCTCTTTGCTCAAAGTCGAGGCAGTAAAACAAAATATTCCCAGAAAATCTTGGGTTTAGTAACATGGCAAGGCGGAAGTGACATGGGTAACTGCACTTATATGTATGAAGGGATAAGGAACAGCAACCACTTTGAAAAGAAATGAAAAAGAGTTATTGAACAAGAATCCTACCTCCCCCTACTATCAAAAAAGCAATTGAATTTAATCGCGAATGGTTCATCAATTTTAGTAACGTTTGGACTCAGTTTTACTATTATGGCTACAAAACAAGAAAAACAACTATTTTCAAAAATAGCAGAATTGTAAAAGATCGTGAAAATGTGCATTCGCCTCCGCTCAGTTAACCAACCACCCCAGAGGTTTAATGAAGCAACCTGGCACAGACTGGTGAACAATAGGATTCAAAGGAGTAGGTGAGTTCGGTTTAAAGGCAGAGATACGCGAAGGTAAAGTGAAGTGAGCAACATAATTAAATTATTCATCATTTAATTATGAGTGACCCTCTCTCCATTAGCACGTTTTAATCACGCTAAATAAAATATAGTTGTTGGTAAACAGACCGAAGAGGGGTAGAATTGAGGATATTGAAATAAGAGACCTATGACCGCACTTCAATGGCATATTAGCGGGAAAATTGACTTCATTTCTTGTTTAATTATAAGAATACTCTTCGGGTTTGAATTTAGTTTCTAAAACTTTAATAAAAGGGATCCACTTACCGGCACTGCCATCACCATCCTCGTCGTCAGGACCGTAACCTGAGCCACTCGACTCGAGATCATCCTTCACCTCTTGATTTCCCGAACCCTCCAGCGCGTCATCGTCGATATAAATATCATTGTCTTTCGATGTCGTCAGCCGTGAGGTTGACTTTGTCGCGCTTGTTGGACTCTTCTGAAAAAACAAAAACGATTTCAAAAAAAGATTTCAGTGAAAAAGGAGAGGACATGTTTTTCTTAAAAATACGTCGCGGTAATGCTACAAATGGAATAATCAGTTAGGGACGTAAGCTAAGAGAAGGAATCATAAAAAAAAAAAAAAAAAAAAAAAAAAAAAAAAAAAAAAATCAAGATAAGTGGATATTGTTCGGACATACAAGCGTCAACACGAAAACAAACTCTACATCGTATTTTCTTTTTCTATACGGGAAAATGTAAGTAAAACGAATTAATTTCCATTATTCCTTATCGAGACACGATCAAATATTTTCGAATCTACACTTGAAAACGAGCCAAATCCAAGAATCTATTTATCAAGGCTTAACACGGAATCAAATCACGAATCTGCAAAAATAAAATGACGCGAGCGAACAGAAACGTCGCAGGTTCAAAATAACTCTTCCCCAGTGTCTAACAAAGAGAAACAATTTCAACCGTGTCCGACTGCTCAGGTAATTTCAAATCCCCTGGATCTTTACATGTGAAAGCCAGGGAATTTAGTCCATTTATGGAGGGAAACTATCAAAACAGAAATGATAGATTTCCTATGATAGAAGGATATTCTCGGATTTTATGGTTAAATTAACAACGTCCCTTGGTTTTCCACTGGTTCACGAAACCCTTCGGAAACCCCCAGGCACGGTTAGCCGATTGGAACAGGATTGACTTATAGTACGAAAAGGACCAGAGCTTGTTTAGAGAATGAACGTTATATTCAGAATACAGAATTTCCAGGTAATTCCTATAATTATAACTGTCCTCCTTCAATTGATAGCAATGTACTCAGGACCTTGATTGTTTGAACCAGCAAAATAAGTTAGTTGTAGATTGAGCTTGGACATGCCTACAAATGAAATCGGCGCCTATGAAAAAGAAAAAAAAGTAATCCCCTCCGCCCTTGAGGACGTTTTTAGAGTTGTGCAATCAATCATCTCAACTAGACACAATCTTTTTTTAGACAAGGAAATACAAAGCTATCCTCATCCCTTTAATACCAACGCATTAAACGAAGGTCGAAATATAAGTGATCTCTCTGTCAAAAAACGGGTGCCCAAGTAGAGATTTTTCTGTGTACTCCCTTTTGGGAGTATGTAGAACAAATAAGAAAAGGAGATTGTAGGCGATTAACCCTCTCTAGGCGACACCTTGGCTCCAGGCACCAAAGAACCTCAAAAGAAGCCGCGTCGTGATCTCTATGTATCAGCCCAACAACTGAGTCAAAAAGAACCTGCCCTCCTAAGGGGATTCTCAAAAATCCAAAGAAAAAACAAAGCCATTGATTCATCATAAATTCACACAAATTAACAGATAGCTTTAGAAATAGAAGAGAGTAGATACAAGTAAAAACGCAAGCACGCGAAAGGAAAAGAACAGTAGGTAAGTGAATGGGATTGGGCGCACCGAACTAATTAGACCATCTGGAGGAATCGTTCAAGGGTGAGCGAGACGGGAAGAGAAACGTCTATAATGACCGAATTTTATTCAGCGATAATTTAACCAATTATCGTGTATAAAATATGTATTATTATAGTATCGCCTTTCTAATTTTACTGGGACCACTGATAAATAAAACCCTTTTGGAGTATGGCTCATAGCTAAGATGAGGAGCCCTCTCAATTTTAAACCGACACATTTAACCAAACAAACGACCTTGTTCTTGCCTTGACGTCCTAAGTGTGTTTTGTCTAGACATACACATCACATTATACGATTTTTTGTTTGAATTTTTCGCATGACGTCATATGATATTTTGTATGCGCTGTTCAACGCGTGCTGCTCGCCTTAAATACACAGGGTCCTCTCACACCGCCGTACTTTTTTTTGTTCAAAATCCAAGATTGCTATTGAGATCTAGATGCTTAATTCTAACAAAATAAAGACTCAATTCAATTCAATCGAGTAGGCTAGACGGAAACTACGAAAGCTGTAGGTAAACTTTGACGAGAATTGGCAAAGCTCTTTGAAACCTGCACCTGAATCCTAGTACGGATGGAGTCACTGGTCTCAAACATTCGAAAAATTCATTACACTCGTATAAAATATAAACACATCGAACTGTCTCTTCACTGACCTCTGTTTTGATCTCATAAAGTGTCACAATTGTTTACGATCCCTTGAAGGGTCATTCCTCCCTTCAGGTAGTTTTCGGAGTTGCGAAAGACCACCATTTGTTCTTCTTTGATCACTGGCCTCGTAGAACCACCGAGGACTCCTCGGCGAGGAGACGGATTGGCGATGCAGACTCAGTGTGTTTCATTGGTCCAACAATGGATGCTCGGTTGAATTGAGCTGATTATGTCGACCGCCAGTGTGCTACTTTGTCGAGTCGACTTTATGCACTCCGCAAGCTCGCGCGTTGCGCGTCCAAGGAGCGCGGAGTGGGCTTTTTATTACCATGATTTTGCGTGGTACTCGTAGGGGAAACTCAAGTTGAGCGCTTAGGGTCTTTGTGATGCAGAAACGAGCAATTCGGGTTATTTAAAACTTTTGTGGTTGCCGGTTGGAAGCTTTTTGCCAGCCTAGAAATTCTGACTTACCCCTCAATCTGCATTCTGCAGTGCCTTCTGGACGTGAAAGAGAGATCGGGTGTGAGCAAGACTGGTAAATCGCTGCACAAGTACTCGAGTAGACTGGTGGTTGACCTTGCCAGGGAAATGCTGCTGAGGTGACGTGCGATTTTTATACATTTAAATAGGTGAGCCACCAACGATATTGCCTTTTTATTCTTCCACTTCTCGGTAGAAGAATAAAAGGTCATTCGTTATAGAATAACCCCAGAAAACGCCCCCCAGGGCTTTCTTACCTCGCCAGTATTGTGTACACGGGGAATCAATTTTCGACCAGACGATGCGTTGAAGGGGTTCGTTTCCGTGATTCCGGCTTCTTTGGCACGTTTTAACTGGTTGCGCAGGCATTGTCCAGCAAACGACGGCCACTAAATCGACTGATTACTTGGACACAAGGAATTGGGGATTCTGCCCCCTGAATAGATTGAACCCGGTGGCATAATAGGGAGACGGAGTACACCAAAATTCACCCCTCCTCCCCACCTCTTCCAGCCAAATCTATAGCGAGCTGAGCTGTGTACAAATGTTTTGATTCTTTATTTTCATGAATGCTAAGATTAACTTGGAGCGTGGATTAAGTTCAAACATTGTTTTTTAAAATGATTATACTGCCGAATAATTTCGCCGTTTTTAATGCCGAATAGTAGGGCTTGGGGGATATCCATTGTGATATGTGACTGAAATTGTTTTACGTGGATACCTTGAGAATGGGGCGCAGACCCCGAAACTAGTCGGCAATAAAATCATTCAAGGCCCGTTCACAAGCTCTACGTTTTCGTTTGAAACAATCAAAATGCTTCATTTTTCGAGGGAATAAATTTTGTTGGTTGTATAGCTTGGGAGAGTTCCTAAATTCAGCAGATGAGTAAACATTTCCACCGTGATTGAGCCTTCCCTCACATTTTTATCATGAGTTTTGAATCGATGAATATAGGAACACGCCCCGTGTGAACGGGCCTTTAAATGTATAAACATATCACTGTAAAATTTAGTGAATTAGGAAAGAACGTGAATTTCGAGGGAATAGTGAGGTTTTGAATGAAGTAAAAACATGCACGTCTTTATTAACGTCCGACGGTTGCTAGGGTACGAAACAGATGATTGGTGAAATTTCTAAAAGACGTGAACATTTTTCTTTTTTACGTATTTCAAAATCTCTCTAATGACTATGTGACTATTCCGAGTGATAACGTCATTTTCTAACGTAAATAACGTTATCTGCAGAAGAGTTCAGAGATTGGTGTTAATAACAACATGTTTTAGGCATTCACGTTAATTCCTAGTATTTATTTACGGGAGTGACTAGGGGATGTGAATTCCACGGAACGTTGCAAAGAATAAATCAAGATACAACATTGACTGACCGTGCGGTCAAACATGAGCTGGCGCTAAAAAAATAATACAGCTGTAACTAAGCACGCTCTATCAGAACTAAGGCCCGTATTCGTCGCTACTTAAGTTAAAGTTCTCCTAAGCAAAATTAAATTCAGTTTTTGTTGGAATAAAATAATCATACGGGCGGGTTACAACTTATAATAGCGATTTCCATTCAACACACTACACAAGTGAAGTGCAGCGTCCTCTCCATAAACAAATGTTTCAATTCAGAGAGGACGGGTGGGCAAACTTACACCACACGAGTGTATTGCATTGAATGGAAAACGCCATAAAAACCCCCGAGGAATAGTCTTTTTACGTTGCGTTAAATTACGTATTTTTCTCAATTTGAGCTACGAAGTTGCCTCATGAATCTGTGAATTATCATATTCTCAATTTGCGAATGAGTGCTCTTTATTCTCTATTTTGGAAGAAATTTGGGAAACTGCATTGAGATTTTAAAACGCCGGAAACAAACTTAAGTCCGGTGCACACGATGCAATATTTCTTTGTTAGATATCCAGCAAGGAGAGAAGGTGCGTTATGCGCATGAGCCTGGGTTTAGTCGTGACGTCAATGCTTGAAGCCGTGCTTGTTTTTAATCGCGTTTAGACCAAACTCGGTGCTCATGATGCAATTTTTATCGCTAGATATCAAGCAAGGAGACAAAGTGCGTTATGCGCATGCGTCTTGGTTTGCTTGTGACGTCAATACTGGAAGCCGTGCTTGTTTTTTAATTGTGTTTTGAAACATAGAACAAGGGCTATTTTCTCTGCTTGTTCAGCCACTAGGAGGATGAGTCTCCCCTGAGTTTAAGGTGCTAAATTACCGGTTACTGAACGTAGGTAGTCGCAGGGCACCAACATTTCAAATTTAGCGCATCAAGTATCGTTTTATGGGGCAAAATTGTTATTTTATGGACTGAAAATCCAGAATAGAATTTTCAGCCGAGTCAGAGAGGCTGAAAAACCTAATGGGATAAAAGTTGACCGCCAGAAATGAAGCTCACTGGGCATGGCTTCGTCGTAAATAGGCGATTTTAAGACTTTCACCCATTTTAGAATATTATGATTGAATTCTTCTGTTCGTGGGTGGGAAGCAATTTTAACAAGTCGAATTAGAGACATTCACGACCTATTGTGCGACCTTCAAGCCATCACATACCCGTGAATTTTAATGATTCATTGTTTCTTCAATCCCTACGTGATCATCAATAGTTGTCCTCTTGGAATAAAAATGTTATTTGAAATAGCAAAAATATAGTAATCGAAGAGGCGTAATCAAGACACGCGACCGTGAACCTCTAATATATTGCAATTCCGGGAGGCTCAAAATTCGCCCCTAGCGGCTCCTCAAGATGGTGCGATTCCCAGCGGATGTCCCGTGTGATTTTATTTCGTCACAGATTTGTATTTACTAGATACATGGATCATTTTCTGTGAAAGTCAGACCCTCCATGTTATTCCTTCTTGATATACGGACAAAACAGTTACGCGATCCGCCAGCAATGAGAAACATTGCATCGTGTGAACAGTCATGTTTTGGATCCAGCACATATCAACGAGCTTGGAAATAAGCCTCAAAATTGCATCGTGTGCACCGGGCTTTACTCAATTTCATTTTATTTAAGACTTGAGTTTCAACCCCAGACTTGGGTGGAAGGTAGACAAGCAAGGAAGGGTGACCGAACAGGGGGGGGGGACAAGGCGACTTGCTGTTGCCGCAAGCAGACTCGTCGTAGACCAAGAGAGCAAGTCTTTGGCGGCGCACGCTTTTATTACTTGGGGGAGACCCTGTACGGGAAATTCCGCTTTCCCAGGCACTGAATAGCTGACGCGGTGGTTCTCATGGCTCCCAATTGAAGAATTGGTAGGCGAGGCTTGACTGGGGGGGGGGTGTCTATTACTTATTAATCACAATACATTAAAAGCGTACGGAAAGATTTGCTTATTCGTAAAAGTTTGGGGTGAATAATTATTTGATCTGATGATGGAAATTGAGGGAAAAGGGGGAAGGGTTCGTAAAAATTTTGTCCCCTAATTAGCAATTCTTCACAATTTTAGCCGCGAATTAGTGTTTTTCTCAATTATAACAGCTAATACAGCGTTTTTAACCATTTTACCCCCGCGAATAAGCGCTTTTTCTGATTTTAGCGAATTGGCTTCAAGGGACAAACGAACATTATGAATGGACTATATTTTTAATCCTAAATCCTATGAATTTCTTTTTACATGCTGAATTAATTGAAATAAATCATCGTTTTTCCGTAACCGCGTATTAGTCCGGAAGTTAAAAGCCAAATTTTAGGCCAACTTTGCAAATAATCATTAAGCGATGCCACTTAGCAGGAATGTTCTGTACACCTGTAAGATGATTTTAAGACCAAGTCCCCGCCAACGCCCACCTACAAGCCTCTACCACCCCCTCAAAAGTTAAAATTTGACATAACTTAGCAACTAGAGCAGATAGAGAGATTCCGTTTGCGACAAAATGTTCGTCTGACTCAGGTAAACAACACTGTATTGGACCGGAAGACCCTGGGCGCTTAGTTTGGGCTCCACTAGAGCCAAACGACGTTACGCTAGACATAACGTGAACCAGAGAATGATTTTTTTTTTCTGAGGCAGGATCAAGTTTTTCATTGGATCTATTTAGCCCCAATGTGAGGTCTACGAGACCTGGACGACGATGGAAGCGCATAGCCCAACACGATTCGAGAAAAAAATGGGCTCCCCGGCGGAATTTGAACCCGCAACCTCTGGGTAACTAGTCCAGCACGATGCCAATTGCGCCATGGTGGCGCCGTTGGCAGTCGTACCGCGAGGGATCAGGTAAGCAGAACAGGGATCAGGTAAGCAGGGAGGTTGGCCATGAAAGCCGACCTCGTTTCAGAAGTTCTTCACGTTCTCGCCCTCGAAAATCAAAATCAGGTCAGTCTAAACCAACTCAAAATTCGTCCGTCGGCCAAACAACTCAGCCAGTTCACCTATGTTACGGCTGTGGAGGCTCTCATTGGCGTCAAAATTGCCAGTTTCGGCAAGGCAAGTGTCACAAGTGTAAGAAAGTTGGACACATTTCTTCTGTGTGCCGCGGTAAAATCCTCGATAAGTCTCACCAAACTGCAGAAGAGCCGATTTCTCAATCCCCATCAGAATCTGATTCCATTTCTACCTCTGTATCCGTAGTTTCTTACTTTCACGACGCGATCAATGTCACCCAGGAAGCCTCACCATTCTTTCGCCCCCCACCCGCTCTAATTACAGTTCGCGTTAACAACAGACCCTTACAAATGGAAGTTGACACAGGCGGAGTGTGCTCAATGGTGTGTCGTAAAACCCTGAGGACTATTATTCCAGATCCTAAGCTGCAGCCAAGTCAACGAGTTTTCACAACAAATGGACAAATTCCAGTGCATCGGTTTCCTCCCAGTCACAGTAACTTTTCGTCAGCGGACGAAATTGTTGAACCTTTATGTGACAGACGTCGATCGTGACTCCATCTTCGGCCGTGAGTGGATCGTTCACTTCGCGGACCTACTTTCTTTCGGCGAGTTCTTCCACGTTATTGCTGTAACGATTTCAACAAAATTCGGCTCTCACTTCTTTGCTTGGAAAATTTGAAGATCTTATCAGCGACACAGCTGGCAAGCTTGTAGGACCACCTGTTGACATTTCTCTACGTCCAGGTTTCAAGCCGGTCTACGCTCGTGCAAGACCGATTCCATGTGCTCTTAAAGAAGCCTATGCCGCTGAAATGGAAAAGAAAATTGCATTGGGTCATTACGTTCAAGTTACATCATCCGAATGGGCGCCACCGACTCACGTTGTAATCAAAGATGGAAAAATGCGTATAACAAGTAACTACAAATCGACTTTGAATCCTCAGCTTCTCGTCGATGATCACCCTATCCACCGAGTGGAAGATATGTATTTTCAATCAGCTCCGAGGAGCAACAGTAATTTCCCGACTAGACGTCACTGACGCATTCATGAATTTGACTTGTTCGGACAATTTCTGTCAGGCCATGACGCTTAATGCACCAACGCATGGTTTGGTTCGTCCCACTAGAGCCCAGGACGGAGTTGCTAATGTTCCAGCTCAATGGCGAAGGAGTCTTGAAAAAATCCTCTAAGGAATCGATAATGCAAAAAATTTCATTGACGACAATTTGGTATTTGCGAACTCTGACCAAGCAATGATTCAAATTTTGACCAAAACTTTCGAACGACTGGCAAATTCAGGCTTGAAACTTCGCCGTAAAAATGCTGTGACTCCTTGACAGTGTCGATTTTCTGGGTCACAGAATCGATGGTTTAGGCCTACATAAATCAACCAAACATGTAGATGGAGTGCTGAACGCGCCTTTGCCGACCACTCTCGAAGAACTACGAACATTGCTTGGAAAAATTACTTACTACTATTCCTTCATTCCTAACCTTTCTTCGATTACGGCACCCCTCCGAGACTGCTATCGGCAAATAAGCTGACTTGGAATTCCGCGGCTCGTCAAGCGTACGAAAGTCTCAAGGAAGAAATCGTATCCGACCGAGTTTCAATTCCATACGACCCAAGCCTCAGCATCACTCACATCGGCGTAGTGAAAATGAAAGGGCTAGCCCGGTCCTTAATTTAATGGCCTTCAATTGATGTTGACATCGAAGGCATAGCCAAATCTTGCCACGCTTGTCTCCAAAATTCAACCACGCCAGCTAAATTACCGATTTTCGGTAAATACCTACTAGTGATCGTTGATGCCTACTCGAAATGGATGCACGTAGCTGTCACTAGCTCGACGACCTCGGAAGCGACTTCCAAAATCCTTGACTCCGCTTTCAGCCAATTTGGAATTCCTACGACTGTGGTCTCTGACAATGGCCCTCAGTTCACTTCTAAATACTTCAGCGAATTTCTGAAGGAAAAGGGAGTTAGATTTCACAAAACTACAGCTCCTTATCACCCATCGACAAACGGGCAAGCTGAGAGGTGTGTTCAGACGCTTAAAAAAGCGATAAAAGTGTCAGGAGCTACAGCACACACACTTGGGAACGTTCTCAACGAATTTCTTCTGCAGTACCACAAGTCTCCACACCTACCAGCAACCCACCCTATCTCTTGTTTCTTCCAGGTCTTCCCTATCTCTTGTGTCCAGGTCTTAGAACCCGACTCGAAGAGTAACAAGAACCAAAATTTGACAATCGATTTCGATCATTCTGCCCAGGAGACACGGTGATTTTCAGGCGGTATTCTTCCCACCAACCTCCGTGGATTTCGGGTACGGTAATTACTCGATTGGGTGACCTACATTATGAAGTCGAGCACAACGGCCAACGTTTTAAAAGGCACGTTGACCAAACAAAACAAAGAAACGACAGTCCCGACAATTCTCGGATCGATCTCCACCCTTCGGTCACAACTTCGTCAGACCCACCTCGCCGACCATTTGTTCGGATCTGTGGATTGGATCCTGTTCAACAGCCCTCAACCACTGAACACCAACGCGCCGCACCGGAAAGTCCTATTCCATGCCACTTGCCTGCACCACGTCAAGCTTCCGACCAATGCAGTCCGGATTTGTCAACGTCGATTACCCAAACTCCAACGAAAGACCCCTTAGTAACATCATACAGGAGATACCCTGAACGGGTGCGCAAACCCAGAATACCCTGTTCACCGCCATGAACTACATAAAAAGCATCGAGTATTTTTCTGCGCCTCGAGCATTGTTATGTATCCATATTGACTAGAGTCACAATCCTTCTGTTTTTTATTTAAAAAAGAGAAAATTATTCTGTTCTGTGTGTTCCAAGTTTTAGTTGAAAATATAATTATTTCTAAAGATTCGTTTTCTGGAATGTCTCTAAATACAATACTCTGGGTTGGCCACCCCTGCGCTAGAGGATTCAATAACCAGAGGCCTCGCCACACAGAACGCGAACTGATCCGTAGGTGAAAAAAACAAAACAATGGGCGAAGTGTACCCCCGTTGCGGACCAGTCGGAGCATCAGCTCGCGTTCGGCGTTGACGTTGTCAATAACACGATGCCTAGCTCGCTGTTGAAATGCAACTTGGGTGGTCAAGGAATGTTGAAGTTTCCTACTGAAAAATAAAAACGAGTTTTGGCGGCAAATATTGACATTTTCCATGCAGAGCCGTGAGTGTCTGTTGAAAATGGCTCATAAGACGGCGTAGAGTCTGCAGTTTCTGGGAACCAGCCCTATCACCCCCTTGGTGTGTATCCTCTAATTTGATACCCACAACTTGGAAAATAAAAATCAGGTGCCCTCCCTGTCCCCACCAACCAAATTTCCAGGAGTGCATTGTCATAAACGAAAAGCTCTACCAAAAGTGGCTTTTATTTGCTTAAAACTTTGCAAGGAATGAAATTGATTATTAAACAATATGATCTTAGGTAGACAAATGTTTACCACATTCGCCCCCCCCCTCCTTTTGAAAAGAAATAAAATATACATGAGAAATCAATCGACGTAATCTCTCAAATACTGCGGTCTTCTAATTGTTCTCTTGGGGTTTGAAACCGCAATGCAGTTCCGGTTTGTCGACTCATTTTCTTGGGTTGTATCGGAACTTTCTGATTGCGAGTCATCAATGATCTCTTCCGAAGAGTTCGCGGGTTGTGACGAGCGCGTTTCCTGTTGCTCAGACTCTTTTGAAATGCATCCATTGTCCTTTTGGATTGTTGGAGCCAGATGTCTAAGCGAAACGTTTGATTCTGTTCCGTCGTTTCGCCGAATTGTAGCGTATTGAGGGTTAGCCTCTAGGAGTTCTACTTCTTCAACCAAATCATCGTATTTACTGGTCCGGTTTCGTTTGGTCAAGAGTACGGGACCAGGATTTAGTAGCCAGGTTGGAAGTGAATTGCCGTTGTCCGACGTTGGAATGAGAAAAATCTCTCGTGAGGCGTACAGTTTGTTGATGTACAAAGCAAAGATCGAATGGAATGCATTGATTCTGTCAAAACGTCTTCCCATTCATTCGTTTGCACGCCTTTCGATTTCATCGCCAACGTAATTGTTTTCCAAATGATTCCATTATACCGCTCGACTAAGCCATAGCCCTGTGGGTTGTATGGAGTCGTTCGACTGGTCGCAATTCCGTTGGAGTGTAGATAAGTCGTTAACTCTTTCGAGAGAAAAGAAGACCCTCGATCTGAATGGATAAATGCTGGGTTACCGAATACTGAAAATAGTGACGAGAAACATTTTATCACAGTGGCGGAAGTCGTGTCCTTACAAGGAAAGGCAAAAGGAAAACGGGAATATTCGTCTACTATCGTTAGGAGATAATGATTTTTACTTTTTGAGGGTAGCGGCCCTTTGAAGTCAACGTTCAAACGTTCGAAAGGGCTGGTAGCTCGAATTAAGTTTCCCTGTTGCTTGTGATATCTTGGCTTGACTTCGGAACAAATTCGGCACCCTGAAGTAATTTTCTTTATGTCGTCTAATGAGTATGGTAAATTTTTACTCCGAATCCAATGAAACATTCTTGTGATCCCAGGGTGACACATGATGATATGAAGCTCAGACAGTTTGTTGATCGACGAACCACAAACTCGTGAAAGAGTGTCAGCTTTGACATTTTCCTTCCCGGGGCGGTACACTATTACGTTTTTATATGGGGCCAGTTCTAATCGCCATCTCATTATTTTTTCATTTTTGATTTTGCTCGAATTTTTCCAATTGAAAATAAAAGAAAGCGCTTGTTGATCCGTAACTAACTGAAATGTTCGTCCGATTAAAAATGCTCTCCATTTCTTCAAACATTCCACGACTGCCGCAGCCTCTTTCTCGATGGATGAGTGTTGTTGTTCGCTTTTGTTTAATGTTCGCGAAAAAAAGGCAACGGGTCGACCTTCTTGGCTGAGCGTTGCAGCTAAGGCTATATCTGAAGCATCGGTTTCAACAGTCAGAGGCAAATCAGGGGCGATTGATGTAACCAAGGCTTTGGCAATATCGTTTTTTAGGAACATGAATTTATCGACGATTTCTTTCGACATGGGAAACGAATTGCAGTCGACCAAACTGCGAATTTTGTCTGAAAAATTAGGAATCCATTTTGCATAGTGAGCAAACATACCTAAAACCCGTTTAAGAGAGGAGTTGTCTTCAGGCGGAGGCAATTTTAGAAGAGGGGAAATTCTTTCCGGGTCTGGTCGGATTTCTTTGTATGAAACAAGATGACCCAACAGGGAAATTTCATTTTGGTTGAATTTACTCTTCGCTTCGTTAATGATCAAACCGTATTTGCTCACGGCTGATAGAAACCTTTTCAAATTTTCGTCGTGTTCGCTTTTGTTTTTCCCACAAACAGTGATGTCATCTAGGTAGGCATAGGTACCAGCCAGTTTTTCGACCGAGATTATTTTGTCAATTACCCTTTGAAAGCACGGGACGCCATTAGTTACACCGAAAAGAATCCTGCAAAAATGGTACAGCTGACCTCAAGCTTCAAAAGCGGTGTATGGTTTCTCGTCGTCGGAAATAGGGATTTGGTGGTATGACTTTTTAGGTCAATTGCGCTAAAAACAGAATGCGTGGCCACTTTTCGAACCAATTCATCAATGTTTGGTAACGGGTATGCATCTAGCAACGTGAAGCGATTGATAGTCTGAGAGCAATCGATGCATAGCCTTTTCTTTTTTTCATTTTGCACAATGAGGACTTGAGCTCTCCATGGTGAACAACTCTCTTCAATGATTTCGTCCTTGAGTAATTTAGTCACTTCCTCTTTGATAAACTGGTAATCTTCAGTTGAGAAACGCCTGGATTTCGTGGCTATAGGTCTACAAGATTTGCGAATAATCTTGGAGGGTCGACTTCGGCGCACGCCGATGAACAAACAGATAAGGTAGATTTGTCCCCTCCAAATGAAACGTTAACGTCTGAATGTTGTTTCAACAGATCGTGACCGACGAGTAGATCAGTTTTTCAAAAGGAGGGGGGGGGGGCGAATGTGGTAAACATTTGTCTACCTAAAATCATATTGTTTAATAATCAATTTCATTCCTTGCAAAGTTTCAAGCAAATAAAATTGTCATAAACGAAAAGCTCTACCAAAAGTGGCTTTATTTGCTTAAAACTTTGCAAGGAATGAAATTGATTATTAAACAATATGATTTTAGGTAGACAAATGTTTACCACATTCATTCGGTAGGGAAATCAAAACTTTCCGCAACTTACGGACCAAAAATGAGTTTCAGTAGTGGAATCAACAGTTCCCTGGGGGGGGGGGGGATTAACGAAAATGACAGACATTTTATCGAAGATAGTTTTTCTTCACGCGTGTAACCAGAAGCAATGTAACAGAACTCATATTTTCACGTAATGAGATCAGGTCTGTTGTTCAGAGCAGGATGGCCTAGGGTAGACGTGGTAGATCGGGATTGACGCCACCTTTACAAAGACAGTAGTTTAGGTTTACAAAAGAACGCTTGTAGGGCCGCTTGCGAGGACAAATAAACATGCCTATTAATAACTCAAAATGTTGTGAAGGTACCTGCTTTCCAGGCAGGGAATGAGATATACGTTTGTACGAATATTTCCACAATTTAAATAAAGGAACTCAATACTGTCAATTCTAGACCTGCACAAGTAGGTACCAGTACCACCCAGGGTGTCAGATTTGTATGTACACAGCAAAGTTATATAGAAAACTATAACTTTTGTACACAGACAAATGTCAGATTGTCCAGTCGGTCAATGTTACAGCCAAAGACAAAACGATAGTGCAGGTGAAATCTTTTGCGTCGATGTTATTAATTTTTAAATGATTGACCAATCCCTTTTTAAAACTTGAGTCTGAGGCACCAGTCACCAGATGTCCCACTACAGAAGAAAAAAGAGGACTTTGTACAGCAACGTAGGCTCATTGAGGTGTTTTAAAGAGTATTTATAACGAAGAAAAAGCAAAGTTTTCACAATTAAAGCTTTTATGCATGACACGCGGATACCTCAGGCACGCTTTTAATAAAACAAATATAGCGACCAGCGCTACTTTCAATACTGATCATACGTTCAACAGAAGTCGGCCAGTATTATTATTTAATTCTCTTCTAAACCACCAAGAAAGCGGCCAAATTCAAGGGATTGAGGAGAATTAAAATAAAAAAAACTAAGAAACGTTCAAGTGGGACTGACAAACATCCTCGGAGCTTAGTAGGTAATAAATTGCTTTTACATTTCCGGTCACGAAGCCTTCTTAAAAGATTGATCGACCCTCAAAATTCATACTATTGAGCAAAACTAGAGCTATTTTAAGTTGAATTTCCAGTGAAAGATTACATTTCTAGAAAGGAGAGGTAGACATAAAATGGAAATCATAGTTTGTTTATTTTTGTTAAGCCAAAACCCGTACCCTCACACCCCACATTTTAAAATTACCTTTCCTGCTTCCACGAGTAAATAAAGAGAAAAAACTAATTAAACTAGTCTTATTTACCCGACTGCCCTTAATAATTTTTTAAAAGCACGATTATTTGGGTATTTAAGTCGGTTTGAGGGTAAACTGTCAAAATTATGGTGTTTTGGAACAGGCAAATCTCAGAACCGGCAAACAAAAATGAAAATATTGAAAAACTAGTTCAAAAAATGACATATATTACACAGGTGTGTACCAAGCTGAGTAGGCACGGATATGAAAGGGCAGAAAACGGGAGCATATCAGACCTTTTTTTTTTACGTGCGCTCAGAGGTGAGGGTTTCTAAAGTTAGAACGTGAGGGATTAAACCCTTCAATAAAAAAAAAGGAAAAAAAATAATGGTAAAGTGTCGCTTACCTCCTGTGCGTGAATCTCTCTTATCCCAACGGAAATTAAAACACCGAATATTAATATACAGAACCGTAAATACATCACCATGAATTTAACTTAAAGTACCGAAGTACTTTAATTTTTATACGCGCTAAAAAATTGTTAACAAAAAACAAATGAAAAAAACTTAATTAAATACAGCACTCCGCGCGCTATGGTAAAACCGGAAGACAACGTAAATAAACCATATATGAGGGCTAAAAATTAAGGAGCTCCTCCTTCGAAAACTCAGACACTGGGAAACATTGATCAATGAAATGAGATGTCAATGGCGAGGCACAAGAAACTTTTGTCTGCATCGGACAGTGCAAGTAACACAAACGCCGTGTTTTTTTGGAGACGTTTTCAAAGTATTCACGTTCTCAGTTCATCGGTCATAGTTTAAATTAGTCCGAGATGGGAAATCATCATATTGTGGCTAATTTCGGTAAAATTTTCACTGAAAAACGGCAACATAAGTGTGAAGTGCTTTCTCTTTAGAACAAAAAATCGATTCTTTGATATGGGTGGTAATGTAACCTTCGCCAGAAGGTTTCAGATACCTGAGTGTCAATTTGATAAGCGGCACTCTTCTCTTACCTAAAAGTTCAAATTTAAATTGCTTTATAATAAATCATTTTAACGGAATGATTTGTGTATTCTGCGCCTAATATGAGGTCTTCTTTGTTTAAAATGTCCAAAATGTGAGAAATAACATTTCGTGTATCAATTCAATTCAGAAAAAGGTAGGTATGTGTTTCTTCTCGAATGTGTTAATTAACGCCAGTTACATTTTAGCGGAAATAATGACTGTGATCTTAGGTTTGGGTAATTTCCCAGTAAAACCATGCGATATCGGTCGGATGGTCGGAATCGTTTGCGAATCCGACCACAAATGTGCTTGCCGTGTGGCTTAGCCGGACCCGGACATGTCGCTTGCCTCCTCTGTCGGGTCGCCCAGTTTGTTCGAACCATGTCTGGATCAGAAGATGCTCTTAAATAATTTCCGTGGGGGTAATTCTATAACTTCCCAAGTTTCAAGTTTACGTGTCGTAACTGGGAAGGAGGGGGAGAGGATGTACCCCGTACACTTTCTCGCGTGAAAATTCCGCTGTTTAATGGGGAACTTGCATGATTGCTCGATTTGGGAGAAACGTTTACTGGTGAATTGGCACAATGCGGACACTGATGTCAACGGTAGTTGCAGCCAGATTGGTGCGTCTGGTGATTTTTAAATAAATTTCAAAGTTCTTCAGGAGGGGATCGATGGTGTGAGGGGAAATGACGTCATTGTGCAGTTGTGAAGCATTTGAGGGAACTCTAAAATGTTTTGTTCACAAATTACAAGAAAAATTGAACCGCAGAAAATGCGAATTCCCCCCTCTTCCCCACACCACCAATTTCAATAACTGCCCTTTGCGTAATCAACCCCCCCCCACTCACTAAAATTTTTTAAAAATTCGCCTAAAAAATAAGCCTTGATTGATTTCAACGTTTAGTGTGGGCAATTGTCTTGATGAAGAGCCCTCTTCAAAAAACACCAGTGCTCGAAAAATGTGCAAGTTCCCCACTCAATAGGTATCGTAAAGACCATGGCAACAAGGTACCTCCCATCGCCCTTCTTCCATTTTACGGCATGTAAACTTTGAAATTTGTAAAATAACCCTCATTAACTGTGGATCGGAATAAATCCGTTGTTGTTTCGCTTCCATTTTAATTTCTGGTGAGAAAATCGGTTTGAATTAGTCTATTACGATTCAAGGGCGGTGTGATGCTCACTACGGTCGAGCGCGACAGGAAGTGTCCGAGGAGAAGCCGAGGGCAGTTGTCGCCCGAGATCCGCCGAATGAGGAATACCACCCGAGTGTTGTACGCTATTTTTTGTACAGCCGAAGTTCATAGTTCTTATTAATTATAATCATAAAAACCAGAATTGAAATCCCCGTTCAGAAGCTTTGTGCTATGCATCTGTGGAGTTGTCTATGCAACCAGTCAAATTAATTCCTTCGAAAAATGAAGCATTTTGATAGGTTGCACAAACTCCATAGACGCATATCATATCGTTTGTTTAATACACTGAAGTGCACCCACACTCCAGCGAATGGAAGGATGACGTAGATGATACAGAGAGAACTTTAACCACCTCTCAGCGTAATTTACAGTGCTTATTTTTGTGTTTTTATGGCTAATGTACAATTTAAAAACAAAATTAGGAAGAACAATTTTTTTAAAAAACAACAAAAGGCCTAAAAGAAGACGCAGCGGGCTGATATTTTATCTTTACGCCCGGTGGGCGGAATGAACCTCATGTCGTCCGCTCAAGGCTCTCCTAGCGGGCGATTTTCGAGTCTTTACGCCCGGCTGTACAAAAAAGACTTTACTGCTCCAGGGGCGTAGGCTGCCAGGGGTGGGCAGCCAGCCAGGCACGGATCCAGAGTTTGGCAGGGGGCGCACCTCTTGAGAAAAAGTGTTCGTTCGCGGATGAAATCCAGAAAAGGACATTTTGCGGCTAAGACTGAGGAAAAACACCCACCCTAGATTTGAGAAATAGCGCTGATTCACGTTAAACTTGAGAAATTAATCTCATTATTTGCGGTTGAAATTGTGAAAACACCAATGGGGAACTTGCATGAATGTCCGATTTGGGAGAAAAGTGTACCGGTGAATTGGAACATGGAAAGAAGGATATCAATGGTAGTTGCAGCCCCATTGGTGCATTTGGTGATTTTTAAACAAATTTCAAAGTTCTTCAAGAGGGGATACATGGAACGAGGGGAAATTACGTCAATCCCTAATTTTGAAGCATATGATTAGGGCACTCTAACATTTTTTGTTTACAAATAACAAGAAAAATTGTCCCCCTGAAAATGTGTCGTACCCCCCTTTTCCTCACACCATCCATTTCATTAAACAGGGTTTGACGTTATCAAATCCCCACTCAAAATTTTTAAAAATTCGCTCTAAAAAAATCCATGATTGATTTCAATGTTTAATGTGGGCAATAGCATTGTGGAAGAGCCCTCATCAATAAACACCAGTGCTTGAAAAATGTGCAAGTTCCCCATTTGCGGTTTCGCGATGCAAGAATATGCGCTAATTAGCGGTTTATAGAGCTCTTTTCACAGCTAAAATTGAAAAAATAAATTGCTCGTTCAATGTAGAATTGAGAAAAATAACTCATTTGTGGCTAAAATTGAGGGAAAACGCCAATCATAGCTAAAATTGAAAAATGGACTCATTCTCGCAGTAAAATTGAGAGAAGGCGCCAGTTCGTGGTTTCTCAAACCAACATCTCGGTAAACATTGCGAAAAAGTGAAAGTAATTGACCGTTTTTATACAAATGTGCATATAGCAGTTTGCGGGTACAATTGAGAAAGAGAGCGACTTAGCGCATACATTTTTGAAAAAGTGCTTATTCACGGCTAAAATTAAGAAAACTTGTTAGTTCGCAGGTCAAATTGAGGAAAACACCTATTTCAAGGTTTCGCGATGCAACGTCCGGGTCAAAATTAATTAAATTCGCTAACGTGCGGATTATGTTGACCTTTTTATTGCTAAAATTTGAAGGGGGGAGAAATTGCTCAAGGCAGAATTGGGATTGAAGCACTAATTTGCGGCGAAAATTAAGGGAATACGAATTGGCAAAATTGTCATCGTTTGTTGTTTTATTCCACGATTTTATGAGACCTTTTCACTGCTAAAATGAAGAAAATGAGCTAGTTCGAGGAAGAATTGAGAAAAAGCACTTAGTTTCACCTAAAATTAAGGGAAAACGTCAATTCGAGGCTAAAAATAGTGATCATTCACGAGTAAAATGGGAGGGGGAACTCTGTGCAACTCCTCTTCAGGAATTAACTGGATCCACGCCTTTTTGCAGGCTTATAACAGGATCTGGAGGTTAGAATCGCGTCAATTCACGGCCATCAGAGACTAAATTTGCACAGAAATAGTCACTATCCGTCAACAAATAAAAATCTGCTGGAAAACTGTCGTTTGTAGCCTTCTATTTCGGATTTTTTGTCGAAAAACTGAAACTCCCCTCCCCGTCCCGGAAAGTGATAATTTTGGAGCTAAACTGTAAATTTTAGACCTGAGACGGTAAACAGAGATGGCATTTCCTCTCCCACCATAAGTCTGGATGGCACAGCGTGTGTTTTGACCTAGCCAAAACACACGTAATTGGGGTTGAAGTGAGGAGGTAGCGATATTCACATATTAGATGGATATACTGAATAAATCTGTCGCCGGTATTTTAATTAATAAATTAATTAGACTGATATTATCCGGACGACGACGACGAGCCCAACACGATTCGAGTTTCGAGAAAAAACGGCTCCCCGGCGGGATTTGAACCCGCAACCTCTGGATTACCAGTCCAGCACGCTGCCATTTGGGCCACGGAGACGCCTATGGGAGTCGTACTCCGAGGGATAAGCTAAGATGATCAGGAGAAGCGCCTAGAGTTTCGAGAAACAATGGACCTGGGTGGGGTTCGGCTTAGCTTATCCCTCGGAGTACGACTACCATAGGCGTCTCCGTGGCGCAAATGGCAGCGTGCTGAACTGGTAATCCAGAGGTTGCGGGTTCAAATCCCGCCGGGGAGCCATTTTTTCTCGAAACTCGAATCGTGTTGGGCTATGCTCTTCCATCGTCGTCCGGATAACATCAGTTTAATTAATTTATTAATTAAAAATACCGGCGACAGAATTATTCATTATATCCATCTAACAACATCTAGATAAGATAAAATTCGCCGTGGTTTACTGATCAGGAGAAACGCCTAGAGTTTCGAGAAACAATGGACCTGGGTGGGTTTCGGAAATAATTTTTTCAATTATTCCGTTAGGGTCCTATTAACAAGGAATCACAGTTTGCACACAAAATTTCGAAAGGCACAACTTTTGAGAGCCTAAAAACCTCAAAATTGTCTGATTTTTTTTTCAGTCAATCACTTATAAGTCAAATATGGTCAATCCCAGCGGAAAACGCACAATATACTTAGTTGAAGTTAACAAAATTTCGCGTCGACTGAAAAAAAAAAGTTTCCAAATCGGTTTGAGCGGCTCAACCTTTACAGATGGGCAAATATCACCTATTTTTTTCAAAAACGTGTGCTATTCCTTTTTCGAAGCGTCATACCTCTAAAACTATCTTTTCAATCAATACCTCTCCTCAATGAACGTTCTAAAGCATCGAATGGAGAGCTCAGGAACATCTGAATCAACCACCTGGAACCTGTTTTTGACGTTTTTATTTAAGTTTTATCGCTCCACATGTCATAATTGTTCTCTATTCGCCTCTGGCACCGTTCTGGGTCCTTGCCATCAATGATTAATCAAGTCATAGGTGCGAAATAGACGTCTCGTTCATAGCTTCCAGAACTGGGACTGTGGAGAAGATAAATGGCTCAATATACTCTGTAGCCTAGAGTGGGGTGTTGGGTGTCTGCCTAATAAATTCTCAGACAAACTGTGGAAATAGTGTAAAGGCTATTTGAGTTCAAAATGGCTATTTGTCGGCCTCTGAAATTATGATTTTCGTTCAAGATAATCATTACGTATTTTTTGTTTTTTAACAGAGCGGACACTTTTTCCCAATGAACGCCTACGATACAATCTAAGTTGAATTCCCACTCAAAGTAAATAGCGCAATGGAAAGAGCGCAAACGTATATTCAGAATTTGTAAGTGTTTGGTGCGAATGATCCTTAGCCTTGCGTGTGACGGCATGAAAAATTGTAATTTATGCCTGAACAAATATTATTCTTGGGCTATTTTCCAAATATCCCTGTGATTTTTTTTTTTGAATCACTCAAAAACAATTCTTCGTTCAGCCAGCTTTCTAGCGGTTCAAAAAAACTGTTCACTTTCACGGTTCCAAAAAGAGGAAAACGCATTGGAAAACAGTGAGCAGTATGGGACTAGCAAGTTTTCTTTGGATATCGGTGGTTCTGTCGTCTGGTTCTAGTTCGGTTACATTATCGAAAAGTATGCTTTTTACAACAGAATTTCGCGCTCTTTCTTAGAACATCATCTTTTGAGCGCATAGGTGGCATTTACAGGTAAAATGGACACATTCGTGAAATACATATGTATATGTATACAAAACGTGTCGCATCTCGGAGGCAAAGCAATAATTTTCACGAACGGCTAGCAATAGTTTTGATCGCAAATGAGCCGAACCATCCTTATGTCCGATTATCTATTTCATGGACACCTTAGAAGACATGTTGGATGGCTACGTGTCCTGGTAGAGGATTGCAGCCCTGTTGTGACATCATTGTGCTGATGATCATTGGATTTCGCACGCCATCACACGCTAGGCTAAGGTTCATTCGGACCAAACGTATGCTAATTCTGAAGAAACTTTTGCGATATTTATATTGCGCTATTTACTTTGAGAAGGGACTCAACTTAGATCGGGATTCGTAATGATTATCTTGAACGAAAATCATAATTTCAGAGGCCGACAAATAGCCATTTTGAACTCAAATAGCCTTTACACTATTTTTACAGTTTGAGAATTTATTAGGCAGACACCCAACACCCCACTCTAGGCTACAGAGTATATTGAGCCATTTTATCTTCTCCAAAGTCCCAGTTCTGGAAGCTATGAACGTGACGTCTATTTCGCACCTATGACTTGATAAATCATTGATGGCAAGGGCCCAGAACGGTGCCAGAGGCGAATAGAGAACAATAATGGCATGTGGGGCGATAAAACCCAGTCTGATAGCGAATTTTGAGAAATTTCGATTTGGGACAAACAGCGTTTAAAACGTCAAAAACAGGTTCCAGGCGGTTGATTCAGATGTTCCTGAGCTCTCCATTCGATGCTCTAGAACTTTCAATGAGGAGGGGTATTGATTGAAAAGATAGTTTTAGAGGTATGACGCGTCGAAAATGGAATAGTACACGTTTTTGAAAATTTTGAAAAAAATAGGTGATATTTGCCCATCTGTAAAGGTTGAACCGCTCGACCGATTTGGAAACTTTTTTTTTTCTAATCGAAGCGAAATTTTGTCAACTTCAACTAAGTATATTGTGCGTTTTCCGTTAGGATTGACCATATTCGACTTATAAGAGAATGACTGAAAAAAGTCAGAAAATTTTGAGGTTTTTGGGCTCTCGAAAGTTGTGCTTTTCGAAATTTTGTGTGCAAACTGTGATTCCTTGTTAATAGGACCCTAATGGATTAATTAAAAAAAATAAAATCGCTTACACCACCTTTTGCAAGGACATTTCCTCTGTTTACTGGACTATTAGCCTTTGCCCCTTCTCCTAAGAATAATGCACCGGGAATAATTTTGGAACAAATGATCACTGTGTAGCGTCTATACGTAACCGTAGTGCCCGTAGTTAAAGTTTTTTTGTTGAGTTCTTTCATGGCGTTTTCCATTCAATGCAATACACTAGTGTGGTGTAAGTTTTTTCACCCGTCCTATCTGAATTGAAACATATGTTTATGGAGAGAACGCGGCACTACACTTGTGTAATGTGTTGAATGGAAATCGCTGTAAATAGTTTTGGTGGGAGTAAACAAATCGAGCTATCGAAATGAAGCAACACGTTCGAGAGTCCATCTCTAAGTTGACAGACTGCAGTGAATTAGAACCTACTTTTTATTCATGACGCTCACATTTAGCCACTAATTATATTCTTTTTTTCCTCAATTCTGACAGTTAATATATGCGCTTTTTTAACCATTGGGCTTCGTTTCATGCAATTCATGCTCAAAAAATGACCATTCGTGCCCTAAAATAGCAAAACTGGCGATCCGTGCTTTTACTATGGAAAAACTGTTCATTTGTACCAAAAAATGATGAATCTGGTGATTCGAGCCTTAATAAATGGCTAAAATAACCGTTCGCACCCTAAAATTGACTTTACTGACGATTCATCCTCTGGAAATTGTCAAATGGACTATTCATGCCCTAAAAATGGCTCAAGATGATTCGCGCCTTGGAAATGCTTAAAGTGGTGACTCGCGAAATGGCATGTGCCTTGAAAATGTTTGAACTGATGATTCGTGTCCTAAAGTTACCTAATACCTTACAAATTTCAATCTTCAAAGTTTCGCTTTAAAAATGGTCAAACTGGTCATTCGCGCTCTTTGGAAAGCGTCAGAGACAATTTGTCTCTTGAGATAGAACTGACCGATCAGGCCCTAAAAGAGGCTTCATACAATGACAATTCACGCCCCCCCCCCCTCCAATGGCTAAACTGACAGATTCGTGTCTTGTAAAACGATCATTCGAGTTCCATAAATTGCTGATCACCAGAATGACTATTCACGCACTAAAAATTGTAAACTCAGTCACTGATGAGAATTCGGGTCTCAGACTGTGGATTTTCTTAACCTCTCCCTCGACAACTGTAAATTTCGTCCTTAAAACTGTCCATTTCGTCTTGAAAAAACTCTCATTTTCGCCCCAGAAACTGGCAGTTTTGACTTGGAATCTGTCAATTTTCTCCTACATAACAAAACATCATAGCACTTGACTTTGAAATTGAGCAGCAGACAGTTCGGGCTCACAATTTGAGGGTTTTGAGCCACTTCTCCTGAAACTGTCGAGCACTAAAAACTCTCACAACAATTCCGTCCTGTAAACTGTCAATTTCGTCCCGGAAACTATCAATTTCGCCCCAGAAACTGTCAAATTTGTTATAAATAACTGTCAATATTGCCCAGAAACTGTCAATTTCGTCCTTGGAACTGTAAATGTCCAGGTTGAAACTATCAATGTCGACTTAACACTGTCAATTCTGTCCTATAAACGTGTTAATATCGGCTATGAAACTGTCAACGGATTTCGGAATCTGAGGGTTTTTAAGCCCCTTCACCGGAAACAGTCGAGTTCTGGAAACTGTTAATTTCGTCTTTTAAACTGCCAATTTTGTCCTGGTCTTGTCAATTTTGTCGCCAAAGCCTATCAATGTCGACCTGGAACAGCCAATTTCGTCCTGTAAACAAAATGTCATTCTAGAATCATTCAATCTGCCAACTTCGTCATTCAAAACTGTCAATATCGATCTTGAAACTGTCAATTTCGTCCTGGAAACTATCAACTGGCATTTGTCCTGGAAACGGTCAATTTCGTTCTAAAAACTGTCAATTTAGTCCTGGAAACTATCAACTGGCATTTGTCCTGGAAACAGTCAATTCCATTCTATAAACTGTCCATTTTTCCAGGATATTGTAAATTTCGTCGTTAAAACTATCAGTTTTGTCCTCGAATCTGCCAACTTCACCCTAGAAACTCTCAATTTCGACATTAAAAACTGTGATTTTCGTACTTTAAATTGTCAATTTCGTCTTACAACACTGTCAATTTTGCCCTAAGAAATGACAATTTTGACTTGAAAGCTCATTTCATCCTTGCAGATAAAAAAAGATCCCAAACCTTAATTCGAGGTTAAGCAACAGACATTTTGGCTCAGACCATGGGTTTTCCAAGCCCCTTCACCGGAAACAGACGAGTACTAGAAACTATCAAGATCGTCTTTCAAACTGTCAATTGCGTCTTGGAATTTATTAAAGGGCATTTGTCCCGAAAACTGTCAATTTCGTTCTGGAAACTGTAAATTTTGTCCTCGAAACACTGGTGCAGTGGGGGCCGGTTAGCCCTGGGTTCGCGACCTCGACGTTGAAACGCCCTGAAACTTGCAGTTTCGCTGAAATTAGAACGTGCAAGTTGCCTTATTGCAGATATTCTGCCTACGAAACGTTGCAAGTTCGTGGCTTGTTGTCAATAAATTACAAGCGCTCCGGTTAAACCGGGTTCCGGTCTAGTCGGTGGGAGGGGGGGAGGTGAAAATTCGCGCTAATCAATACTAAACTTGCAATTGCGCGAAAATAAGGAACTGGAAACTAAGCAATTTCGCGGAGATTCAGACCCGAACAAAAGGCCACGAAGCTTGTAGATTCGCTGAAATTAAGAACTGAAGATCGTAATATCGCGAATATTCAGACTGCTAATTTCGCATTTCGCTGATGTTTGCCTTCAAAATGTTGCAATTTTTTCGGGTATTCCTCAGAAAACCTTGGGGACTGTCCCGGGCTGGCCCGGTTCCACCGTCACTAAGAAAGATCCCCGAAACTCAAAATTTCGCGGAAGTAAATACCATAAACTGGCAGTTTCACAAGAATAAATACTGGAAACTAGCAATGTCACCGATATGGGAGACCCGAAACTGGCAATTCCGCAGGTTTTTACCTCCGAGTGACGTTATTTCATGACTATATTTGTCAGGCTTTGGGTATGTCGTGGCTGGATGGGTCCTCGGTCTATACATATATAAGTCCAAAAGGCCTGAAACTTGTGATTCCGCGAAGGTTAAGACAAAAAACTTTCATTTTCCAGGGTATTTATTAGGGGAAACTTACAATTTCGCAGATTTTTAGCACTTATTTTACCTGCAGATAAAATTGAAATGTTTTTCCCCAATTGTACCTGTGATTTAGCGTTTTTTATCACTGTTATCCGTGAATTAGCAATTTTTAGAATTTTAGTTGCGTTTTTACTAGATTTTAGCGGCGGACTCGATCCAAGAACAGCGCTTTCAAACCCCTTTTTTAACCTCGAATTAACTACTTTTCCCCACTTTTAGCCATGAATTAGCGGTTTTTACTACTTTAGTCACGATGTTGCTCCCAGAAATCTTTGATTAGCGTCGTCTTAATTTTATCCGCAAATTGGCGATATCTCAGGTTTAGCTGTCAATGAGCGTGCTTCTCGACTTTAGCTATGAATGATTGATTTCTCTCCATTTTAGCCGCGAGTCAGCGTTTTTCTCAATTTTATCCGACTTTGTGACAAATGGCCTTTTTTCCAGTGGAAAATCTGTTTTTTTGTTATTTTTCAAGGGCGAAATGTTCAGCTTTCGTGCTAATCAGCCAGTTTGAAGGGGCACATTGGCGATTTCTGATTGTAGCTGTTTTCGATCAGAGACGACTTGAAGAAGTATAAGCCCCCTTCTGGCTGGCTTGCAAACTTTCGAGCTGAGATCCACAATTTGACAAGTTACGACTGGTTTCTGAAAGCGAAAGAATTGATTTGCGAAAGTTTAGGAAAGTTGGCAGTTACAGAGCCAAAATGAGCGGCTAGCGGTGATTCCAACTTTCACGATGAAAAAGTTATGAAAATGCACGAGTGGGAATTCGCACTATATATGGGGGGGGGGGTTAAAAGCCAAAATCGCGTAGTCTTTCTTACGCTAGAGGTATTTCTTATCGAATGTTGTCATGGTTCTAGTAATTCGTTGTGTAATTTATTCATTTTTGTTAGCAGTAACCAATGAGATCAGCGGTGAGCGTTATACTGTCAACACCAGTGCCCGACCCAAACATGTCTCATCCCGACTACGAACAGACGTGTTACCATCATGCGTCCATTTTGATTCTCGTCAAACATCTTGGTGAAATAAGATTTCTTATTTAGTCATTAATGAATGAGTGAATAACCTTTGGAATGATTAGGTGAAGAACTGAGTCAAAAAAGCTTCAACAAAATATTCGAACGAATCAGTCGTGTGAATAACGTGAAAGTCGTCGACAGCCTGGGGGCAACTCGTAGTATCTGGGCGAGGTACGTCAAGGACTATCCTTTAGGAAATAACGACTGGGGGGATTTCCAGTCCCACAGGAGACTACTTGGTCTAATAACTGTTGGTAAGTAGCTAAAAGACGCTGAATGAGGTATGAGTCACTATGTTTTTTTTTGTTCCAGGAAAGAGTAAAACTCAAATAGATTTCAACGAAATGTGTCGCATGCACGAAAGTTTGAAAGTTCGCTACGTGACCACACTTTACGACTCACGATGCATCGTGTTCGGCATTAACGACGGACCAGATGTGGACAATTTCACTCCTCCTTCAAATTTTAAAAGTCGAGCGTTGTATTTCGCAACTGACGGCGACGAGAGTGCCTCTCTGGAAGATCATATTTCCGAGTATCTTTCATCGCTATTTTGGGTGCTCGAGTCGAAGCGACACGAACGAAGTCGAGAAAAAGTAGGTTCACGATATCTTTCGACCCTCCACCCATTCCAGCCCAGTACCCATGTTTTTTTTCCCCATCCAAAAGGCTGATAAAGTGGCCATGCTGTTCGCTCCAGTCGAAAAAAAAGATTTCGTCGGTGCGGACTTTGAGTCGCGCACTAATAAAAGGCGAAGCGTGGGGCGAATGACGAAACATTTGGGAGATTTATGCCTTCAGGCGGGACTCCCAAGTGAAGCGTTAACTTTCTATCATACGGCGGCTGATACGCTTCGTTCCACGAATGATCTTCTATGGCTCGGGGGTAACATTCCTGGATTTATTTATTTATTTTTATTAATTTTTGTACAACAATAACACGTCTCAGGTGCTTGTGAGGGGCTTAGTTCCGCGTCAGTGTGCATAAAATATCCGTATAATAACAAATCTCAGTCTGTGCAGAGAAACGCTTCTTTACAGGAGACGTCAAAAAACAGGTGGATTGTTGGAATAACTTTTTTATTCATGTAGAAGGTATTGACAGTCTTCCTATAGGTTTATGATTGGAAAAAACACTGCAAAAGAACTTGTGGAACCATCTTCATTGTCTTTACCATCTATTCCTAACAATGTTTTAAGCGACGACGACATTTTTAAAAGTTTTCGGGAGTCTATCGTTCATTATAGCAAAGTAATAATCAAGAATTCGAAAATTTAGCCCTTTATTTCGCTGTTCATCTGTTGATTTACAGTATCAAAATGCTGCCGTAATTGAGACTGAAGCATCATTTAAGGCGGCCAGAGTAGCTGTTGATCTCAATGCAGTGCTTCAAGCTCCCTCCTTTCTACAGAACGTCATATTCATTAGTCTAACAGTCCCTGAAGAGCAAAAAATCGCTCGATTGATGACGATATCCGAGCTGTATTCTAAATTAGGTTTTAAAAGGAAGGCTTCTTTCTATTTAAAACTGGCAGCTGCACGGTACGTCTCGGCGAAAAATCCTCAAACCAATTGGGACCAGTGCTACAATTTGATGCTTCAGTCCCTGCCTGGCCATCGGTTAACTCTCGACCCGGCGGATTACCCAGCAAGTTAGTGGGCTACCTGATTTTTCTTTTTAATTTATTTCACTATCTTTTACATTTTCTAAAATCCAATAATTATGTTTATAATGCGAAGGTGGAGAAAACGGTTGGGGTCGCCTTCAAAAGCAAGTTCTTCAAGACGTCGTAGAGTCCGCCAAAAGAGTAGGTCACAGCTCATTGGCCACGCGTCATATGACTCTCCTACTTCAAGTTCTCTGGTCTGAGCTGACTCGTCAGGAACGCCACGAGTGCGCTTTGCAACTTCAATCAATCGCAGCACAGTGCGAGGGTTCGCCCATACCGCTCATTCTTGATTCGGGACTCGTCATTCCTCCGGCTAATCTCATTCACATACCAACTGCTGAGTAGGTAATTTTTCTTTATTATATTTTTAGGATTTCATTTGTCTATTTTATAGGAGTTTCGTGGTGCACAAACTGAAACCCAATCTCCAGCCGATTAAATTGGATAAAATTAAAGAAGACTACGGACCATTTCTGTTTACGCCTCTGAAATTTGGCTCACTCGAACGAAATCCGACACCTAAAGACGGGAAATTAAGTCCGTTTTCCTCAATAGGAAGCATCATGAAACCATTTAAATTATAATTAACGCCTTCTAGGCTTTCTGTGGGTGGCTGAAGAAGAATGTGAAGTCAAACTTGAGTTAACTAACCCGTTACCGTTTGAACTTGAAGTTTCCAACATGGTAACGTGAACATGTTCATGACTACATGATTACATTGTTGATTTTTGATGTCCGATCTCATTCCAGAGGCTTTTAACAACTGGAGTCGTATTTGAAACTCTGCCGGTGACAGTCACGCTGCCTCCTGAAGTTCAGAAGTACCCAGTGACTCTTACGGGCACTCCCAAAGAGGTGGGCGAACTGGAAATAACGGGTTATTCTACTCATACGTTGGGCGTCAAAAGTAATTGCAAATTGAAAATCCTCCCACGAATCCCTCACCGTCACTTCACGGTTGAAGTGGTTCCATCATTGCCTTTGCTAGAGGTATTTATTCATTTGTTTACATTTTAATTTTCAATAACTGGCGAAAATGATATTTTGTTATATCTGCTAGGCGTCTTGGACTGTGGAAAACTACAGCAATTCAAGTACAATGTCGCTATTTGCTGGGGAGAGGTATTTTCTTTCTCACGTTTCCAAACACCGTCGTATTTAACGTTTTGCTCCATAGCTCTGAAGGGATCCTAGTGCTTGAAAATTTGGGAAAGGGAACCGTCGATTTGATCGACGTGAGCACAGACTGCGCTCTTGATCAGAACGTCATTTTCTGTGACACTTCATCTCTCCCCCAACATTTACCATTAGCAGAAGGCGACAAAATAACGCTTCCCCTTCGGATATTCGCGGCCGCTCAGTTCGTCAACACGTTCCCAACAGGTTAGTTCAGTCTGTCTATCCGGGGGGAAATACTCATCATATCGTTAATTACAGCGGCAGAAACGGGTAGCGTCAGAAGCAGTCTTTTCTCCGGTACAAGTTCATTTCCATCTCTGAGCAGTTACAAGCAGCCCAGCGGTCTTTACGAAAATTTGACTACACCGACGCCATCTTTTCGGTCGGGTCCAAGCAGTTTGAATTCTTTAAATTCTCAAATCAATCGACTGAACATCGACAATACCGCTAAGGTGATTTACGTGGTCGCCTAAGGTCATTTCCATTATTAGAACAATATAGTGCGTAGGGTATCGAGTGCCGAATCAAAATAAAGTACTCTGGAGGGTCTGGATTAGCAGCTGGTTACTGCCGCCTGGCCACTCTGATCATACACGTCGATATCGCCAACTCTATTTTGATAACAAATTGGGACGTCATGCCTGCGGAAACGTATGTGATTTTACCGCCATTCTTTGCGAACGTATTTTAATTTTTTCTTCAAGGAGTTCGCAGTTCTATATGGTGCTTGATGTAACGAATATGACGAACCAAGAAGTTGAAGTACAATATACGGCCAATAAAAGCTTGTTGATTGAAGAGAACGAGTCTTGCCGTGTACCCATACCTGTCGATAGATGTCCTTTGACTGTGATCGGACAGGTGAACCCATACGCTCTTACCGAATACCTCTCTCTCCCCTTCTCACAGATAAATGATTTAATTTTACATTCAACAGTATTTTCAAAGCGAAGACTCCATCAAGGAAATTGTGGACTTGAACGCGGCTTGTAGCGACCACATAGTCTCCTTGGTCGAAGTTGAGTGGGTCATGGGCAACAGAAGTGGTAAAGCCAACTTGAAGGGGATAACGTTGTCTTCGCCTATGCTTGACATTGTCCGGATGTCACCGATTCATTGGGGTGAGTATGGCACGAACAAAGATATTTATAAAAACTAGGTAGTAGAGAAAAATGCGAGAGAGAGGACTCGGACCAGTTTTAGGCAGTAAGCCAGTACTGACCGGGTTATGACTTGTCTTATGCCTTACTTTTTAGAGCGTCCGGGTACGTCCGGGCTCATTTTTCAGTAGTCCGGAGAGAGGTTAAAATTGCCCTTTTTTGTCCTAAAATTCGGTCCCAACTTGTGACTTCTGGCTGGTCTGACCCCCAATCACACTTTCATGCATAGATTTTCGTTCTTCTCTTAAACTAAATTTTGCGGATTTTGTCTCGTTCAGATCCTGTTTTTGTGGGCTTTACTCTTTAAAAAGCAAAATTTCGTTGGTTTTAGACTTTCAAAAACCAATTTTGCGGTCTTTCGCTCTTTCAAACCCCAATTTCGAGGACTCGGCTCCCTTTGAGTTCAATCAGTGATTTTTGACACATTTAAGCCGGCTTCACTTGTGATCTGAAAAAAGTTCGGCTTTGAGCTGTATCCAATGAAATATAATTAATTCAAACGCGGATTGCTCTTTGATTGGCTACGGGTCAAAGCATAAGCTGTCACAGCTCGCATGTGAAGGCGGCTTAAAAACCAAATTTAGTGACTTTAAATTTTCATAAAATTAGTTTCGAAGATTTGGTTGCTTCTAAAAACTAATTTGGCTAAAAACGAACGACCAAAAAACAAAGTTCGTGAGTTTGGCTCCTTCAAATCCCGATTAAGACGGGAATTTTCGCTCCTCCATAACCAAATTTCTCACTCAGATTTGGCCGATGGCAGCGGAAGTGGGGTTCAGGGAAAACAAATGCTTCCAGAACTGTCCCCCCCCCCCCAATGAATTTTGCTCTATTGAATGTAACATTTCTCAAACTAGCAATGCACGCTCAATGTGGGCCTTAAATGACTAAACCTGGTCTGGCTAAACTAATCGTTCGCGTAATAAAATGGACTAAACTGACGATTCTTCCCCTGAAAATTGTCCAAGTGACTATATCCACAATCTAAAAATTTCCTTACTGACAATTTGCGCCCTTAAAATATGTCCATGAACTGACTATTCTCTCCATAATTTAGGTAAAAATGACTCTATGCGGCTTACAATACCCAAACTGACCAATTGCGCCTTAAAAATGGCCAAATCAACTACTTACGCCCTAAAAATAGCATCGACGTCAGCAAATTGGTAATTATAACGCTCGAAAAAGGGCCATTTGTGCCCTAAAATGACAAAACTGACTATTTATTGTGCCTCCAAAATGGCTAAAATATCATTCGCGTTTAGAAATGACGGAACAAGGGCCTCCATAATATGGAAAAACTGACGATTTACTCATTAAAAATCGCTAAACTAACTGTTCGGACCCTAAACTTGAAAATAGCCGACTAACTTGTAAACTTGAAATAGCCGATCTGGCCATTCAAGCCCCCAAAATTCGTCAAAGTGACTTTACGCGCTATTTAAATGACTTAACTGTAGAATTGTGCCCTAAAAAGGCAAAACTTACGATTCGCGTATTTAAAAATGGCTACACTGACATCCCTTAAAAATAGAAAATGACAAACTGAGCATTTACACCCTAGAAATAATCCGTCGGCGTACTCGCGCCTTAAAAGTGGCAAAACGGATTATTTGGCGCAAAACCGGCTATCCACGTCCTAAAAGCGCTTCAAAAGTGGTCAAGCTGAGTATGCGCGTTCCACAGATGACGCACAGAGGACGATTGGCCTACCAAAAATGGCTAAACTGACTATCTGCGCACAAAAAAAAAAAAAGAAAAAAAAGTGACCAAACTGGAAAGCGCCGTTTAATCGATTAATCGACCTTTTTGCGCCCTATAAACTATACAGTGTCGGTTTTCGTTCCCGCACCAAACCGTCTCCGTCTTACCTCACACTTCTCCGTGCTATAACCTCTTTTTGTTTGGGGGGGGGGGCTGATGAACTGGACTCCTTTTGCCCTATGGAATGCCTTGACTGACAATAATTGCAGGCTCTTAAATCGATCTATCGCGCTCTGACAATGGCCACACGGGCAATTCGTGCCCTGAAAATGACAAAACTGACCACTCCGCAAAGGTGAAGATTCGAGACGATTCGGCTCTTTCAAAAACCGAATTCCTGGATTTGGCTTATTCAAACCCGAATTTTCGTCATTTTGGCTCTTACAAACCTCAAATTTTGCGAATTTTCACTCTTTCAAACCCCAATGTCGCGGATTTGGCTTATTCAAACCCAGATTTCACAGATCTTCGCTATTTCAAACATCAAATTTCTTAGGTTTGGCTCTTTCTGAAATCACTTCCACAGGTTTGGCGGATTCGAAATTTTAAATTCATATGAAAGAACAAATGAAACATGATTCTCTGTCACCCTGTGGCCGGAGCATTCCCCTGATTCGTTGGTGGGGGCACATCAGAGCTTCTAAACTTCATGCGCTTGAGCGCTGGGATCGAACATCAATATGGGCGTCCTGGTATAGTGCTAAAATTATCTATTCGACACTGACTATTCAGACTAACCCAGGAACTGACAACTATTCTTCAGAATCTTACTATTATCTGCTAACTACTTACAAGGCCCAATGTGCCTCAAAAACAGACTATTCCAACCAAAATCAGGAAAGTGTGTCTGACGTACTGCCCAAGAAATCTTTAATTTTTCCGAAACGTCTACATTTTTTTTGTTCATCAGATACTTGGATCAACGGAGTTGAAGGAGTCACTGGAATACCTCACACGGTCAATTTGGGCGAGTGCGTTCAATTGGCAGCTCAAGCGCGTAACGCTCTTGACCGTCCTTTGACTGATATCTCCCTTTCGCTCCACTTTTTCCAAGACTATCAAAATGGGACGTGTAACTTTAATTTAGACACTCGGCTCGCCTTAGCCGGCCCGTCTCACGTGCAGATGCCCACGGTGAGTGAATACAAGGAAATTAGCACAATCGTTCGTTAAGACCCCATTCACAAGCTCTGCGCTATGCGACTGTGGATTGTATGCAACCTATCAAAAACCTCCATTTTTCGAGGAAATTTATCGCGTGCATAGAGACTCCACAGAACGCATACATAGAGCTTTTGAACAGGGCCTTAGCCAATATAGTGAGAGTACTTATGAAGTTTTTCGTTGTTCTGTACAGGTAGAGGAACGTCAGTCAGTCAAAATGGAGTGTAGCGTTGTATTTTTCAACATTGGGCAATACAAATTGAACGTTCAGTGCACATCTTTGGGGCGTCATACTTGGAAATTGATGCCGCCAATTGAATTTGATGTTATTGATTCATAATATAGTAGCCAAACCGCCATATTTACATTTATTTTTTAAAAAAATATTGAACATAAATAATTATTGTATCTTATAGAATCACTTTTTTTATTTATTAATAACGTTTTTTTTTTTTGGTTTTTAGCAAAGTTTCCGCTCTTTCATAGTTCTAGAAACCATAACGTCTTAAGGTCTATTAGGAACGTTAAATTTTCAGTGACTGACTTTTAGACGTGTCGTGCTTTGCTAGTCCTTCTGAACATCCCCTGCTGCTCTGACATTCTAAATTTACTTGAAAGATACGCTTGAAATTGTGCCTTTGAGGGAAAAGATCAAAGCTCATCCCCTGGATACCGCTTCTTGGATTTTTTATCTAGCGGTGGGCAGTAGCAAGCCTCTTCCTGTGCATCCCGCCAATATTTGCAGCCCATTGCGGATGTTGCCGTAAACAGCATTTTTGCGGCGAGTTTACAACCTTGAAAAATTGTACAGAATTGAAAAAGCTTGCCTAGATGAATTCTAAAAAAAGTTGCCCTTTCACAGACTTTTAGTTGCTGCAATGTCATCAATTAGCGGGTCGCAGACTCGGTACAGGCATTTCTTGAAGTCGATATCGCATTTATCTTTGTCGCTTTTACAAGTTGAGTAGCATAAATCGTGGGAGTCACAGCAATTAGTCATTTCTGGGTAGGAGAGCTTTTCATCGATCTTGCAATGAGGGAAAAGCGCTAAAATTAAATAACAATAAAGGCGCTGGTAAGTCTCAAGAGCGTACTTGATAACCACTGGGGCCGCATCCATTTGCCGTGGGCTGGTGATGCTTATTTCTCACCGGTCTCGCCCCTTTAAAAAAAAAACAAAAAAAATTGCAACATTTTTTTTGTTTATTCACACCTCTCCATCTTAGAGATTTTCTTTTGCCCACCATTTGAACAGGTCCAAACGCACTCTTCCTCCGAAGCAGTATCAATCGCGTCATGGAAGTATTTAATTTTTTCCACCACATCACCCACTTTACCCAGAAAGTCTACGAACATTTTTTCTGAAGTCAAAATAGCGTCGCGAAAGGTGGCCAATACGGTCGTACCGTAGCCAGACCAAGCGTACGCGAGAAAGGTGAGCGCATAAATGACGACTTTCATTTTTGAAATTTCCATAGCTTTTTTTTTGTTCACTGATTCGCGCGATACTTTTTCTCACCAACTCATTGTTTTCCACGACTAAATCGCCGGGTGTAGTGCGATGGGAGCCCCAGGCATAATATAACCACCGTATCATCGTTTAAAATTATCTTTTACCTTGAATGATTTGGAAATAGTGGGAAGTTTGAAGAGAGTTAAGAGACGTGGTTTTCTACGACTTACATCGACGTCTACGGAAACAGAGAAAGGCGCTTACGTCCCATAAAAGCTCGGTCTCTCTTTATTGGATGGTGGTGATTGGTGAGTCACCAAGTTGATAGAAATAAAAGACAAGTAAGTTTATCCGAGAGAGACGGATCTTTAGATGGGCGAGGTATGTGGGCGGGGTGTCTGTGGTTAAGGTCAAAGCAGTAAGAGGGATGAGGGAATATACATGATTACATGTGCATGTGATGGTGGGTGACTGTGGGTTTTCACTTTTCACAATTTTGCCAGATCGCCTCAATCGCCTCTTTTTACCAGCAGTAGTTGGTAAGCACGATTCAATTTTAATTTGTGAATGAGTTTTAATAAGTATAGTAAGACCAGAAGAGGATGGTACCCGGCCGCTATCCATGAATTCGCCTATGCCTATACTCCTCACGCCTTTTCTCGCTCAATGAGCTGCCAGGCTGCCACCAACGCAACGGTCGATTAATTTTCCGACTCAATTGCCATTGAGGGTGGACAAGTGACTGATAAGCTTTTGGCGAATGAAAATAAAATTTAAAAAACTTGGGGAGACCTAAAAACATTTTGTAACGATGACTATAGGGCAGGAAGTAACCGTTACCTATATGGACCGATAAATTTAATTAATTTACCAACTAAAGGTAAAATGTTAATTATTGATTAATCCTATACCTACAAGGGGCTAATAACACGGGAGGCAAGTACGAAAGGTGCGTTAATACAATTTTAATTTTTAACACGGAGCTATCCTGTCACAATTACCACCGTAGTGTTATTTCATTTAACACCCCTTCGTACTTGAGCCCCAGGACAATCTACGCCAGGGATGCGGACTTGTGGAATAACACAAGAGTGGGAGGGGGTTAACAAAATATGGGGAGGCATGGGACTCCAATGAAGTTCGGGAGCTCGGGATGAACTCTCCTTTTCTTTTCACTTGATTCCATCAACCTCGAAAATGAAGACAGGGAGGGAAAAGTGGGAATAAATGCTTACCGGACACTTCTTACAGCCCACCGGCGCCACTATCGGTGTTCGCTGATATAATAATGCCACCCCCATCCGATTTAATTGAAACATCATTCCATAAGTTCCATTGTTAATTACATTTTGGGATGATATCCGGCCCGGGACTGGCCATGTTAGCAGTCGGTGATCACCAAAATGCCTCCAATGATAATTACCCTAGAGGGGCCTTGAATAATCAAACTTTAAAAAAAAAAAAAGTTTCAGACCTTCCGAACTTGGCGGGGTGGTCGTCCAAGGGCCCCATGCGTGTGGCATGGAAAGTATGTACTTTAATAACGGATTCATAATTGAGATTGAAGATGCCCGCAGGTCCCTTATACATACCGATGCATATTGCAAAAATACAGGGGTCTCCAGGCCTTACTTTTCGGAGTCCATAAATCAAACTGATCGTGGGGCTCCGCTATATCCACAAGGGAGGAAGAAAATTTGTATAGGTATATAAATTTTAGGTTTTTCGGGGCAGAATGACCACAGTTTCATAGTCAAGTAGCCATCAGTTATTCAAGGGACCGAACCATCAGTTTCCGGTTAGAAATCCCGGTTTTGTGATCAAATAATTAGTCCCAGATGCTAAGGCTGCTCGTGTAATATACAAAACCGGTTTGCACGACGATTCCAGGAACTGAATTAAAATTTGTCCAGGCTGAATGGCCGTATCACGACACAAAATTACCAGATATTTGGCCGCGAGAACAACTGGAATTGACTTTTACCGTGTCTATTAAGAGCACGTAACTGGTATAATATGCGGACTTGAAATTGTCGTTTTGCGGAGTGTCCGTGTCAAAACATGTCAAAAACTACAATTTTGCCTCTTTTTCTCGTGTTTTGAGGCAATTTTCGGTCTTTTGTATTAGGCGATTATGATGTGTTAGGAGCTTGGCTCGGAAAGAGTTTTTCCCTTTAATTGGTTGGGCGTGGCAGGAAAAGGCATAAAAATCCCACTTGGTTATAAAGCGTTCTAAGTGAGCCCAAATTGATCTCGATAGTGATATCGGACACCCCTAGAAATGTCGCTCTCTTAACCCGTTTAGAACGCTCCAAATCGCTCTTCAATCATAAGCCGTACGTCAGATTTCCCAATTTCAGTAGCGTACTTGATCTTTTTCTGAATTTTTGTCATGAATTAGCGATTTTTCTCAATTTTAGATACACGTTAGCGCTTTCTATTAATTTCAGTCGTCAATGAGCCAATCAGCCAATCATCTCAATGGATTTTGCGATTTTTTTTCTCAATTTTAGCTGTGAATTAACGATGTCTCTCACTTTGGGGAGGGGGAGATTAATAATTTGCGTTTTCTCTCAATAAGCGCTCAATATTAACGCTTTTCTCAATTATAGCTGCGGCTTGAGGATTTTTCTTCTTCTTCTTCTTCTTCTTCTTCTTCTTCTTCTTCTTCGATTTTAGCCGTGAATGAGACTTTTTCCCCGCGAGTCAAATGTCTTGCCCTGCCGCATACACACATGAGGTAATTGCCAAGTAACGAGTATAATACTTTTAAATTTTTAGTTGGTCAGTTTCAAGCAAATTGCTAGAAATTGATTGATATTTTTCTCGTTAGTTGATAAGTATCCGCACGTGTCTTTATCAAGTGTAACTGCTGGCACACGAGTAGCACCAGCTAATTGCGTTTATAGTTACTTAGTTTGTTAGTCAATTGCGTTCAGACGGAGGACCCATGGTCTTAGTGTGTTCTTCATAAATAAACAAAAAAAAATTGAGAAATAATGCATCAAGCGAGCTTTTTTGTCTCTTTTTATTATTATTTTATTATGAAATAATGCCTTACAATTTAATTATTTTTAAAACATGATGCCGGGCCCCCCTAAAAAGCCCGGGCCCGGGAGGAATCCTCCCATCCCTCCCCATTTTTCTTTGTTTTAGCCACAAATTAGCGTTTTTCTCCTTTTAGCCGCTAATTACCGATTTATCTACATTTCTACTGTGAATTAAAATTTCTCAATGTTGGCCACAATCAGCGCTTTTCCTGAATTTTATCCGCCAATTAGCGTTCTTTCCTCATTTTTTCATTTTCATTCACGAAGTTGCCATGGAAAGATTTTTCTTAATTCTATCCGTTAATCAATGATTTTTCTTCATTTCATCCGTGAATTTGCCATTTTTAGCAATTTTAGGCCGGAAATGAGCGTCGTTCTCGATTTTGGTTCCATGGATGTAGATACAAGAAATCTTCACTTTTGAACAATTTCGGCCACGACGATCGACGACGCAGGAGCGGATCCATAGGAGGGGGGTAATGGGGGTAACTACCCCCCCCCTCCCCCAGGATTTCAGAAAAGTTGATTTTTTAAGAAAGACAGAAAGAATATCACGACGATTTCCTGAGGACAAGCGGTGGTTGGCAATCTTATTTGTCGATTCTCTCAATGTACGAAGGCTACCCCCTCCCCAGTAATGCCAATTTCGTAGCCTCACCTTCCCATAAAGTGAGTCTTCATGTATGAGATCGTGCAGAATTTTTTCGAGTTGAGAGAATCATTTGTGATGAATACGTCCGTCCTGTTTTCGAAGATAATCAAATGCTCCTTAACTTTTTGCAGGGTACTAGGGTAGATTACCCTCCAATATGTTTCCACCTTGAAATTTAGGTGGAAAAAATCGTGTGACATCCTTATACATCCTGAATCAACACCCAAAAATGTCATTAACTCTGGAATTGTGTCACTGACAAGTTACCTGGCTGCTGGTCTTTAAATATAGAGGGTTGTTTGAGTTCTAAAGGAGATTCAGCGCTCTTCAACGTCTTAAGCCGGATTTTCCCAGCTGCGCAAAACGCTCAGCGCAGCGTCATTTAAATTGTTTCCCAGTCGAAAAGTGAACATGTAGTAACTAGGAATAAATGTTATACGCTGCGCTCGCTAAGCGTTTTGCGCCGCAATAGGAAAACCCAGCTTTACGGAAAATTTCCTTAGAACGCGTACTTTTTGAGTTTCAGGCAAAACAAATCGGGTTTTCGGCCCTTCTGAAGGGGAAATTTTGGTAGAAAACTCATGAAAATTACTCATTTTCTATTAGCGTTAAAAAGAAAAAAAATTAGCGATTTTTTTTGGCAGAAATGACCATTTTTGGGGAAAAAGAGTGCTCTTCAAAATCAGTGGTTTAACCAGCAAAATTCAAACGATCCTTGCGATTTTCAACGTGCTAAAAATCATTAAAAGCCCGTTCACAAGATCTATATTTGCGTTGTGAGGAGTCTAAGCAACCAAACAAATGTATTCCCTCGAAAACTGAAGCATTTTGATAGGTTGCATAGACTCCACTCAACGAAAACATAGAGCTTGGTGAACGGGGCTTAAAGCCTCATGTAAAGCGGTCCTTTGAATGGAACTGAATGTGAAGGCTCAACAAAGCATCAAAAGATATCGCTCCGGCAGCTGGCTGTCGAATAGAGTGATTTCACTACTAATATACGAATTTCGGCGTTATCAGTAGATTAGGCATTGTGTGCAGAAATGGCTAAATAACAGTAGAGAGTAACACTGAGTGGTAATTTTTGTCGAACATGAGCAAATTAACTAAAAAAGTCGAAATTCGTTGTAGTAAACGCACTACATTTGACAGCCAGCTGCTAGGGCGACATTTTTTGATACTTTGGTGGGCGTTCACTGAGTTCCATTCAAAGGCCCTCTGACGGTGAGGTTTTCATGACGTTTAGCACGTTGAAATTCGCAAGGATTGTTTGAATTTTGCAGGACAAAACGAACGATTTTGAAGTGAAAAATCGCTCTTTTCTTCTTTAAAAAAAATTGTCATTTTTGCTGGAAAATTGCCAATTAATCAAACTAACGCTCATGAGTAATTTTGAATGTGACACGTTGAAGACGATTCTCTGATCCATGGAAAGTCGATAGGCGCAGTTTTAGTATGGACAAGTGGGGGTTGACTTTTATGGAAAATTAAAAATCCCCATATCGTACAATCTTAAGGAGCTGCCGAGGCGACAGAAAATAGTTATTTATGACGAAAATTGCTAGTCCTGACTTTCTGTCAGAGTGCTGACAGGGTCTGTCAAGGTGGCAGAGTGTGTTTTTCCCGAATCCATCGCCATAAATTTGCAGAAAGTCTGATACAAAGCGAGTTACTCGCATTTAGTTAGGGATGTTGGAAAAATCATGTCTCGATGGATTTTGATTTTCGTACCATGTGGTGTATTTAGCGTTTTCGATTGCAAATTAGGTCTAAATTCTTCCAATTTTTTTTTTTCTGCACTTGTTTCCCTCCAACCTGTATGTATAAGTAGAAAGTTTTCGACAGAAAAATGAAAACTCTGAAACGCTAAGAACAACTTTTCTGTGAGCTTGATTTCTTGCCATCAACTTTCATTCCATTAGCTTACCCAACTTTTTCAAGCCCCTTCGCCTCGGTTGAAAATTTTATGAGGTCTAGATTTTATATCAACAAACTGACCATTTTGCCTCCAGAAAACCATAATTTATGCTTTAAACTTAACGTTTTGGTGTCCTCTGGGACTCCCTATAGCGTCGCTAACCGGTAATTTGTAGGCTAAAAGAATAATTTGGCAGGACTAATTCGGCACAGGTGTCTTGAAACATCACCCCAAAATTCTATGAATTTTGGAATCAATGGAATGAGGTAACTTGAGGGTGTTGGTGTTAAGGAAGAGGGGTCAACGGCATTACCCCCCCCCCCCTAGGGTTCAGAACTGGATCCGCCCCTGATCGACGAATATTAGCACTTTTCAACATTTTTGCCACGTACTTGCCTCAAGATCAGCACAACAGGGCGCTTTCTCAGTTTTAGGCGCCTGAGGACCTCCAGACAATGGAGATCAGCGTATTTTCTCTACATTTGCTGCGAAATCGTCTCCAGAAGGCCCCAAAAATGACAATATGCCAACGCTCCTTTTGAACTAATAATTTATTTCGATGATTACCGTTGTGAAAAATAGTATTCACATAAAATGCGCTTCTTAGGGCATTATTTTTCGTCCGCCTTTTCACCACGCGCCCCTTTAGGACCCGCGACCCGGAGCCCACGGGCGGTCGCCCCCCTTTAAAGCCGGCACTGCTGGTGTGCTGGCAGTCAGCAGTTGTACAGGGAACAATGGATAGGGGAGTCATGTGTGGTCGTGCTGCGATCAAGGGGAGAGAGAGAGACACTTTTTTTGCACAGCACTACTCACTTCAGCCAGGCGCGTAGGTACGGGGGGGATATGGGGATAGATCCCCCCCCCCCCAGAGCTGCAAGTACACGAACGAAGGAGCGCTAGTATTATAACGAAGAGCCCAATAAAATCTCAAAAAATGAGCGTTTCACGTTGAAGTTAGGTTTAGCAGATTTTCTGGAATTAAAGCAGCCCGACTTCGGACCAAACGCAGGAGTGTACCAAGTTACGGGGGGGGGGGGGCCGCCCCGGACCCTCTATCAGACAAAAATCGGTAATATTCGTGGCTATAGCTGCTAAAAAGCGCTGATTCGTGGTCTCACGATGCAACTTCCAGACTAAAATTAAGAAAATGAAATTGACCAAAAGCTCTACTTAGCGGCTAAACTTGGAACAATCCTATTTCGCGGACTAAACTGAGAAGAATCCCTAATTAATTCGCGGCTAAAATTGTGAAAGATCTGTTAATTTGCGGATAAAGTATAGAAAAAACGCTAATTCAAGTGAAAAAGTGTTAATTCACTGCTAAAAGCACGTCCTTCGCGACCCCCTTCCCTGTAGGCGACACCTCAAGTTTTGAGGGCTGAAATTTACATTAAGTTTGTGTGGAGGACCCCACGCCTTTCACATGAAACAATTCCGGCACGAGTGATTAATCATTAAAACTCACCCATCAAAATTAATTAATTTGCCCTAGCCTGTCCTGAAGTTCTGTTCTCATAAAAATGCCAAAGTTCTAAAATTTGCTGGAAAGAGCTCTATATGTCTCTCAATATTCATCCCATGTCAACGATTGATGCAATTATAACACACAAAAAAATATGAACACACAAATTCTAATGACGTGACGAATAATGAATTTTGTAGCCTAATATAGTTCTCTTTAACGGTAACTATCAATTTGAAATATTCAACACGATCAATGAATTAAATAATGGACACAATTTGATCAATAAGACACTCGCTAAAACTCTAAATAATCGAAGAGAAACGAATCTTCGAATACATCCTCGTCAATTTGTTTAAAAAATTAATTTAAAAATAACCAAATTGAATTTCGAAAAAATGGCCAGTTCATCGATGGGGAATTTTGTTGTGGTCATTTTAAGCCATCATGAGAGGAAATCGGACTAAAATTCTGGTAGGAGATAGGTTTGGGGCAAAAAAAGAGCTGAAACGCATTCCAAACCTTAGCAACTGTACCGCTCAACAAATCTTATTTAAATTTTAGCAGCGTCTTCTAGGAACCTAGATGACCATTTTGAACGATCGATCATCAAATTTTATAATATTCTCTTGGAATTATAAGGGTCCAACCATTTTTACTCCGAACACATTTGTTATAATATCTTCCAAATCACTCAACCAATCGTTTTCAAATTTTACGGGGTACATCTAGAGATGAAAACACAACTTTTGAGCCATCACTCGTCCAGATCTGTCAAGAAAAAAGTGGACGACGGACGACAGACGCCATACTGAAAATCGAGATTTAGGCCTTTTCGGGGTCCAGGAACAGGAATCTGGTGTCAGCTAAAATTTTTTTTCCCCCCATTACTACCAAACTTCCTTCCCTACGGGAACATGGAAGTAAAAATCGCTGATTCGCGGTACATAGAGGCCATTCTTCGAATAAATTGTGGAAATCAACGCAAAAGTGTTGTATTTGGGCAAACCCCGCGGTTAAAGTTGATAAAACACGCTATAATATTGACAAATAAAAGACGCGTTAAAGTTAAAATATTGGACAAAAATGGCAAATTCAAAATGTAATGGCATAAAATCGCTCATTCGCGTATGAAAAAGGTAATAGGATGCTGAATGGCCGCAAAATTATCACAAAACGCTATTTCACAGCTGAAATTGGGAAAAATCGCCAATTTGCAATTTGCAGATATAAAGTTGTGGAAAAGCATTAATTCGCGGTTACTAAATGAAGAAAATCACTAATTCACAGCAAAACTTGAAAAAATCACCAATTAGCGCAGCTAAAACTAAGAAAAACGTTAATTTTCAGTTCGAATTGGGGAAAAGTGCTAATTCTCAGTTAAAAATGGACAAAATTGCTAATTTGCAGCTTAAATTGAGTCAAACGCCAATTCCTGGCAAAAATTGACAAAACTAGATAGGTAATGCATGGGTTGGAAACGCTACCACGCTGCTAAAATTGAGAAACATCACTAACTATCGTGAAATTTATAATTTAATAAAAATGATGATTTTTTGACAGAAATGAATGGATAGATGTACATTTTTTGGTTAAAAAAAAAAAAAAAAATACATTTATAATTTAAATTCGCACCTTCCGAAGGCATTTTTGTAGCTAAAATTCAGAAATATGGCAATTTCATGCATGGCTATAGTATAATGTTAAAAAATACGCTAATTCACGGCTAGAACTGAAAAGAAGCAATACTCTATACCTATAAAAGTTATATAGTTTTGCTAATGCGGTGGTAAAATGTGGAAAACCGCTAATTTGCGGGTAATATTCAGAAAATAAATAATCAGCCTGGTCAAAATTAAGAGAAAGGTTAATTTTAAGCCTAAACACCTAAATACCTAAACACCTGGACAAAAAAGTGGAGAATAAAACTCAACGAGAAGAAATCTGTTCATGTAAACTTTACAAATCGCAAGACCACCCCAATCCCCGTGCAACTCAATGAGAAAATAATACCATTTGCAAACACGGCGAAGTACCCAGGAATGACGCTGGATGCTAAACTCCGGTGGAAGCCTCACGTCAAAAAGAAAAAAGAGGAACTCAACACCAAGCTCAGAAAAATGTACTGGCTGCTCGGGAAGCATTCTGAGCTCTCGATGGCCAACAAGCTCCTGCTATACCAGCAAGTTCTGAAGCCGTTCTGGGCCTACGGGTGTCAGCTTTGGGGCTGCACCAAGAAAAGCAATGTCAAAGTCATACAAACTTTTCAAAACAAAGTTTTGAGAATGATAACAAATGCGCCCTGGTATGTACGAGGGCTTGACCTGCAAATTGAAACGGTGGCAGAAGCTATCAAAAAACGAGCAGCGGAGCACGAAAAAAGCCTCCACAAACACCCTAATATTGAGGCACTCGTCTTGCTGGATACTGCAGGAGACCTTCGACGGCTAAAACGGACCAAACCCCTTGACTTGGTAGGTACATTATAAGTGTAGTGAAGCCACAAACTGTGCAATGTGAAAGTGAAGTTGCTAGATGTTTATTTAATTCTTATTTGTATTATATAGCAGTTGCAACATGTAATAATTTAAAAAAAAATCAAGCTAAAACTGACGAAAGTGCTAATTCCCTGGTAAACAATTTTTAAAAATCGGTAATGTGTGCTAAAATTGAGGGAAACGCCAAAACTCGTGGATAATCAAGAAACATCGCTCTCGGGATAAAAACGATACTTTGCTCCTAAAGTTGAGAAAATGCGCAAATTGATGGTTATGGGAGGGGGTGGGGCAAAACGCGGTGGGGCGGTTTCTGTGGCGTAAATTGAGAAGAACGATACACTCGGCCAAAAAAGTGCTAATTTTCGGGTAGAGTCCAAAAATCGCCCATATAACTGAGAGATTGAGGCTATGATGAGAACAGTAAGATGTCCAGATTCGAGATAGTGTGCTGGCTGGGTGGAATGATGACTAAAATGTGAAATTACCCCCCACCCCTCACCCTTACGAGATTTCAATCTGATCCCCCCCTAGGACAAATTCCTACCTACGCCACTGACTTCAGCAGAAGTCCCGTAACCACCCGTAGCCGTAACGGACACATAATAGAAGTCACCGATTTCGCTCCCCTTAGACTGAAAAGTTGGAAATATTTGGTCAGTGGACTGCAGTGGACCAAGGAAATAACGAAAACGGTTAATCCAACGTTGACAGTTGAAGATTCTGAAATGGAATAAATAATAACTACTAACTCAGGTGAAGTCTCTCATTATGAACTGATCAAATTTTAATAAGTTGAACAGTTGCTCTCTGTTGAAGAGTCGATGACCATGACCTCCCGTACCCACCGGGGCATCATAACCTGCAGCTCCGACTAACCTCAAGAAGGTTTCGTTTGGGGGTGATTAAGTGCTTTTTTTTCTTTCATTAATTTGGGTAATTGGCGGACGAATAATTTCTTATTTGCGAACCCGACGTCAAGTGCATGACTTCTGTGACCTTTTCGTTCGACTAGAAGTTTTTTTGCCCCCGTACAAAGCTGCTGGCCCTTTGTGACTGATAATTCCGGTGAAAACCAAGTGGGGAAGGACCCAGGACGGGCGTGCGTGAGATCAGTTGGAACGAAAAATGAGCGAAAATGACAACTGCGTTGGAAAAGAGACGGTGGAACTTGACGTCGAGTCTCAGGACAACTGTGTGAAATCGAAAAGGTACGAGCTCGTTGTTTTTATTTTTACGTCAATTTTCATTGTTGTAACGAGCCGCCTTTTAATCTTATCTTGCACGTGCTCTGGGCGAGAGTTACGAGACGTATGTTTCCCAATTCTAGTTCTAGAATTACTACTGGAACTAGATACAAAGGATTATTTGTTGGTTGCTTACAATTTGGCGATTACGATTAGCCGGACAAATGAAAACCTTCAAAAAGACGCTTGTCTATGATCATGTCTCTTGTGTTGTGCTCAACTTTCCAGTAATTAGAACTTTGGGTTTCTTCTCTGGATATTTCATCTTCGCACTTCTTGTGTTACAAGTTCGTCTAATTCATTCCGAACTCTGAACGGCTTGCAAATCATGCAGGCGTGTACCCCGGCGATTGCTGACAAGCATTACGGGACATTGCACCGGAACCTCTAGCTTGGGCACATTCGGAAATGCTAAAGGACGTATCAACTTGGCGATTCTAGATTGCTGCAAAATACGAAGTACCTGGCATACTATCGACAAATCCTTACACAATATACGAACGCCGCCGCCCGGTGGGTTTTTGCAATGACCGGTACTACGGTTAACATTTCCGAGCACACCCTCAAATTGGTCACACGAATGAAGATTGATATGCTTTTCCCTCGATGATACAGAATACAGGAAATGAGGCATTTGTGCAGAATTCCTTAGCGTTCTTCACACCTGACTCTGTTGAGCAATGCAGATCCTAGGCAAAATGGGAAATTTAGTAGGGTGTTTGCAGTGGTGTAACTAGGATTTTATTTTGGGAAGGGTTCCAACATAAATCTGATGAACTCATTCATTTAATTAAACAATATTCCAGCTACTTTATCCAACAGGTTTCCTTCCATGCCCCCCCCCCACCGGTATCTCTGCATTACTTTGACTTTTTGTGCTGCACTTTAAGTTCTTTTTGGGAAAGTAAATGTCAACCACAAAATGATTTGTGTCCGAGATGACCACGGATCTGTGTTGTATAATATGCTCTTTAAAACGCGAGTAAAGTTGTTTTATCAAACAACTCTCCCCGCCCCCCAGTATTTCGTCCCAGAAATAACATTAAAACCCCTAGGACTTATACCTGAAAATTTCATGTTCTTTCTTCGGCCATTCAAAACCGGCTGAATAGCATTAATACTGTACTTTTTGCTCCTAAAAACTCAAATAATCTAGAAATTCCGCCCGAAAAACTGACTCATAGAAAAAATGTTCATTTTTCGGAAATTCGCTAAAATTTGGAAAAAGTGCATATCAAAGCTCAAAGTAATAAATCGCCAAGTCCCAGCTAAAATTGTGCAAATCGCTCATTATTCGCGGGTAAAATTGGGGACGGTAATTCACAGCTGAAATGAAGAAAAGCGCTCATTCACACTAAATCCGCAAAGCTCAATATACGCGAGCTTAATATACGCGAAATCGCAAGCTTCGGGGTCTGAATATCCGTGAAATTGCAAGTTGAGGGTCCAAATATCCGGAATTAGCAGGTTTCATTTTTTTTTTTTAAAGTGATCGTGCCGCAAGCTTGCGGACAAACTGCAAAATAGCATAATTTTGGAGGCAAATATCAGTGAAATCGGGAGATTTCTGGATGGAATTAACGATATTGCATGTTTCACATCTTAATTTCGCGAATTTTAAAGTTTCGGACTTATTTTATTTTTAGTGGCAACTATGAAAACACATCTCTCGGAGGCAATACTGTGAAACTCAAGTTTTTGGTCTGTCCACGAAAGGGCTAGTTTCCTGTCTTTATTTTATGAATTATGCAAGTTTCAAATTCGCGAATCTGAATGTTTTTTTAAATTTTTTTTCCCCCAGTTTCTTTGTGACCGTGGAACTCGAGTTAGCCGCCCATCACAGTGCACTGACGAATTGCCGCAAAGTGACAACGTTTTTTTTTTAAGGGAAATACTCCGCGAAATTGGAAATTTCCTAGTTTTTTAAGCAACTGGTTTTCCTGGCTTTAATTAAGCAAGTTTATCGGTTTAATTCAAGCGAAATTGCAAAAGTTTGAGGGTCTTTTTTGTTTAGTGAGCACGGACTTGGCGGCCCCGACTGCGCCCATAGCCTCACGAATGGCCGTGTAACTGCAACATTAAGCGCCAAGCATTTGAGTGCGAAGGTGTGAGTCCTAAATTGAGCGAAATAACAAGTCCCCTGGCTGAATATCCGCGAAATTGCAATACTCTGGTCTTAATTCTTGCGCAAATGCAAGTTTTGGGTCTTGACGTAAGCAAAATTGCGAGTTTCTGGTCTTAGTTTCGTAGAAATAGCCAGTTTTGGGCCTAAAATACCCGTGAAACTGAAAGGTTTCAATTGTTGTTTGTGGGGTCAGACATATAGGCCTAGCCGGCCGCGACGTGGCGCCGGCAAGGCTCCCCCTCTTCCGACAAAATTGCAACGTTTGGCTCCAACATTGGCTGAAAATTCGTGACATTGTGAGTCTTACGACTAAATTTCAGTGAAATTGAGGGTTTCGGCCCTTTTTTACTTCCACGTTTCCTTAGGAAAAAGAAGTATGGTGTCTTTTAAAAGTGATTTTGGACCTTAGGCTAACCAGCCCTGACTGCGCCAACCCTCTGACAAATAGCTGTGTAATTGTGACATTTTGAGATTAAGTTTGTGAGCTGGCAATTTCGGGCCCTTTGAGCGAAATTACCAGTTTTTTCTGGCTGAATATCCGTGATATTGATCTTTTTGAGTTCAAGGCCTTAGTTTAAGCGAAATTGCAAGTTGTGGGGCCTTTTCCGTGGCGGTCGATCTAACAGGCTATCCGGCTCCAACGGATCCGTTTTGGGGCCTTTTTTTTTGGGCGTTGACCTGCTTTGGACCGGTCCGGGAGCGCACCAAGCTTGATGAAACCCTTGACTAGAAAACTATATTTTCTATCACTATTCGACGCGTTCATCGTTAAAACCAGTTAAAACTGTTACACTCGCGGGAATGCGAAAAACCTCCCACGCTACGCTGGCTACGCCCGTTGTTCGAATTATTTGAAAAATAGGAAAGTGTTGCGCAACATTTCCTGGAGATTGAAACAAGGCATTTAAATCGAGGAATGACGCAGAAATGATACCTACGATAAAATTAATTATGCGTCGTCGCGATCATGGAGGCGATGGTTGATTGGAGGGGGTCGAAGTATCATTTGTACAGCTCTAATGCAGAAATAGAATCAGCAGTAATAATTCATCATTAAATAGCTCCAGCAGCCTCTTAAGAATGATCCGTTTTGTTGCAGTTCGAAAAGAAGAAATAGACGGAAGAAACAACAAGATAACTCGGACAAAGACAAAAGTGTCAAAGTGACCGATGAGGATGTCGCTTCTACTTGCAACTTGTCGCTTGAGGTAAGCTGGAAATGAAATTAACATGTAGACCTGTAATCGGACGGACGGTGGGAGGGGAAGCTGGTTTTGAAAGACCAGAAAAAAATAATTGATTTTGAGCTTCTCAAACCCCATTGTTTCCCGGAGATCCTTGAACAAATTGATCGTTGGTTTTTAGTTATTCGGGAAAAACGTTTCGTTTGACGTCCGGAACACCAACCGCACTGAATATACTAATACTAACCTTTAAATTTATTTTTCGCATTATTTCACATAATTACCCGGAGGTTACAAAATCTCGAGCTGATTGGAGTATTCCGGAACTGTCAAACGAACGGAGCTAATTAAACAGTGCACGGATGGGGGGGGGGGACTTCCACAATATTTGTTCTACGTGAAGCAACCACTGTTGGAAGGGGCCAGGGAATCTAATCCCTTTCATCCACTTATTTTCCCAGGAAATCAAGAAGGCGATGGACTTGTTTTCAAGTCAACAAAAACCGGCTAAAACGACGGAGGAAGCAATGAAAATGCAATTCCAGTTCTGGAACACTCAACCAGTTCCAAAAATGGGTATGATTTAGAATTTTCTAATAATTTTTTGTGCGTAGTTACCCTAAAGTATCTCCCTCCCTTCTCCTCTGCACCACTTAGATGAAAAAATCACTGCTAGTGGACCAATCGAGCCAGACAAACCGATCAACGAAATTCGCCAGGAGCCCTATTCGTTGCCAGAGGACTTCTCTTGGGATACGCTCGTCCTCGACGATCCTCTCGTTCTGAAAGAGCTGTACACACTATTGACTGAAAACTACGTGGAAGACGACGACGCCATGTTTCGCTTTGACTATCCCCCTCAATTCCTGAAATGGTTAGTTCTCCCCTTCCCCCCTTCACTATTCGCTATTAATTTTACGCAATGTGTTCGTTTCGACGTGAATATAGGGCTCTTCAACCTCCCGGCTGGAGAAAAGAATGGCACTGCGGTGTTCGAGTGAAAAAAAGTGGTCGCCTCGTCGGGTTTATAAGTGCCATCCCGGCTAAATTAAGCATTTACAATTCGTGAGTTTCATTCAATTTCAAAACACCGAGGTGGATTTCAAGTTTTAATTTTATTTTTTTCCAGCGTTCAAATGATGGTTGAAATAAATTTCCTTTGCGTTCATAAAAAGCTCAGAAGCAAACGGGTTGCTCCGGTTCTCATTAGAGAAATCACGAGGAGAGTTAATTTGACCGGGATATTCCAGGCTGTGTACACGGCTGGTGTCGTTTTGCCGAAACCAGTCGGGACGTGCAGGTAAGATAACATTTTCAAGACACTTTTCCACGGCAATTCGTGGCTCTTATCATACTTATCTTCTTCAGGTACTGGCACAGATCTCTTAATCCAAAAAAGTTGATCGAAGTCAAATTTTCTCATTTGAGCCGTAATATGACGATGCAACGAACGTTAAAACTGTACAAACTGCCGGATCAGACAAAAACTCCAGGGTTTAGAAAGATGACAGTTGAAGATTTGCCGAAGGCTAGGATTCTTTTAACAAACGTAAGGTTAATTTTCTCAATGGTAACTGGAATTGATTTTAAGCTGCGTCTTCATATATTTCAGTATTTGAGTCAGTTTCATCTTGCGCCAATTTTTTCGGATGAGGAATTTCGTCATTGGTTTCTACCTCAAGCTGGCATCGTGGATGCTTTCGTAGTGGAAAATGACGGGGTCATCTCCGGTTTGTCCTTATTTTGACGCTTTCAAATTGGGGTTTGACCCAAATAATAGTTTCTTATTAATCGCAGATATGGTTAGCTTCTACACCCTGCCTTCTACTGTCATGCATCACGCGGTTCATAGAAATCTCAAGGCGGCCTACGCCTTCTACAACGTGTCAACGCGTACCCCATGGGTAGAGCTGATGACTGATGCCCTGATATCAGCCAAAAATGTGAGATTGGTCCAACAACTTATTGCTTTGAAATTAAAACTTCTTGGTTCCTCCAACAGGCTGGGTTCGACGTGTTCAACGCTTTAGATTTAATGGAGAATAAAGAATTCCTCGAGCCTCTGAAATTCGGCATCGGTGACGGAAACTTGCAATATTATTTGTTTAATTGGCGGTGTCCTCCGATTCAGCCTAATAAAGTAATAAACCTCGTATACACCTGTTCGACAATTCGACTAAAAATGTGTTTTCTTCTTTTCAGATCGCGTTAGTCCTTCAGTGAAACTAAAAAGCTAAAATATCAGCTCTCCATTTCACTTGAATGACCAATAAATTTAAGTTTTTAACCCGCTCAAAAAAAAAGAAGTGTGTTGCACATGCGCACTGAAAATGCAGGCTTCCTTGTCTGCTTTTCCTTCAAGATTCTCGGAGAAAACCAAACGATAACAACAATTTGCAATTTTCCAGTAGTTAGAATTCAAAGCTAGTCGATTGTTTAGAGCTGGGTGTTTATTTATTACAAACAGGAAGTTGTGCGGTTTTGGTCCATGTCTTGATCTTCACTTTTTTTCAATTGTTTTCGATGAGGAGCTGGGAATATTCGAACAAACCAAAATTGCCTGCTTGATGAATTAATTGTCCCGGTTGTTACGTTTGCAAGCCTTACATTATTCATTTATAAGGTATCATTACAGTTACATGTTTAAAACTGCCAACGTCGCCAACCCTAACTGACCTCTCCCAACTGAAAAGTGAGTAAATGGATGTGACGCCGAGCTTAGCTACCTTCTGCTGCCCCTAACTTACTGAGTAGGCTCGAAATGGTTTTTGACGTTACCCGGGACAACGATAGAAAAACAAACGCTCATCCACACTATCCTGTCATTTCTGTCAAAATAATGTCCTGATCCGGTGTTTTTGTGACTGAACTGAAAATTATTTCCAACGACCAGTCATGGTTCAAGCGGAACTCGTTCAGTGGTTAAAACTCAGTCCGGACGAACTGACTCAAGAGATGAAAGACGATGTGTACGACGGTTTGGTGGATTTGGACGTTAAAGCGTTTGATACTCCACTTCCGCACGACGGTATGGTGTCACTGTTTGAACTCACTAGAGCCGTACTGAAGTACAAGGGTGAGCAAGTGGAGAGCCTCCTGGTCGATTTAGACGTTCTGGCATCAAATACAGGTACGTAAATCAGACGGTGGACAGAAAAGAAATGCGGGGATGTTATGTTTGGACATTAAGTGGTTTCATTTGTATTTTTGCGTGTCCGCCTATGCGAGGATTATTCATCCTTTTCCCCATACACAGGAATAAACGCGATCCCGAGTACATAATGTCGAGGGGGGCATAGATTCGTGATTCAATCAAGGAACACAAATCCATTTGCACAAAATTCTGCATTGGGGCAATTCATTTTCACCCGTCCTCACTTAATTTAATCAAAATGTTACCGGGGAAGACGGGTGAAAATGTATTGCCCGTTGCAGAATTTATGAAAATCAATTTCGTCGACTTAGCTCTTGAAAAAACCTTTCAATGGGGTTTGGTAATCAAAGAAACCAATTAGTTTCTCCTAATATTTAGAATAGCAAGAGGATGCCCTGCAATGACCTCACTCCCATAAACCTAAGTTTCTTGGATTTGTCACTTTAAAAAATGAAGTTCGCATGTTTACCCCTTTTAAACCCCAAATTTCGTGGATTTTGATCTTAAGAAAAAACTAAAGTTCACGGGGCTTGCTTACACGAGAAGCCAACCGGGTAGTCGAGAAAGCTAATTAATTCCCGGGTCACCTTCCTCTTCTTCAAGGTCTTGGTTACACATATCGGTGGCGAGAATTTGCTTTTTTGCCTCTTTAAACAAATATTTTGTAAAATGTCTCAGGTTTTGTACATTTAAAACTCCAATTTCGCAGAATTGGCTCCATTTATTCTATTTCGATGAGCTGTTCCGTTGAAAAATCCAATTTTATGATGGGGTCTAAGAATGCGATTTTACGCGTTTAGATCCTTCATTAAAGAAATTCGGTGGGTTGGGCTCGTTCGAAGTTTAAATTTCGTAGATTCGACACTTACAGAACTTAATAATTTTTCTGTTTTGAGAAACAATTTTTCCTTGGGCTTCTTAAAAACAAGCAATCCTGGCAGTATGGCTCAATGCTTTGAAGCAGCAATGCTTGCTCAACCAAAACCAATTTTATGGTTACGACGCATGCCTGAAATAAAAATGTATAAAAAATAAAATTCGCGCGTTTGGATTCCAAATCTATTTTTGTGAGGTTGCCTCTTAAAAAAACAATTTAGCTGCTTTTCCTATTCGAAAAAAAACAGTATCAGTCCGTTAAAAACACAATTTTGTGGGTCTTATGATGAATTTCACCACCGGGAGTTTGGTAGGAGTTACCAAACTGTAACATTAGGGATATTCACGTCAACTTTCGTACTGTTAGTAGTTTCGTAATTGCGTAGTCAGAAGTTAATTACCAGGGATATCAAGTTTCGAATGAATGACTTTAAAATATGACCCGGACGAAATGAATGACAAAATCACTTTGGACAAAATGATTCCAATTTCGATTTCCCTAACAACAGACAGTAGCAAAAACGCACTTACGAAACTACAAACAGTACGAAAGTTGACGTGAATACCCCTATTGTTTATACAGGGTGTTCACCTGTGGCGTTATCTATATTGCACACGGCGAAGGTACATGCCAAGCAGTAGCGTAGGTAGGAATTTGTCCTGGGGGGGGGGGGATCAGATTGAAATCTCGTAAAGGTGAGGGGAGGGGGGAAATTTCACATTTTAGTCACCATTTCACCCAGCTAGCACACTCTTGAATCTGGACATCTTGCTGGCTTCTCAATCTCTCAGTTTAGGGTGATTTTTGGACTCTACCCGCAAGTTAGCGCTTTTCTCAATTTTGGCCGAGTGTATCATTCTTCTCAATTTCAGTCCCAGATTAGCGGTTTTGCCCCACCATCTCCCATAGCCATGAATTTGCGCATTTTCTCAACTTTAGCAGCAAAGTATCGTTTTTATCCCGTGAGCGATGTTTCTTAATTATCCACGAGTTTTGGCGTTTTCCTCAGTTTTAGCAGCATATTACCGATTTTTTAAATTGTTTTACCGGGGGATTAGTACTTTTCTCAGTTTTGGCTGGAAATTAACGTTTTTCTTAAGTGTTTTCCTCAATATTAGCCGCAAAATAGGGGGCCTTTTCACGAATTAGGATTTTTTTGGTTCACCCATACGCAATGCATGAGCGATTTTTCTCAGTTTACTCGCGAATTAGCGGTTTCTTCACCTATTGCCATAAATTGGCGCTTTTTTTTTCAATTTCAGCCTGAAAAGTTGCCTTCAGAATCCGCGAATTAGCGTATATTCAGTTTTTGGCGCAAATTAGGATTTTTCTCAATTTCAACCGCGAATTAGAGCTTTTTTAAAATTGTAGCGGCGACGCGTCGTAGCGTTTCAAACCTGTGAATTAGCGAATTTTCTCAATTTCAGTCACATTGGCGTTTGGCGCAATTTTAGCTGTAAATTGGCGATTTTTTCCATTTTTAGCCGCGAATTAGCAATTTTCTCAATTTTTAGGCTTAAAATTAACCTTTCTCTTAATTTTGACCAGTCCCCCTATTCTGTATCCCATAACGCGTGCGTTAGCAAAATTTCTCAGCTGCTTACTTTCAGTTATTCACCTTGTTCATTTCGCTTGTTTTTCATAGGCCCCTTTTACACGAGAAAGTTTTTTGAACAAATTAGCCATTTTGAAAAAAATTGACAGATGTTCCCTGCCTCAAATCGTCTGGTTGTGATCAGATTGAACATATTTTTCAACAAAAACTTACTCGTGTAAAACAGGTCATACGCGTTAAAGCCGGCTTCGCATGTGATCTGAAAAAAGCTCGGCTTTGAGCTGTATCCAATGAAATATAATTAATTCAAACGCGGGTTGCTCTTTCATTGGCTACAGCTCAAAGCTCAAGCTGTCACAGCTCGCATGTGAAGGCGGCTTAAGAGTTACAGAATAGGGGGGCAGGCTGATTATTTTATTTTCTAAATATTACCCACAAATATGCGGTTTTTCACATTTTACCACCGCATTAGCAATTTTATATAACTTTTATAGGTATAGATTATGGCTTCACGGCAGTTCTAGCCGTGAATTAGCGTATTTTTTAACATTTTACTATAGACATGCATACATTTGCCATTTTTCTGAATTTTAGCCACAAAAATGCCTTCAGAAGGTGCGAATTTAAATTATAAATGTAATTTTTTTTGTTCAAACCTTTATCAAACCAAAAAATTTACATCTATTCATCCATTTCTGTCAAAAAATCATTTTTAAATTATAAATTTCTCGACGCTTAATTCGAGAATGAGGAACTTGCACATTTTTCAAAAGTTGGTGTTTCCGAAAGAGGGCTCTTCCACAAACTTATTGCTCACATTAAACTTTGAAATCAATCAAGAATCTTTTTTAGCGAATTTTTAAAAATTTTGAGTCGGGGTTCGATGAAATGGGTGATGTGGGGAAGAGGGGGTAAGACGCGTTTACTGGAGGGAAATTTTTCATGTTATCTGTAAACAAACAATTTTAGAGTTCCCTCAAATGCTTCACTAGTAAGGATTTACGTAATTTCCCCTCGCACGAAACGCACCAATCGGGTTGCATCCGTTGTTATCCTTCAGTTCACAGGTCAAATCATCGGTATGCTTTTCTTCCCAATCTGAGATTCATGCAAGTTCCCCATTAGTGATGTTTCTTAATTTTAGCAGCGAATTTTCGCTTTTTCTAAATTTTAGCAGCATGGTACCATTTACACGAGAAAGTTTTTTGAACAAATTAGCCATTTTGAAAATAATTGACAGATGTTCCCTGCCTCAAATCGTCTGGTTGTGATCAGATTGAACATATTTTTTAACAAAAACTTACTCGTGTAAAACAGGCCATACGCGTTAAAGCCGGCTTCGCATGTGATCTGAAAAAAGCTCGGCTTTGAGCTGTATCCAATGAAATATAATTAATTCAAACGCGGGTTGCTCTTTCATTGGCTACAGCTCAAAGCTCAAGCTGTCACAGCTCGCATGTGAAGGCGGCTTAAGAGTTACAGAATAGGGGGGCAGGCTGATTATTTTATTTTCTAAATATTACCCGCAAATATGCGGTTTTTCACATTTTACCACCGCATTAGCAATTTTATATAACTTTTATAGGTATAGATTATGGCTTCACGGCAGTTCTAGCCGTGAATTAGCGTATTTTTTAACATTATACTTTAGACAAGCATAAATTTGCCATTTTTCTGAATTTTAGCCACAAAAATGCCTTCAGAAGGTGCGAATTTAAATTATAAATGTAAATTTTTTTGTTCGAACCTTTATCAAACCAAAAAATTTACATCTATTCATCCATTTCTGTCAAAAAATCATTTTTAAATTATAAATTTCTCGACTCGAGAATGAGGAACTTGCACATTTTTCAAAAGTTGGTGTTTCCGAAAGAGGGCTCTTCCACAAACTTATTGCTCACATTAAACTTTGAAATCAATCAAGAATCTTTTTTAGCGAATTTTTAAAAATTTTGAGTGGGGGTTCGATGAAATGGGTGATGTGGGGAAGAGGGGGTTAGACGCGTTTACTGGAGGGAAATTTTTCATGTTATCTGTAAACAAACAATTTTAGAGTTCCCTCAAATGCTTCACTAGTAAGGATTTACGTCATTTCCCCTCGCACCATCCATCCCCTCCTGAAGAACTTTGAACCTTTTTTAAAAATCTTGAAACGCTCCAATCGGGTTGCAATTTCCGTTGTTATCCTTCAGTATATCGGTATGCTTTTCTTGCCAATCTGCGAGATTCATGCAAGTTCCCCATTAGTGATGTTTCTTAATTTTAGCAGCGAATTTTCGCTTTTTCTAAATTTTAGCAGCGTGGTAGCGTTTCCAACCCGTGCATTACCTACCGAGTTTTGTCAATTTGTGCCAAGAATTGGCGTTTGACTCAATTTAAGCTTCAAATTAGCAATTTTTTCTATTTTTAACTGAGAATTAACACTTTTCCCCAATTTGAACTGAAAGTTAACGTTTTTCTTAATTTTGGCTGCGCTATAATTGGTGATTTTTCCAATTTTTTCCGCGAATTAGTGATTTTCTTCATTTTGTAAACGCGAATTAACGTTTTTCCACAACTTGATATCTGCAAACTGCAAATTAGCGATTTTTCCCAATTTCAGCTGTGAAATAGCGTTATGTGCTAATTTTGCGGCCATTCAGCATCCTATTCCCTTTTTCATACGCAAATGGGCCATTTTAGGTCATTTCAGTTGTGAATTTGCCATTTTTTCCCAATATTTCAACCTGAACGCGTCTTTTATTTGTAAATATTATAGCGTGTTTTCTCAACTTTAACCGCGGGGTTTGCCCAAATACAACACTTTTGCGTTGATTTCCACAATTTATTCGTAGAATGGCTTCCATGTACCGCCAACCAGCGATTTTTTTCTTAATTGTAGTCTGGAAGTTGCATCGCGAGACCATGAATCAGCGCTTTTTAGCAGCTATAGCCACGAATATTACCGATTTTTGTCCGATAGAGGGTCCGGGGCGAAACCCCCCCTCCCCCGTACCTCGGTACACTACTGCGTTGGGTCCGAAGTCCAAGGTAAATGCTGGACGTACTCGGACCTTTTCGAGCTGCTTGAAGTCCAGAAAATCTGCTACACTCAATTTCAACGTGGAACGCTCATTTTTTGAGATTTTATGGGGCTCTTCGTTATGGTACTAGTGCTCCTCCGTTCGTATACTTGTAGCTCTGGGGGGGATCTATCCCCCATATTCCCCCGTTCCTACGCCCCTGATGCCAAGAATTTTCCCTTTCTCTTTTTTCAAATCTCCAGCCGTTAACGAGATATGATTTTTTGAACACTTTTCATGAAGAAAAGCAGTTTTCATGAGAAAACTGGTGCATTTAGAAATTGAATGACAGATTCGGATTCTGTACAAAATTTACCATAAGATGCAATGCGATTCGTTTCGAAATTACCTTGACCGCCCGTCATTCTAGGTGTCAAAGTTATTCGTTGCACAAAGTGAGATTTTTTGCTAATTTATTCCCTTGATTTTCACTAGTGAGAAGAAATCGCAGGTGACGCATCTGTACTCTAAAATCATCTCCCAGCAGTCAGCTTTCGAATGACGTACCACAAAACCAGCTTCTGGCTTATTTTGGCCACCAAAATCAGCTTTATTTTTAAAATAACGACACTCAATTTTAGTATCATTCTTGAATTCTTTGGGCGGGCTTTCCTCTTTATAAAATATATTACGCGGTTTTAGCTGTTCAACTCCTCAACTAATTTCGCGGTGGTTATAGTTGTTGAAAACCTAAATTTTGCGCGTTTGGTTCTTAACAATACCTACCATTATACAAAGGCTAAAAAAACATTTCGTTGGGCCTTAAAAAACCCACTTCCGCTTCTTCAGCTGTTTAAAAACTCAATTTTTCCGGTCGGGGCCATAAAAAATCAATTTTGTTGGTGCTTGGCGAAACGAATTTCACGGGCCTGCCTCTTAAAAAAAAAAAATCTAAATTAATCTAAAAATCTAAAAAAAAACCTAAATTTTGTGCCTAGCGCGCCTCGATGGTGTAATGGATACAATACTCGCTTCGTAACCCAGCGAGCCTGGGTTCGAATCCAGCTATTGCCCATTACACTATAAGGCTGCGGCGAGCTGTGACACGGCTCACTCGGCTTCGTGTGGGCGTTCACGGCGGTGTGCGTATGACAAACCGCGCATCGATCGAAACGCCCGCGTAGTACGGGTGTGAAGTGCACAGCTCATGGAGTTACAGGGTATGTTGTAAGAGCCGCAAGAGCTTAGGCGCAAGCGGGCTCGGTGGATCCGAGTCCGTACCCTAAAAAAAAAAATGCGTGGCTTTGGCTCGTCAATAATCCAATTTAGCAGCTTAGGCTCTTTCAGTAAACTAATATTCTGAGGGTTGGCTCCATCAAAACATCAATTTCGCTGCTTTTGGCTCTCTCAAAATTTTCGAAAATTCCATGCCATTGTCTCTTTCAAAACCAGACTTGGTGAATTTATCTGCTTCCCCAAATTACGAAATTCGAGGGGTTGATCTTTCCAGGGAAATAATGTTACAGCATTCGGCCATCACATGACGTCCACCTCATTAGCGGGCCGCCCCTCCTTGACCCTGTCCTCATCCAGCATTATGCGTATTCCGTAAATGGTTGCGTTATCGAATGGTGAATTGCACAATACGCACTTCGAGTATGGACGTGGGGGAGGAAGTGCAGTAGCTCTGCATGTCGTCTGTATCAGGCGATGTATCATTAGCGACGCTCACTCCACAGACGAGTTTTTCCTTCGAAAATCACTACGACATAATTCAACGATACAACAATAAGGCTTGAATCACCCGCTGTTAACTCCTGAGTACCTACAGAGTTCATTTCTTCTTTATCACGTCACTGATGAGTGTGAATTGAACTTTACTCGTGAAGTGAGTCATGTGTGAATAAATTTGAGTTTGTGGCTGATGATTTCAGCTGCTGGTAGATCTAAGCAGCTGGTAGATATCAGCAGGAACGCGAGGAACTCAAGCAATGCCATATAAAGAAGTCTGCCCTTCTGATCGGTGCCGTCAGATCGGACGTAACTCATTCATCTGGATTTGGGAGTATCTCGGAAATCGGAATAGGAATGTACTTATGTAGTACTCGGTTGATATGACTTTTTTGACGCATTCGCGAATTAACCTGGATAAATATGTACTTACATCCATTTCAGAATCACCCTGTATATCAGTAGTGGATTAAACCGCAATAAAATTGAGAAAAAGTGCTAAATGATGGCTATTCATTAGGCTAACATTAGCAAAACCACTGCTAATTCGTGGTTACTGGGGAAAAATGCGGCTAAAATCAAGAAAAAGCGCTAATAAATAACTAAAAGCGGAAAAACTGCTTGTCTGACGTTGAAATCGAGAGAATAGAAAATTCACGGCTAAATAATAGAAAAAGATCCAATACACGGCAAAAATATAGAGAAACCGCTAATTCGCGTCTAAAATTGTGAAAAACGTTAATTCGCGACTAAAATTGAGAAAACCAAAACTCGATGTTACTGGAGACAACTTTGCCTAAACTAATTCTTGAACAAACGGGAGACAAAAGGTGAAAATGAATACCGACAAAAATGATGAATAGTTCATGATGATGATGAGCGGGAGCTGCACAGATGATTCATCAACCCCGCGTGGTACAGCACCACATTTTCTCGTCTTGTTTCTGAAACAATGTTGAATTTTAAGGTCCAGTTTAAATCACCAGGAAATTCTGCATATGCAGCAGTTGACGTCCAAGAGTTTAGGCGATCGTCGACCTTTTTGGGTTATTATAACGATATTAGGTAACCATTTTACATAATTAACCGTAATTAATTTATACAATAGTGTATATGTTACAGTCAAAATCCGAAATCCGTTAAATTGTCTAGTTGAATCTTCTTCTTCCTCCTGAATGAAGGTGGAAGAACAGAAGATGAAGAATAAGAAAAAAGACTAGTATTAACTAGTCAAATATAGTTTTAACAGATTTCGGGTTTTGACTGTGACATAATTATTCTCTTGGACATTTGGACCGTCCCCGTTCTGTTGTAACAATAACTTCTCGGTTACTGGCCTGAAATAAGGATTGGAAGGGGGGGGGGGGATTGACTTAGTTTGTTACCAACTTGCCACTCAATGAATTGAAGACAAAGTGTGTATTCACGGAAAAAGAGAAAACATAATCAATCGTCGTCCTCTGGTCCTTGATAAAGCTGAATCTTATTTCTGTCAATATTGAATTCTGTGCATCCTTTACCTACCGTTTGTTTAGGAATTGGAGTAGAAGAAATGCGAGAGGAACTGATGAAAGCGAATCGAAATAATGAAGAACTTGTCGAAGAGGTTCAGCGAAGGGAGAAAGAGCTCTTGGCGGAGAAACTGCACACGGAAAAAGTAGAGGGTTCTCTTTGTTTTGCCACCTGCCCCCCCCCTCCTCCAACCAGTCGTCCTCATCGTTCAAAATAATCATAATTCCTTTTAGTTAGCGGCTGAAGTGGCGGAATTGACGAAGGAACGCGGTGAACTCAGGCGAGAAATCTTGTTAATTCAAAGTGAAATCGGCGGAGCTCAACAAAGCGGTGGAGGTGTTGGAGGATCGTTGGATCTAGACACCGTGACTGAAGAGGAAATTATAAAATTGAACGAAACTGTTCAGAGCAAGAACAAACATATTTTACAACTTTTAAGTGACATCGATGTAATTAGATTTTCACTGATAAAAACAATAAAAAAATCACAACCCTTCAAGAAAGAGAAATACAATGTCGTTTTGTTTCCAGATTTTAGAAAAAGAGAACGAAGCGCTGACAGCTAAATTAAATTTAACAAGAAGGGAGTTGTCTGACGCTACGAACAACCTGGCAAAATTATCGGGGGAGAACATTTCCCTGAGGCAAGCCAACTATGAATTAAAAGGTAAAATTTGAATATATTTTTCCCCTTTCACAAAAACAAAAGTTTTGATTTTTCCACGTCTCTTTTTTTTGCTATCCCTTCGAAGATAAAATTTTCCTTCTGGAAGAGAGAAACTCAGGCTTGAATTCCCAGGTCTCGGAATTGGTGGCCGAGAGAAATCGTCGAGAGGCTCACTTGGATAAGCTTGTGGATGATTTGGAGGAGCGCGTTGCCAAGTGGCAGGAAATTTTCAGTTCGAAGGATCGGGAAGTGGCCGAGCTGAGAGGAAAAATCGAAGACATGAACCGCACGGAACAGGCGAGACCGCAGTCGCAATTCGCCACAAATTACGCTATTTTGTCCAAGGTACTATTAATGTACATCTAACATCTCGTACTCAGTTAATGTTTTGTTTTAGAAAACAAATTGTTTATTTCTCTCTTTAGACAGTTGAGCAACAAGAGGAAATTATTGAAAATTTAAGGGCACAATTGAGACAAGCAGGAGACGAGCTGACGCGAAGCACATCAGAAATGCAGGAGTTTAAACGAAAATCGGACAAGTATACTGCATTCCAAAACATGATGTAGTGCTTTATTATTAAATAAATTTCAAACTTTATAATGAAAGAGAACACGACGATTCCACTGCTGAAGAGCTAAGCCCGGAAGATTTAAAGGAAGAATTGGAAAAATCCATAGCTAAAATTTCGTTTCTCCAGGAAAAAGTAAACGACGCAGAACAAGATGCCCAATTTAGAGCCGAAGAGGTTCGAACCTTCTGATACATGACATGCCCCCCTCCCCCCTAATATTCGGCTTATTTAAGTTTTACAACATTTTCAGATGACGGAGCTTCTGATTCAACTAAAAGAGTACGAGGATGGCGTCTACGGTCTGGCGGAAGCTAGAAATGAAATCAAAGAGTTAAAAAAGCGGGTAGCGGTTCGCGATAGGCAAATCCTTGACTTGGTTCAACAGTTGAATGAAATGGGCATTGCAGATCACATTCCTAATTTAAAGTTAATATTTCTACACGAAATTCGAATAGGGCATTTTCGTTAGAATTAAATCCCGCTATTTTCATTGTTACAGTGAACAAGGGTCTATCGAAGAGGCGGGAAAAACGAACGACCTGGACTTGAAGACACAGTTGTATCAAGTGCAGCAAACTGCGATTAATCTAAGCGTTCAGGTGAGGCAACATGCACATTACAGGCAATTTTGGGATCTGAACTCTAAATTTCCCATCAATATTCCATCTTTCTATCAAGCTCGCTCTAAATCAAGCCATTGGGTGGGGTTTTGAACGTTGGGCTGTCACTTCTGGACTGTTGAATCGTAGACAGTACGCAGGATATTACGCCAGTGCTATTAACTTCACCCAAATTCAATCCCTTAATTAAAGAATTCCCCCCTGACCTTTTTGAATTGGCTCAAAACTTTACCCTAGGCCAAAAATGAGACAATTTTTTAAAAGCCTCAGATTTTACTGGTCCCCGCAGTGTCGTTCCTACGCGTTATCGGCTTTATCGGGGCCCGGGATGGAAATCTCTATGATGCCGCTTAGTCTCTAAATTAATATAAACAATATTTTAGCCGCGAATTATATTTTTTCAATTTTAGCCATGTATTTTTGCGAGATTTCTCAATTTTAGCCTTGAATCAGGCCTTTTTCTTAATTTTAGCCGCGCATTGCCACTTTTTCTCAATTTTAGCCGCGAATTACAATTTTTTATGTTACAGCCAAAACTGTCTCAATTTCGGCAGTGAATTTCCGTTTTTCAAACTTTATCAGCAAATTGGAGATTTTTCTGTATTTCAGCCGGGAATTCAAGTTTTTACAGAAGATTGCAAATTCGTGGCTTGCTAATGAGAAAAAAATTAATTTTCTGATTAAAGTGGGAAAAGTGCCAATTCATTGCTGAAATTGAGAAAACTCCATAGATCATGGCTAAAAGTGAAAAACTGCAATTAGCGTCCAAATTTGTAAAAACTTAAATTCGCGGCTTAAATAGAGACAAACCTCTAATTTGTTGATAAAATTCACCGCTAAAATTGTGAAAAATGACAAATTCACGGCAAAAAATTGACAAACTTGTCATTCGCGGCTAAAATTTGGAGAAATCTAAAATTGAAAACGTTAATTCGCGGAATGAGAAAATGATTGAATTTAGTGAATTAACGTTTTTTGTTTAGTAAATGATATTCAAGTTTTTACAATTTTAGCCGTGAATTAGCAGTTTTTTTCTCTTTTAACTTTGACTTAGTGCCTTTTTACACATTCAGCCGTTGATTGCTTTTTCCCTATTTTGACAACGAAACGTATTTATAAATTTTAGCCTCGATTTGGTAGTTTTTCCTCATTTCTAGCCATGAGTGAGCACTTTTCAACTTTTAGCCGCGAACTACCGTTATTTTTTGGCGCGAATTTGCATTTTTCGTCCACTTAATTAGCTTTTTTCTCAATTTTATTAGCGAATTACGGATTTTCCCCCTTTTTGGCCATGAATTCACGTTTTCCTTAATTTAAGCAGCGAATGAGCTCATTTTCTCAAACTAAGCCATCGGATTAGCGTGTTTATCAGCTTGAAGGCGTGGCCACACACGTGCCCATATTGGCTCAATACCTTTCAATATCAGTCAATTTGTAGCATTGCCTAGAACCGAACAAGCTGGACATTGAAACGCACTGTCAAATATTTGGCTGTATTTGACACATGTGTGGCCCCTACTTTAGTCGTGAGCTGTCACCACAATCAATTCCATCCGCGAATTTAGAGTTTTTTGTATATTTTAGCCTCGAATTCAAGTTTACAATTTTAGCAGTGAATTAGCAGGTTTCTTTTTCACTTTCAGCCATGAATTAGCGCTTCTTCTCAATTTGAACTGTGAATTAACGCTTTGTAATTTTTAGCCGCGAATTTGCAATTTTTTTCACGTTTTGTCGAGAATTAGCATCTTCTCACAAGCACATTGGCGTTTTGTTTATATTTTAGCAGTAAAAGGGACTCCATTTATCGAGCTCGAATCAGTAATTTGTTTTGTTAATTTTTGGTCTTTTGCAGTTGCATCGAAAACCCGCGAATTATTGCATTTTCTCAATTTTATCAGTGAATGAGCGCTTTCTCGCAACGCATGTTAGTGTCTTTTCTAAACTTTTAGCCACGTACTTTTCCCAAGAACAGGACATTAGCAAGCCTTCTTAATTTTAGCTACCTAAGCACCTACAGATACTGGATATCTGCGTATGCGAGCCAAATCACCGTCTAACCGTAAACCAAGACTCCATTTTGCTTTCCTACATCCTACAACACAACACCTGAAAATTACCCATTTTTCTATGTTTAGCTTTTGCTTTCGTAAGCTTTCGAGCCTCCCCCCTCTGAACGGGGAGGTTCGGCCCCCTCGCCCACACCTCGGTACACTACTGGGCACCAGTTCCGAGTGGCCGTAACTTTAGGTGCCTACCCGTTTGTGGTACGATGAGTTGGTAATGTTCCCTGCTTCCATGTACTCCACGATAGCCAGTCTAACGGGCACGACAAGAATGTACAAGTCTCCCTCCCCTGAATGAGAAAAATCAAATAAAATAGTTTAAATCACAGTGAGACCCCTTCAAACGTCCCACCGATATTTTATGGATTACATTTGCAAAAAAAAAAAAAAACCTAGGATTCGGAGGTCAAATAATTAAATCGGTTAATGTGAGGAGACGGTAAATGAAGCACGCTGCGTGGTGAATGTGCACATTTACCGGTGTACGCACATTAATCTTAACATAATACATACAGGGAGAGAAGGTGACTTTTTATTTATTTTTTTCAATTTAAATTCTTGACTAGAATTTTGACTTGCGGGCCAAAGTAATAAGATTAGAGGAAGAACTGAAAACGCGCGATGAATTGCCTGCTAAAGACACGTCGCCGCCTGTAGCAGAGAACAAAACAACGGAATCCGCAGAAGAAGCAGAAGTAACCAGAGGTACAAAGTGAATCAATGAATAAAACCCGGAAGAGGGAGAAAGAAAGAAATGACAGGTTTCTTTGTAATTTCAAGATGGAAGTGACACGGAAGAAAAATTGCAAATGATAGTCGAAGAGAATGAGGCCCTCCGTAAGGGCATGCATGAAATCCTGGAGAGCATTCAAGAGCGTAATGGCGAGTCGCGAGTGGCTATTGAGTCGGAGACGTTAGAGCGCCTTCTGGAAATGCTCGATTCCCGTCATATTAACGGTTAACATTGAAAAAGTCAAAAAAGATAATTAGCTTCTTTCTCACAACGTGAACCAATTTTTCTGCCCTAAAAACAGGATGGTACCACCCTGCTATGAGACTTCAGGCAGCTCTGAACAAAATGCAGGGGAACAACGACGCTCTTCGTCTTCAATTGAGAGAGTCTCGTATCCGTGAAAGTTACTTCCAAGCTGAACTACAAGCCACGTTTTTGAGGCTGGAAGAAATGGAAAACCGGGGAATTGAAGAACACGATCGGAACGAGAAAGAAAAAGAGAACGAGCCACCCACGCCAGCCCCGAGAAAATTGAAGGTAGCCATGTTGAAATGAGGAGTGGTTGAATAGACGAAGAGTTATTTTTGTTTTGTTAAAATAGACGGACTCTGTGGGTGAACATGCACACTCAGATATGCCTGAACCAGAAAAGCTTCCGGTAGAAATTAGCAAACCAATTCTTGAATTAGTGGATGCTGGCACGGAGATGGAGTCCAAAACTCAAATTGAGGCTGCAAGTCAAACAGAGACAAACTATGACATATCTGACCCTGTTTCGGAAAGGTATGAGATACAAGCGTTTTATCCTCGATTTCACCTCAGTTATATTTGTTTTGTTGTACGAAAGGAGGCCAAGCATTAGTGACACGGTAGACAAGAAGATTGACAAGGAAAAGTGAGTGCATCCCTTCTCTTCCTGAATTGTTTGGTCCAAATCAATCACGCTCGAGAATAGTTGTATCCGTTGGAGAAGTATTGGGCTATGGTCTATACTTCACTAACGTCACCGGGCTGGTCGATAGAAAAGCCACCTTTAATCATTTTATCGTTACAGAATAGAAGAAAGAAAGAATGATCAAAAACTTGAAACAACTACCTTAACGCGATCAATTTCACAAGAACTGAGAAAAAAATGCGATGAAATCAAGACTGAATTCGAAATAATGAAAAATAATACAGTTCAGCTGCTGAACGACATGAATTTGAGCAAAGTAAGCATTTGATTGGGCTTGAATTGTAGTTGAAAAAGTTTTATGCCATGGTAAATTTGCAGGAGATCACTTTCAAAGAAGTACAGACTGCCTTGAGACAAATATCAAATGAAATTGAGATGATGAAGAAACACCCGAGGAGCGTTCAAATATCAACGAGCGAATTGGTGCCGTTCAAAAACGTCCCCTCCCTCCTTTATAATTCATCCCGTCTGACTATAATGTCTCCCTGTCCTTGTCAAATTTTATTTAGTCGATGAAAGCGTTTCATGCCCAAGACGAGCGTCTTCAGTTATACGGCCTTCAATTGGATGAGCTGAGGAAAAGCCTCGCCAGTAAAGATCGACTACTCGAAGCTATGGACGCCAAAATGAAGGATCTTCAGGACCGGCTCAGGACGAAAGACCCCGAGACACCACCAACTAGAGCTGAGTCTGATAAGCGCGTAATAGCGTTAATGGTACGCTAGCGTTAAAATTGATTAGAAATGGCGTTCGAGGGGCAGTCTCCAACAATTAATTAACGTGCAAGCTCCTTCACCAAGTCTTTAGTATGACTATATGCATTCTTTTTCTCCCTAGGAGACTGTGACAAGCTTACAGGAAATAATTAAGCAAAAAGAAGAAGTGATTTCAAGGTATCAACAGTTGCTCAAAGAGAACGCCGCCGATTACGATAAATTATTGGAAGAAAACCGAAGACTCGAAGCCACCATTGTACCCCAGTCAAATAGGTATAAAAATGCCATTAGAATGACGATATTCTTAGTAATCTCCTCACATTTTATTCAGGGTGGCAATCGCCGATACAGAAGCTGTGGGCGTTCTCATGGAAAAATGGTTGTCTCGCGTTCATCGACTGGAAGACGAATTACGGGATTTAGTCTGTCAGTTGAATGAGGCCAACGCAAGTTTGATGGCGGCAAAAACAGCCGAGGCAGAATGGCGTGAAATCGCTCAAAGGTGAGGGGGGAGGGATTATTCTTTCGTCGTCATCGTCGTAGTTGTTGTTGTATAATTAATTTTTATTATTGTTATTTCGTTACGTAGGGCTGAAGAAAGACTAACAAGTGCCCCTGAAAAAGAGCTAGCACAGAAAAAACAGGAAATTGAAGATTTAACGTTGACTATGAATCACATGAAGGTAAAATTCTCTCCTGGGTTAGATACTCTAAATTATTTACTCTGAAAAGTTAAACCCAAAGTTTTCGAAGTAGAAGTAGAGTTTGGACAGACATAGCCGAGCTCTATTTTATGAATGAGTAGAGGCACATAGAAAGAAAGTCTTAACAAGTCACTTACATGTCTCCTTCAGTTTGGTCAAGGTCACCATTTTTGACGAACAGAGAAGGATACATTTTAGAGGGGAGTCGTTCAACTGGAAGGATAGGCAATAGCACGCACGACCGATAGAGCTTTGCGGGGAAATAGCATAATTCCAAGTTGGATTAGGGCGTTTTCCAATACTTTCCTTTTTATTCGATCTTAAGCCGTCTCCACACTCACCTCGTGAACGAGCGTGAAAACTGCGAACGTGAGTGTGTAGGGTCTTCGCGGTCTTTGAAGGGTGATCACGCTCTTCACCCGTATTGAGGCGGTATTTTTCCCTGCTTCGAAGGGTTCGCGTCCGTGAATAGAGAAGATCCTCCACACTCTCGTTTCGCACCACCGTCAGTTTTTCAGTTTTACTATTATTTCTTCTTTTTTTCGGCAACGGTGCCACTTAGCGCCTTGTAGTTATCAGTTATAAATTAGAACTGAACCTTCTTTTTTTCACGTCTTTCGTACTATTATGTGTGTCTTGTGATCTTTTCCTCGCCAACGAGATGTGCGATAACCAGAAAGAGTCAATTTTGTTTCGAGAGTATAAATATGATCCGATATTATGGGACCCCAACCACCCACGCCATAAAACGCAGGTGAGCGATGCTTGGGGTCGATTAGGCGTCCAATTGGACGTTCCCGCCCCTGATTTGAGGATCATCTGCAGTTTTATTTGAAATCGATGGTATATTTCCATTCCATTCGAGAACGACTCTCACACTCTGCTGTGAAGAACTGTGTAAGTGAGGAGGTAGCGATATTCACATATTATTATCACGCCGTGAATTCACGGGGTGAGTGTGGAGGAAGCGTCGCCGCGGTATTCACGCCGTGAATTCACGGAGAGAATTCACGGCACAGGCGCTACAGATCGCACAGGCACTACAGAACACAGGCACTACAGATCGCACATGCGAATAAAAAAAAAAAAAAAACTATTAGTGTGACCGTGCAATGACGAAACAACGACCCTCCCGACGAGAATGACAACAGAAGTAGGTAAATCGAAATTTGAATCGTTCCGGGGGGGACGAAATCCAATTTTGTCTAGCTCTGTGAGGTTGCATAACACGAACATGAAATCAGCTCGGAATACATTTTTTCTACGAACATCATACTTCCTATTCCTAGGAACATGGAAGTAAAATTGAGAAAAAGAGTTAGGTCACGGCTAAAATTGAGAAAAAACGTTTAATTGCTGCTAAAATTGAGAAGATGCTAATTCGTGGTCCCTAGAAGCAACTTCGTGGCTAAAAGACTGAAAAAATTCACGCAATTCATGGCTTAAAGTGAAAAAATCGCTAATTCGCAGCTGAAACAGAGAAAAGCCCTTATTGACAGCTCAAATCGAGAAATAGCACTAATTCGCGGATGAAATTGAACAATTTTACCCACTGACAACCATGCACACAGTTACTTCACTATTTCAGGGAGCCTCTTCTCCCTCAATCTTGGATACTGGGCAGAATATGGATCCAGAACGATCCAACCATTCGAAATTTTGTTTTTTTGAAAGGAGCCGGATCCGCCGATATCGGAATTTCAAGAGGCCCAAATTTACGAAATAGGTTTTTGGTGAGCCAATCTCACGTAAAGGGCGAACCCTGCAAAATTTTGTTTTGAATAGGGCCCAAACCCACGAAATTGCTCTTTAGTATATGAGCCAATACGCTGGAAATTCAGGTGTTGAAGGTGTGAAAGTGAAATCTGTGATACATAATTTCGCTTTTTTTTAGGGAGCCAACTCCGCGAAATTTTGTTTTGAAAGAGCTAAATCGGGGATTTTGCTTTCTCTTAAGGTGCCAAAGGCGACGTCTAAAGGCGTGTTTTTTAATTAGTCAAAACTGTTTCTTTTCTGTGCGTGCCAAATCCACGAAATTTAGACTTCGAAAGGTGTCAACCAGTTGAGTTGAATTTTAAATGGACCAAAACCTGTAAAATGGCTTTCGTGATTCAAATGACTTTTTACTTGGTCGAATCAAACAGATAAAACCCGCGGTATTTGTTTTTGTGAGCGCCGATTCTCCCAAATTTGGGTTTTGAATGGGACAAACCAGCGACATTTCTTCAAGTGGGATTTATTCAAGAATCTCAATTGAATTTCAAACAATTATGCCCATCGATGTAACTGGTGAGGATGGGGTGAACCGACGTTATATAATTGTTAGAGCGTCGGGTGCCGTTCGGGCTCAATAATTGGATTTTTCTGGTGGTGGTGGCGGTGGGGGGGGGCATCCATACGACGCGCCCATGCCTAGTCCAGGATCCGAGCCCACTAGAAAAAAACTGAAATGCGCAATTCGTCGAACTGACAACTTCGTGTATATTCAGACCCGAAACTATCAATTATGCAGTCCAATATATCCATAGTAACCAGCCAGGACTCATCCAATTTCGAGGATATTTGCAGCCTTAAACTAAGCCTCAACTTAGCGGCTATTCGTCAGGATTCTATGCCGGCTAGCCCGCATCCCGCTAACACACGCATAAAAGAAAAGGCCCGAAACTTGAAATTTCGCAAAAATGATGACCGGAAACAACGAAATTCCCGGATATTTAGACCCAAAACTTACAATTTCACAGATTCTTACGTGCAAATGATGTGATTTCTCTCAATTCGGCTATTTGTCCCGATTTTAGCTGCGAACGAGTTTTTTTCCTTGTGAAGATGTGTATTAGCGCTTTTTTCTCCTTTTTATCCTAGAATTAGCGATTTTCACAATTTTAGCCGTGAATTGGCGTTGTCTTCGATGCCAATGTCAATTTTAGCTGTGAGGACAAAGAGTGAGCGTTTTGCTCAATGTATGAATTATCGCTTTTTCTCAATTTTAGCAGCGCATTAGCGCTTCTTCCTCAATTTCAGCCGTGAATGAGCGATTTTTCTCAATTTTAGTCACGAATTTGCGTTTTTCTCAATTTTTACTGTGAAATGACTTTGTTAAAAATGACCATTTTGCGTGCGTAAAATCTGTTTTTCGGGCGACATTTCAAGACTTATTTTCAAAATGTTTGTATTGGTAAAGTTGATGGTTTTTGAGAGTAGCTAGTTTCGAGGATCGTAATGAAAAATTACGAGTTGAAGAAGGGTGGGCAGCAGCCCACCTGCTCTATCCTAGGTAAGCCCTTTTTCACTAGAGAAAACGCCCTTGTTCTCTAGAGAAAACGCCAATTCGTGAGTTCATGGAGGTAGTTTGCAAACGAAATTGGAGAAAACCGCTAATTCATGGCTAAAATGTAGAAAAATCCTAATTTGCTGCCTAAAGAAGAGCTAACTTGAGGATAAAATTGAGAAAAAGCGCTAATTCGCGGCTAAATTGGGGAAAAGTGGTCATTCGCGGCCTCAATTTACTTAAATTGAGAAAAACAATAATTCAACGTGACGTAACATCGCTATTTCTTGTCGTTTACTTCGTACATAATAGAGATTTCCTATAGTTTCATGGCCAAATAGTTAGTTTCTAAAGCCAAAATTACGGGTAAGATTAAAATACCCAGTTCCTGGAATGATGGGTGTACTCCTGAGGCTGTAGGTAGTTCACTCATTTCGTTGCCCCCCTCTTTTTAGTTTCATTTCGTTCATCCTTTCCGTTTTCCCCACTGCATTCTTTTTTCTTAGACACAGCATGAGATTGAACTCAAAACGAAGCTCAGAGCTGAAGTCGTCAAGTTCAAAAAGAAAGAGGAGCATTTTAAAACCAAAGAGAAAGAGTACGAATCTGAAATTGGTCGCCTCAAACACTTATCGACAATTAGGTAAAACAATAAATTGGATTCATTCTGTATTCCAACAAAAGAGAAACTGTGAAATAAATTGGAAACAGAACAACTAAAACAACGAACGTCGCTTTGAAGAAAGAGTTCGCTTTAATGGACAGGATCAAAGAGCTGGAAGACGAATTACAAGCGTTAAAAGCCAAAGAAAAGAATAACATGCTTTTGCGTAAAGACAGGGTTAGCCTGTTATACATTGTATTTTAGACGTGAACTTGTGATGGATATATTTATTTTTTTAGTGCGCCGACGAGGTGGCTAAGTGGGAACAAAGGAAAAAACTCGAGAACACGGTCGACCGACTGAAAAATGAATTACGAGAGAAGACCACTCATATGGAATTGCTCGAAAATCAAATTGCCCGTCTTAAAGATATCATTTCGAGGTTGGAACGGGAGAGAATGGGTCTTCAACGGCGATTAAAGAGTAGCGAAGGTGAGTTTCTCCTTTGTTTTCTTCTGGTATTTAAAGAAAAAAATATTACGTTTTCAAGAATTGCTGGCCAAAGCAAATCTCGGTTTGAAAGAGGACGAATTTGATGAAAAGGACGGACTGCTGTCTCAAACGCCAAGGTAAAAAATAAAAAAAAATAAAAAAAAAAAAAAATCTCTCCGCTACTTTAAGTTTGAACTTTGTAGATCACGCTCGGATTCATCGTGCAGCGAAGTTGATCCAGTGAGATTACAAAAGTTACTTCAATCCATTTAATTATTTATTTTTTAAACGGTCAACCTTTTATTTTATAGAAAATGAAACTTTTAAGTAGAAAAGACCTCATCAAAGCGGTGGCGGCTTTGAAAAAAGTTATTTCTAAACTTAGAGCGGAGAATTCTAGCTACGTTCGAAAGGTTCATAAAAAGAGACGAGAAACAGAGACACAGACAATTTTAGTTATTCACATTCCATTTTATCCCGTTTTTTGTGGTATAATTCAAGGAATACATAGTACAAATGCAAAAGGAAATGAATAAACTCCAGGAAAACTATATGGACGCGGTTGAAAGAAGCCTAACTCTCGAAGATCAACTCCGGGAAGCAGAAGCAAAACTATGCGGCCAAACTTATATCAGTAAGTATCACTAATTCAGGGCAATATTTTTCATTCACCTTCCATTAGTTAGTGGCCAGGTTGATTCGCGCACAGAAATATTTTTGAAAGATCAATTGGCTCAAAAATGCGAGCTTCTGAGTAAGGTAAAAGTTCTGCTCCAGAGAGCCATGGCTCGAGAGAAGCAATTGATTCAACAGGTTTGTGTGAAATACTATTGTTTCATTTGCTTCTGTGACCGTAGATAATGATAATGCTGTATTTTCCAGATGACGAGACTAGAAAAATTAGTGCCACCAGAGAAATTAGTCTTCCTGAGTCAATTAGAACAAGTGAATTAGTTAAGCGGATAAACTATTTTTAATGAGGGGATGACCGAATTTAGGGGGGGGGAACCCCTTTGATTTGAGGAGACTTTTAAAGCTTCAATTATACGCAACGATGCTTTTCAGATGAGATTTTCATTAACTTTTCTGGGGGAACTCATTCGGATTGTCAATCACTCATTTCAATAACTTTGGATTATACCTTCTTAATAAACATAAGCAAACCACGTTTAAGGCGTAAACTTTATTTCACACTTTCACAATAAGCATAGTATATTACAGTGTGAGAATGAAGTGGTTACGTAATAAATATACGTATTACCTTTCATCCAACAAATCTCTAGTGCCACTGAGGCAATACCCCCCAGAGCCTCGTAATAACGAACATTCCCACAGACACACTAAGCCTCGGTCTAAATTAAATTACGGCCAATGAATACGAAAGGCTTCCCCCATTTCTTTCCTCTTCGTTCCTCGACCCTTTTCATACCTGTCCCTATAGCTCTCACGTATGGTGAACAAATCGAAAAGGACGCTCTCGAAGTCAGCGTCACAACTTCAAGACCATCGTCAGGTGTCGTCGACGACTGAGCAAAGGCGAGACTCGGAAGAAGAGACGAATCAAGGTTTTTCCCAGTGGCTTCACTCCGGATCCGGGATTGAATTGATGAAATGTTTTGTCGTTCTCAATTCCTTGATCGTCTTTCTCACGATGGGATGGCCGCAAATGAAACAATTCTACTCGACGTTACTTTCTTTTTTCGAGGATTGAAATCCTGCAAAACAATACATAATTATGGTTGCAGGGCAGGCGGCGTATAGCCTTCTTGTGTGCGGTTTCGTGTTGTGGTACAGTTTTCATGTATGGCGAATGACGGACAATTATTTCAAGGAAGAGTTTAAGAAGCATGTGATGCAGACGAGAGAGCAGTCGTTCGGAAAAATCAAAGGTTCGAAATCATCGGCCGTGGTTTCACCGCTCGGACGTGCGAAGGTGAAAAATTATGATGATAATATGAATTCAGATTTTACTTCTACGGACGAAATAGTTTGCTTTCAACCTTACTTTTATGAATATTACCTACAATGTCCGATTGATCGTAGATAATTAACTAACGATAAGTAATAATTGTCGAAATATATGAATGATGCACTAATGTTGTAAATAAAACTGAGAAAATCGTCCACCAAATTTTTTTCCTGACTGGAGACAAGACTCGAAAACGAGATCAGAGTGGCGCACCTGCCCACCAGTAGATATTAGCGATTGTGGAGTCAAGCAAGTAACGAGAGAATTGATTCTTTAAGTATAGAGAAAAACAATGTCTTCTCAGAACCTCCGATCCCGGCGAAGGGCGGTCCATCGGCTTTATTGCAGGGGTGATGAGACTAGACCGATCAGTGACCCTGGTCCCTGGGCCCCCATTCAGGTATATAGGGCCCCCGTAAAGCTTGGAGCTGAAAAAACCAAGATTTCTAGGTTTCATGCTCATGGATATAGGATCGTGAAAAGGAGACTTGGGTTCAAAGGCGGTTTGGCGCCTTTCAACGATTTTCATTCCATCCGACCGAAGCAAAGCAGGTCATTGGCAGTTTTTATGCCTAAATTTTCGATTCAACACGGAATTATGATTTGATTAGTGCACTTCCGGGAATAATCTACGCCGTGTGGTTAGCTCAGTGGTGATCAAGGAGACTGTATGGGATCAATATAATGACAAGTGCTACTTTTGAGTCGTTGAGTCCGGGCCGGAACTTGCTTTTTGCCGCCCCGGGGCTAATTTAATTTTGCCGTCCCATACGGCCAACCCCTCCCCCACCTCAGCGCCATCTTCTACCTAGAGTTGTGGAGCCATCAACGAGAGAATGTATTCTACAATTGTTAGAGGGAAACTATGCATTTCTCCATCCTGGAGGAAAAACCTCAAGTTGACGGGAATCCCAGAAAGATGAAATCATGATTTTTAGTGATGAACGCGAATGACATCGGTGGCTTAGACCCACCAGACAACCACGAAAATTTCCCCTGCACGACGAACTCTGGAGCCAAACCCCCGGCTGGATCGACCCAACTGGGCAAAACCGAGTGAGCTGTGTTGATGTTCGAACTGTGGGTAGGGGCGGCGTGCAGCCGCAACATCCCAAGTCCCCGTTTGGCCGTCATCGTTCTCTTCAGTCCTCGTCACCTAGTGTAGACTGGACCTCTCTGTATAGGTTTTCGGGGCAACCTCAGCTTGCCTGGGCTTGAATCCCGCTCAGTTGCTCGCCGCGAGGTAGGGGTGAGGAGGACAGACCAGAGACCACCGAAAAGCTAGAAGATGGAAAAATGAGGATTTTCAGGTTTCATTCTCATGGATGTAGGATCGTGATTCAGAGATTCGGTTCTTGGACAGTGATTTGGTAAAGTTTCGACGGATTTCATTCCATCCGACAAGGAAAAATAGAACGAATTTGAAGATCCCCAGCAGTTTTTGTGGCTAAATATTCAATTTGTGTACTGCTTCCGGGAACAATCCGTGCCGTGTAGTTACCGGTTACAGTATGGAGGTGCTTCCAGAGCTATAATTATCCCCGAAGTTTCTTGGATGAATATTTGGAAATTGCAAGTTTCAAGTCTTTACTAACTTGAAATTTGAATTTTCTGACATTTATTTTCGTGAAGTTTGAGTTTCGGGAATTAATTACCTATTAGTATTCGCGAAATTGGATGTTTCTCGCGTCTTTATTGTCGCAAAATTGCAAGTTCCTGAACTATATTTTCTGCGAAATAGCAATTTTCGGAGCCTCCCTTCCAGTAGGCGCGGACTCTGAGTAAGCCGGCGAAATCAAAAGTTTCTTGGCGGAATATTCGGGAAATTGCAAATTTCTGGTCTTTTCTTACGTGAAATTGCAAATAGCTTATCTTCATCTTCGCAAAATCGCAAGTTTCTGGGCTTATTTTTAGTGATTGTGGAACCCGGTCCAGCCGTCCACGACATCGTCCAAAGTCTGACGTCAGCCAGAAAGTTGCAACATTTGCCCAAGTAGCAAAAACACGTGAAATTTACGTTAATTTTTGGTGTTGGCCGTGAAAATTACGTATTATTCGTTATTTTCACGAAATATTAACGTGAATTAATGAACGTAAATTAAACGAGTGCGTAATTCACGTGAATTTAACGTCAAATCTTGGTAAAATAACGCACGTGCGTTTTTTAACGTTAATTTGACGATAATATTTTAGCGGTTATTTCACGTAAATTTATTTTCCCTTAATTTTACGTTAAGTTTTGGTAAAATATGGCACGTGTGAATTTTAACGTTAATTTGACGATAATATTTTAGCGGTTATTTCACGTAAATTTATTTTCCCTTAATTTTACGTTAAGTTTTGGTAAAATATGGCACGTGTGAATTTTAACGTTAATTTGACGATAATATTTTTGTGGTTATTGCACGTGTATGTATTTTCCCAGAATTTAACGTAAATTTCTGGTGAAATACCTACACGTGCGCATTTTTACATCAATTTGACGATAACTTTTTGACGGTTTTTGCACGTACCCCCTGAGGGTATTTTCCCTCAGTTAACAGGAATTTTCTGTTTTTAAAAATGCGTGTACAGTACATTCTAATTATTTGCATGCTCAGTCTTAACTACGATCAACGACTAATCATGATTACTACGTAAACAATTTCATCAGAATTCATATGGGTCGCTATTGACACCTAATCACGATCAATTTTAAGCGTGATCAATTTTCATGGTGAAAATGGGCCAAACATTCTATCCAATCATTTATATTTTCCTCAAAATCGTTTACCCAAGTCGAGTGAAATTCAGCGTTTTTCAAATGTAATCCCTCAATACCCATTCCCCTCAATTTTTTTTTGAGAAATTTCTCGCGGTGAATGCAGACGTGAGTTACATACAATTATTGAACCGAATTCTGAAGCGCCATCAGATATAACATGAATTTCTCGATCTTTTCAAACATTTGTCCCCTGCTATCCCCCACCAACCTTAAACCTTTCTGAAAATATAAATAGTACCTACTTGAAGGTCTTTATTTTGAATTCTCTAGCAGAATTTTGAAGCACAAGGATAATCAAGTGGCATTAATTTGTGAGAAGGGCAAATGGTAGTGGTGGCACTCCACGTGCGCTGGACACGTGCTTTCCCTTATCCCTTCTACCTTTTGATTCTTCTACATCTGCTCCGTTTCCCTCTTGTTCCCTTCCCTGGGCTTTCCCAGATCGCATGGAACGTTTGCCGGACGAACAGAACGTTAAGGAATCCGACGTTCCAGACGTTAATTTCTGATTTAACTTGAATAATTCTCTTTTCGTCACAATGGAACTTTAGAAAGCTGAACGCTCCGAACGAAGTGGAATAATGAGGAATTCCCGACCATCGCCGATTTTTAAAATGATCTGGCCTGCTTTCATGATGTGAGGGGGGAAGAAATCCATCTTAATAAATGAAATATAATTCATGTTACACAACAATAAATTTAATTTAACTTTGGAAGAAAAGAATCGTATTCGAAGAACTCATGACGTTTTACGTCCGTTGGAGCTTTCTTGATAACTGATAAGGTGGTTGTTTTCCGTTGTTATCGTATTCGAATCCACGTGCAACGTGCAATGTGTGGTTGGATTTCAAATTTCCGACGCTTTATAGAATTGTATATTGTATTCGTGTGTGAACAAGATCACTGTCTCACTCGTCAATTTCTACTCACTCTCAGTATCGTTACGTGAAAGACAATATTCTACTTTACTAACGCGCAGACTGCTGAACTGATGGAACTCGTGGTAGGAAATCACGCTCATCATATTTTGAAGTTAGTGTCGAACTGCCGAACGAGCTCGTGGCATCTCACTGTCTTTGGCTATCAGCATTTATTGAGGTATTTTTCAGCTCTTATAAGTTGTTTTAACGACGTGGGCGACGTTCTTTTTCTTTTTGCTCAAGAGTAGGTATGTCAAATCAATTTTTCTTGTATTACTCTGCTGCATTACACAGCTCGCCTTGTAGCTGTGGGCCTCATTTGTGCCTTTTGGTGCTGTTCTCCCTTTTTTCATGTGGCATAGACAACGCCCTGCGAAAGAATAGATGAGTTGGGCCCAAGGGCCCAATACACAGCTCCTAAAAAAGGTGAAGAGAAGCTCATAATTTTCGGTGTTGAAAGCTTTACTTATGTGGTTTTTGTTCGAATGTTTTCGTCGATGAAAATGACCATGGAGCTTAGCCTCTGCCGAGGGTCTGGTTCGAGGCCTTGGAACCCTCCCTTGCTGTCGAGGACAACGATAACGCAAAATAACAAGTGAGTAGGTACTTATCACTTTTTTCATTTCCACGCATTATTCAATGGAATTACTACCGTTTCAATAATGTACAACTTTTTTTCAGAAGAAGAGGTCTGGAAAAATTATGGCCAGTACCCCAAAAGTAGCGGTTCACTTAATATGATGTCCGACGTCAAGGCCCGAAAAGCAGGCGCGTTTTTTAACTGACCCCGTAAAGAAGAGAAAAGATCGTTTGAAAACACACGTGTTCACAAAACTGTGATGGGTAAGTTCATAGTGTTTGGCGCATTTAATGTTTTTTAAGTATTTTCAATTTTTCATAAAATTCTGCTCTGCAGCAGTTAACTTCTACTCGTCCTCCCTGAATTAAAACATATGTTACTGGAGAAGTTGGGTGGAAATGGGAGGCGCAGAACTTTATGTAAATGGAAAACCTATAAGTTTCTGGGGAAATGTTAAAAACAAAATTACATCGGTATTTGCAGGAAAAATTGTGTCCAAACCGACATCTCAGTCGTAGTTCTAGTTCTAGTTAAAGTGGTACGCCTTTATTTCAGAATCACTTTTGGCACCGATTTCTGATGATCTCCAAACGGTTGGGTTTACTGAAACCCATATGAAAGGCCATTGTGCACGATCAATAATATACTACAGCTGCAGTTTACACAGTTGGACACTTTTCGATGTATTTTACATTTCCGTGTTTGCCATTTGATATTGTCAGTATTGTTGATCGTGTACCAGAGCCGAAATATTCCCCCCCCCCGCCCCTCATAACCACGCCACTCGTTCACGTTCATATACCTCTCGAAAATTCTAATTTCTGGGGTACGCAGCCCAAATATTTGATGAATTCCAAGATCTCGAATAAAAGAGATTTTGTCCCCAAACCGTACCAAGTGATGACTGTATTTCAATAGAAATTGAATCAGCTCGAAACCCTTCTGGTAGTTTTGGTTGATTTTTAAACAATTTTTTTTTGTGGCCACAGAGCGTTTCTCAAACCAAAGTGAATTCGCCAAAATTTTGCGGCACCAGCCACCCCTGCCATCATAGCCATTTTATCGTGCTCTTATTTGAGTTATAATCGTGAAACATTATTTATGTGCGTTCGCAGAGCCTGACAGTTTTCGTCTATATGCTGATGATGGCGAGCAACCGAAACCGGTCCGTTTTTGACGCACCTCAACGAGGAAAGACTGACAACGTGGGCTTCTACGGCTACAACTTCGCATGCATTACCCACTAACCCTCGTAGTTTAAGCGATCTTACTAAAAATATCAAATTATATTTTGAAATCGGTGGTTCCAATATCATAAGCTATTTTGAAGAGAAGGGACAACAAAATGATCATCATTGCTGATATAGGTATGAATATGTTTCATATTTATTTTCTTCTGTGAATTGGTCAATACATTTTTTACATCTATATCAAGATCAGCCTAATGTTGTACTGCCATTCGCTAGGTCTATTCCAGCAAGGTGTCTGAAACGTTTTCGGAGCAGAGTTGCCATAGGACCAGCCAATTAAATGGAGGGATACATATTGCCCGTGAATTGTTCATAGATTTGCCGGTGCACTTCACGTAAAATTAATGGTTAAATGTTCGGACATTTAATCACTAATTATGCGAAAATTTCACTGTAAATTAATCGTAAATTCGCCGGTGTATTTTTCGTAAAATTAATGGTTAAATATTCGTACATTTAACCACTAATATTGCGCAATATTCACCGTGAATTATTCGTAGATTTGTCAGTGTATTTTACGTAAAATTGACGGTAAAGTATTCGAAAAATGTACGTGAAATATACGAAAAATTACCCATCAAAATTACGAAATATTTACCAGAAAAGGGAGTCATTTTCACGTGATTTTAACGTCGATGTGACACGTGAAATGCACGAAAAATTTACGTAGTTCTCGTCGAATATTTCACGTAAAATTAACGTAACTTTGCTACTTGGGTTGGGAGCTAATATCCGCGAAATTGTAAGTTTCCTGGCTGAATATTCGGGAAATTGCAGTTTTTGGCTTCTTTGCAATATGTGGTTCCTTAAAATTTTTGCCTTACCCGCCGTATCTACCAAGGGCAATGTTCAGGCCCAATTTTACCAGCCCAAGCCAATAACGCCTCCATTAGGTGTAAGTGCGTTGTCGTTTGTTTTGCACGATTTTTCTCGACTCCAGAAAGCAACGTTTCGAGATCCGTGTGCGCAGTTTTTTCTGTGAGCAAGCTTATACGAGGAAGTCTACACCTGAAATTGATAAAAAACGGTATTTCCCAGTTTCTGTACGTTCCTAGGATGCTAAAATTGAGAATAAACGCAAATTTGCTGTACTAGGGGCAATTACGCGGCCAAAACTTTGAAAAACTGTAATATTCTTGGCTAAAATTACGAAAAAAACTCCCATTCGTGGCTGCAATTGAGAAAATACGTCAATTCCTGGTAGTCCACACAACTTTCTGGCCAAAGAGGAAAAACGCTCATGTGAAGTTTTTCGGGCCAATACGCGATTAAAATTAAAGAAAAGCGCTAATTCGCGGATAAAATTGATAAAAAGCGATCATTCAGAACTTCAAAGTTTAGGGAAATTGCCAACTCCGTGGAACGTTTTTTCGTGAGAAGGAAAACATAAAAATTGGGTTTGAAAGAACTTGAAAGAGCCTGAATTTTCGAAGCGCAAAAGCAAAATTAGTTTTTATAAGAGCCAAACCCGCAAAATTTGGTTTTCCGGGAAGAACAAAACACTCGAATTTGGTTATTTGGATATGGAAAGGATGATGAGGGGCCTCGTAGAGATTTCGCTCGCGGGTCCTGATAGATGTAGGCCCGCGACTTATCCCGCTATCGCCCAATTTGTGATTAGGCCGCGACAAGAGCTCGCTCAGCATCGTGTGGGCGTTCAAAAAATCGCGCACCGGCCAAGGAGCTGGCTTATTGCGGCCACGAAGTGCAGAGCTCGAGCAGCGTGTGTGTCGCACGAAATGGGGGAATTATATATTTGTTTTCTTTCTCTTCATCTCCTTCTGGTTCGATTTATCATATCCCCCTCCCTTGCTCGCTTTATAAAATTTCTCAAATCCTGCCACCCCTCGAAATTAGCTGCCCAGAGCTGCAGCCCTGGTAATCCCCCTCCTTGATCCGGCCCTGCATTGAGTCTGTCATTGTAAGAGCCATTGTGCCAGGAAATGGCTGGCCAAGAACGGTGGCATCAGAGGTAGAACCCCTTCAATGATTCGTCTGAGTGACTCGTTTGGGGTAGTCCAATTTTAAATTTTCTCCATTTTCGCCAAACTTACTTGAACGGACGATTTTCAGGTCCGTTCTTACCTGACCCAGCCAAAACGCCTACATAAGGGGCCTTTAGCGCCGAAAATAGCACTTTGTGCCATGCCATTGGTTTGGACGATTTTTATCGACTACCAGAGAAGGATATCGAGATCCGTGTGCGCAGTTTTGTTCTGTGGGCAAGCCTACCGGCAAATTCACGTCTAAAATTGAGAAATTACGATTTTGTTATTCGTTGTGTCCCGGCAGATTTTGGAATTTGCAACTTATGTCCCGATTTTGTCAAATTTTGAGTTGGCAGCCCTACCCTTGAGAATGACAACCAGCCCCGTCAGACAAAAGTAAGAAAATTGAAATTTAAATCGTTACGGGGAGACGAAATCCACTTTTTTTCACTTTTGTGAGATTGCGTATCACGAATATGAAGTCATCTCGGAATCTACTTTTTCCACGGACACTATACTTCCTTTCCCTCGGAACATGGAAGTAAAATTGAGAAAAAGAGCTAGTTCACGGCTTAAATTAAGAAAAAACGTTTAAACGCAGCTAAAAAGAGAAGATGCTAATTCGTGGTCCCTGGAAGAAACTCCCCTGGAAGCCAAATACAGAGAAAAAAGGTTAAAGTGAAAAAATCGCCAATTCACAGCTGAAACGGAAAAAACCCTTATTGGCAGCTAAAATTGAGAAAAAGCGCTAACTTGAGGCTACAATTTCTAAAAAAACGCCCATTCGTGCCTGACATTGAGAAAGAGCGCTCGTTCACAACGATGGGCAAGCTTTAGACAGATGGGTGGGTAGCTTTCAGGGTTAGACTTTGGGCGCTGTCGTAACCCGTTAGCACTATAGGCGCGCTGCAACCAAAAGTCTGGGAGGGGCCATGCGTCAAGTCCCTCTCGCTCTGACGTCCAAACCGGCGAAATTGCTTTCTTTTAAGGAGCGAAAGGCGAAATTTATTTTTTAATTTGACAAAACTGTTTCTGTTCTGTGTGCCGAATCCGCGAAATTTGAACTTCGAAAGGTGCCAAAGTGCTAACCAGTGGAATTGCTTTTTAAGTGGACCAATAATACCTGCATATTTGCGTTTTTGATCGTTGAATCCCGTGAAATAGGTCAATCCAAAATTTGCTTCTAATGGAGTCAACCCTGCGGGAAAATCGGCTTTTATAGATAAAACCCGTGACATTTGGTTTTGTGATCGCAGATTCCACCAAATTTGGGTTTTGAATGGGAAAAACCAGTGACCAACCCTACGAAATGGGGGTCTATTCTATTCTACTGAATTTCAAATAATGAGGAAGTTTCACATTTTCCAAAAAAAATTTTTTCGATGAGGCATTTCAATCCTTACACGTAAATACATAAATAAAAATGTAAAACCCTTCAGAAATATTTTTTATTTCTAAACAAAAGTTGGCATATATTTGAAATCCCGCCAAAACGCACATTCCGCAACGTAATTGGTAATATCCCTTGTATTCTCTGTCCTTTTCACGCCTCTAAATAGCTTATCTGTTTATCCTCCATTATTTTAATTTTGGAGAGCTCTAGTAGAAAATAAGGCAAATAAACACAACAAACCGCTCTCCGACAGCGACGATACAGGCGAATTTTTCTCGGAAGGCGCATGTGACACTAACATGCTAGCTGGCGTGTTTGAAATGACCTAAAACTTCAAAAATCGCGTATTTATTAACTGTTGTATTATTTTATGAACGGATCACGATTTATGCTCTATTTTAACATAACGAGGGTCTCACAGCAACACTCCACATCGTCATTTTGGTCACTTTTCAGGAGAGGCAAAACACTGAATGAAAATTATTTTTTCTTTCATCTGGCGACTTATGAAAACAGTTTAATGAAGTCGTACTTTACGCTGAAATTTGGAGCTCATGCAAGAACGCCGCCTATGACGCGTAAAAGAATGCCACGCCGCTGACAGGACGGCTTGTTGCCGTCACCCTAACGATAGGGGCTGATAGCTGGTTCACGAATCGCATCGCTTCATTTTGGAATTCCGCCTTAACCGTAAGGATCGATGGATTTGCGCTGAAGAGAGCTTTCCAACGACATCAAAAACTCATTTTTAACAAAAGTGATGATATGGGGTGTTACATCAAAAAACAGATGTATGAATAAGTTCTGACCCATGAAACTTCTTCATTATAGCCATCGCCGTAACTAAGACCAGGTGTCGGTGGGGTGACCACACGTTATATAATTTTTAGAGCGTCCGGTCGTGGCGGTCGGGCTCGATTGGATTTTCATGGGGGGGGGGATCCGTACGGTGGGTTGCCGGAGTTTTGCGGTCCGGAGGTTTGCGGTCACCATAAAAAAAATGATAATCATATACCTGTAAAGAATAGTAGAAAGAAAATAAAAGAAATGCCTTGGAGGTCTGCGGTCATGTCTCTCCCCAGCCTATAGCTCACCTCACCTTCTGTGCAATCGTTCCACTGCCGTAGGAACACACAGCTTTGAAATCAATGAGATTGCTCGGTAGGTCGAGTTGAACTTCTAGGGACCAGTTTGGGATGCTACAGTTATGCTATTAAAGTTTCGGTCCGTGAATAGGAATGAAGGGACAAGGGAGTAGGGCTTTCATCAGTTCTTATTCGCCAAAATATATGTAGAGTTCTGAGCTACACCTTTAGATAATAGTTAGTATTTAGTAAGTATGTACCAACATGCAATCACTTGATTGACTCGACTTTGTCGAAAAAGCGAATGTGACTGACTGTTGCAAACGGATGTTGCGGAGAACGCTCTTCAGAAGTCACTTCATTCCTATTCACGGACTGAAAGACTGAAACTTTTAGCATAGCTATAGCATCCCTAACTAGTCCCCAGAACTTCGACTCCACCAACTAAGCTTATTTCATTGATTTCAAAGCTGTGTGTTCTAATGATAGTGGAACGATTGTACAGAAGGAAAGTTGAGCTATAGATTGGGGAGACACACGACCGCAGTTCTCCGAGGTATTTCTTTCTGCTACCCTTTGCAGGTATAGGATTATCCTTTTTTTAAGGTGACCGCAAACCTCCGGACCCAAAAACACCGGACACCCGTACGGTGTGCCCATGCCTAGCCCAGGGTACGCGCCTACTGAAAAAAAAACAGCGGAATTCGCAATTTCGCGAAAACAATGATGACCGACAACTGATGTGATTTCTCTCATTTGGCTATTTGTCCCGATTTTAACCGCGAACGAGTTTTTTTCCCTGTGAAGCTGTGAATTAGCGCTTTTTCTCATTTTTTCCCCTAGCTGCCAATGTTACCGCGAATGCCAATGTCGATTTTAACTGTGACGCTGTAAGTGAGCGTTTTTTACCAGTGCATGCATTAGCGCTATGTCCCAATTGTAGCTGCTAATGAGCGCATTTTTCTCAATGTGAGCTGTGGATGAGTGATTTTTCTCAATTTTATTCTCGAAGTAGTGTTTTTCTCCATTTTGGCCGTAAAATGACTTTGTTAAAATGGTCATTTTTTCTGCGTAAAATCTGTTTTCTCACTACTTAGTACGGAAGCCGTACTTTTTTGTTCCATTTTCCAATGGGGAAGTTGATGTTATTTCAAATTATGAAAATATTATTCTTATTTTCACTCAGTGAAAATATTATTCTTATTTTCACTCAGTGAAAATATTTTTTTGATTTTCACTCAGTGAAGATATGAATAATATTTTCACTCTTTTCCTCTTTAACATCTTGTGGATGCAAAGGGCAGCCTCCTTTTGTTTTTGGTTTTTTCTCCAGACTTCAATAAAATAACCTAGGCTCACATCTCTTTAAAACAACAATTTATCATTAACTAATAAGTATTTATTGCCTTTTTAAATGAAGAGTCTAGGGAAAAATATTTTTCTGCTCGTCTTTTTTAGCAGGCTCGTCGCCTAGTCACGTAAACTACTATTTTCTGGCGAAATTTTTAGCCCCAACAACGGGGAGTTGTTTGGGAGCAAGTTACGTCGCAAGCATTCTTGGCGCCTTAACCGGTCAATTCAAGTATCTTCTATCTCTCTCCTTTCCAGAGTCGGACCCCACCACAGAGATTTTCAGCCAATCAGAAACGAGGATAGAAATTTGACTTTGGTTCTAACGAAGAGTCACTGAGTCAGAACCGGCAGATAATCGGTCAGTTCCAACTCTGAGACGTGCTCCAGCCACTCCTTTACGAGTTTTTTTTACCGGACGTTAGTATCTCAAAACCGTAATGGACACGTTTCCATGTTATTTCTGCGGAGAGGAGTGCTCGATTAGGAACGGCCTTGTTTATCATATTCATCGAACGCAATACGAAGAAAAGTCCTTCGATTGTCCTCACTGTCAGTTAAAATGCGACATGGAGAGTGAATTGAATGAACATATTCGAACGCACGCCGTCGTCGAGAAGCCCTTCAATTGCCCGCAATGTGATTACAAGTGCGCCGCTAAAAATTCGCTTGTTCGGCATCTTCGAAAGCACACAGGCGAGAAGCCTTTCAGTTGCCCACACTGTGTCTACAAGGCTGCCCAAAAGAGCCATCTTGATAATCACCTTCGAAGGCACACCGGCGAGAAGCCCTTCAATTGCCCACTCTGCGACTACAATGCCGCTCAAAAGGCTACCCTTGGTAATCATCTTCGAACGCACTTTGGTGAGAAGCCCATCAGTTGCCCACAATGTAACTACAAGTTCACCAGAAAGGACCAATTTGTTCATCATCTTCGAAGGCACGCCGGCCAGTAAACATTGTCTTGTTTCACACGCTTCTTTATATAAATCCTAAAACATACTTTTAACGGCGCTTGTAGTTGCTCTGTTGAGGATTAAATTCACTAATATAGCTCTAAAAAGCAAATTTGGCAGGGTATTCATTCTCTTAAAAGTCACTTCCTAAATAAAAGACAGCTCATTCAAAGAACAAATGCATTAGAAATTAAATTTGAATTTGTCCTCTTCAAATTATTTTTAAATAATTGGAATTGGAAATAATGGGAAACGCTATGCTATAATAGTGTCTTCCGTTCATTGCAATTTACTTGTGGGGCGTAAGTTTTTCAACATAAACATATATTTGTAGAGAGCACGGGACACTACACTTGTGTGGTGTGTTGAATGGAAAACGCTATAAGATGACTCATTATATGCACAAATTATTCGGGAATGCCGGGGTGGTCAACAGAATGTAGGTTTAGGACGCTGACCGAGGAAAACACTCCTTCCAAGTAACCTTTATAAATAACGTTTTGCAAAATAATGTTGCATAGTCCCTGTCGCCAAACGAGTTCCCTTAGATCGATTTTACCTTTCAGAGGGTTGAATTTGAATCAAACACTTATGCTGCATCTAAAGTGTCCCGCTCTTTGAGTGCAGTGACCAATAATTATAGGAGCAGGAAACCCCCTGGCAGAGGAGGTCCGAAAACCATTAAGATGGAAAATGAGGATTTTTAGATTTTAGGGTTCTGGAGGTTTTTAGGTCATGGTTGTACGTACGTTAGAAAGAGATTCAGTATCCGATTGTACGGCAATTTGTCTCTTTTCGACACGACTCCAGTCCATCCAGTCTGGTGGATAGAACGATCGCAGGTCCTCAGAAAATTGTGTTGTTGAATATTCGATTCTGCAAACAAAAGCACTGTTCAGAAGGTTTAAATTGATAAATATACTAATTCTGGAGGATACTTAGCGGCTTTTTAGTAAGAAGATTGCACCCAAGATGCGGCTTTTTAGAAGGTCCTGAGGCAAGTACCTACGCGGCCAAGGGTTCGGAAAAATGGTCAAGGCCTAATTCACTGTTCATCGATGCAAAATTAAGAAACAAATCGTTTATTTGCTGGGTATAGAGGCCATTTTACAACTAAAATTTGGTGAAAAAACCCGCCAATGTGCTGTTCATGGGGCGAAGTCCATGGCTAAAATTGTGAAGAAGCACTAATTCATGGCTAAAAGAGAGTGAAAAAAACGTGACCAAAAATTGAGAAAAAATTGCCAGTTCACGGATAGAAGAGAGAAAACGCGCTAATTAACGGCTAAAATTGAGACAAAGCGCTAAATCACTGCTGAAATGGAGATGAATCGCTATTTAGTGGTTAATATATATAAAAATAGTTAATTCGCGGATAAACAGTAAAAGACTTAAAAAATTTCACTGACTCCCGGCTGAGGAAAACGACAAACCGTTCAAATAGAAAGAAATGAAATAAATTACTGAGAAGAGCTCAATATTTCACATTAGAAAACCTAATAATTTTTCGAAAAAAAAATAAAAGTGTGGCATATTGAATTTTGATGTTTCTTTCAGAGGTGAGTTTCGCTCAATCCGTAGTGGGTCGGATATTACTGCGCTATTGTAAAGACATGCTAGTTGTGTAAGCTTTCAAATGACGTAAGACAATTTGAAATTGGTTGGATTTTTGCTGAGACACCACACTAAAGGTTTGGGAAACCAGTGGCAACCGTCAAAATAAGCCATATTGCCCCTACAAGGAAAACGTCAGGGAAACAATTTTTCAGGCGTCACAATCACCACATTGAGGTTAATGGAACCGAATAATTTCAGAAAAATTAATCTTTCATGCCGATCCTGAACACTCCCTCCCCTCAATCCATACTAGTAAAATACATTTTAAAAAAAGATCGGAATTCGCATTTTTACGGAATTCACATTGACAGCTTACCTAGTGTAATTATTTTATTTCAAAATTATTTTTTCTGGTAAAAATCTATATCATACGCGTGATTGACCGCAATTGTCATACGAAAACGTCTGAGAAATGGCGATGGGGACGACTTCGTTCATTGAGATTCATTCATGTCAACAAGGCTCGAATAAACCCCAGCTAAGCAGGCCAGTGTGCTTACAGTCCATCGAAAATCAGTCAGCGGCTATTAATTTCACACTCATCGTATTATTATTATTCGTAGTAATTTGCGTAATCTGTGTAGCAAAGTTCGAGGGTAAGAAGATGAAATCGAAGAGAATGATTCGGTGGATGTGGATTAGAGAAAAAATAACCGGCCCCATAATTCAGGAAAATGTAACTGTTCAAATAGGGGATTAGATAGTTCCTCGAACGTTTTTGACAGATATACTTTTTGGGGTTCTAAGGGTTCATTTCTAAACTTTAAACTGCTTGTACCTGCAAATTATATAAGCTCACCCTGGAATTCCTTTTAACCAAGCGTATTTTACTCCTCTCTAGAAAAATTGCTCAGGTCAACGCCCGAAAAGAGAATAAAAACGGATTAGAGATGGCTTAGGTCCGTATTTATGAACATTCCTTGAAGCTTCTAGACCAAGAGCCGGCGACATAAAAAGTGCAACCATTTGCATACTTTTCTTTCCCAGCGCATAAAATCGAGAATAATTCCCCAATAGTATGGGAAAAATTGTCTGGCTCCATTTGGATGTGACGAAACCGGTGGCAGACGGCATCAAAGATTCACTTGTGGGGAGAAGTAACACATATTCCGATCAGACGGCAAAGACGCGACAAAGTCGTGAAAGCTTAAAACCCTCTAATTTGAAGTATCGGTTTTCGGTGTCAGGGTACTGTTTTCTAGGGAAAAATAGGATGAGAAATCTGAAAAAAATATAATAAAAAATCTATGATGATCAGTTTTTGTGATATCGTAGAAAAACAGTGTCACTTCAGGTAAATATTTTACCTGAATAAATATTTCACCCCAAAAAATATTTTAGGCTGCAGCGTGTAAAATTATGGTTACTGTCACCGACTGACACCGACAAGTGGTACTTCAAATTAAAGGGGTTTTCGACTTTCCATTTGGCTCGCAGCCGCAGGACTCGTTAGCATGAAACGTAATATTTATTTCCCGATATTTTCCAATGCGTTATCACGAGAATAAAACGTCTTTGCCGTCTGACCGGAATTTTTGTTACTTCTCTCCACTAGTGCATCTTTGATGCCGTCTCTGTTTCGTCACGTCCAAATTGAGGCAGATAATTTTTCCCGCTATTATGGAATTATTCTCGATTTTATATGCTGGGTAAGAAAAGTATGCAAATGGTTGCACTTTTTACGTTGCTGGCTCTTGGACTATTCCTTCAAGGGACCGGGAACTGTTAAGAACAGTTTTAACCAAAATAAAAACATCTGTTCTAATGAATTTCAAGGGTTTCTTAATGTCAAGGAACGTTCATAGTTACGGACATTAGCTCTTTAGTCAATTATTTCCATTTTAATATTTGTTGTTCCTAATTTTCCTCAAAAGAAGCAGACAGGAACATCAGAACAATTGCCACGATTCTTGTACGTTGGGGATCATGAAGTTAAAAACTAGTCCGGGTCCCTCAATGGGTATGACGTATAGGAGCCCTCTTGTGCCCTTGGCGTCGCCGGACTCGGCTTGGCCGTGGAGGCACTCCCCCCCCCCCGCCATGGAGGCACTCCCCCCCCCGCCGTGGAGGCACTCCCCCCCCCAAGTTGAAAAAAACAATGTTTTTGCATGATTTTTTTTATTTTAAACAAATTAACAGACATGTGAAACTGGAATTAATCTGCTCAGAAATGTTCCTCATGCGGGCACTATAATAGCGTTCCCCATTTGCACAAAATTCTGCATTTGGGCAGGTCATTTCCACCCGTCTTCACTGAATTAAATCATATGTTAGTGGAGAAGACGGTAGTCACGCCAAATCTCACTCCTCTCACAATTTTCGCTTAATCTCCGTTTTTTCAGGTACAAATATATGCAATTAAGATACAAAGGGGCTCTTGAGGCCCTATTTTTGCAATTTCGACATTAATTTTTTGCTACTGATCCTTTTGCGCTAAAAACGGCGATTTCACTTGTGCTGAAGTTATATCCAAAAACGACATTTCGATACGGGGAGAACATGTCCGATAAATGATTTTATTTCAAAACAAAGATTTGTGCTCCTCACTTTAAGAAATAGCCAGGTTTTCATTTTCATGCAATTTGTCGAAAAAAAAAGCGACAGAACGACGGCAGGCCGAAAACCACTTTTTTAAACTTTTTCTGAGGTTGTACATTATGAATGTGATGTCAGCTCGGACTCGATTTTTTTCACGAACACCACACTTCCATTCCCATAGGGAACATGGAAGCAAAATGAAGCCTGAACCTTAAAAATGAATTATCAACTGTACGGCTTAAAATTTACTAATGGTGAATTTCACCACCAAGGTGATGGTGGAGTTAACTCCTCTCTTGGAGAGAACTCCAACATTATTGACATGAATTGTGACGAATTTTTTCGTTGATTCCAAGTTAACGTAACTCAAAACTTTATTATCGGTAAGGCACTATAAAACACGAGTACTGCAACACGCAAATCGGCGCCATACTTGGTCCCTCATATGATTATAATTATCACCTGATCTCATTGACAAGTAGTATATTTTTATTTATTTCCACCGCGTTCCGCGTTTGTTTGCTGTTACGATTACAATGTTTTCATTCATGATATTTTGTTTACCCTAACGACTGAGGGACCAAATATGGCGTTGAAATCCGTGTTGCAGTACCTGTGTTTTAAAGGTTCTCTACTATCGGTGATGAAATCAACCATAACAATAATAATATCTTTATGACTCCTAAGAAAAACAAGCTGATTCTCACATTGCCGGGCAGTATTGCTAGGCGCTGTGCACAATGCCTGGTCAGCGTTAGGTAATGTGCACAATGCCTCGGCAAAGTGGGAAATAATTTATTCTTTCATCCCCTTTTCCCACATTGCCTGATTTCACCTGGCATTGTAAATAATGCCTAGGCGTTTCTCGCAATACCTTGGATTTCGCACATTGCCTGTTACATATCCACTTGGGTATTATTTCAGGATCTTTGGGCAAGCGGCGGTACAGCACTTTTCGATCTTCTTTCACGGTGCATACGTAACTGTTGTTGCACGTCGCCACAGTGTATTGCGTGCCACGCATCTGAAATAAAGGCAATTAAATCGAACTAAGTACCGTAAATGATTTTACCAGCCTTCTACTACCAAAACAAAAAGAAATAAAGCATTTTCTGAGTATAACATCAAACTATGCCAGATCATTAAAAAAAACAAAAAAAAAACGAACTTCGACTACTGGCGCAAGCCGGTTATGAGAATAATACACGATTCCTCGGTTAGGGGGAATTATTTTACCAAAGTCTACTGTGTATAAAAATATTTCAAACACCCATTCAATTCACCATTCTCTCACCAAAAATTGCTTCAAAGTCCTGGAAAACTGCTACACCTAATGTAAATGAGTTTTTTGCTCATTTTTATAGGAAGTAACATTTCTATCTTCCTTCCATTTCCATTTAAATTTCAAGACATTCTGATATTCTGCTGTATCTTTTGATTACCTCACCCCCTCACCATCTGTCTAAATGTTGAATTGCCCGCAAGCCCCCCCCCCGCCTAGTCGATTCGTGATTCGTTCTTTACGAATCACGGATTTTGAGGTCTCGTATCGATTTTCTAGAGAATCTCTGGCACCAAGGAGTATAATAAGATGTACATAAGAATTTCAACACAGAAGTGGGGGTCGAGCGATGAGGACAGAACAAGTGGCGCGGCGGATTACAAGAGTCAACAAGAGAAGCCAATAACGCCTGCGCTTAGAACGCTTGCCCCGCCTACCATTCAATTTCTTTAAATGTCGCTCATTTTCAAGGGAAATGCAATAAGACTCAGAGACCTGCTCGAGCCATTTCTTTACGAGTTTTTCCCTGAAGTTGCTATCTCCAAACCATAATGGATACGTTTCCATGTTATTTCTGCGGGGAAGAGTGCTCGAATAGGAACGGACTTGCTTGTCATATTCGAACGCAAAACGCAGAGAAGTCCTTCGATTGCCCTCACTGTCGGTTCAAATGCTACGTGGAGAGTGAATTAAATGAACATATCCGAGAGCACGCCGCCGTCGAGAAGCCCTTCAACACCAGTGAGAAGCACTTCAGTTGCCCACATTGTCACTACAGTTTCATCCGAGAGGACCAATTTGTCCATCATCTTCGATCGCACACTGGTGAGAAGCACTTCAGATGCCCCCATTGTCACTACAGGTTCCTCCGAAAGGACCAATTTCTTCATCATCTTCTATCGCACACTGGTGAGAAGCTCTTCAGATGCCCACATTGTCACTACAAGTTTACCCGAGAGAACCAATTTCTTCATCACCTCCGAACACACACTGGTGAGAAGCTCTTCAGATGCCCACATTGTCACTACAAGTTCACCCGAGAGGACCAATTTCTTCATCATCTTCTATCGCACACTATTGAGAAGCACTTCAGATGTCCACATTGTCACTACAAGTTCCTCCGAAAGGACCAATTTGTTCATCATCTTCGAACGCACACCGGCTAGTAAACATTGTCTTGTCTACACACTTCTTTTTATAAATACTGAAACAGACTTATAACGGCTCTTGAAATTGCTCTGTTAAGGATTAGATTCACAAATAAAGCTATGAAAAGCAAGTTTGACTGATTATTCGTTCAGAATCCTAACCTGAAAATTCCCATTTTAAAATCTTTATAGCTTTTGATTAAGCTTAAGCTTTTTGGGGGCCTCCACCTAAGAGAATAAAGAGGATAGAACAGAACACGATTTTTGAGAGGAAATAACGTAATGGTGATGGTGAATTCTATTTGCAAAAAAGTTCTGCTCTGGAGCCGAGCATTTTCACCCGACTACTCATATTTGTGTCACATGTTAACAGAGAAGACAAGTGGAAATGCTCGGCCCCAGAGCTGAATAAGTGTATAGCCGGCTATTGAAGAGGAATTATCGCGAGAAGTTATTTGCATAAATTAGTTAGTGAGGTTGGTAGATAACTCGAAAATTAAACTTTCTTGTCGGTACTAGAGATTGCTGATTGCCACCTACTGCACATTATTTCAAGGCTTGATGAACAAATGGATTTTTGGTTCATTTATTCATCCTGAATAATACGCATGTTTTCGGCCAGGAAACAATTTTTACAACCCACGTTTAAACTTTTTCTGTAAACGTTTTAACATGTCTAGACTCTATTTCCGGAATGTCGGTCCACCGTCCGCGCCACATTTCGCCCTAGGATTTCTCGAAAAAACTCATTCTTTCGCAGATAGACTCCATTTGGTATCTAGTTGATCCTAACATCTGATCAGTATGATCTACTAAACTCCCTGGGTTTGAATGGGCCAAAAGCGGGTGCAAAATAGGGATTTCCAAAGGTTTTGTGATCATAGGGGTGTGAGGAGTCGATTTTTTTTGTCTGTTACGAAAAAGTTATTCCACTGAATAATAAATCACAGCATTATTTTGTTCATTATTTACTGTTGATTACATGATAATAACTAAATAGGGAGTAATTAATAACACCGGCGACAGAATTATTCATTACATTCATCTAACAACATCTAGATAAGATGAAATTCGGCGTGGTTTACCGATCAGAAGAAACGCCTAGAATTTCGAGAAGCAGTGGACCTGGGTGGGGTTCGGCTTAGCTTATCCCTCGGAGTACGACTCCCAAAGACGTCTCCGTGGCGCAATTGGCAGCGTGCTGGACTGGTAATCCAGAGGTTGCGGGTTCAAATCCCGCGGGGAGCCATTTTTTCTCGAAACTCAAATCGTGTTGGGCTATGCCCTTCCATCGTCGCCCGGATAACATCAGTTTATTTAATTTATTAATTAAAAACACCGGCGACAGAATTATTCATTATATCCATCTTGAGAAAAAACGTAATTTACAAATCTATTCGGGAAAACCTACCGATACACGGAGCTCATGAAACTGAGAAAAACAGCCAATTCCCGGCGAAATTAACTTAAGCATTCATTTCCAGCTAAAATAAAAAAAAAAAAAAAACGCTAATTCGTGGTTCAAGTATTGGTAAAAATCAGTGAATTGATCCGCAAAAATTGAGATAAACCGCTCATTTGCAGTTACAATAGAGAATAAGCGCAATTCGCAGCTAAAGTCATTCTGAAAAAATCGCTGCAGAAAGGCAGTCATTCTGAGCTTAAAATGGTGAAAAACGCTAATTCTTGGATCAACATGAAGAAAACCGCTAATTCACGGCTAAAATAGAGTAAAAGGTGTAATTTGCGGATAGTACTAGAGAAGAAGCTCTAGCTCGTGCGAAAAATTGAGGAAATAGTCCTGATTCGCGACAAAAATGGAGAAAAAACGCCAATTGTACGTGGCTGAAACTGCGATAAACTACTAAGGCTAAAGTTGAGAAAAGGCCAATTCACGGTTCTTACGGTACCAAGCTACGCCACTGATTCTGCACGATAGAAGTGAGGTGCTACAAGATCCACCAGCCCTCGTTCTTTGGCACGTCTGGCACTGGCATGTTGTTGGGTGTTTCATATGTCGTCAAGTGTGGAGCTTGGCCCTCTATACATCAATGCCACGAGGATAGCCGGATTACCCCAGGGGGGGGGGGGTAAGAAATCGGTTTACGCCCTTCCATGCTGGAGGGAATTAGTGATAGCTAGCAATCATGTTTTGGGTAAGGGATGAATTTTGTGTAAAATCCTTGTACATTAGGACGCTTAGATTTTACCTCCCAGGCAAAAAATTGACATATAAAATTATAATAATAATAAATGAATCAACCGTATTATAGGCCAGACAATAAGAACATTAAAAATAGCTAAAATCGCAATTAAACGGCTAGTTCTGATTTTTTAGTTTGTTGTTAGGACCAGCACCAGTAGTGTAAATCCCAGTTTTCAGCTTCGAAAGACTTGTGCTACTTTCGTGGCATTCGAAAAACCGCGAAAATGTTGCACTTTTTTTGGGTTTGTCACGTTATCTCCTAAAATATGCATTTTAAGATAACACGTACGAAATACGTTAAAAACCACATCAAATTTGCTACAATTTGAGACCTATCGTAGCTCTGTAGGTCATATAATAACCTAGATACAGCTTCTCGAATTTGGATTTATTTGTCAAAAAAATGGAAATTTCAAGTTTTGGTCAACTTTCGACCCAAGGTTTGGCCAAAATACTCATCCTACGGGGAAATTCGAGTCGAGAGAAGATGTAGCAAATTTAATTATGTTCCATTTAAGCACACAATCATGTCTGCAGACCAAATAGTTTCATCAAAATCCTCTAAAAAACAAAAAGTTTGAAAACTACATTTTCCTAAAAATGAATCGGTTGAGTTCCCCCCTAAGTTCGGGTGGACTCCAGTGCACACGAGCGATAAGTGTAGCATGGTCATCGCTACGCTTATCATCAGGACCATTCTCCTCTATACACTCTATGAATGGACTGCTCCACTAGTTGCTATTGTTTTTCCATGGTCGCGGTGACATGTATCGCCGTGACCGGGCGAAACTTATCGCTCGTGTGCACGGAGCATAAGGCTGAATGAAAATACCACGTGAAATTGAAAGAATTGTGTAATTTCAAATAAAACTTGACCATTGGGAATGGAGAAGAAAAGTAAGTGAAAAGGCTAAAATTGTAAGCCCAATATACTTCCGTACAGTTCTTGAATATCCCACGTATGCACCAGATAAGGTTTAAGTGATTTCAAATCCACCACGCCAGCAGAATCTTCAGTTCCCGTCTCGGCATCACGGTTCAGACCAGTTCTGGCGAGCCGGGTACTTACTTGACTCGGTTTTCCAAGTCGGGTTGACAGCCAGGGACGTGAATCGTAGTAGGGTAGCACCTCCGCTTCCGGTGAGGGGCGGTCCATCGCCTCCACAATCTTGGACCTCTGATGACTTGGAGTAGCTCTGGACCACACCCAAAGGTACAATTTTTGTGATTGTCTGGGGGATCGAATCCAACCCAATCAAAATGTACCATGATTTCGCTTTATACGCTCTTGGTCATCCCTCTCCCTACAATTGTGTACACCAACCTCACGTCAATCTGCCATTGTATTCCATATTCGATTCATCTCTTGTAAACTGTGACGCCTTGTGGTGAGGGGAGGAATACTTGTGATCAATGAAAATAGAAACTGGTAAAGGAGGCCCGATGAATGAAAAAGCATTTTGTGCTAGGTGATGGATCCAAGTTTCTCCTCTTTTCTACAATGGACGAAAGTTTCTTCATTTTTGCCACACATCAAGTTGAAATTACCCCACAATTTGTTCCTTTTCCCAGCCCACGGACGCTGATAGTGAGAATAAGAATCCTACATCGGGAGAACCTTACCGCCGCTGATGGACCAATAGAGGAGGATGGAAGGGAACATCTGCCGATCCCGTTGTTATGCGGGTGGGCCCTAAGAGGCTTCAAATAGTTTTATGCTCCAAGTTGGGGCCCAATTTCTCGCTCTCACGGTCACAATAGCTGCCTCCTTTTTTACTATCGCTTCTCCTTGTCGTAGGTGCACACCCGAGGGGATTCTTTTTTTTTTTTGAGCACATTTTTCAATTTCTAGCAAGGCCAATACACCCGAGTTCAGTCCACGACAACTGGTCTGGTCTTTTTTTTTTTTGCAACTGGCATTTCTACCTCACGTGGGATACATTAGTGGAACTGAAGAAGGAGTACCACCGACGAAATTTCGAGCTTGATGTAACTTAATGGCCATCAAACCATGATGGGAGCTCAACAGATTCATTTTTAGAAAAGTGTAGATTCCACACTTTCTGGTTTTTTATCGATTTTGATGAAACTATTTGGTCTTCAGACATCGTTGTGTGCTTAAATGGAACATAATTACATTTGCTACAACTTCTCTCGACTCGGATTTCCCCGTAGGATGAGTATTTTGGCCAAAACTTGGGTCGAAAGTTGACAAAAACTTGCAATTTCAATTTTTTTTGACAAATAAATCCAAATTCGAGGAGCTGTATCTTAGTTACTGTATGACATACAGAGCTACTTTAGGTCTCAAATTATAGTAAATATTAGGGGTATTCATGCAAAATGTTAAACCTTGTATTTGTTATTTGCTAAATTCCGAACCGATGGGTAAGGCCATAGAAACGGAGAAACTGAACACAAAAAATACGAAATAACATGGTTTACGTCGATAACATATGTTAAACTTCAGAGCATGAATACCCCTATTATGTCGTTTTCAACACACTTCGTACATTTTATCTTAAAATGCATATTTTAAGAGATAAAGTGAAAAACCCGAAAAAAAAGTAGCACAAGTCTTTCGAAGCTGAAAACTTGTATTTGCACTACTGGTGCTGGTCCAAACAACATACTAAAAAAATCAGAACTAGCCGTTTAATTGCGATTTTATTGTTCTTGTTGACTGGCCTATTATGACTCACACGAAAAACAAGCTGATTTTCACATTGCCTGCAGTGCTGTTAGTCATTGTGCACAATACCTGCTCAGCCTTAATAGGTAATGTGCACAATTCCTAGGCAAAGTGGGAAATAATTATTCTTTCGCCTCTATTTCCTACATTGCCTGATTTCGCAAGGCATTGTGAACAATGCGTAGGCATTTCCCACAATGCCTGGATGTCCCATCCTGCTGGTAACACCCGATAGTCGAAGAGAATGAAGCTGAAATCCTGGAGAGCATTCGAGAGCGTAATGGCGAGTCGCGCCACTCTTTCTAGAAATGCTCGATTCCCGGCGTCATATAACGGTAAAAATTGAAATGATCAGGAAAGATGAATAGATTCTTTCTCACAACGTGAACCAATTTGTCAGTTCTAAAAGTAGAATTGAAAAAGAAAGCGTTCCACGCCCAAGACGAACGTCTTCACTATACGTACTTCAATCGGATGAGCTGAGGAAAAGTCTCGCTAGTAAAGATCAACTACTCCGCGTTTCCCATTTGCATAAAATTCAGCTCTGGAGCCAAGCATTTCCACCCGTCTTCTCTGAATTATACATATAATAAAATATGGTAACGATATAGTCGGGTGGAAATGCTTGCCTCCAGAGCTGAATTTCATGTTAATGGAAAACGCCATTAATATGAAGAATGTACGTATTGTAAAATGAGTAAAAGGCTTTAGATAGCATGACAAGGGTAAGGATTATTAGCAAGGATTATTGCGGATAGGGTTGTTGACAAAGGGATTTATCTATGAATCATTTTGAACCCCAGAGATATGAGAAAGAGTCACTGCATGAAAAGGGGCAGTACCCTTAAGGAAGTCAGTGAACTCGAGTACAGACCCAGAGTTGCAAGTGGACTTGCGGGGGAGGAGGGGGGAAAGTCATGTGGGTACGTAGATTTCTTATTTTCTGCAGCCGGGATGGAAGAATGTTTTTACCAAGTTTGTTGTTTGAATAAATTAAAATTAGCGTTATGTGTTTAAAGCAATCAAAAGTTTCCTTCCTCCGATTTATCTCACCCGTTCACCCTCACGCTATCTCGCGGCAGTCGTTTTGGACTGCGCAATAACCGGCCGTGGGTGAATCCACCAGTTTACGTAGGGCTGAAGAAAAACTAACAAGTGCACCTGAAAAAGAGCTAGCCAAAAAAAACACGGGAAATTGAAGATTTAACGCTGACTATGAATCACATGAAGGAAAATTATTTCCTGGGTTAGAAACTCTAAGGCCCGTATTCATTGTTGCTACTTAAGTTAAAATTCTCCTAAGTAAATGTCAATCCTGTTTTTGAAGTAATAAAATCATCTGTTTTGACGCCCAGAGAAATTTAAGTTTAAGAAATGTTTATGAAAACGGGCCTAAATTATTTACTCTGAAAAGTTGAACCCAAAATTTTCGAAGTAAAATTAAGGTTTCGACAGACATAGCCAAGCTATATTTTATGAATGAGTAGAGACAAGTAGAAAGAAGGTCTTTACAAGCCAGTTACATGTCTCCTTCAGTTTGGTCAAGGTCACCATTCTTGACGAAGAGGGAAGGATAATTATTTTGTTTTCCTGCATTTTAGGGGGAGTCCTGCAACTGTGAGGATAGGCAATAGCACGCACAACCAATTGTGTTTTGTTGGGAAATAGCATATTTCCAAGTTCAGGATCAAGGCGATTTCCAGTTCTTTCCTTTTCATTCGATCTTACCAATAGTAGGGGAGCCCACGATGCTAAATGGGGATTTACTCGAGCGTCGTAGAGACCTATTGGGTTGCAAAGCTTAGATGATAAAAAGATAAAATGGTTATGTGATGCATACCTTTTCATCGGTGGGGGAAGTGGCTATAGACTTTCAAAAATGAAAAAAAAAAACTGTTCAATGCACATTCTCGAGCGCTCAGATATTTACAGCATCAATTGTCTACGTATTTTTAATGAAGTATGCATGTTAATCTGACAGTTTGCATGGTGGGGGTGGTCGTACGTAAGGGTTGAATATGCAAAAAAAAAAATTTAATCGAGCGCGTCAGATTTTCTAAGGGAATGTTAAGTGAACCTAAAATAAGCTCTCATTCAATAATCTGACGATTTGGAGGTGACGCAAACTCGTGGCCCTTATCAGAATGTGCAAAAAAAATCGTAATTTTGAAATACTCGAGCGCGTCAGATTAAGATATATCTGCTTCATACTGACGTCCTAAACGTGCTCTCTAGTAATCTGACGATTATCTGGAGGGATTCGCCTAATCTGACACTTTTTAAAAAAATTATCGCGTTATTTGGTGCCTAAGTCCTACTTTTCTGCACCATTTTCAAAAGAGTGAGTTGAGGTTAACTTAAACTGTGATGTAAAGGACCTTTTTATACAATAGTTGAATAATTATAACATTATTCTTTTATTTAAACTTCATTATTCAACACATATGGCATCCTATTCAGTAAAATTTAGCGCCTGTGCTATCCACCCGTCCTCACGAATTTGAACATATGTTTCACACAAGACGGGTGGGCGCTAAGTTTCACTGAATTGGCCCCACGAGTTGAATAATGACTAAACTTTATCGACGAATTTTTTCTATTTCGGCTTATGGAAATCTTCAGATTATATATTTTTCGTTATCCTTGAATTGTTCCCTTCAAAATAAAATAATAAAAAATTAGCCACGCTCGAGAATGTCATGATGACGTTTTTTTTTTTTACAAGTTTGTAGGCCTCTTCTGTCTTTGCGTCACTCTTAAATTGTCGGATTAGTGGAATATAGACTTTTCAGCATGTAATTAATTTCCACTTCCTTAATCTGACGCGCTCGAGAATGTCTGATGATCAATTTTTTTTTACTAATCTGACGCTTCATCCTTGACGGGCGGCCACATAATTATATAGGGCTCATATTTGGTGAAGGTACTCAACTAGGTACAAGGTATCCGCAGTATGTTAATCTGACGTGCTTGAGTAAATCCCGAAATCCCCTCTTGGGCTCCCCTACTACTACAACACAGGCACTACACATTACACACGCGAATATAAAAACCAGACTGTATGACTTTAGTGACTCTGCACTGACGAATCAACACCCCCCCCCCCCTGAGATAGGGGGTGCCAACCATCCCGGAGTACCCGGGACAGTCCCGGTTTGGCTAATAGACATACTTTTCTTACCCAGCGTACAAAATCGAGAATAATTCCCGAATAGTGGGAAAAATTGTCTGTCTCTATCTAGATGTGACGAAACCGGTGGCATAGTTAGCATCAAAGATGCACTTGTTTTCGAGAAGTTCCTTCATCGACTAAACAAAACGGATTCAATTCTGGAATTTTTCGCCCCTCTTCTTCTAATAGACTTATTTAACATATTCCGCAAGGACGCAAAACGGAAAGAAGCCGTGAAAAGCCCTTCAAATGCCCCCACTGTCCCACTATGAGTACAAGTGGGCCGCCAAAAATTCGCTTGTTCATCATCTTCGAACGCACAATTTTTTAAATGTATGAATACTGAAAAATACTATTTTAAACGGCTTTTGTAATTAGGGACTTGCACTAGTTTTAAAGTTTACCTAAAACTTATTTTTCCAATTATTCAAGGCTTATTAATGTTTAAAAACGATTTTAGTCCAGTCAAGAAATGTAAAAAAAAAAAAAGGAGTCTAGACTGCAATAACTCATAAAGAATTTTTATCTTCAGGAATGTGTTCGGAGGTGTCTAGGGGTCACCTCACCAAAAGTCCCACGAGTTTTCGAGTAGAGCGTGACTCTGGAGAGGGCAAATGTGCGACCATTTTCGGTTTTTCACGAATATCTAGGAAACTACAAGCGTAAGCGCTTAGACGCTGAAATGCAAAAATAACGTACGCATAATTTTCGATAAAATTGCTTCCATTAATTTTCTTCATTTGCGTAGCGGTTACCGAAGTGTGCTCCGTGGGATTTTGGAAAAAAAACTGTCGCATGACAACAGTACGAAATCCGGTAGGACTAGAGGAAGAAAAAAATTATATCAGATTTTGGCCTCGGCTTTCGTTTTCTTCATGTCACGATGTTACATTTCACGCAATTTCATTGGTATCAACCATGAACTGTATCGTCTGTCGCCTTTCACACATAAAAAAACGGTATGCATTTTTCTAACGCTGCTTCTTCCGGTTGACTGCGTCTAAAGAGGACGCCAAACATTGAGATTACTCGTACAGGTGTCTACTTTCGTAATCTATGCCTGAAATTTGGGGGAGTTAAGGTGCTCCAAGATTCACCACCCTTCATTCATTGGTATGTTTGGGATGTTGTTGAGGGTTCTATGTTTTTCGGGCTTGGCCCTCTACATCAATGACCCGATGAAAATCTGCCCCTGCCCCATCCGTAGGTGAGACCTCTGTTTACAACTTTCCATAAAGGGAAAAAGTGATGGTCAACTCTCCCGTTTTGGGTGAGTGATGAATTTTTGGTAAGATCCTTCAACATTAGGAGACTTGAATAATTTTACCTCCTATCACACCAATTAATTAATAGTAATAAAAAAAATTAGGTAACAGATTTATATTTGATAATTCATTTTTAGGGTTCTGGGGGCCTATTCTCTAACAACAAGCAATATTTTTTTCGCCAGCCATGTGTTTATTTTATTCATTTGTTTGAAGAAAATTAATGAAATAAACATATGACTTCGAAAAAGCTATTGCTTCGGAGTTAGAGAATAGGCACCCAGGCCTCTTTTTCTTTATCTCCTTCTTTTTCCGAGCTTGCTTATTCCGAGAAGCTGTTGAGATAAAGAAAAAAGAGAACTTCAACAAAGATCAAGGAATTCATCTGCCAGAAGCCTCTGGACGCCTTTGATAAAAAATTTGAAAAGAAGATGACAAAAAGACGCTCAACATTCAAAATTACTGCCTTCAACATACGATATTTCTAAACAACAAGAAGAAATTGACACTCCCTCCAATAAGAAAAATAAAAAAAAACACAATTTAAAACATGTGATCCTACTAGAAAAATACATTCATAAAGCTTAAAGAACAGTGGGACAGGGGCTACAATTGCTGTTCTAGTGTACTGGAGTAAGAACATTTCCAGTGGCTTTCATGCCCCAATACTTCAGATTGAAGGCCGATGGAAAAAGTGGGGGAAGTACCGTGAGAAATAGCCCCATTCCTCAAGCTTGCATTTCATCAAGCGTGGTCAGGAGCAATAACCCTCGTTGCACCTTCCACGGAAGGTAGCAAAGTAGGTTATTTCGAACGACTGTAGAAAAAATTATATTACCACTATTACCAGCCTTCTGCAACTTAAACAAAAAGAAATAAAGCATTTTCTGAGCATAAGACCAAACTATACGGTCAGATCAAAAAATCTAAATTTGAGTAATGCAATCAAGTCCCTTTAAAGTCATGAAGTTTGAAAAAATTACATTGGCAACCAGTGGGTTTTACCCCGTATAACGCAATGTAAATGTACCCCGACCGTGCTTGAATTTTCAGACGAAATTCTTTCATTGAAATTCATTCCTGTCGATAAGGCTCGAATAAACCGCAGGGAAAATTATTCGTCAGCTTTCGAATGTGCTTGCAGTCCATCGAAATTCATTCAACGCAGGGGCGGAGCCAGCCCATGATCAAGGGATGGGCAGCCAGCCAGGCACACGGATTCAGAGTTTGGGGGGGGGGGGGGCGCACGTCTTGAGAAAAAGTGCTCGTTCGCGGATGAAATTCATGAAAGAGAAATAAATCTGCTCATTGTTCGCGGTTTAAATTGAGAAAACACGCCAATTTGCGGTTTCGCGATCCAAAGTCCGGGCTGAAATTAAGAAAATGCGCTAAATCACGGTTTACAGTGCTCTTTTCATGGCTAAAGTTGACAAAATAAATTGCGCTTTCTACGTAGAATTGAGAAAAATCGCTCATTTGTGGCTAAAATTGAGGAAAAACGCCAATTCACGGCTAAAATTGAGAAATGGAGCACATTCACGCAGGTAAAATTGAGAGAAGGCACCAGTTCGTGGTTTTTCAAACCAACATCTCGGTGAACATTGCGAAAAAGTGATAATTTACTGTTTTTATACAGTTATGTAGCAAGTTTGCGGGTGCAATCGAGAAAGAGGGCGACTTAGACCACACATTTTTGAAAAAGTTCTTATTTTAGGCTAAAATTAAGGCACATTGAGGAAATGGAAAACACATATTTCAAGGTTCGCGATGCAACGTCCGGATCAAAATTAATGAAATTCAATAACATGAGTATTATGTGGACCTTTTCATTGCTGAAATTTGAAGGGGGAATTGCTCAAAGAGGCAGAATTGAGATGAAATCACGAATTTGCGGCTAAAATTGGGGGAAAATGAATTGGCAAAATTGTCACAGTTTTTTGTTGATTATAGAGTAATTGTCGTTGCTAAAATTGAGAAATAGCGTTCATTCACAGGTTACATCGAGGAATAACCTTTCTTTTGCGGCTGAAATTGACAGAACGCACCTATTCGCGGTTTGTAGGCGATGCCCAATGCTGGCCGTAATTAGAATAGTAAATCAAAAATGCGTTATTTCACGGTTTTTTGAGACCTATTTACGGTTAAAATGAAGAAAATAGGCTATAGTTCGAGGTAGAATTGAGAAAAAGCACTCAGTTTCACCTAAAATTAAAGAAAAACGTCAATTCGACGCTACAAATAGTGCTCATTCACGAGTTAAATAGGGTGGGGGGGTTCTGTGCTACTCCTCTTGAGGAAAAACTGGATCCACCACGCCTGTGGGCAGATTCACTGGCGAAAATAACACATGAACCATTGCCTTTTTGCAGGCTTCTAACAGGATCTGGAGGTTAGAATCAGTCATCAGAGACTAAATTTGCACAGAAACGGCCACTATCCGTCAAAAACTAAATATCCGCTGGAAACCTGTCGTTTGTAGCCTTCTATTTCGGATGTCGAAAAATTGGAACTTCTCTCCCCCCTCCCACCCCGGAAAGTGATACTTTTGGAGCTAAACTTTAAATTTTAGACCTGAGACGGTAAACAGAGCTGGCAGTTTCTCTCCCACCATAAGTCTGGTATGGCACAGCGGGCTAAACACGATTTGAGCTAGAAAAATCAGCAAAATTGGTTTCCAAGTTAAGCCGACCCTCAAAATCGGTTTGTCAGCAACAAATATCCGCGAATTTTTTATTTTTGGTGAAACCGACGCGCGAAAATGTGTTGTTTTTTAGTGAGAAAAATCCGCAAAATTGGTTTTATGAAGCGAAATCTAATTTTGTGTTTCTGTTAGCCAGATCAGCGAAAATATTTTTGGAATTTTGGGGATGGGCAGCTGCCCCACGAAATCTACGTTTTTGATTTTAGGGGGGGCAACTGCCCACCCCTGCCCCCGCTGGATGCGCCCATGATTCAACGGGTATTAATTTCACACTCATCGTATTTATTCGCGTTGTTTGCGCAATTTGTGTAGCAATGATCGAGGGTACGAAGATGAAATCGAAGAGAATGATTCCGTGAATGCGTGGATTAGAGAAAAAATAACCAGCTCCATACGTCTGGAAAACAACATTGTATATAACTGTTTAAATAGGGGATTAGATAATTCCTTGAACCTTTTTCATAGAAATGTTTTTTGTGGTTCTAAGCCTCTAAGGGTTCCCTTTTAAACTTTAGTTACTGCTTGTACCTGCAAACTATAAAAGTTTACCCTGGAATTCCTTTTAACCAAGATTATATTTTACCCCATCCGTTATTTTGTCTGTTGAAAGAACGCTCAGGTCAAGGCCCGAGGGCTTAGGCCCGTATTTATGAACGTTTCTTGATGCTTTCTTTCATGAACCCGAGGAAGTCAACGAACCGTTAAGAACAGTTTTGATGAAAATGAAAACATCGGTTCTAGGGTTCCTTACCGTCAGGGAACGTTCGTAAATACGGACATTAGGCTCTTTTGCGAGTTATTTTCATTTTAATATTCATAATTTTAGTAACTATACATATATTTAGTAAGTGTATTAGAATTCCTCAAAAGAAGCAGATAAGGACATCAAAACAATTTGCCACGATTTCCAAGCTGTATTATGTACGGCGTACACCATGAAGTCCCGGGTATCAGGATCATAAAGTTGAAAAATAACAATGATTTGGCATGGATTTTTTATTTTAAACTTGAATTGAAATGTTCCTAATGCGGGCGCTAGAAGTTTCAGAATAGAGGGTCAGGTTCTTACAAAGTCCAGAAAATAAAGAAGAAAAACAAATCTGATTTATTCTTAAATGAAAAACTTAGTTGAGCAGTAAACCCCGCATAAATTAAAAAAGAAAAAAAGAAAAATGCCTGATTGAAATGAAGATGTTCCATGAAAACGTGAAGTAAATGTTTTTCATGGCGTATGATTGATAATTTAATGACAGCATGAACTATGGTGGGGGGGGAGGCACAAGTCGTTGCCCTATTTTTTCACAAATCGCGGATTTTGAGGTCTCGAATCGATTTTCCAGAGAATCTCTGGCTCCGAGGATGATAAAAAGATGTACATAAGAATTTCAACAGAGGAGTGGGGGTCGAGACATGGGGACAGAATATGTGGCGCGGCGGATTAGAAGAGTCAACAAAAGAAGCCAATAACGCCTGCGCTTAGAACGCTTGCCCCGCCTCTCATTCAATTTCTTTAAACGTCGCTCATTATCAAGGGAAATGCAATAAGACTCAGAGACCTGCTCGAGCCATTTCTGTACGAGTTTTTCCCTGAGTGTTGCTACTCAAAACCATAATGAATACGTTTCCGTGTTATTTCTGCGGGGAAGAGTGCTCGATAAGGAACGGACTCGCATATCATATTCGATCGCAAAACGGAGAGAAGTCCTTCCATTGCCCTCACTGTCGGTTCAAATGCCACATGGAGAGTGAACTAAATGAACATATCCGAGTGCACGCCGTCGACCAGAAGCTCTTCAACACCGGTGAGAGGCACTTCAGATGCCCACATTGTCACTACATGTTCACTCGAATGGACCAATTTGTTCATCATCTTCGAACGCACACCGACCAGTAAATATTGTCTTGTTCACATACTTCTTTATATAAATCCGGAAATACACTTTTATCTGCTCTTGTAATTGCTCTGTTGAGGATTAAATTCACGAATATAGCTCTAAAAAGCAAATTTGGCTGATTATTCGTTCCCTTCAGAATCCTAGCCTAAAATTTCCCATTTTTAAATCTTCATCTTTTGATTAATCTTAGGCGGTCCCCTCTGAACGGGTGGGGGGCGCGAAGCGGTCCGTACCCCTCATTCACTCCTCGCTCTCGGTACACTACAGGAGGTCAACCATGAGCTAGCATAAAAATACCGTCAAAACGCGGTATCTATGGAGTTATAACATTATTCATGATAGAGCGTCCTTAGTTACCACTTGCGTTAATTTTTTAACGCTAGCTCATCAAGGTGACTAAATTTTCTATAGGTGCCGCAGATCACTGCCCTTCACTTACGTCACGTGTAGTCCCAACCGCCATTGCGCTGGACCCAGTACATTATTAATTGTTATTGGGTTGTGATTTTTGGGAATTCATAATTAATTAATTTCAAAATTAACTTGCTCTGGGGTAAGCAATCGGGAGCAAAGGACTGCTGGTGACGTCAGTCTCCACCCCTCCCGACCGATGGGCAGGGGGAAATCTGCGGCACCTATAGTAAAGATTAGAGACCTTGCTAGCTCATGGTTGACCCCAAAGTTGTATAGAACCCAAGTTCTTCCACTCATCACGATCGCTATGGTAATGGTAGTCATTTATAAAACTTGAAATTTTGATCCCGTGAGAGCGCACTTACAACATTTGGTCTCAACTTTTTCTTCAATAAAGTGTCTGCTTCACAAACTACATGTGAAGCAAATAAAATTACAGCTGGATTTTGGACATTTTTCATTTTCACTGATAGACGATTTTTTTATTATTTCGATTCCTTTCGATCCATTTTCCTTATAAAATAATTTAATTTTAACTTCAAATTCCGTCGTGTTTCGTGCCCCCGTGTAAAACCCAGCTCAGCCAGAGAAACTGTAGATTGATGTCCGCCGTTTGTAAGTCTATGGTAGGGCGCAAATTTTCAAGGTAAAAGTTCAAGGTGGGTTGGGGACAAAATTTGGAAAATGTATACAAAACATTTTATGTACAATTTTCTGTAGATTGGAATGAGTACTTGAAATCCGTGCAGCACAAATAAGGCGTGAAAAATTATGCCATGTACTTGACGAAGGCTGTTTGGAGGGGGCGAGGTATACTATCTGCGTGAAACTCGCCCTCAACGTTCGGTCTGCAGAGGGGATGGAAGAAACACCATGCTCACCTGACTCTTGAGAATGCCCAGGATCTTGCTGCACTTGACAAAACATCGTAAAACAACAACATTTCAATAGATATACAATAAAATTTTTTTAACTCAACGGAAATCTTCTTCAGTTTTAGTCTGCTTGAACTATTCATCCACTATTCATTACTATTATGTCGTGATAGACCCGATATTCATAGTTTTCATTTGGTTTAATAAACTATTATTTTTTTATTTGTTCATAAGCGTTTTCCGAACCGCCAGATTTTGAGACCAAATGTCATGTGGCACTCTGGCGGGAGCAATTTTCCCTCTAGCTTTAGTGACCACGCGTTATCAGAAGAGAAATGACTTGGTATCATAGAGGTAAATAACTGGAGAAAGCCTGATTGGGCTGGGGGGTGGGTAGAAGGGTTGTCACAAATATGGCTGCCAAAGTACACCTTCAGAACCTTGAATTTACCTCTACATGATCAGGTTAACAACAAAAATGCTCACCTCCCCCCTGAGATTAATGCAAAATTACAAAAAAAGAGCCCGAGTTAGAATGAACAAGGGGTATTTCGGGGAATTTGTTCGGTAAAAACTAAATCAAACTCGTCAACACTCTAGTTCTCAAATCGTGGACGACTTGATGTTCATACGATTTCATTGTAAATGTCATCATTCGTGGCACTTAGCCGTGTTTTCAAGTGTATTTTGGTGGTTATTTTCTAAAATAAGTGGCCCTGATCGCATTCCATGAACATACTAGGAAAAATATTACATGGGCGAGACAGTCACGAGTTCAAAAACAGCCGCTCCGTCTCTTGAGGACTGCGAAACAAGGATTTGAACAAAAGTCGCCACACTCATGCAGTTCTCGCTGTGCTCGAACCAATAGTCTTCTCATTCGCAGTGCTGGTACATACAATGTTTCTGAATTAGTTTGTTTCTTGCTTGCGAGCGATTATTATGTGAAATAAACGTTCGTGATTTCTTAGCCCTGTATTTCTCTTTGCTATCAGAGAATCGACCCCTGAAGAAACATACCCAAAAATACACAACACATCAGTAAAAAACAAGTTGTCTTGAACTCAGAAACATGACTTATTCCATAAAAAACATGAGTGACGGATTTCCCGGTGGCTTCTGTCGTGATTCCCGGAAGACGATTGGAGCTATACTTGCGCACGTTGAAATATCCAGAAAAGAAGTCCAACAACTTGCGCATGGTCGACCGTTTAAAATAAAGATTCTCCGGAGTATGGTTGTGGGTTATTCACTTTATTAATGCCCTGTGAAACAATCTAAAAACTCACAGTGACAATTTCTAGACATACTAGATGAAAAAAGAACAAAACTAGAAATTCAAAGTGAACGTGTGTGAATAAAAAACAACTTGACTTGAGGTTACTTTGTGGTTCACAAGGTGCACCTCCCACCATAACTAAGGTCAACAAATTTCAAGCCCAACCTTTCTCCATTCATTTTTATCTCTATGCTTGGTATCTATACGACTTTGGTTGACCCCTGGACTTGGAGGAAGTAATAATATGGAGAGGCCCAGGTGAACTTATAGGCGAGCCCAAAATCTCCCCTAGTGGGTGGGGCCTATTTATACACCACCTGAATGCAAGACCTCAAATCTGATTTTTTTTCTCTTTTTTCAAATCAAGCTGAATTTCATATGATTGGATGTTTTTATTTTCTCACTAAATAGGGCAGAAGCCGTACTTTTTTGCACCATTTTTCAATGCGGAAGTTGAGGTTATTTAAAACTGTGAAAATATGATTCTTATTTTCACTCAGTTAAAATATGAATCATAATTGAACACTTTTGCTTTTTAAAATCTGGTGGATGCAAAGGGTATCCTTCTTTTGTTTTTTTCTCCAAACTTAAATAAAATAACCTGGGATCACATATCTTTAAAACAACAATTTATCATTAACTAATAAGTATTTATTGCCCTTTTAAATGAAGAGTCGTGAGAAAAATATTGTACTTAACTTTACGAAAGTGAATTTTCCTGCTCGTCTTTATTTAAGTTGGGGCCCCGGGACCGGGATAACAGAGTGGGCCCCCTCTTTTACCAAATTTCGCTGTCTAAAATACATTTTGTATCTGATATAGTAATTTCACGGGTTTTACGCACTGAAATCAAATTTTTGCAGGTCTCACTCACTAAAAAAACATGTTCGCTGATTTCGCACTCTAAAAACCATTTCGTGGATTTTTCTAGCTGAGACCCAATTTTCGCGGTTCTGACTCGCAGAAGACCCAATCGTGGTTTTTATACTGCTGACAAACCAATTTTGCGGCTGTTTTTTGCTGAAAAACCATTCGCCTCTACGACGGAAGAGTCCAGCTTGGGGAACTGTAGCCTACCGCAGTTACCATTCCACATGGCTTTCCAGGGGCCGAAAATTCCATGTTCAATTACAAAAATATCATTCTCTGGGGGGGGGGGAGAGATTATTCGACCAAAATTCAGAAATAGAATGCAAAAAATACAGTTTTACAGCAGAGATGTTAGGTTTTGACAGTTCACGACCCTTTAACTATGCTAATTCAGTTTCTGGGGTCAAATTGACGATTTCTCGCTTCGATTTACCTCGCGTTATAATTGATGAGCTACCGAGTTCACTTTCTGGGGACTCATTCCCGAATATAATCCTGCAATAGGCATTGGGATGCATCTGACTGGTTCTCACCGCGTGAAGCTGCCCACCTCGAGATCAAAGGCTGGCTACGCCCCTGCCGTGAACTGGTGATTTTTCCTCTTTTAGGCAAGAATTAGCGTTGTTTCTCAATTTCAATTTATTAGCTACTTTTCTCATTTATATCCGCAATTAGTGTTTTCTTAACTTGAGCTGTGAATAAGCGCTTTTTCTCAATTAGCGCTTTTCACACATTTTAATCAACAATATGAGTTTTTCTCGATTTTAGCCACGAATTAGCAACTTATTTTGGTTTATCCATGACTTAGCACTTTATCTCAGCAACGAAGTGGCCGTTAAAACCGTGAATTTTCTCAGTTTTGGCTTTAAGTTAGAATGCTCCGCAAAGTATCGCCTCTTTTCAATTTCAGCTTTAAAAGAGCCCTTTATTCTCATTTCTAGCGGCGTTTATCACTTGTTCTTAATTTTGGCCATGAATGTGCGATTATTTCACATTTAGGTATGCGAGTCAGCGCTTTTTCCCCATTTTAGCAGTGAGTTAGAGATTTTTCTAAATTTAATGGTGCCGGGTGGATGTTTGCGTGCATCAGTAAATTAGGATGCCCCACAATTTATCCTTTTTTTTTTTTTAAATTTAGCCGCACGTTGGGGCTTTTTTGAAATTATTTCACATTTAGTCATGAGTTAGCACTTTTTTTTATTTTTAGCCGTGAATTAGCACTTCTCAATTTTGACCACGAATATACGATTTTATCACATTTAGAGCCTGGCTGCCGCATAGCACGATTAGCGCTTTTTCCTCATTTTAGCATAAGTTAGAAATTTGCCTCAATTTTAGCAAAAAACTGCGAATTTACGCTGCTAAAATTGGGAAAAATCACTAATCCACGGATAAAATAGGGGGAAAAGCGCTAATTAACTCAAAGTTAAGTGTGAACAAATCGAAAATTCATGTCGAAAAAACAAGTAATTTTTTCCCGTTTTAGAAGTGAATAAACGGTGTAATCAGACATAGCGATGAATTGGCGCTTTTTTCTCAATTTTAACTGAGAAACAAGATTTATCCTTTCCCTTATTACTTTTTGCCCCTCATCCCTTCATCATTGCGCTACTGGTTCCGCATCAAAAACAAAAACCCTAAAACATTTTTAGACTCATGAAAAAATTATTTAGGTTCGACCAACGCTGGTCGCCTATCGGTAGAAGACGAGTACATTTCTTCAATATTAGAAAAAAGATCTGAAGAATCCGAGGCTTCCCCTTGACACGGGGCCCCGGGCCCAGGCCCGTCGGGCCCCCGCCTAAAGACGGCGCTGTCGTCTTTTTTAGCACGCTCGGCCTCCACCTCGCCAGCCAAACCAAAGACTCGCAGGAAAAACCTCACTTCCTCGTCTAGTTAATGCTGCTGACGGTGAAGCTTTGAAAATCACCCTGGGACAAGAGATGGCGCTGTTCATCGCGGGGAAAAAATTAAAATGGGGAATTTTAGTACGAAAACCAAAAACCAGAATTGGTTTTCCCAACTTTTTACTTGAAGCCCTGATATATGAACACTTTTGCATCTAGGTATCTTTTGAGTAAGAAGTGCCCGTGCCCTTGACCCCGCGGGCCGCGAGTTTATTACAATTGAAGTGTGATCTGATAATGATAATGTCTCGTCCATTGTCCAGTGGTGCTCTAAATGAAATCAGAAATGTACCTATTTCTCTTCAAGTTGTAGTGTATACGAAATAGGAGTGCAATGCATAAGATGACATTATTATTGTTCAGTCATTTTCCCGAGATATGGACTTTAGGCGAAAGCATAACGCCTGGAAAACAAGCCCAAGAAAACGATCAAGTTGCCGTCAGAAAGAATTATTTTTCTTTGAAATGAAACCCCTGGAAAACACTTTGGAAAATTAGACTGTCATACCAAACCTGATAATTTTTACAGTAGATAATAATTGTTGACTATTCGACAATAGGACTGTTTTTAACGATAAATTCGAAATTTGGGCAGTGTACGTCGAATTAGCTAGCGCTGTTAGTGCTTTGGATAATGACTGTAAAAAATTAAAAATGATTATTGATCAAAACTATCCCTTGAAACTACGATTCATTATTTCTCGACTGTGAATTGGTGATTTATCGGCAGAAGAATATGTTTGAAAAATTATGCGAAGAAAACTACGACTTTCACGCCAAGTCGTGAGAAAAGAGGTCTGTTTCTTTGCTGCAATCTAGAAAAACACACGATTTGATTGATGTGAGACCTATCTGTTTCTTTGCTAGACTAATGTAAAAAATCGTCTGGTTTCATTAACTATTTCGAAATTTATCAATCAAATCATGTTGATTTGAGGCGGGGGTACTGTTATATTTGTTCGCGAACACCTTAGTTCTAAGAAAATGGAAAAATTATCTTCCTTGTGGAGTGAGTCAACTCTTGAAATCGCAGTGGTTATGATAAATGAGAAGTTATTGGTTATATGTGTCTATAGGCCTCCGTCTGGTAATTATAGTGAATTCATGACATTGTTTGAATGGTTACTTTTAATGGCTTGTTCTTACGAAGTACGTGTTGTTATTTGTGGGGATTTTAACATTCATTTTGAGGCCGAGTCTCGATTGGCTGTTGAGTTTATTGACCTCTGTCGCTCCTTCAATTTTTACTTGTGCATAAATCAGCCAACTAGGAACGGAGCATGTCTCGATAATGTTTTGACTAACTTCACTGTGAGTGAAGCCAAAGTGTTTGACTGGGGCTTTTCCGACCACGCGGCTCAAGTTGTCAGCCTGCCTTTCTTGCACTTTACTGAAGCGAGTAAGGCCTCGATAAATGTTGAACCAAAGAGATTCGTGTACAGCATCGAAAATGTAAACTTTTGTATTTGGAGCTTAAGTAAAGTTGATTGGCTCGACGTCGTTGAGGCGCGTGGGCCCAATGAAGCCTTTGATAGTTTTATTAAGACTCTCGTTTTTTACCGAGACATTTGTATCCCCAAAGTGGTTCTACCTAAGGCTAAAATTGGCCAAAAAAAACTGAGATGGCTGTCTCCTGAGATTTGTAGTCTTAAAGACCGGGTTATGACATTGTATCATGCTTTTCGACAAAAAAAAAATGACCCTGAGGCTAAGATTGTGTATAAGAGTGCTTTGTATGAGTACAAAAATATGATAACGCTAGCTCGCAAAAAGTATAATGAAGAGTTTATAATGGGTTCCGACAATATTGTTAAGGCCTCATGGAAAGTAGTCAAGAATGAGTGCTTGAGCGTAGGTACACGTAGCTCTATTGGTGGCAGTATAAATGCTTCAGATTTCAGTAATTATCTGGTTGATGTTGTGGAGAAAGTCTCCGACAAAATTAAAATTAGTGTCCAACAAAATGATATAGATGTCGACAAGTTTCAGATGGCTGATTGCCAAAAAAGTTCTGTGTTGTACAATTTTAAGCCTATTAGTGAATCAGACTGCATAGGCATTGTTAATAACTTGGCATCCACTGGATCCACTGACATTCACGAGTTTTCCTCGGTTTTCCTTAAGTCAATCATACACGTCATTGTGAAGCCTCTGACCTCGGTAATCAATTTGTGTATTCGGGAGGGAGTTTTCCCTGATGTGTTGAAGGTCGCGAAAGTCGTTCCTCTTTATAAGGGCAAAGGCGTTCAGAGTGACTGCAGCAATTGGCGCCCCATTTCCGTTTGTTCAGTATTTTATAAAGTGTTGGAAAGAGCGATTTATTCTCAGATGTACGATTTCCTCTCTGAAAACGGTCTTTTGTACCCTGGTCAGTATGGGTTTCGTAGGGGAAGAAGTACTGTTCAAGCTGTGTTGTCTTTTGTCGAGGACGTTTATCGGTCCTTCGAGGAAAAATCGTACACAGCAGCCGCTTTCTGTGACTTATCACGTGCTTTTGATAGCATTACCCATGACAAACTGGTTGGGAAGTTAAAGAAATATGGTTTTCATGATAAAGCTCTGGACCTTCTATCAGATTTCCTATCGAACAGGAAACAAAGGGTTGTCTTCCAGCATGAGTGGTCTGACACTACTGTTGAAAGTGGAGTTCCGCAAGGATCTGTCATTGGGCCATTGCTCTTTCTCATAATGATCTCCCATCCTTTACAAGAGCTTTAGTCACTTTGTTTGCGGATGATACGACATTAAGAGCGAGTGCTTCCGATATTGATACGCTCTTAACGAACCTAGCCCGGGAACTTGGAGAGGTTGAGGGCTGGTTATTGAGTAATGACTTGCTTTTGAACAATGAAAAAACCAAACTTCTGGTCTTCGGTTTGAGGCAGTTGCCTGATACAGACTGTGCGCCAGTCAAGTTCTTGGGTCTCTGGCTGGACTCTAAGATTGGTTGGACTCAACATGTGGACCACCTCTGTAAGAGATTGAGCCGGGTATTATTTGTAATCAGGAGACTGAGACCTGTCATTCCCTTTGAATGTTTTATGAATGTTTATTATGGGCTGTTCCATTCACTTATATCATATGGAGTTATTTTGTGGGGTAATTCTAGCTCTTCTAAACGTGCTTTTCTTTGTACAAAAGAAAGCTGTGCGTATAATTAAGGGTGTTAGCAGTTCTGAACACTGTGTTGACCTGTTTCGTGATCTTCGAATATTGACTCTGCCATCACTTTACGTCCTAGAGTGTTCGTGTTATGCCCATGGGCAGGCGGAAGAATCGGGACAAGTCCGTTGCAAGACCGATTTCAATTTGCGGAACGGAAGTGATTTTGCTCTTCCATTTTACAGGCTGAGTAAGACTATTAATAGCCATTTATACTTGTCATTCAAAATGTACAACGCTCTACCTTTGAGCATTAGGGAGCTACCAATGAAGAAATTTCGCAGAGCCATGAAAGTATTGTTAATAGACAAAGTATTGTACGATGTAAATGATTTCTTCACGATTGTCTATAAATTATTATTTGTATGACAGATTTATAAGTTGTTTTGTTGTTTGTTACTTTGTCTTGTTTGTTATGTACGCATATCTTTGATGTTTTGATATCTTTAATTTTGACGTGCCCATGTCTACGTGACCGACGGGAAATAAAGTAATAACAATAATGTGTTTTTCTGCATGAGAGTGAAGCCCTGATCTGCTGAGTTTTGCCACCATGTCTTGGGGAAAATCCGGTAGTGCAAAAAGAGTATTTTCTGTTCAAAGAAAAGCTATCTGTATAATAAGAGGGCTGAAATTTCAAGCGGATTGCAAACATAAATTCGCGGAACTCAGTATACTTACTCTACCGTCTGTATATATTTTGGAAACCTTGCGATACATTCATGACAATGTTTATAAATATTTACCTAGCCAACGAAAATTACCATGGTCATAATACTAGAAACCGAAGTAATCTTCATTTGACATTGTTTAAAACTAAAAAAAGAGTTTGTGGATTTCCTGGGAACAAAAATGTATAACAGTCTACCAAAAAAATGTACGAACTTAAATTCAAATTCTTTTGTAAAGGCTGTGAAATCACAGCTATACTTAAAAAAATCATACTATAGTGTTGAAGAATTTCTGGAAGATCATTTCAGCGATGTTTCATGATTATGATGTATTGCAAAATTGACTTTTTTGATACGAATTTCTAATTTGTTTTGACAAGAAAATAAAAAAGAAAGAAAGAAGAAGAAAGAAAGAAAGAAAGATCATCCGATGCAATTTTTGATGCTTTGCCGCATGCCTGAATCTTCGCCATTTTCTAGGGGAGGGGGGCGATAAGGGCTGCCCACAAGGGGGGCAATTGTGCCATGACTGCTCACATGGGGGGGCTGTGATGCTATGGCCGCCCACAAGTGGGGCAATGTAGTGGGGTGCGCCATTTAAAAGAATTGGGGTGGGAGGATTTAAAAAAAAACAAAAAAAAAAACTGCATGGGCGTGAAACAGGAGAGTGAGAAGTTTTTTGAGAATATTTAGCTCCATAAACTTGTGAACTCACTGACATTTGGCTCCGAATAATGTAATTTTGCGCCAATTCATCAAGCTGACGACACTCTCAGTCTCGAGACCGGCTAGACTAGCGACTGTGGCCTCCAAAAAAAGTCCCCGAAACTAGTTATTCCATCAAAATTAAGACCTCAAACCGGAAATTTCTTGAATAATTGACAAACCAATTCCCCCCCCCCCCTGAAGCGATAGCTTCTGAAACGACAATACTGAGCTCGGCGACATTTATTGTCCATAACCTTGTTGAATCGATGTGTATTTTGTATAGAGCAGACGAAAAGATCAAAATAATAATAAAGGCGAAAAAACAAAACAAATGAATGGTGGGGATGGGTTAGCAATTTTAAGTGGGGTTTACGTTTTTTGAGGACGGAAGAAGAGCCAACTTAGTGGTAGGTCGTTTAAGCGTTTTCCAATGAAGGATACCATTGACATGGTAGGGAATTTTAATTGTGACGACCCTAACGACTCCATCTTTGCCAGGGAAAGATTCGAGGACTCTGCCAATTTTCCACTCGAGGGAGTTGACATTATCGTCACGAAGGATGCCTAGGTCACCATTGGTTACAGTGATAGAAGACGATCGGGACCGTTTATTCTTTTTTTGCAGGGAAAGCAGATACTCGTTATGCCACCTTTTCCAGAAGTGTTGACTAATAGCGTTAACCAGTTTCCATCTGGATAAATAGTTTTGATTGATGTTAAGGAGATGCTCTTCAGGCAAGGAAGCAGCATATGTTGACATGAGGAAATGCGCTGGTGTAAGCACTGTACAATCATTTGGATCATTTGACATTGGTGTGATGGGTCGAGAATTCAGAAATGATTCTATTTTTGTTATCAAGGTGTTAAAGTCTTCAAAAGTGAGTACTTGGTTCCCCATCAATTTTTTTAAATATGATTTTACTGATTTTACCATACTTTCATGTAAACCTCCAAAATGAGGAGCTGATGGTGGCTGAAAATGCCAGGTGATGCCTTTTATCGCATATTGGTCTAATACTTCGTCTGAATTTAAGTTAACACAGACGAATTTTCTTAGTTATCTATCGGCTCCGACAAAATTCGTACCGTTATCAGAAAAAATGTCTCTCGGGCAGCCTCGTCTAGCTACAAATCTAGCAAGCGCCGCGAGAAAAGATGGGGTTGATAATTCCGATACGAGTTCCAAATGAATTGCCTTCACTGACATACAAACAAAAATAACGATATACCCCTTATACGTAACCGTTTTTCTTAAACGTGAAGATTTTACTAATAGGGGACCAGCCAGGTCAATCAAAACTTTGGAAAATGGACGAGATTGTTGTACTCTCACCGGGGGTAGATTTCCCATAACAGGAGATATAAATTTCGGCCTTACTTTGTAACAGGTCACACATTCATAAATAATTGATCTAATCATCTTTCGAGCGGACAAAATCCAGAACTTTTTTCTCACCATAGCTATTAAAGTTTCTTGTTTTAAGTGACCGAATTGGATATGATAAAATTACATATGAGTCGAAATAGCTTTGATTTCGATGGGAGAAGAATGGGGTGTTTTTCGTCATACGCGAGATCAGAGAATGACAGTCTTCCTCCTACTCTCATAATATTTTCGTCATCAAGGAAAGGTGAGAGTTTCAAAAGAGAATGGTTGGCTACTTGATACCCTTTTTTCAACGCTTTGATTTCATTAGGGAAAAATGAAGATTAAACCTTGAAAACCCAGTAATTCAAGGCTTTAGTGTATTCAAAGGTCTTAATAGGACCAGTAATTCGAGAATTCCGCGGAGTGCAAAAACGAAAACAATAAGCTGTTACACGTTGAAGTCTGATGAGGGAAGAAAATCTATCTAAAAATGAGGTAACAAATTCGTCTTCCTCTTTAAACGACACGAAGGATGACAGTTTAGTCGAAGGACGTTCTTCCGTTGAAGCTCGCCACAAAATACGTTGGTACGGCTGGTGTTCTGCTTCAAATGTAGAATTTTTTGGCAAAACATCTTTCCCATGTCTCCCGTAAGTACGACAGGTTCTAATCTCAGATGGAGAAGCATTTCTGAAATATTTTTCTGGAGTTTTGGACCGGGAAACATGGTGTCGTTCAAACAGCACTCATTTTTAGTCCGACAGGAAGCGTCAAAGACGACGAGAACTTTTGTAGTGATACTATCTTCTTTAATCACACAGTGATGAGGTAAATAATATCCTTTGATTGATTTTTCTTCTGACTCCGAAATTTTATGAAGATATTCTTCGTCTAAATAGGCTTGTATCGACTCTTGATAATCCTTTTTAATATTGAGTAGAGTTTCAAGGCGACGTTCTAGATTGTAGAAACGTCGTTCGGCTATTTCTCTAGAGTCACCAAGAACTAGTTCATGAGGTTTAAAAAGTAAAGGAACTACGTATCTATTATTTACATATTGGACTTCTTTTGAATACAGCTGATCTCATCAGGGTGATATATTGTTTTTTGAGGGATATCGTCAAGACGCCAAAGCTTGGCTGTGATGTTTTCATCATTGATGGACGACATGTGATAAGAATGTAAAGAATTATGAGGGGATGAAAATGGTTTATTTATCAACAAAAAAGATGAAGAATGGACGGCTCCGAATAAGGTTCACCCAAAAACAGTTTGTAAGGCCATAGGAGTGCCTGGAACTCCTTTTACACTCTTACCAAGGAATTTGATGGAAGTAGATCCGCCCCTATCAGAAGGGATACCGGTTGGGGAATACCAAAGACTGGATCAGCCAGGTCCAAGTTCCTCAAATGATTCCACAGTTCAATTTTAAGAGGGATAGATGGTAAATTTCCAGAAATTGAATAGACACATTTAAATTGAAAGATGGGAAATTTTGTCCAACAGCGTTAAACGAAAGGAGACCTTATGTTTTACAAAGGCTGCCTCTGTATTTGAAACGCCTCGAATGGTATAATTTACAGGTAGGTGTCAGAGGAAGATGTAACTCGTTAGCTAAAGAATCAACAATGAAGGAAGATTGGCTTCCAGTGTCTAATAAAGCGCGTACTATTTTGCTTTTCCCATTTATTGGTGAATGAATTTTTAAAAGTACTGTTGATAGAAGAATGGAAGATTCCTGTAGGGAAGAGGATGGAGAGGTTGAATGACACGAATTTGTTGTACTAGAATCAAGGGATCCTGTCAGTGAGGACAAACAATCAGAAGGCGATGAGGTCGTAGGGGGAGTTGGGATCCCTGATTTTGAAGGAGATTGAGGTTTTTGACTGGAATTATTCTTAGATGGAAAATGGAGTAGAGAGTGATGGCGCAGTGAACAAAATTTTCAAGAAACATTGCTCCTACAATTTAAATTTTTATGAGATCCATTAAGACAATTGGTGCAATAAGATAATTGTTTAACTAAGGAAAACCTTTCGCTTGACGTTACCTTCAAAAACTTAGGGCACTGTCTCAAAAGGTGTTCTTGAGTGCATAACGAGCAATGACCTCCCGACGAAGAAGAGGAAAAACAGACCTGTTTTTGAGAGTGCTTGGTCAATGATTTTGAAGCAGGTGATGAAGAATATGAATTTTTAGTGGTTTTCCGAGAAAGGCTGTTTGTAATGAAAGAAGGTGGTTTTCGAGAAAGTTAATTAATTTAAGATATGAAGGAAAAGGACTTTGATTTAAACTCTCAAACAGCTGTCGGGTAGGGGAATCTAATTTTTTGAGTAAATGATAAACTAAAACAAAATCCCATTGATCAACTGGGAGACTCAAAACACGTAATGCATTCACACTTATTTTAATAGTTGAAATAAAGTCAGATAAAGCATCAACACTTTCATTAAGCACAGGGTAATCGACGATTTTTGCCCAGTAACTGGTCGCAGTGACCCTAGGCCGATCATATTGATCAATTAATGTTGACCAGGCTATTTCAAAATTGCCGTCTTCGGGAGTGAGGGTATCAATTAAGGCCAGAGCTTGTCCGCGGACGGTGGAACGCAAGTAATGAAGACGCTCGACATCGGAAATAGACTTATTTTTAATTATTAGGGATTCGAAATGGGATTTGAAATTTACCCATTGTTCTGGATGCTTAGGGTCGAAAATAGGTAACTTAATTCGAGGTAGAATAGGTTTTTGTTCATAACATTTTACAGTTTGATTAGTCAAGCATTGTGACAAGGGAAGACTAGGTGGAACAGAAGGAGGAGGTGAAAGATGGCGGATAGCTGACGAGGAATTCGGCTCATTGTGGGGCGTACTAACGCGATCAAGGGGGTACGCTGGCTCCGGCACATCTTGTCTACTAACAATAGAACTGGCCGAATTGGAGGAAGACCTATTAAGGGATTCTCTGGGAGAGGACGGTAAACTTCCCTCGATACAGAAGGAGAGGGTGTTAAAGTTTTCAATAAGATTTTCAAGAGTGGTTATGGTCACATCCTCAGGGAGATTATCTGCTCCATACAGTTCAAACAACGAATCAACAAGGAAAGATCGCTCACCGAGAATACTCCTGGCTTCCAACTGATCGGCAGTGTTCAGGGATTCTTTTACGTTGAGAGCCTCAAGTCGCCGTACGTAAAAATTGACTTTACTCAAAAGACATCGAATTTGGCTCACTTTCATTTTAAGAGCGCGAATGTATGATTTAGTTCTGAAAAAATACAAGAATTAGTGAAAAAAGCAAAGAAAAGAGAATGGACAGAGGTATAAGTGAAGAAAAATACAAGCAATAAATCCGGTCCGGAGCTGACCAAAATGTTGTGTAGAGAAAAATCAAGGAAAGACAAAAAAAAGAATACAAAAAAATTTATTCCGGAGGACCTTGAGAAAATAGTTATTTATTGACAATTTTGAAGATCAGAAGGATTAACGGACTGCTTGGAAAGGAGCTGGTAATGAAAATATTGATTAATTAAAATTCTGGAACAAAGACACAAATAATTAGTGACGAACCAAACTCACTTCAATATTAGCTTTTATGTGTTCGAAAACGCGATGCCGCACTAAGGCGGCCGAGGAGACACGACGGCGACGGTATCGAAACAGAAAATGTTGAGGTCGACGACGAGTTGCCGAAGACGAGTGTGAAATGTCCTAAGCCCAGCCAGTCGAAAGGCGACGAAAACGATTTTCACGATGAATAATTAAATCGATCAGACGATTAAGATTTGGCCGAAGTCAATTCTTCGGATGAGTGTTGAGGTTTGGCCGAAGTCAATTATACGGACGAGTGATTGTACCTCGAAAAACACGCGTTACGACGACAAGACAAAAATGAAATAAAAGTCACCGCTCTCCTCAAAGGCAAAAAGGCAAGTAAGTCTTATTTTATTTTTCGCTAAAATCAGCTTGTTCAGATCGGAACACATGATTTGTGGCTATAATTGTTCCAAGCCCGAATAATAATTAATACATAAAAATGAAACTCTGAAGCAGCCGTTTTTTTTTTTTTTTTTTTTTTTTTTTTTTTTTTTTTTTTTAAATTGAAAGAAGAAACAGATGAAGAAAGAAAAGAAGAGGAAGAAAAGGGAGAACAAGGAGAAAAAGGAAAAGAAGAAAAAAAAACAAAAAAAAACTGTGGCCTCTAAAAAAAGTCCCCGAAACTTGTTATTCCATCAAAATTAAGACCTCAAACCGGAAATTTCTTGAATAATTGACAGCGACGGTGAAACGTATTGAGCTCAGGTGGTTATAGTACATAGTATGTTAGGCTCGGGGGCGGAAATAAGCGCATATTTACGGATACAGTGAGAAAGATCAATAATTCGCGTGTAAAAATGGAAAAAGCGACCTCACTGATGGCTTAAAGAGAAAAAAAAAAAAAAAAAAAAAAAAAATGCTAAATTGAGGTTCAAATGGAGAAACACGCTATAATTCACGCTAAAAATTAGGATAAACATTAAATCACCGATAAAATCAATGATGAACTGCCAATTCCTTGATGTCTAGAGCCAAAAAACCCTAATTTGCCAACAATAAACCTAATCAATCACTGCAAAAATACGCAAAAATGCGCTAGTAATTCGCTTCTAATAATAGTACTATCATTCGCTGTACTGCATATACAGGGTGTTTGAGGACGAATGCCGTATATTTTAGTATGTTGTAGTACTAAGTAATTGCGACCAAAATCACCCTATTAACATAGGGTCGCAAATGATTTCTCTTGAAGTTACAGGCACATTTGTGTATTTTTAGCCACTTGCTGTTTTCCTCTAAAAAGTCGTTACAACGACTACACCTCTTTTTGTACCCTTAAACTGCTGACGTTTTTGGAAAGATCACACAATTTTACTTCAGGAAAGGTCGATCAACATCATTTTAGTTGCCTCAGAAAATTTCAGTAATTCGTTAAAAATGATGAAAGAGGCGTTTTCGAATTTTCCTGTGTACGTCAACGCCAGTTTCTGACCAAGTGATCACAGTGAAAATTGTTCGCCAATTTCAGTAAAACATCTCCATCTCGTGAGCTTTCAATTGTTTTTTGAAGAATTGAAATCGGGTTATTTTTATATGAGATATTGTTCCTAACGTGTGAAAAAACACGGAGTAAGTCATCAATTAAGGCATAGATGAAACTTCCTTAAAGGCGTTATTACAAAATAAAGTTGGTTTTACGACAACGCCTCTGTGAGTGGGAACGGCATCGGTCGGTGTGAAGCAGTGAAGAGAGGTGCAATGCGAGGCAACGAGATGAACCCCTGCAGGAATAGGACACAAAATGCGATAGTCATCCGAAGCGCATCTTGGCGGTAAATTTTGGCAAAAATGTTCATGCCTAGACATGAAAATCGTATTTTCATGACAGTTACGAGTCATGAAAGCAGGCGTTTTCCCATCGAGTGGGATAAAAAGATAATTTGTTCCCTGCATTGTAGAGGGGATTTTTTTTTTTTTTTTTTTTTTTTTTTTTTTTTTTTTAATTTTAACGTGAACTTTACTGTGAATTTGTCACATTTAGTTTTGCTAACAGGGAGTTTCAAGTAATTAACCTGGCACTTGTAAGTGAGGTCGTTGTCCACTGACAAGCCTCGCATTTCTTTTCATACATTGTCTAATTTGAATTAATTAATTTAACTAAATAACAAATATTTCAGCGAAAAATTAATATTTAAATGAAAGTAAGGAGCAACAGTGATGTGACTAGACATGGGTATAACAGGATTTTTAATTCAAAAAATCGGTAGGACGTTTCCGTTTTAGACGTCGTCTTTCTCTTTCCGATGGTGGGTTCACAGCCGCATATCTGAGATCATCGTTTCCATCGGAGAACTCCGTGAATTCTTTTGTAGAAATTTGCCATCGTCTCTTTGACTTCTTGAATATTTAAGTCTTCGTGGAGGGTCCGATTCCGTATGAACCACGGTGCATCGGTTATCATTCGGGGACAACGATTTTGGAGGACTTGCACACATTCCACTTGTGAGTTGGATGCAGATCCCCTGAGCTCGCAGGCGTATGTCCACATGGGCCTAATCATCGATAGGTATAATAGACGTTTTGTACTAAGGCTCAAAATAGATTTGTTACCCATGAGGAATTTCATAAGAGAGATTCTGCAGCGAATCCGTTTGAGAAGGGAGGATATGTGGATGTTCCATACCAGTTTCACATCCAGTTCTAACCCGAGGTATTTAACCGAGTTAGTTAGGGGGATGGTTTTACCACCGAAGCTGATGGTCACGTCTTGCAGTTTTCGCTTTAGAGTAAACCGCACTACCTTCGACTTTGTTGGGTTCACTTTAATCCTCCATTGTGCACACCAGTCGTTTACCCGATTGAGCATCTGCTGTAAGTCACTCTGAGTTGATTGACAAGTACCTTTAGTGAGAATCGCTGTGTTATCTGCGAATTGTGGTACCACTATTACCGAGTCCGAATAAGGCTGTGGGAAGTCTGACGAGTAGATGAGGAACAAAAGCGGCCCCCACACACTACCTTGAGGAACTACAGTGGTAATCCTTCGTGGAGAGGGCAGAGAGGACCCAACCGTTACTGAAAATGATCTTCTGAATAGATACGACAGCAAAAGGCGGTATAGTGTATCTGGCAGGGTGTCTTTTACTTTCGCTAGTAGTCCTTCAAGCCACACTCTGTCGAAGGCTTTTTCCACGTCCAAGAAAGAACCCAGGCATACAGAGCACTCATCATATGTGTCCATGATTACGCTTGTTATTCGGTGAAGTTGTTGTGGACAGGAGTGATTGTGATGAGAGGGGATTCATTCAACTGAGAGGATAGGCAATAGCATGCACGACTAATTGAGCTTTGCAGGGAAATACATAATTCCAAGTCCGGACAGGGCGACTTCCAGTTCTACTCTTTTCATTCGATCATAGGCACTGCATACATATTACACACGCGAATAAAAAATATTTGCCGACTGCTAATGAACTGGAAGTATTATTAAGTTTTGTTCCGACAGCAGCCTGTCAGGAAAAGTGCATTTCATCCATGCGACAATTGAGTCAAACCTCATAAATTAGAACGATATCAATCGTGTTTCTTTTTACCGCAGGCCCCTTTTAGGCACCAACTGAGGGGGAAAACATGATGAAAATGAAAAATGAAACAGAAGGTATGGTTACCAATACGATATGGAAAGGTGGACCCTTCTTAGAGGAGGAATATGCAATTGAAATCTCGCAACCAGCTACCCTGATAATAACTTTCGAACACAAACTGGTGAGCGGCCCTTCAGTTGCCCACATTTTAACTACAAGAGCACCAGGCCAGTAAACATTGTCTTGTCCACACACTTCTTATTTGTAAAATTACTGAAACATACATTGAGGACTTGCGCTAGTTTTAATAAAATTCGAAGGACATGTAAACACCCTGTGATTGATCAAACTGATTTCACGTCCGTCGTCCTGGCCTCCCAACCCGCCTCCTTGGCCTTCAAATCTTATTTATTCATTCTCATTTATTCCTGGAATAATATAATTATATCAACTAATATGTTTCGCATCGTATGAAAAAGTTTTCATGTTCACAACCAACCAAACTAATGAAAAATATTGTTTTTCTTTATTTTGGAAAGTTTAATAGCAAGGGGCCTGTTCTATAACTTTTGACTGTCACTATCACTGTCTCTTTCCACCCGTTCTCCCCATCAACATGTGATTTAATTCGGGTCGGACGGGTGGAAAGGATATTCCTAGGAACACTATGAAATTTTGCAGAACAGGCCCCCAGGTATCATTACCACATATCTTTGAAGGCACATGGGTGAGAATAATTCTGACTGCTTGGCTTCTCGCCGCTGCGAGTTCGAAGTTGACCACACTGTCACAGGCGCCCAATGGAGCAACCCTGATAATCACCTTCGAAATCACACTGTCGAGCAGTTCTTCACTAGCCCATATTTTAATTACAAGTGCACACGAATGACCAATTTCTTCATCATCTTCAAACGCACACAGGCCAGTAAACATTTTCTTGTCAACCCAATTCATTATTTGTTTAGGGCCTGTTACTGTTGAAAAACGACTTATTTTATCAATGAAGAATGTTTCAAATGGTACAATTAGGTTATAAAAACAATAAAATGTTAACGACATGTTAACGCCCTGTGAACGATCAAACAGATTTCAAGTCAGACGTCCAGGCCTCTCCAGCCCTCCGCTCATGTTACATTGCTTTTTGTCTTACAATCTGATTTACTCATCCTTATTTACTTCTAGATTAATTTACATATGTTAGCTAACATGTTTGGCATCATTTGAACAATTCTTCAAGGCCGCCCAATAGACATAGCCTGATAATAACCTTCGAAGGCAAACAGTCGAGCAGCCCATCAGTTGCCCACATTGTAACTGCAAGTGCACTCGAAAGGACCTGTTTCTTCATCCTCTTCAAACGCGAACAGGACAGTAAACATTGTCTTGTCAACACACTACATTATTGGTATAATTACTAAAACATGCATACATGGACACTAGCGCTAGTTTTGAAGTTGACCCAAAACTTTTTTTTTTCAATCGTTTAGGATCTGTTATTGTTGAAAAAAGACTGATATTTCAATAACGAAAGTTTCAAGTGTTTAAATTCGATTATAAAACAAAATATTTCAACAAAATGTTAACGCCCTGTAATCGATCAAACAGATTTCACGTCCGTCGTCTTGGCCTCTCCAGCCATCTTGTCATGTTTCATTGCTTTTTACCTTACAATCTCATTTATTCATCCTTATTTACTTCTAGATTAATTTATATGTGTAAACTAATTTGTTTCGCACCATTTGAATGCATTTTCATGTTCGCTACCAACGAAAAATTGGACAAATTATGTCCATCTTAATTTTAGAAAATTTGATAGCAAGCATCATTATCACATTTCTTCGAAGGCACACCGGCGAGAAGCAGTTTGATTGTTTGGCTTCTCGCCGGTGTGCGTTCGAAGATGAATACACTGTCCCAGGCGGCATAATAGTGCAACTCTGATAATAACCTTCTAAGGCACAAAGGTGAGCAGCCCTTCAGTTGCCCGCATTGTGAGTACAAGAGCACCCGAAAGGACCAATTTCATCATCATCTTCAAACGCACACAGGCCAGTAAACATTGTCTTGTCAACGCACTACCTTATTGGTGTAATTACTGAAACATGCACTGGAGACTAGCTCTAGTTTTGAAGTTGACCAAAAACCTTTTTTTTTAATCGTTTAGGATCTGTTATTGTTGAAAAACGACTTATTTTTAAATAACGAAAGTTTCAAGTGTTTAATTTCGATTATCAAAACAATAATATTTCAACAAAATGTTAACGCCCTGTAACTGATCAAACAAATTTCAAGTCATCGTCCTTGCCTCTCCAGCTCTCCGGTCATGTTTCATTGCTTTTTGCCTCACAATCTGATTTGTTCATCTTATTTGCTTCTAGACTAATTTATATGTGTTAGCTAATTTGTTTCGCATCATTTGAATGTATTTTCATGTTCGCTACCAACAAAAAATTGGACAAATTATGTCCATCTTTATTTTAGAAAATTTGATAGCATGCATCGTTATTACATATCTTCGAAGGCACACCGGCGAGAAGCAGTTTGATTGCTTGGCTTCTCGCCGGTGTGCTTTCGAAGATGACCACATTGTCGCAGGCGGCATAATAGAGCAACCCTGATAATAGCCTTCAAAGGCACACCGGTCAGCAGCCCTTCAGTTGCCCGCATTGTGAGTACAAGAGCACCCGAAAGGACCAATTTCATCATCATCTTCAAACGGACACAGGCCAGTAAACATTGTCTTGTCAACACACTACATTATTGGTATAATTACTGAAACATGCACTGGAGACTAGCGCTAGTTTTGAAGTTGACCAAAAACCTTTTTTTTTAATCGTTTAGGATCTGTTATTGTTGAAATACGACTTATTTTTCAATAACGAAAGTTTCAAGTGTTTAATTTCGAATATCAAAACAATAATATTTCAACAAAATGTTAACGCCCTGTAATTGATCAAACAAATTTCAAGTCAGTCGTCCTGGCCTCTCCATCCCTCCGGTCTTGTTTCATTGCTTTTTGCCTCACAATCTGACTAAATCATCCGTATTTACTGCTAGATTAATTTATATGTGTTAGCTAATTTGTTTCGCGTCATTCGAATGCATTTTCATGTTCGCTACCAACGAAAAATTGGAAAATTATGTCCATCTTTATTTTAGAAAATTTGATAGCAAGCATCGTTATCACGTATCTTCGAAGGCACACCGGCGAGAAGCAGTTTGATTGCTTGGCTTCTCGCCGGTGTGCTTTCGAAGATGACCACACTGTCGCAGGCGGCATAATAGAGCAACCCTGATAATAGCCTTCAAAGGCACACCGGTCAGCAGCCCTTCAGTTGCCCGCATTGTGAGTACAAGAGCACCCGAAAGGACCAATTTCATCATCATCTTCAAACGGACACAGGCCAGTAAACATTGTCTTGTCAACACACTACATTATTGGTATAATTACTGAAACATGCACTGGAGACTAGCGCTAGTTTTGAAGTTGACCAAAAACCTTTTTTTTAATCGTTTAGGATCTGTTATTGTTGAAATACGACTTATTTTTCAATAACGAAAGTTTCAAGTGTTTAATTTCGAATATCAAAACAATAATATTTCAACAAAATGTTAACGCCCTGTAATTGATCAAACAAATTTCAAGTCAGTCGTCCTGGCCTCTCCAGCCCTCCGGTCATGTTCATTGTTTTTTGCCCCACAATCTGATTTATTCATCCTTATTTACTTCTAGACTAATTTATATGTGTTAGCTAATTTGTTTCGCGTCATTCGAATGCATTTTCATGTTTGCTACCAACGAAAAATTGGACAAATTATGTCCATCTTTATTTTAGAAAATTTGATAGCAAGCATCGTTATCACGTATCTTCGAAGGCACACCGGCGAGAAGCAGTTTGATTGCTTGGCTTCTCGCCGGTGTGCTTTCGAAGATGACCACACTGTCGCAGGCGGCATAATAGAGCAACCCTGATAATAACTTCCAAGGCACACCGGTGAGCAGCCCTTCAGTTGCCCGCATTGTGAGTCCAAGAGCACCCGAAAGGACCAATTTCATCATCATCTTCAAACGGACACAGGCCAGTAAACATTGTCTTGTCAACACACTACATTATTGGTATAATTACTGAAACATGCACTGAGACTAGCGCTAGTTTTGAAGTTGACCAAAAACCTTTTTTTTTAATCGTTTAGGATCTGTTATTGTTGAAATACGACTTATTTTTCAATAACGAAAGTTTCAAGTGTTTAATTTCGATTATCAAAACAATAATATTTCAACAAAATGTTAACGCCCTGTAATTGATCAAACAAATTTCAAGTCAGTCGTCCTGGCCTCTCCATCCCTCCGGTCTTGTTTCATTGCTTTTTGCCACACAATCTGATTTATTCATCCGTATTTACTGCTAGATTAATTTATATGTGTTAGCTAATTTGTTTCGCGTCATTCGAATGCATTTTCTTGTTCGCTACCAACGAAAAATTGGACAAATTATGTCCATCTTTATTTTAGAAAATTTGATAGCAAGCATCGTTATCACGTATCTTCGAAGGCACACCGGCGAGAAGCAGTTTGATTGCTTGGCTTCTCGCCGGTGTGCTTTCGAAGATGACCACACTGTCGCAGGCGGCATAATAGAGCAACCCTGATAATAACCTTCTAAGGCACACCGGTGAGCAGCCCTTCAGTTGCCCGCATTGTGAGTACAAGAGCACCCGAAAGGACCAATTTCATCATCATCTTCAAACGGACACAGGCCAGTAAAACTTGTCTTGTCAACACACTACATTATTGGTATAATTACTGAAACATGCACTGGAGACTAGCGCTAGTTTTGAAGTTGACCAAAAACCTTTTTTTTTAATCGTTTAGGATCTGTTATTGTTGAAATACGACTTATTTTTCAATAACGAAAGTTTCAAGTGTTTAATTTCGAATATCAAAACAATAATATTTCAACAAAATGTTAACGCCCTGTAATTGATCAAACAAATTTCAAGTCAGTCGTCCTGGCCTCTCCATCCCTCCGGTCATGTTTCATTGCTTTTTGCCTCACAATCTGATTTATTCATCCGTATTTACTGCTAGATTAATTTATATGTGTTAGCTAATTTGTTTCGCGTCATTCGAATGCATTTTCATGTTCGCTACCAACGAAAAATTGGACAAATTATGTCCATCTTTATTTTAGAAAATTTGATAGCAAGCATCGTTATCACGTATCTTCGAAGGCACACCGGCGAGAAGCAGTTTGATTGCTTGGCTTCTCGCCGGTGTGCTTTCGAAGATGACCACACTGTCGCAGGCGGCATAATAGAGCAACCCTGATAATAACCTTCTAAGGCACACCGGTGAGCAGCCCTTCAGTTGCCCGCATTGTGAGTACAAGAGCACCTGAATGGACCAATTTCATCATCATCTTCAAACGGACACAGGCCAGTAAAACTTGTCTTGTCAACACACTACTTTATTGGTATAATTACTGAAACATGCACTGGAGACTAGCGCTAGTTTTGAAGTTGACCAAAAACCTTTTTTTTTAATCGTTTAGGATCTGTTATTGTTGAAAAACGACTTATTTTCAATAAAGAAAGTTTCAAGTGTTTAATTTCGATTATCAAAACAATAATATTTCAACAAAATGTTAACGCCCTGTAATTGATCAAACAAATTTCAAATTAGTCGTCCTGGCCTCTCCATCCCTCCGGTCTTGTTTCATTGCTTTTTGCCTCACAATCTGATTTATTCATCCGTATTTACTGCTAGATTAATTTATATGTGTTAGCTAATTTGTTTCGCGTCATTCGAATGCATTTTCTTGTTCGCTACCAACGAAAAATTGGACAAATTATGTCCACCTTTATTTTAGAAAATTTGATAGCAAGCATCGTTATCACGTATCTTCGAAGGCACACCGGCGAGAAGCAGTTTGATTGCTTGGCTTCTCGCCGGTGTGCTTTCGAAGATGACCACACTGTCGCAGGCGGCATAATAGAGCAACCCTGATAATAACCTTCTAAGGCACACCGGTGAGCAGCCCTTCAGTTGCCCGCATTGTGAGTACAAGAGCACCCGAAAGGACCAATTTCATCATCATCTTCAAACGGACACAGGCCAGTAAACATTGTCTTGTCAACACACTACATTATTGGTATAATTACTGAAACATGCACTGGAGACTAGCGCTAGTTTTGAAGTTGACCAAAAACCTTTTTTTTTAATCGTTTAGGATCTGTTATTGTTGAAATACGACTTATTTTCAATAACGAAAGTTTCAAGTGTTTAATTTCGATTATCAAAACAATAATATTTCAACAAAATGTTAACGCCCTGTAATTGATCAAACAAATTTCAAGTCAGTCGTCCTGGCCTCTCCATCCCTCCGGTCTTGTTTCATTGCTTTTTGCCTCACAATCTGATTTATTCATCCGTATTTACTGCTAGATTAATTTATATGTGTTAGCTAATTTGTTTCGCGTCATTCGAATGCATTTTCTTGTTCGCTACCAACGAAAAATTGGACAAATTATGTCCATCTTTATTTTAGAAAATTTGATAGCAAGCATCGTTATCACGTATCTTCGAAGGCACACCGGCGAGAAGCAGTTTGATTGCTTGGCTTCTCGCCGGTGTGCTTTCGAAGATGACCACACTGTCGCAGGCGGCATAATAGAGCAACCCTGATAATAACCTTCTAAGGCACACCGGTGAGCAGCCCTTCAGTTGCCCGCATTGTGAGTACAAGAGCACCCGAAAGGACCAATTTCATCATCATCTTCAAACGGACACAGGCCAGTAAACATTGTCTTGTCAACACACTACATTATTGGTATAATTACTGAAACATGCACTGGAGACTAGCGCTAGTTTTGAAGTTGACCAAAAACCTTTTTTTTTAATCGTTTAGGATCTGTTATTGTTGAAATACGACTTATTTTTCAATAACGAAAGTTTCAAGTGTTTAATTTCGATTATCAAAACAATAATATTTCAACAAAATGTTAACGCCCTGTAATTGATCAAACAAATTTCAAGTCAGTCGTCCTGGCCTCTCCATCCCTCCGGTCTTGTTTCATTGCTTTTTGCCTCACAATCTGATTTATTCATCCGTATTTACTGCTAGACTAATTTATATGTGTTAGCTAATTTGTTTCGCGTCATTCGAATG